>OY728123.1:475671238-476921238 GCA_963277665.1 Viscum album
CAACAAAAAACATCCTCAAATATATACCCATTTAGGAATGCACTTTTGATATCCATTTGATAATGTTCGAAATTAATATGTGATGCGTAAGCTAGAAGTATTCTAATGGCTTCACATTTGGAAACTGGATAAATGGTTTCTTCATAGATTTATTCCTTAACATAATTACAGCTTTATCTACCACCTCCTCAAAGCAATGTTGTTTATTCAAACTATACATGTAACATATAAATGATTGTTTTAATTAAAAATATATACCATAAAATATATATATATATATATATGATATTAATTACATAATTACCTTTTTGGAAACATAATATATATAACATCATGAGTTATTAAAAGGAAACACTATGTACTTAAATGGACTACTAAATACTATGTGACCTTTATAGACTATAAGTTAAAAATAATTTTTCCACTTTTGGGATTTGAATTTAGAAAAATCTGACATACATTATTACGATCAGTAAGATATATAAAGTCTGATATGACAAATATAATTTTTGGTGAATAGTAACTTACCCTTATGAATAGTAATGTTACCGTTATGAATACTAATATAACCCTTTTGAATATTGAATCATAAAAATTAATGGTAAAAGAACCCATGAAAGTAAAAATAAAATTTAGGTACCTTATAAATGAGAGGGAATTTTTTAAAAATTAATAAATAAGTGTTAGTATTTTTTTCAGTAATAAATATTTAATTAAAATTTTATAATAAATAATTTAAAATAAAATTTATTTTCATAAAATAAATTCATATATTAACATTTTTTTGTCTTCTTATATTATGATAATTTTATGAGACCTTAAGTAATTTTTCAACTTGTTATAAAATCAGTTATAATTTTAAAATATGTATTTTCCAAGTAAATGATGATTTCATTTAAAAATTAAATTTCACTTTTTTTGGAAAATTATTTTGATAAAATAGAGTCTATTTTTGAATTCTACACATCAACTGTAATGCCCCAACCCCAATTACCAAATTCGGTACATTATTATATGACATCGACATGATAATAAGATATCAAACCCCGAAAGACCGGTCTGTTTAACAGTCTTGGAAATAGATTACATACATCAACTTCACATTACAATTTCAAACATAAAATACAGCATAGATAGTTCCTTGAGAACTTCATTAATCCCTTTTAGCTTAACCCTGTATATCAATCATAATACACTTCTTGGAAATCCTAGGAAAATAAAACATAAGAAAGGGGTGAGCTTAGATGCTCAGTAAGGGTAAACAATTTAGCGGAATATAACATAAACAATAGGCATGGTGAATAATTGAAAACACATGCCTTTTCAAATAATAAACATGAAAACTTTGTATAAGAAATATGATCTGAGTAAATAATGCCATAATAAAACATAGTCATGGGTATTCTACTAGTCGAATAACCACATGAACCATCAATATTATTTTCATAATGAGGGAATGTATAATTCCAGACATTCTGAAACATTTCGTTAAGGCCTCGGCCAAGATGTCTAAAATGATTAAGGCCTCGGCCAAAACCATATATCAAATTGGGAAAGTCCTCAGACAATTCCACATCTAATTGTCTCATGAGACCTACTGATGCATCAGGGAGCTATAGCAGGCTCCACCTGTCACTTACTATGTCCAATACATTCCTCATATGAAAAGGTTGAAACATAACATAAACATTCGTATTAGAACTAGCATACGAAATGTCAATACTTTAACCATAAACCATGAATGGTATAAAAATAACATATCTGCAGTCAAATATATCACAAAACCTTCAATAAAATATAGAATATTTGTATCATAATAAATTAACCTCGATCAAGAATAATATCTCGTAAATTATGTTGGCATGGTTGAAAATGGTCAGAAAAAATCTTTGAGAGAAATATCCCTTTTTCATGAAATCATTTAAAAGTGGCATAATTTATAAAGTAATTCATTTAAAAGATATATTTTAATTAAATTTTCCCATACCACTTTGAAATTTTTTAAAGAAATTAACATTTTAAAACATTCATTTCCATATAAATAAATCCTTTAAACCATTTTGAAAACATGGACATTAATGAGAAAGGTTTAAAAGAATAAATCTTTAGAGAATTTAAAATGATGTTTTAGTAATAAAGTTCCTTAAAAAGAATACCTTTGAAAAATATTTTATAAATAATGGACATATATAATAAATATGTTCCATTAGATACTTACATAAAAACAACCTCGTATAATAAAGAGATTGTGAAATTAACCCTTACCTTGCACTTTCCTTTGGTCGAGGGTGAATTTAACCTCCTATATAATGACCATAGTATGTTATTAAATTATACCAAAACCATATTCATATTTATTATATGATACATTATTCATTTATGACTTTATACTACCCATTTAATAATTATTTCCATGTTAAATTAACATTTCTGGTAATAATCGCTTTCTTTATCATACGTGTTTTAACTTGTTATTCTTGATCATATCATTTAGATCATGATTTAAATACATCCAGAATATAAACCTTGATTTATATGTCATATATATTTAGAATATTAATATTTATAATAGATAGATATATGAAATGGAATGCACCGTTTATGGAGACGATAGGCCGTACATACGCATAAACGTTGTTTCCGTTTTCATATCGTATTAAACAAAAGTAAGTGAATAATATATATGTAAGTATATACATACGTATATATATATATATATATATATATATCAAGAAGAATTATTATTTCATATATTACATACTTATTAATAATATATATTTTTATAATCATCGTTGAATGGTAAACGTGGAAATTAATCTCATCGCGTCGTGGAGACGGTAATCCGTACATACGTACGAGCTACAATATCATATATTGATTATGAAATAGTATGTAATTAGATGGTATATCATATATTCAGAATCATTAACATGTTATATTTATTATTTACATCATTTATACTCATTATTATACCCATCCAAATAATGAAGTGTTTGAATAACAAACTACACCACAACGTGGAGATGGTAAGCCGTACGTACGCACGTATGGTGACTTTGTCATTTATAGGATAGATAGAATAATGAATATGGTTGTACCATATTTATAATAACATTATATTATAGAGAAGGTAATAGAGTTATTATTTTGTGTTGGTCGGAGTAGATTACTCAAGAGGGGAGGGGTGAATTGAGTAACTATAAAAATTTCTGTAAAAATTATTTCTGAAAGGTTTTTCCCCAATAGATTAGATACAGCCTAGTTAATCAAGGTTATACTATTATAAGATTTTGACTATTTAAATAACTTCTTAGAAAATTGATTAGTTCTTAGTACTCTTAATATTAATTACTAAAACTACTTTTGAAGTTATTCTACTAGGACAATATGGTTATAAATTCTTTCCAAGACTAACTATCAAAGTGAATTTAGTGATTTCTGAGTTATGAAGAAAAGTAGTAAAATAGAGAAAACTAGATTAATAAGCACAGAGGATATGAAACAAGTGGTTCAATCTCAAGTTGAGACCTAATCCACTCTATTTGGTGATCACATGCCACCAATCAGTTTATATAAATAAACATCGATCCACACCTTGGATCAGGGTTAACAATAGTATGAAGGACTGTCTAGGCCACACAGGGACCTCTTCCATAGTTCTTCATGGGTAAAAACTACCAGGCCACATAGGGACCTCTTCCACACTTATCTATGGGTATACACAAGGGTAAATGAGTGTTTGAGTAAGGATATATTGTATCGTTCAGTTTGATGCGGGAGATAGAGTGTGTTATTACACAGAAACACACACTGCTCGAAGGTTAATAAAAAGATACACAACAAAGAAGAAATATTGAGATAGTTTTAGAAGTTCTCTGAGTGTTGTTCTTTGAAGCTCTAGACTTCTGAGATGAATCACATACAGAATTCGAGTCCTCTCCTATAAAATAGAGTGTCATGATTCATCTTGTGTTCTTAGTGAGGTTTGATAGTGTGAAGATGTTCTCTAGGCTTCAAATATGCTTCGTGTGTTCTTCAGCAGTGTTGAGTTTCATGCAATAGGCCTTTCTTTGAAAAATTTCCTCTAAGTGTGTTCTTCGTTACGGAACTCACGCCCACTTGGTTTTCTTTCTCATATGTCTCTTATTTCTGGGCAGCACTTTTCTTTTATCTTGGAAAGCATGTGTTGAGATAGACAGGTTGCATGTATTCTGAACCTCGTACCTCGTACTGTCAGATGATATTTCTACAAAGAAACATTAATTATTTCAGTGAATTAATATCTTCAAATATGACCGTTAGAGATTAAATTGAAAAAAAACATATTAGGAAACGGTGTCACAGTATGTCATGGAAATGGTGTCTCCTTCACACGGTGTCTGGATTGGTCATGGTGTCTGAATGTCACAGTGTCTCATGGTCACGGTGTATCACAGTCATGGTGTCTCATGGTCATGGTGTCTTAATGTTTACGGTGTCTTCTTCACTTTGTTTGTTTCACGGTGTTTGCTTCATGGTGTCTGCTTCATGGTGTCTTCTTCATAGTGTCTCTCAGTCATGGTGTCTCAATGTTTACGGTGTCTTCTTCACTGTGTCTGCTTTACGGTGTCTACTTCACTTTTCTAGAAAGACATAACCAGTGGCTGACTCATGATGTCTTAGAATTTTCAAGATAATTGTATTCATACTTAAGCAATTATGATCATAAAATGGATTAGACTTAATCATTTGTCCAAGAAATCATTATAAAGTTAGTCAAAAGATAGTATAAGGTAATTAAACTAAATGTAGAGAAATTAGGATCGTGAATGGATCTTCTTAAAGTATGAGAATACATTAAGTAGTAATACTCATGATTTGATATAATTTATAGGATTTAACCAGGTTTAATAGGATTTGTGATCATTAAAACATGATTAGTACATGAGGAGTCCAACAATCTCCCCCTTTTTGATGATCACAAATCATGTAAAGTTAAAGTGTATATTTGATTCAACTATATATATAGAGATAAATTCCTAACATATAACATATAGAGATTTCTCCCCCTTTGGTATTATCAAAATGATGGAATAAGATAAGTCATGAAAATTACACATGTCATTAAATCAAATAAGGTTCAGTGCAAACGGAAAAGAGAAAAACAAAAGCAATAGAATCCCTATCAAAAAGGAGTAATAACTATTCTTCTTCATGATATGGCCTTCTTTTTTCCTTTAGCAGCAGTAGAAGAAGAGGAATCCATAGGAGCAGAGGTCAAGGTAGAAGAAGGTAGTGAGGTGGTTGATAGAGAAGGTAAAGTAAGGCCTTCAAAAATAGATGGAGCCAGAGTAGGAGTAGTAGAAGATCAAGGCAGTTATTGATCAAGGATCACATGCCTGATCTGACTTAGTTCTTGGCTAACAGACATAGTGGTGGAGGATAGGGCAGAGGTGAAGGTAGGAAACCCAGGTCTTAGAGGAGCAGCTGCAGGAGCAACAATGGTTGTACTATGAACATGAAGGTAAGGCCTCAGAAGCTTAATGAAATCTGTAATGATATCTCCAACATACTGCATGGCTTTCTCAAAATCATCCTTATTTTCCATAAACTTATCTAACAATAGAGTAAACACTGTGATCTTTTGGACTTGGTTCTTGAAAGCTTGAGTCACATGAGGAATTATCAGATTTTCCACAAGATACTTGAAATGATTTGTCATATCAGTCTTTGAGAATATTTGGTTGAGGTAGAAATCCATTTTCTTGGAAATATCTTACAGAGCATCATTAGAAATTTTTTAGTGAATTTGGACTAGATCAAGAACTCGGTCACTATTCTTGGTAACTTAAGAGATAGAAGCTGTGTTGAAACCACAAAGTACATTCTGAAGCTCTTCTTTGACTACTGTTCTGAGCAGATCACTATCAAAAGAGGGTTTAGAGGATTGAACAGAGTCTTTAGAAGCATTGACAGCGGTGGTGAGAGATTTCAGTTGGTTCAGTACTTTTTAAAGATACCCTGTATATTCATCAGTGAGTTTGGTAAGATTTAAAACAAACTCTATCATCTCCTTCATGATCTGTTTGTTTCTTTCAGCAACCTTTTCATCTAAGGAAGCTAGAGAAGTTTGAATATGAGACACAACAACCTGTGGGGTTTGAGTAACAGCAGGTTTTACAGGAGGGAAAACAAGCTCTAATTTCTTGTGCATATTTTTTTGTATGTACTCAATCATACCTCTCAGAGTCTTCACTTCATCACTAAGTATCTATTTTTCAACTCTGACTTCCTGAATCTCATGTAGCATTTTAGGTTGAATCTACCAGATTATCTTTTCCAACAACAGTTAGGCATATCTCTCACTTAAATTGGTCATAGGAAGAGGTTAGGTATTTAGAAGTTTCTCAACTCTAGAAAAGAGGGTAGAACCAAAGTCCTTTAGATCATCCTTACTCACCAAGGAAGATTGGTCTGATGAAGGTTCAGAAACAGGTACTTATACGGTTTTAGCTTCCTTTTCGGGTGAAAAATTAAAGACCGATTTCAAATGGAACAAATAAGAGATGTCAAGGCCTTTTGCTGAGACATGTTGAGATTCATCCACATCATAGAAGCTAGGGAACTTATATTGAGTGTCTACAGGACTTGAAACAACCAGATTTGGTATTTCAGTAGATTCCAGGTTTGGGGGTTTCTCCCCCTCAACGGTTGCATCCTTCTTAGGAATGAGAGGCTTAGGGTCTTGATCTAATTCCACAAAATCAACTCATAGTTCCTCACCCATTTCCTGTCTACCCAACTAAAAATCTAGCTCCATCCTCTCTTCAATCTAAGGGATCATTTCAAGAACATATTGTTCCATAGGGAATTTATTAAGGTTAGTTTCTTGCATAACAGGTAGATATTCCACTATAGGTTCTTCCATGGAATTCGTTTCAGTTTCTTTGGTAACAGATTCTATTTCAAGCTCAGGTTGATCTACCAGATTAATAGAATCTTTAGTAGTAGGGCCTTCTTCTTCAAGAACTTCATGAGGAATAGGAGGATTGTCTTCCTCAACATAAATAGTTTCTTTAGGAGGCACAACAGCCTCTTATTCTTCTTCAGAAGAGTACTCAACAATCTCATCTGGTTCCAAAACCAGGATTAGAAATATTTCTTGGTCTTGAGGGATGTTCCACTATATTGAATTTCTCATAAGTTGTATCATTGTCTTCCACCCATTCCTTTTTCCAAGGATTCCAATTTATCTTCATTCTCTTGATAGTGGCTTTTGAGTGGTAGAATTCAAAATCCTTAATTACTTTCTCATTAGGTCCAACCATACCTTTGGAAAAAAGCATGGCTGAGATTAGCTGAGAGTAAAACAGGGAAGTTAACTTGGATATGACTTTGATCAGCTCACACATATGGTGTATGATATACTTTAATAGGTTGATCTTATTCCCATTTTTTATAAGGTGGATCAGAAACACATCCTGATATTTCAAAACAACAAAATCACCTTTTCTGGGACTAACTATATTTTGTATAAACTTGAATAGAAGCCTTGATTCTCCATCTAGTTCAATAGCAATGGTTCTCCTCTACGTACCATTTCTAGTTAAGGCTTTTAAAGCATCCTCCAGATCAAAGAATTCGGTTGAAGGTGGGGGTCCTCTCTGATAATCCTCATAGATGCCTTCATGAGGTATCCTAAGGCATGTAGCCCATAACCTCGAAGAGAACTATCATCTCTTCCCATTGATCCAGATTCTCATGACAAAACTATCACCATAATCAAAAGAGAATTGTACATACTGATAAAACTGAGCTACCAACATAGAATAGATTGGTATGTCTTCCTTCAAAAACCACTCTAACCAGCCTTACTGTTCTAAAACATTAAAAACCAAAGTCTTACTGGACAGAATCCATTTTGGGAAAACCTTTTTCTTAGGTATGATAACTCGGTTTTCTAGATTTGGATTTAGAGTTCCTCCAGGTTCTAGCTTAGGTGCAATATTCTTCTTCTTTGATTTGCGCTTCTCAGGAGTCGACGATGAAGGGAGCTTCATCATGGGCATCCACCGAAGGTTTGAGAGAGAGAAAGGGTTCTTGGATTGAAGAAGGGTTCGAAATAAGTGAATAGAAGAAATCCCGAGTGAAGAATCGAGTGATACTTTCTTTATTTTATCATTTATAAATTCCAAATGTCACAAAAGTAAAAGTGCGGGAAAACAAAAAGGTGAAAAGGATAATTACCGCAATACGAGTTTTTACCTAAAAAATCATAAAGAATTTTTACGGTGAGATCATGTCTGGTCATTACAGGGAGACAGTAAT
This sequence comes from Viscum album, assembly GCA_963277665.1. Classification (NCBI taxonomy): domain Eukaryota; kingdom Viridiplantae; phylum Streptophyta; class Magnoliopsida; order Santalales; family Viscaceae; genus Viscum; species Viscum album. The sequence goes on from OY728123.1 coordinate 475,679,546, forward strand.
TGAGAATTATGGTGATACAGTAATACGGTGAGATAGTAACTAAGCATTATGGTGAGACAGTAATATGGTGAGACATTAATTTTCAGACAGTAATCACGAAACACTAACTTAGAAACCATAATCACGAAACAATAAAGTATAAAATAGTAAGGTATCAAACAGTAAGATATGAAACAGTAAGATATCAAACATTAGGACATGAAACAGTAAGATATCGAACAGTAAGACATGAAAGAGTAAGATATCGAACAGTAAGACATGAAACAGTAAGATATAGAACAGTAAGACATGAAACAGTAAGATATATTTTTGAGGTTTATCATGCCTAGTTCATGTGTGATGTAGTCTATTATTTCATAAGTTAATGGTTTTGTGAATATATCAGAAAAATGATACTTAGTACCAATGAATTCCAAAGTCATATCACCTTTTTGATAATTATCTCTCAAAAAGTGATGTCTTACATCAATATACTTTGTCCTAGAATGTGAAACAAGATTTTTTGAGATGTTAATAGCACTTGTGTTGTCACAGATTATAGGTACATGCCTGAAATGATATCCATAATCTAGTAATGTGTGTTTTATCCACAAAATTTGTGCACAACAACTGCCAGCAGCTATGTATTCAACTTCTGCAGTAGATAATGCAACAGAATTTTGTTTCTTACTACACCATGATACTAGTGACTTGCCTAAAAAATGAAATGTTCTAGAGGTGCTTTTTCTATCTAACTTACAGCCACTGAAGTTAGCATCATAATAACTAACTAATTCAAATGATTGTCCTCTAGGATAGAATAGTCCTAGATTGGTTGTATGCTTGAGGTATTTGAAAATTCTCTTTACAGCATTTAAATGAGATTCCTTAGGATTTACTTGAAAACGAGCACGCATAAACACACTACACATAATATTAGGACAAATAATAGTTAAGTAGAGTAAACTTCCAATAATTCCTCTATAAGTGGTTTGATCAATAGTTTTTACATCTTCATCAAGATCCAACTTACAATTGGTATTCATGGGAGTGTCACTACTTTTTTGTGTTATCCAATACAAAACGTTTTAGAAGATCTCTAGTATATTTACTTTGATTTAAAATAATTCCATCACTATTTTGAAAGTTTTTAAATCCAATAAAGAATTTCAGTTCACCCATTAAACTCATTTCAAAATCATTTTGCATCATTTTAGAAAAATCAACACATAAAGAATTTTTTGAAGATCCAAAAATAATATCATCTACATATATTTTAACAAATAAAACATCCTTAGAAATTTATTTTATAAAAAGGTTAGGATCAGCTATTCCTTTTGTAAAACCTTTGTAAATAAGAAAAGTACTCAACCTATCACACCAAGCTCTTAGATCTTGCTTTAAACCATATAAAGCTATTGATAATTTAAAAATATGATTTGGAAAATGGGGATTTGTAAAATTAGGGGGTTGTTCCACAAAAACATCCTCCACTATTTACCCATTGAAGAATGCACTTTTAACATCCATTTGATATAGTTTGAAATTCACATGTGCAGTATAGGAAAGCAAGATTCTGATTTCTCCAAGTCTAGCTACTGGTGCAAAAGTCTCTTCATAATCAATTCCTTCTTCTTGACTATAGCCTTGTGCAAATAATCTGGCCTTGTTTCTAACTATGTTACTAGCTTCATCTACCTTATTTCTAAACACCCATTTAGTGCATATGGTGAATGTTTCCTTAGGTCTTTCAACAAGTTTCCAAACTTTGTTCTTTTCAAACTGATTAACCTCTTCTTGCATAGCCATCACCCAAAATTCATCATTAATATAATCATTAATGCTTTTAGGTTCAAGTTGTCACAAGAAGGCTTGATGTTCAACCTAATTTATAATAGAATATCTAGTCTGAGTTCCTTTGTCCAAGTATCCTACAACATCATCTAAGGGATGGTTCTTAAGAGTTCTAACAGCTCTAGAAAATGAGGAACTAGTGATTTCAGTTTCATCAACAGATTCAGGTTCATTGTGACCTGATTTTAATGAATTTCCATAACTGGAAGTTTTCACAAATTCTTTCACAGAATGGTTTGAATATTTTATATTAATGTTCATATTTGATACATCATCCTCCAGGTTTTATAGAATGGTTTTAGGCTAATGTGGTTCTATTTCATCAAATTTTACATGAACAGATTCTTCCACACATTTAGTTCTTTTTTTGAATACTCTATAGGCTTTACTAGACATGGAATATCCTAAAAAGATACCTTCATCACTTTTGGATGCAAATTTTTCAATATTGTCATTAGTATTAAGGATATAGACTTTACAACCAAAAACTTTGAAGTAGTTAACCTTGGGTTTTCTATTGTTCCATAACTCATAAGGATTCCTTTTAAGAATAGGTCAGATCAACACTCTATTGATTATGTAGCATGATGTATTGACAGCTTCAGCCCAAAAATAAATAGGTAGGTCATACTCACTAAGCATTGTTCTAGCAATCTCTTGCAGGGTTCTATTTCTTCTCTCCATAACTCTATTTTGCATAGGTGTTCTAAGGGAATAGAAATTGTGACTATAACCATTTTGTGAGAAAAAGGATTCAAACTCTTGATTTTAAAACTCACATCCATGATCACTTCTTAAGGATTTAATTATAATTCCACTAATATTTTCTACAGACTTGGTATATTTAGTAAAATAAGAGCAGGCTTCACCTTTTTGAGCCATAAAGAAGGTCCAAGTATATCTAGAGAAGTCATCTACAAGAACATAAAAATAGTGCTTCCCCTTTAAACTAGAAACTCTAGATGGTCCAAACAAATCCATGTGAACTAGTTTGAGAGGTTGAGAGGTTGACACTTATTTATTTGGTTTGAAGGAAACTTTGTGTTATTTTTATTTTTGACAAGGATTACACACATTGTCATTTGGAAACTATAGTTTGGGTAATTCTTTAACTAAGATTTTTCTAGTTATCTTTATAAGAGAGTGAACATTACAGTGTCCTAGTCTACTATGCGAGAGCCAAGACTCTTTATGAAATACACTTAGGCATGAAACATTTTGAGAATCTAAAGAATTTAAGTTAACAGAGTAAACATTTTCACTTCTTAATACAGAAAATACTAATTCACCTTTAGAATTAAATACATTTCAAGCTTCATTTTAAAATCTAACATGAAATCCATCATCTTATAATTGTGATATACTGAGCAGATTATATTTTAATCTATCAAAAAACAGTACTTTAGAAATTAAAACTGAGTTAGAGTTAACAATTTGGCTGAGGCAGATAATCTTTCCTTTGGCATTGTCACCAAATGTGACATGTCTTACATCTATTTTTATTAGGATCTTGAAGCATGAGTAGTCTATTGTCATGTGCCTTGAAAATCCATTGTCCAAGTACCATATACTTCTACAGTAACTTTTTAAGTAGCTTTCCTACAAAAAGATTAAGCAAAAACAGATTTTGGTACCCATACTTATTTGGGTCCAGTAATATTAGTGATAAGTTCTTTAGGAATCTATATTTTCCTCACAGGTTTCCTATACGCATTATGTAGAGTATTTGAAAAATAGACTCTATTCAGTCCACAAAAACATGAAACAGTAGAATTTGTATCATGAATTGAACTAGATGATTTGTGTCCTGAACTAGGAGTAAAATTGTATGTCTTAGATTTTGAAACAAAATTTTTTCTACCTAGATTTATTTTTCCATGTTGATAACCAATGCCAGTGTTGTATTTAGGAGCAATTTTTTTTCCTATCATTTTAGTGAGGGTATTTTTCCCATTGGTAAACTTTTCTAAGTCACTCTTTAATTGTTCATTAGAAATTTTTAATTTATTATTTTATTTGAGCAGTTGAGAATTTTTCTCTTTTTCAGTTGTGAGTTAAGATTTAACAGTTATAGTAAGAGTATGTTGTTTCTTTAATGATTTATATTTTTCTTTTAGTTCATTGCATGTTTCATCAAGCATGTTACAGTATTCAAAAATTTCTCCATTAGTCATATTTTTATAGTCACTCTCATCTCCAGAATAGTATAAATCATGTACATGAGATTCTAGTGTTACCTCAGATGTGTTTTTCATAAAACACATATTGGCTTTGTTATCCTGCTCATCATGTGATGTCTCTAAGTCGCTTGAACAGTCCTCAGAAGTACTCCAGGTTTCTTTCATTGCCTTTTTATACTTCATATCCTTGTCCTCATATTTATTTTTGTATATGAGATTTGGACAGTTAGTCTTGATATGTCATTTGCGCTTACATTCATAGCAGACAATTTCATCAGCCTTGTCACTACTTTTTCAGTCCTTCCAATTTCCTTTTTGGTCATATTTTCCCTTGAAGTTAGGATTTCTGAAAATTTTCTTCTTCTTGTAAAATCTTTTAAATATTCTAGCTAATTGAGCCATTTCTTCATTATTGTCGGATGATGATTTTTCATCACTAGAACTTTCTATATAAGCTTCCAGTTTCCCTTTGTCTTTGTGCTTAGAGGTGGTGGTCTTGAATGCAATAGATTTCCTCTTTGGCTCATCTTCCTCCTCCTTGTTGACTTTCAGCTCTTCCTCATACATCATTAGTTTCCCAATGAGTTCTTTTATAGGTATTTTTCTGATGTCGCATGATTCTCTAATAGAGATAGAGGTTCCCCTCCATCTATCAGGCAGACATCTAAGAATTCTCATGATCTATTCCTTGGAAGTGACTTCTCTTCCAAGAGAAATCATTGTGTTGACAATCTAATTTAACCTAAGATACATTTCAAAGATTGTTTCATCATGTTTCATTTTAAATTTATCATATTTAATAGTATAAGTATTAATTCTCGTCTCTTTTACACTAGATGTTCCTTCATGTGAGACAGATAGGGTATCCAAAATTTCATGGGCAGTTTTACAGGCAGAAATTCTATTGAATTCCTCATCTCCTAAGGAGAATTATAAAGCATTCATAGCTTTTTAGTTGTAATTTTAGGCAATTTTGGTAGGTTCATACCATGTGATTCTATCAATAGTAGGATTATAATCTTTATCTATAATGGATTACTAAATTTCAAAACTCATACTCTCTAAATGCATTTTCATTTTAATTTTCCATTGAGCATAATTGGTTCCATTAAAGAATGGTGATCCATTGGTTACAACACCTTACAAAATGTTATCCATAATAAAGTATTACTTTAAAAGAGATAGAAATTTAGAATTAACAAAAATTTATAGATATTTAAGGTTCAACTACAATCACAGTTGAATAATATTAAATAAAGTCCTAATAAAATACCTTTGATACCAAAATTTTTATCGGAGTAGATTACTCGAGAGGGGAGGGGTGAATTGATTAACTATAAAAATTTATATAAAAATTATTTCTAAAAGTTTTTTCCCCAATAGATTAGATACATCCCATTTAATCAAGGTTATACTATTATAATAGTTTGAGTGTTTAAATAACTTCTTAGAAGATTGATTAGTTCTCAGTACTCTTAATATTAATTACTAAAACTAATTTTGAATTTATTATACTAAGACAAGATAGTTAAAACTTATTTCCAAGAATAAGTATCAAAGTGAATTTAGTGATTTCTGAGTTATGAAGAAAATCAATAAAACAGAGAAATCTAAATTAAGCAGCATAGTAGATATGAAACAAGTGGTTCAGTCTCAAGCTGAGACCTAATCCACTCCACTTGGTGATCACCTGCCACCAAGAAGTTTATATAAATAAACTTTGATCCACACCCTAGATTGGGGTTAACAACAGTACACAGGACTATCCAGGCCACACAGGGACCTCTTCTACAGTACTTAGTGGGTACAAACTACCAGGCCACACAGGGACCTCTTCCACACTTATATGTGGGTATACACAAGGGTAAATGAGTGTTTGAGTAAGGATATCTTGTATCATTCATTTTGATGTGGGAGATAGAGTGTGTTATTATACAGAAACACACACCGCTCAAAATTTAATAAAAATATACACAACAGAGCAAAAAGATTGAGATAGGTTTAGAAGTGCTCTGAGTGTTGGTCTTTGTAGCTCTGGACTTTTGAGATGAAGCAAATGTAGAATTCGAGTCCTCATCTATAAAACAGAGTGTTGTGATTCATCTTGTGTTCTTCATGAGGTTTGACAGATCGAAGATGTTCTCTAGGCTTAAAATATGGTTTGTGTGTTCTTCAGAAGTGTCAAGTTGCATGGAATAGGCCTTTATTTGAAATTTTTTCTCTAAGTGTGTTCTTCGTTATGGTGCTCACCCCCGCTTGATTTTCTTTCTTGTCTGTCTCTTAGATTTGGGTAGCACTTTTATTTTATCTTTTAAAGCATGTGTTGAGGACGATAGGTTGCATTTGTTTTTCACCTCGTACCTTGTACTGTCAGATGATATATCTACAAAGAAACATTAATTATGTCAGTGCATTAATATCTTCAAATATGACTGTTAGATATTAAATTGAAAAATGACAAAACATATTAGGAAAAGGTGTCACAGTATGTCATGGAAATGGTGTCTCCTTCACATGATATCTGGATTGGTCACAGTTTCTGAATGTCATGGTGTCTCATGGTCACGGTGTCTCGCAGTCACGGTGTCTCATGGTCACAGTGTCTAAATTTTTATGCTTTCTGCTTCACTGTGTCTGCTTCACGGTGCCTGGTTCATGGTGGCTGCTTCATGATGTCTACTTCACGGTGTCTGCTTCACAGTGTCTCGTAGTTATAGTGTCTTAATGTTTACGGTGTCTACTTCACTGTGTCTGCTTCATGGTGTCTGCTTCACTTTTCCAAAAAGACATAACCAGTGGCAGACTCATGGTGTCTTAGAATTTTCAAGATAACTATATTCAAACTTAAGAAATGATGATCATAGAATGAATTAGACTTAATCATTTTTCATAGAAATTGTTATAAATTGAGTCAAAATATAGTATAAGGTAATTAAACTAAATATAGAGCAATTAAGATCTTGAATGGGTCTTCTTAAAGCATGAGAATACTTTAAGAAATAATACACATGATTTGATATAATTTACAGAATTTAACCAGGTTGAATAGGATTTGTGATCATTAAAACATGATTATTACATGAGGAGTCCAAAATTTTGGTATGGAAACAAAAAAATAAGAGGAAGTGTAAGAAGAAAAGAACTTGAAAGAGGGTGGTGAAATTATTACCTCTTATTCAGGTGTTTCCTTTTGAGTTGATCAAAAGGGCTCCTTAGGTTGGATTTCTAATCAAATTAAGGACTATAGGACTAATGTAGGGAAGTTAGGAGGAGATTTGGGTTGGATTTGGTCGATCTAAATGGATTTGGAGGTGTGATTTTTAGATAAGGGTAAGAACACTTTTATAAGAGTGGTGAGGGTCGCTTTAGGAAAAGCTTGAAATATTATTTTATAATAAAATAATTTTCAGTTTCTAATTGCTCAAAAATAATTTATTTATAGTATCAGGTGAGGATGAGTCTAAAACCTCTCAAAAAAATAGGTTTTATATAGGTTTGGGTCACCATATTTACCTTATCTTTTAGATTTAACTCTTAGTTAAATAGTTTAACTTTTACCATGTATTCTTGTATTATTATAATAATTAGTTAATAAAGTTACTATAAAATGCCAAGAGAACCTAAAGTGGTTAATTAATAATATAAATATCATTATATAAGTTATTTGGCAGAACCTTATATTTTTAGGACTATTATATAATTTAATAATATAATATTTGTTATAAAAACTCATTTATGTCAATTTTGACACTTTTTAGTATTTGGTTTTTATGAAAGTTATCACAACTTTATTACTTCGAAAAAAATAAATTTAATAAATACTAACATGTCATAGTAACCTATAAAATTCGTGGATGTCATCAAAACTTTCAAATTATATTTATTTTAATATTTACAATACCATTTATTTGATTCTTTCATTAATAAGGTAATTACTGCATCGTCATTGTGTCACAAATAAAATTAATTATTTAATGTCTAAAAATTATAAATAAACTATCATTATGTAGAAAATATTTTTATCTTTATAATGAGTATTTATAGTTGAATGTATAACTTATATAACCCCATGTAAAAATTATTTTACTAAAAGATATATGTTTATGACATTTTTGTCTTTATTTTAAATTAATTAATATAAAGTGTCATTATCACTCTCAAGTGGCTCCATGGGGTCCCAAAATCGACCCAAGTATGACCATGGTCAGAAATATATCAAAAAATAGTAATAGGGCACATGCTAGGGTAATTTAATATTATTATAATATTATTTTGTTACCCTGATCTACAGGATTTACCTCTTAACCATGGTAAATAAAATATTTACTAAAGTAAATATTCATAATGTATAAAAATAAAATTTACCTATTTACATAATTTGGACCTCCTGATTCAAAATATGGAATCAATTTTTCCAAATTCAAAACACATAAGTGGTAAAAATTAATTTAAAATTAATTCTTTTTGTTAAAACAAAAAGTGTGTTTTTAAAAAATAATAACTATCAAAATTTTGACACTTGTTTATATCCAGTATAAATTTGAAATTATATCCAATGAAATATATTATATTAAATGATAAAAATATAGTCTAATGAAACTTTAAAACCACTCAAATTTATAATTTAACACTATAAATTATTTCAATTAAAAAAGTTGTTTTTAATTAAAATTTATTATTTTTTCACTATTCATTAAAATATGAAAGTAATCAGAAAAGTTCCAAAAATTTATCCAGAAAAAAATTTTATGTACCTATTCTAAAGAATAATTTAATTTCACTAAATTGAATATATAAAAGTGTAAAATATTGGATTTAAAAAGGGTTCTCCATTAAAAGGCAGAAAAACTGCATTTTTTGAAAAATACCTCTTTTATCTTAAAAATTGAAATTTTCTTATATTATTTCTAAGAAACACAAAAGATTAATGTTAAAATCATATAGGATATATAAAATTTAAAATGTTTTTTATAATATTCATAACCACTTTTTTTGAACGGCTAGTTTGGTAAGTCTTGGTGCGCTCGAACTCGGTGTTGTGTGTAGCGCAAGTTATTGAAATACATTGAAGAGATAACATAATATAAAATCTTGGGGTTTTAATTTCTCCCCTACTTTAATAAATTTCATCCTCAAAATTTAAAATTGTTCTTCAAAAATAAAAGGTTAAAAATAGAAAAATACCTTTTGTGGAAAACCAACATCAGAAATTAGGTTAATAAAATTTAGTCTTAATAAGAGGGAAAGGGAATAAAAAAGTCACCACCAAATTATGATCTCGATTAGGAGAAAATTGGTGGAAATTAGAGACACATAATTGGATGAAAATATTTAATATTTATAGGTAGTGATTGAGGTCATCAATCACAAACAAGTGTAAAATTGAGGACCTAAAAGCCATCAATTTATGATGATTAAAAATATCATTAGTTCAACAAAACATAAGGTATTAGGATAACACTTTTTTGGTTTTAAGATCCCTTAACTAAAGATTAAGAATTAATTTATTCATAGAATAAGAGTAAAATATACATGAAATGTATAGTTTCATCCTTCAACTAATTCATACCACAAACTCATCTTTCACTCCAAAAGATAATAGAATTTAAAAATATTCTATTTATCCTAATCGTATAGGGTTCTAAAAATAATGAATTTATAATTAATTTGTCACACTATTTAAAAAAAACTACATTATACAAACCAGTACATCAGTTATTATAGTGGTAGGTGATCCACCATGGTCGCCCTTCGGTTGCGGGTTCAAGTCTCATGGCCTTGCCGGAGGCGACAGGTTGTTGTCCGACCTCTAGGTTGTCCTTTTTATGACAATCCAAAAATAATCTCAAGAAATGATTTAACCTTAACAATAGTATCCAATTTCAAATATAATCTATTCAAACCTTTATACTTATCCAAAATACATCTTTCCAAATTCACAGTCCAAGATTTAAAAGGAAGGTAAACATAATGAAGATCCTTTTTTCCACGTAATAACTTGTGAATACCTTCATCATGTATTATTTTAAAACACTGTAACACCATGAATTACCATAAAACCTTATTTATTACATTCATACTCTCTTATTACTTATAGAATACTAGATATACACCTTCTATCCAAAAATGTTTTAAAGTCTAACAATGATGGAATATACAAATCATTAATCAGTTTCAAGGTAGTCAAGAATATCCAATATAATTTATCCAAAACAATCATATATTATTCCAAAATCACTACCTTAGTATCAGAACTATATTATGGTTTATCTTTCTCTCAACCATATATTTTCTAAAAAAAATTACCTGTTATTGAGCCACTTCTCTTGGTTCCACACAATCTCAAGTCCTTAATGAAATAGTACTGCAGTACAATCCTTTTATACTCTATAATTATTATAACATGTACATCATTAATACAATACTCAAATGACACAATACTTTAATAAAACATAAGAAATCTAATCATTCCTCTTCATATTTGGTTGTATCATAACTTTATTATTATCCAATAGCAGCATTTGGGGTATACTCTGATGATTTGGACATTACTTCGCATAGTGTCCCAACTCCTTGTATATGAAGTATTTCACATTTGAAACCTTTTTCTTACCCTTGAAATCATGTACTCGGTGTCCTTTTTCTCCACACTTATAACAAACTCCCATTCTCTTCAAGAATTTACCAAGGTCATTCTTTCCAAAGTTATTACATATGGGAAAATCCTTCTTTCCCCTCTTCCCTTTATCCATCTTTCTCTCTTCCATCCTTTTCTTCTCTAGCTTACCTTCAAATCCATAGGACTCCGAGAATTATTTACTTATCTTATTAACATATGATACTATTTCTTCATATGATTATAATACATGGGAGATTGTTTCCTTTCTAAATGTTGGCTTAATACCATGAAATATATGATCCTTCTTATTCTTTGGATCATGCGTATTGTTGGTGTTCTCATTCCATCTACTGGGCACCATTTATAAAACTTTGAATACACTAGGTTAGTTTATGAATCGCAATGCATAATTCCAAACCTGTAAAATACCTAACGTAAATTAAAAATATTATGCATATAATCTATAATCATAAAATGTTTTCTTTAAGAAGTATTTACTCCTAAATCCTTCATAATGGATTGTAATGAAAATGTGAATTATCCTAAGCATATCCATCGGGAGTGTTATAACCAAGAGTGTAGTAAGGCCCATTGTCGTGTACCAGGATACCCTGGGTAAATCCCAAAACTCCTTATTAGAGTTTTCACTTCTAGGTACATCTTTTCCAGAGCTGACTCTACCTGCTCATATCCAGACATAGATGTATTTCTTGGAAAATACACAAAATCTCTACATTACCAAAATTTTAGGAAGTTCTTTTATACTAATCCTCAAAGTCTATCTTAGGGTAATGTTCTCTAATCAGATTTTATCTAACTCTATTTCCAAGGTTGTTTCTAAACTTCCTATGATACCAACTCTAATGCCCCAACCCCAATTACCCAGAGTCAGTGCATTATTACATAACATTGTCATGATCAAAAGGTATCAAATCATAAAAGACCGATCCATTTAACAGTCTTGGAAATAGATTACATACATCAACTTCACAGTACAATTTCAAACATAAAATACAGCATAGATAGTTCTCTGAGAATTCCATTATTCCATTTTAGCTTAACCCTGCATATCAATCATAATACACGTCTTGGAAATCTTGGGAAAATAAAACACAATAAAGGGGTTAGCTCAGATGCTCAGTAAGGGTAAAAAATTTAGCGGAATATAACATAAACAATAGGCATGGTGAATAATTGAAAACACATGCCTTTTCAAATAATAAACATGAATCCTTTATGGCAGAAATATGAGCTGAGTAAATAATTCCATAATAAAACATAGTCATGGGATTCTACTAGTCTAATAACCACATGAACCATCAATATTATTTTCATAATGAGGGAATGTATAATGTCATACATTCTGAAACATTTTTTCAAGTCCTCGGCCAAGACGTATAAAAAAGATTAAGGCCTCATCCAAAACCATATATCAAATTGGGAAAGTCCTCAACCAATTCCACGTATAATTGTCTCATGAGACCTACCGATGCATAGAGGAGCTATAACAGTATCCACCCGTCACTTACTATAACTAATACATTCCTCATATGAAAAGTTTGAAACATAACATAAACATTCGTATTATAACTAGCATGCAAAATGTCAATAATTTAACCCTAAACCATGAATGGTATAAAAATAACACATCCACAGTCAAATATATCACAAAATATTCAATACAATATGGAAGAATTTTATTATAATAAATCGACCTAGATCAAGAATAATATCCCGTAAAGGATGTTGGCATAGTTGAAAATGATCAGTAAAAATATTTGAGTGAAATGTCCCTATTTCATGAAATCATTTAAAATTCACATAATTTATAAAGGAATTCATTTAAAAGATAGTTTTGTATCAAAGTGTCCCATACCACTTTGAAACTTTTGAAAGGAATTAACATTTTAAAACATTCATGTCCATATAAATAAATCATTTAAACCATTTTGAAAACATGGACTTTAATGAGAAAGGTTTAGAAGAATAAATCTTTAAAATATTTAAAATAATGTTTTAGTAAAATAGTCCCTTAAAAATAATACTTTTGAAAACTATAACGACCCATACTTTACATAAATTGTTAATACTTCAAAATTGAAGCATACTTATTACAACATATAAAAAAATCATGAAAGGACTGTATAGGTATAGTGTATTTAGAAACTGGGAAATATAAACAACTGGTTCATAAATCATCTACGTTGTCTCCCAATTATTTCATCATATCTAGAGTCCCTTTTGGCATATTCTACTTAATACCCTTCTTCCAGACCTGGGGAAAAAACATACAAAAGGGTGAGCTCAAATGATCAGTAAGGTTAAACAAAAGAAATACTAATCATATCATGTTTTTAAGAACATAACATTTTGAAAATCTTGTCCTGCAAAAAAGATCATAATATCATGACATGGGATCAATCATAATAGTAAAATTTAATCCAAATAATCATAAATTAAAACATGAAACTTTGTGGAATACACACATAATCATAGAGAATCATTTCTTATTAGTCAAGACTCATTTCCAAGACTATCTTATTGGACAAAGTCCATTTCTGAACCAAGTTTACTCCTCATTTCAGTCCTGTTTCACTGAACCGGATTAACCAGTCGTTCCAGCCATGTCTATATCATGATATATAAATCTTTACCCAATGCATTGGAGGGAGATATAGGTCTCACCCATCTCATAATGAAACCATTCTTATGTGTACCACAAAATCATAAATCATACATCACAGCATAACCCATGTAATAAAAATGGGATTCTTAAACATCGTGACATCATAAAACAATTCGTATAAGATAAAGGACTTCATAAAAATAATTCCATCACAACATAATCAAATCAATGTAATAATAGGGATATAAACAGAACCCTATATTATCTTAGATGGAAAATAATTTTTATAAAACACTTGAACTCCCTTCTTGAGGAAAATATCCTTTCTACTTTTAAAAAAACATTTTTTCCATTCTTAACATGTCATACAATTTTAAACTAAAAGAAGTTAATTAAAAATAAACTTGAAAACTTTTAAAGGAAGCTTCATGTAAATAATTTTCTAAAATTACATTTAGGTCGTATAAGTTAAAAAAACATTCTTCTCATACTTTGGCCAAAAAAGTCAAAAAGTACCTCGTACTAAAAATGACAAAAGATTCCTTTCATATATTTTAATAAAAACTCACCAATGGGTAAAATTGGATTTAAACAATTGTAGGTGGATGGAAATAATATTAAATATTGAGGAAACATGGATGTGGATGATAAATATGCCCCAGTAAATCTGGAAGTATAAACAATCTCGGATAAAAATGAGATTGTGAGATTTTCCATTACCTTTGGTCCGATTTTCTTCGTACGTGTCCGAACCTCTTGTATAATGATTTAAATAATGTTATTGACTTATTCCAGAATCATACCCATTTTTATGATATCATATATGGTTATATTCTTAGATTCTTAGCTTCTTATTAGTAATATTTTATTACTACTTGTTATTCAGGTGTTTATTGCTTTTTGTTCTTATGCGTGTTTTGTCGAATAAATTCTTATTCTTATTTTGAGGTTATAGATACCTCATTTCAAGAATGGTATTAGTGTAATATATATCATATTTATTCATTCAATTCATTTATATAATCATTATACAATGAAGATCATGTAGAACGAGTCACATCACATCGTGGAGACGATAGGCCGTACGTATGCACGAGCGATGATATCGTTCCCATGATTGTGGAATTGTATTGAAGTGTATGTATACAATTTCAGAGTCAATATCACTTTACAATAATCATATATAGTTATTCTTTATACCATTATACCCATCCAAGTAAGGTGGTGGTGGAAAACAGATTACACCACGGCGTGGAGATGGTATTCCGTATGTACACATGCGCGGTGATTTTCGTTTTCCATAGGATGGATATAAGGTGAAATAGGGTTGTTTCATATTTATAATAACATATCAGTAAATTAGTGATACTGATATTATTACTTAATAATGAAACAACTAAATAAGAATAAGTATAAGAAGAAATAAAGTTGAAAGAATCGGTAACGGACATTACCTCTTCTTTGAAGCACCTATTCTTAACCTCCTATTAGGGAACTAAAGATGGTCTTTGAAGAAGACCTGGACCTCTAGTATGTTTCTAGGGAAGTGTAGAAGAGAAATTGGAAGTGTTTGGTCGAGCTTAAAGGCGCAAAGTGGTGTGAGGAGGATAAGGGCACCTTTGGAAAAACTAAAAATATTATTTTATTATAAAGTCATATTCTGTTTTTAATAGCTCCAAATTTATTTATTTCAAATATAAGGTGGGGATGGGTCTAAATCCTCTCATCCAATATAATTTAGACAAGTTTAGGTTTCTATTTTAACCTTACCATTTATATTTAACTTTAAGTTAAATAATTTTACTTTTACCGTGTCTTCTTGTTTTCTTACACTATATGGTTAATAAACTTACTATAATAAGCCAAAAAAACCCCAAGTGGTTAATTATTAATATATATATCCTTATCTAAGTCATTTGGGTGAACATTATATTTTTAGGAATAAAATAAAAATTAATAATATAATATTTGTTTTAAAAAATATTTTATGTCAATTTTGACACTCTTTGGTAATTGATTTTTGTGAAAATCATAACAGCATGATTAGTTCGAAAAAATTTAATTAAATCAATAATAACATGTCATATTAACCGATAAAATTAGTGTAATTCATAAAAAGTCTCAAATTACATTTATTTGGGTATTTATAATATCAATTATTTTAATATTTCATTATTTAGGTAATTACTGCATCATCATTGTGTCATATATAACATAACTTATTTAATGTCTAGAAATTATAAATAAACTATAATTAGGTAGAAAATATTTTTATCTTTCTAATGAATATTTATAGTTTAATTTATCTTATGTATAACCCTATATTAAAAATTAATTAGTTATTAAACTTGGATTTTAACTATTTTAACTCTTCTTTAAATAAAATAATATTAAATGTCCTAATCTAATCCAAGTGGACCTAAATTGTCATATTTTATTCCTAAGGTTGTTTTTGGTCGAATTACCCTTATCCAATATAATTAGGACACATGTTAGGGTAATAATAATATCATTTTTACCCTTAATTTCCCTATTTTCTTTTAACCGTGGTAAATAAAAGTAAAAAGTTACTATTCACCAAAAATTATTTTTATTTTATTGAACCACATTTTACTCCTTGATATTAACCGTGTATCTCGTATTTTTGAAATTATTCTTACAGAAGCGGTAAAAATAAGTTTTATGTAAATTTGCAAATTCTCCTAGGAGGTAGGTAAAAGACGGTGAAAAGTTAAATAAAATTTTTATTTATCTAAAATTATTATAAAATGACTCCAATGAATTATATTGAACTTATATAGGTATTATGTATCAATTTTTACCTACAATAAATTTAAATAAAATAAATAATTATTTAAATAAAAATTCGGTTTTTAAATAGTAACCCAGTGTTTTCACTATTCATCAAAAATTGAAAGTTTTCAGAAAAATACCAAAATTTCACCCTAGGCTAATTTCGATATTCCGAATCCAAAAATGAAGTCTATTTTGAAAAATAAAATTTATAAAATTTAATAACTTGGTTATTAATATTCATAACGGCTATTTTTAATAATATTTTAATAGCATATCATTGTTTAGTGAAACTCGGTATTGCGTACAACGCAAGCTATCGAGGAAGGTCGCAATTGCGTGTAAAGAAAGCCAAGATAGTGTTGTGTGTAGTGAAATATTCCTTTGATGATATATATAACATAAAAACAAAATATTTCTCATAAAAATATCGGGTGTTACAAAAACTCTTTTATGAAACACGGACATGGATAATAAATATGTCCCAGTAGATACTTACGTAAAAACAACCTCAGATAATAAAGAGATTGTGAAATTAACCCTTACCTTGCACTTTCCTTTAGTCGAGGGTACGTTTAACCTCCTGTATAATGACCATAGTATGTTATTAAATTATACAAGAACCATATTCATATTTATTATATCATACATTATTCCTTTATGACTTTATACTACCCATTTAATAAAGATTTCCATGTTAAATTAACATTTTGGGTAATAATCACTTTATTTATCATACGTGTTTTAACTTATTATTCTTTATCGAATCATTTATATCATGATTTAAATACTTCCAGAATATAAACCTTGATTTATATATCATATATATTTATAATATTAATATTTATAATATATAGATATATGAAATGGAAGGCACCGTTTATGGAGATGGTAGGTCGTACGTATGCATAAACGTTGTTTCTGTTTTCATATCTTATTGAACAGAAGTAAGGGAATAAGATATATGTAACTATATAAATATATATATATATATATATATATCCAGTAGAATTATTATGTCATATATTACATATTAATAATATATATTTTTATAATCATCGTTGAATGGTGAATGTGGAAATGACTCTCATCGCGTCATGGAGATGGCAATCCGTACGTACGCACGAGTGACAATATGATTATATTGATAGTGAAATCATATGTAATTGGATGGTATATAATATATAAACAATCATTAATATGTTATATTTATTATTTACATCAGTTATACTCATTATTATACCCATCCAAATAATGAAGTGTTTGAATAACAAACTACACCACGATGTGGAGACGGTAAGCCGTACGTACGCACGTATGGTGACTTTTTCATTTATAGGATGGATAGAATAATGAATATGGTTTTAACATATTTATAATAACATTTCATTATGTAAAAGGTACTGGATTTATTATTTTGTTTTGGAAACAACAAAGAAAGAGGAAGTGTAAGAAGAAAAGAACATGAAAGAGGGTGGTGAAATTATTACCTCTTTTTCACGTGTTTCCTTTTGATTTGATCAAAAGGGCTATGTATGATGGATTTAGGATCAAAGTAAGTCCTCTAGATCTAAGGGAGGATATTTGGGAGGATATTTGGGTAGGTTTTGGCAGAGCCAAATGGATATGGAGGTGTGATTTTGAGAGAAGTGAAAGTACCCTTTTATAAGAGAGGTGAGGGTCACTTTAGGAAAAGCTTGAAATATAATTTTATAATAAAATAATTTTCGGCTTATAAGGATTCCAAAATGATTTATTTATAGGATAAGGTGGTTATGGGTCTAAAACCACTTGAAAAAAAGGTTTTATACAGGTTTGGGTCACCATATTAACCTTATCTTTTAGATTTAACTCTTAGTTAAATAGTTTAACTTCTACCATGTATTCGTGTATTATTATAATAATTGGACAATAAAATTACTATAAAATACCAATAGAAACCCAAGGGGTTCTTTAATTATATACCTATAATTATATAATTTTTTTGGAAGAACCTTAGATTTTTAGGATGATTATATAATTTAATAATATAATATTTGTTTTAAAAACTCATTTATGCCAATTTTGACACTATTTAGTATTTAGTTTTTGTGAAAGTCATCACAACTTGATTAATTAGAACCAAATACATTTAATAAACACTAACATGTCATATTCACCTATAAAATTATTATATGGCATCAAAACATTCAAATTATATTTATTTTAATATTTACAATACCATTTATTTGATTCTTTCATTAATAAGGTAATTACTGCATCATCATTGTGTCATAAATAAATTTAATTATTTAATTTATAAAAAATTATAAATAAAATATCATTATGTAGGAAATATTTTTATATTTCTAATGAGTATTTATAGTCGAAAATATAACTTATATAACCAAATGTAAAAAAAGTTACTAAAAGATATATGTTTATGTCGTTTCTATCTTTACTTTAAATTAATTAATATAATGTGTCATTATCTATATCAAGTGGTTCCATGGGGTCTCTAAATAAACCCAAGGAGGACCATGGTTGAACATGTATCAAAAAATAGGAATAATACACATGTTATGGTAATTTAATATTATTATAATATTGTTTTGTTACCCTAATTTTCCAGATTTCCCTTTAACCAGGGTAAATAAAATATTTACTGATGTAAATATTCATAATGTCTAAAAATAAAAGTTACCTATTTAAAAAATTTGGACCTCCTGATTCCAAATACATAATCCATTTTTTCAAATTCAAAACACATAATTGGAAGAAATTGATTTTAAATTAATTCTCATTGTTAAAACAGAAATCATGTTTTTAAGAAATAATAACTATTAAAAGATTGACACTTGTTTATGTCCAGTTTAAATGTGAAATTACAACCAATGACCTAAATTATATTAAATGGTAAAAATATAGTATAATAATACTTTAAAATCACTCAAATTTATAATTTAACAATATAAATTATTTTGATTAAAAAAGTTGTTTTTAATTAAAATTTAGTATTTTTTCACTATTCATAAAAATATGAAAGTTATCATAAAAGTACCAAAAAATTATCCAAACTAAATTTTCATGTACCTATTCTAAATAAGAATTTAATTTCACTAAATTTAATATATTAAAGTGTCAAATATTTTATTTAAAAAGGGTTCTCCATTAAAATGTGGAAAAACTGCATTTTTTGAAAAATACCTCTTTTATCTTAAAAATTGAATTTTTCTTATATTATGTCTAAGAAGCACAAAAAATGAGTGTTAAAATTATATATGATATATAAAATTTAAAATGTGGTTAATACTATTAATAACCTCCTTTTTTGGATGGCTAGTTTGGTAAGTCGTGGTGCGCTCGAACTCGGTGTTGCGTGTAGCGCAGGTTATTGAAATACTTTGAAGAGATAACATACTATAAAATCTTGGGGTGTTACATCAATAAATGGTTAGGGTTAATTTTTTGTGATTTTTATGAAATACATTAGTTTTTTATGAATATTAAAATTCAATAATTTACAAAATATGCTAAATAAATGAATTTATGCATCATTCTTGTGTCATGGATTATTTAAATGGACATTGGTTCAAACTCACATGCACTAATTATTGTATTTGGTCAAATGAATCTTCACTGTTTCTTGTCTTGAGAAAAAAAACTAATGATTAAAATAATAAGAAAACACCCCTCCCCTCCACTATATATTCCACCCTCATGCACTCTTCTCCTCACACCTCTCAAGCATTTATCCTTGCCTATATTTCACACAATACTTTTATCAAAAGACCAAGCCTTTGTGCCTTGAGGAGGATATCAAGAGGATAATTCAAGAGTTAAATCCTAAAAAATTCAATTTAAATAACTCAAATACCTTAAATATACTATTATTATATCATGTTATTGGATGATCCAACATTAAACTCCTCCCTCCCTCTCTATCTTATCTTAAAAATGAAATTGTCTCCCATGAAGTGTCAATTTACCAACATCGTGGGTATTGAATTTTTGTTTTCTGTAAATGCCTTCAAAGATGTTAATAAAACCATTAAATGGTTGAAAACATATTTTAAGTGTATTTTATAACCCTTTTTATGTTATGGAACTAAGTTATACACAAAATACTAAATGAAAAAACAAAACAAGTTTGTTGTGGTAAAAAAACAGCCCAAATTATCCTAAAACAGACATCATTAACTTTTATCAAATGAATCATCCTCATGATATATAAAAAAAAATATTTCATAAGATCATTTAAACTTCTATAATATCATTTACAACATGTAATAACAATTTTGGATGTTTATATGCATCTTACAAGAACTTTCATTCATGTATAAAAGTGAACCGATCATGAAAACTAAGAAAACTAAAACACCCGAACAATGAATTTAAACTCTGTAACTCATCCAAAGGCCTATAAAAGAACATAATAAAACCAAAATAAATCATATTAATTTATAAAAGTTTGTTTAATCATTTATTAATGAATACAATGTTATTATACAGGATATTAATGTGGAGGAATCTTTTGGACAAATGGTAAGGGGAATTCTCAAACCCAACATACTTTCTTCAGGTTTACCATATTTCACCTCATTCTCAATAGGGTTATTCCTGAAAAATAATTTATTAATCATTATCTTACCTTTTATGGGATTTACATGTTTTCTACTTGATTTTATGACAAACACAATATTTTCCAAAAGAACTCTTCTTTCAAAAAAACACATCTTTAAATTCTCTCTCAAGGTTGATGATTCTTATATCAAGTATGTTATTCCCTATTTCATACACAAAGTTTAAGAATGTATGATTTATAAAGTGAAACCCATTCCTTTCAATGGGTTGTTTTATGTTTATGATTTATATATTTTCTATGTGGAATGCATGATAATGTAAATTTTATGATGTGATGGGTGCGCCTGGAATTATATAGCGCAGTGTTAATGTTATGATGTGATGGGTGTAACTGGAATTATATAGTGCTCTAATTCATTAGTTAATGTGAATAACCTCATGACTAAAGTGAAATATTTGTGAACATGATGCTATATTTTTTCACAATTATGGGTGGTAGTTGACCACTAATATATGATGTTTCATTTTTTTCATTGTCACATTCCAAGTCACTTATTAATGCTTCCTCTTATGCTTATGATCATATGTAAATGTTTTGATGATAATGATTATGATCACCCCATGTCATATTGTTTTATTATCTTATCTATCCTCTTACTGAGATTTTTATTCTCATCCGATGTTTTTCAAATGTTTTTCAAAGGATTCTTTCAAAGTTCAAAGGATGGTTAAGGTTCTAATGCAGATGAATCCAATTAGTTATTTTGTAATTATTTTTTGTAAAATCTTATTTATTGTATGGTTTTTATAATCCTCAAAAACCTAGATTTGAAAAGGTCATTTAATTTATAATGTAATGTGTATTTTTCTGTTATCTCTTATAAAAAATATTCATCATATTTTAGTACTGAATCTGGAAGTGCAGGTTTAGGGCTTTACAGTTGCTATTAGAGGAACATTATAGAAAAATTTGGATATTAGATGTTGTCATTTTTTAGAAACATTTAATATGTAGTGCTTAATTTTGAACTTCTATTTAATTAATCACACATAAGAATATAGTTTTTTTCAATTATCAATATGTATGTTTAGAATTATAAGTACAATGAATGAATTGTGAGATCACAATTCATTTAAAGGTGGAGAATGTAACACCCTAATATTTTAAAAGGAAACACTATGTGATTAAATAAATTACTAAATACTATATGACCTTAATATCCTAGAAGTTAAATTTAATTTTTTCACTTCTATCATTTGAATTTCTAAAATTTGACATACACGGTTGCGATCAATAAGATATTTAGAGTTCAATAGGACAAACTTAATTTTTGGTGAATAGTAACTTACCCTTATGAATAGTAATGTTACCCTTATGAATATTAATATTACCCTTATGAATAGAAAACTGGCCAAATGAATAAAAACCTCACTAAATAAAGTATAAATAAAATTTAGGCACCTTATAAATTTTTCATACCATTCTTAATTATAATAATTTTAAATATTCATTTATATAGTGGATATGTATATATCTAAAAATATCTTCTCATACTTTTTTATAATGATTCCTAAACTGTACAAAACATAGTATTTGTAGCTATTTACTATTTAAGGGGGAGAATGATTTAGAGATTTGATAATATATATATACACGTTTTTTATAAATTTAAAAATGTAGGGAATATTTAGTTGGTTTTAAAATTAAATAAATGATAGGTTTTGTAATTTACAAAATATGGTGATTATAAGTGTTTGAACTTGGAAAATTGATTTTATAATTTTTTTTTTTGTTCTTCAAAATTATAAATTCTCCAAATTTATGTATGTTTATTTTAAATATTTTATTAAAATTTAATTTTTTTTAAAATTTTAATCATAATTTTTATCATTATTAACAATTTTAATGTTTTATATATGATTTTTTAATAAAAATATGATTAAATTTTAAGTATTCTATGTTTATATTAATATAATAAATTATTATCATTAACACTGTCACTAAAACCAGTACTAGCTTATTCCGGTATCTTCTACAATCCGTGATTCCCAAGTATGCATGAAAAAAAAGGTTTCTCCATGTGTTAACGACTTATGTGAAGACTTGTGAGTTTATCCATCTTCATTAATGCACCATTAATGGATATTGTTTGATGTCTACACAAAATATAGTTTATTTGATCTTTATTGATTCCATTCTCATAATCTACTACCATGTTCTATGAGTTATAGAAGATGTCTATCTGAGATTTATGGAGGAAGAGCATTAATAGGATTCCTAAAATCCTAGAAAATCACCTTCACATATAGAACCAACACCCATAATCCATTCATGTAATTAGACTCAAGAATCTATAGATTCACTGAATTAATCTCCCTCACTCTACAAATCATGTTTCCTTGTGTTGATCCTTATCCACTATAGGTAGATTGAAAACTTCCTTAATATATAATAGTCCCATATCCATCTATTTTTTGATAGTAGTAGTGTGGGTCCCCATCCATGCAATGGTGGTGGAAGTATTTCTATTTGATGTTAGTATAAGTTCATAACCAATCGATGTATCTTCAACAGTTCAGGAAGCATGATCCCACAGTAGAATCACTCTACTCCATAATAGAGGAATTGGACTTCTTGAGCAGTAGTAAATTAAACATATTATCTTGATATTAGATAGTCTAGTTGTGGAAATTCTCTCCTACAATGATATTATATTTTCTCTATTTTATATGGTAGCACCTGTGACTGCTAATGGTATTAGAATTCAACACAGTAGTAGCACCACTTCTCATTCCTATATGGTATCACTCCTCTAATATTAGTATTTTCTTATAGTGTTAGATTATCAATGGTGTCACTAATTTTAACTGAAGGTAGAAAAACATTAGATCAGTAGTATCATATATATGAGTGATAACAGAATAGTGATGGTACTAAACCCTCTAGATCAATGGTAGTAGTATCATATATTTGTAATCAACATTTAAGAAACATTTTATTATATCAGTTTTAATTTTTTTGATCCTGGAATGGAAGAAAAACCTCAACTAATATTATTCTTCTAATTACTACAACCTATATAAAATAGTACGATTGTTATTATAATTTTTAAAATATTTTTAAAATATAATTATATGTTTGCCTAAATATGTTGTGCATAAATTCGTGACACAAACACACATGCAGTATTTATGAGAATACTTTTTATTATTTTGTTTAATTAAAAAACTATAATATGTACTTACTAGTATATTATATGTTATTTCAATAAGTTAAATACAAGTTTTAGAGAACACAAAAAAATATTCCTCGAATACATGCAATGTATTAAACAAGTAATGTTAATTTTTTTTCAATCTATATTATTTTACCATTTCATGGTAGAAAGTTATTTTTTATGAAACTCCCATGCAATTATAATCAAATTTGTGGTATGGATGTTTGTGATTTATATATAAATAAAGACCAGGACATTGTGTGAGATACTTGACACAAAAATGATATATTTAGTGACTACATTCATTGGTGTTATCACAGTAGAACATTAATTTTTGATTCTCCATGGATGAATTTGGTGGAGATTTTCAACCTATATCAACATCCACATCTTATTCTATCTTTTTATGTTCATTTTTTCTAGTTTTTTCTATGTTTTTTAAATTTATATGATTGTAAGTTTAAGATTATATTTATTCATTTCTCAATCAAAATAAAGTATGGTATTAATTATTCTACCAAAAAAATATCATTGGGTAGTGACTTGTGAAAAAAAGTCATGTTTCTATTGGTTTTGACTCCTATAAAAATTCTTGTTGGTTTTGCCTTTTATTATTGTAAAGAGAAATTTCAACATACAAGTTATCACACCACTAAAATTGATATTTCGTAGTGGGTAAAAATATTCTCACCAAGGAGAGAAGAGTGAGGAGTAGAGTGGGATCTTTGTGATTTGAAATACTAAAAATATATTACTCCTATTTTATATACATTTAATTATATACTAAAAACTCACTACACTATTTAATTATAAAAAATTAAAATCTAATTGATTATTTTTTTTAACAGTTTTAAAGGACTATTCACTCCTTGTTTTATATTTTTTCCTTATACCTGGGACTAAAAAGTATAATATAGTACTGAGAAATCATGGGATACAATTTAATACAAGGGTCCACACCATGAATTTAACTAAGTAAAATAAATGTTGCCCAATCTATTATAGATTACCAATATGTTGTTAGCACTCTAACACTAAAAAAGGATGAGTGGTTTGGGGAAAGAGTAAGACCCCAAGTACATAAAGAAAAATTCAAAATAAAAGACACTAATTTTTTCCATGAAACCTTGAAGTTCATGAAAGTAAACCTTATATTACCATTTATTCTCCCCATATATTATTAACACATAAATCATACACATATAACTTTCAAATAGAAATACCTCCACACACTTCATAAAATTTCACTTTAAAGTGGCCTCTTTATATCCCCATTTGTACCTTTTGGAAGAAAAAGGTACAAATCAAATATCTAGTCACCCTAGTCTCATGACCGAGTCTCTTAATCCCTTTGTTTAAATTATTTAAGAATTAAACCAATTAAAATTTATGAAAATGTAAACAAATTAATTCCATTAGGATATTAAACACTATGAATCATTAATAGGAAACAAATCATCCCTAGTTATCATCACTAGGGTTATGGGACCTTACCTACACACACACCTGTGCATTTTTTATCGAAAATAATCAGAGGAGACCCCGAATTACTATAAAGAAGTATCACTCATTTTCTATCTCATATAATATTTTTCATCCTGGTACCCCTAGTGTGTGGTTTCTCCCAAATTATACTTGGGAGAATCATTTCTTTCCTTCTCACTGGGGTGAACCACTTATCTCCTCCCCCTTGGTTGAAGCCCATGTGCTCACCCTAGTCTCACCTGGGTAGATTTATTTTTCTCATTATATTATTACTTTGGAGAAATATTATTCATATCCCATTCCAAGTAATCATGAAAACCCCAGATTCAATAATTTCTCAACCTTTCTCTTATGCCTCATATATTAGACTCTAAGTATCATTAATTCCTCTGAATCCACTAGACAGATAGGTTCAATGAATAAAAACCAGCATTCACCCATTCAATCATGGATTCCAGTGATAAAAAGTGTCTTGGGAATTTAATTACTAGAAAAGTAGAACCATTGGATAAATCACAATCATGTATTCTCTTGATTACAAGTGTCCATATTATAAAAATAGTAGTGCGGCCTCTCCTGACTCAATAACGGATTTCTTCTCCTTCTACCCATCCTAGAAATATAGGTAATCCCTCATAGATTAAGTGAATTGCCTTTTTATAGGGTTCCATTCTATCATTGAATCAATATACCATCCAACCTATTAGATTAAAATAATATGGGTGTATGGTCATCCTCTCATGTATAAAACCCAAGATGGTTCCTATTGGAGATTACATCAACTCACTAAAGACACTCCCATGGAATCCTTAGTGTAAAAGCCTCATTAAAATAAAATTTTGTAACCACATATAATGTGCTTCATCTTATATTATCTCTTATTTCCCACACTAATAATGACACACATGGGCTTAAAGGTTTGATTTTATCTTTCCATTACAAAAACTATAATGCCTCAAATGTAAGGTTTCTTTCAAGTTAAAGTATCATCTTCTGGATTAAGTATGGATTGCTTCTCCAATAATATAGATATGTAACCCTTGCTTGAATAAACCCCTAGACTATCTGACATGTGGCCAAAATCTTCTTCCCTCCATTTACCACCCTTCATATCACTATGATCATAGATAACAGGATGGGTCTCCTACTAGGTGTATGACCTGATTTATCTTTTCTAGGAAGCTATATATGTGTAATATAAGATTCAAACTTTTTTTCACACCTTTCAAGAAATAGATATCTGCATAATATGATGTTAAACTATGTGGTCAACATGCTTGATATATAATATTAAATAGAATGATATTGTCCTATTATAGGACCATAAATTGTGTAATTTGAACTATGTGGGATTGGATACATGTCATGATAAGATAAGTAGGATTCTAGCCTAGGTCTCAAGTGCAACATCATCAACCTTTCATATCAACCCCAATGTGGAAATATTCCCTTCTCACCAGATCATATCCCCTATGAGCTCAAAAACCCCCACTCATTTGTATATAATTAGTCTGAGACCCCATTTTTCTTAATTAGAGACATATTCTATATAGAACATCCATTATTAGGATATATTCCTTATAAAATCAGTTCAACTCTTATGGCGCCAAATTCTCTCTCGTACTAATCAGATTTAATTAACTAGGAAGTATTCCCAATGAACTCTCATTTCATTGGTACATATTCCCATTAGGTTTAACAAGAAAGGCCCACTCATGAGTAAGTATCATACCAGTTATAGTTATACATATATCACATTATTTTCCTTACCACGTGATCTTAAACTATATCGATTGATCCTATTGTAATGACCATAAAAGGTGTAATGTGCCCCATGAGGTTACACCAAACAACATGTTTTTTGATTCCATTCATAAGGATTCATAGGAATAACTTTTCAAGGACCTGATCCCTATAACCCCAAATTCCTCCCACATCCTTGGATAGTGATAAACCCCAAAGTGCCTAACGTTTTTTGATTTAAACTATATCTTCAATTTGGATTAGGAATCACTAAATAATGACAAATAATATGAAGAATCTATGATAGATATATTTGGCTACATTGAGAGAGAACCTATAATAAATATATATGTTCACATATATAAAAAACCTTATATATATATGTTCACATTGATACATATTAATTACCAATTTATGGTACATGGGTAAAATATTCCATACTAGAAATTTGGGAGGATTCATAAACATTACTTAAATCTAAAAGAGAGTCCAAGAGTAGGGAGAAATTCCCAAAAAAGGTGTGATGAGACCGAAATCCCACCCTCTTAACCAATTTTAATCCTAAATAATTATAACAAAAACACCCCAGTATCTTCCTACTAATGTAAATTATGCATGAACTGATGTTCACTTTAAACTATCATGGATTTCAGGGTGAATTGGAGTTTCCCATCAGAAACAAAAATAGTGAACCCAATTTGAATCCGTTAACAATGATAATATTTCATAACCCAATGTTGGTAATTTTTTCACATTTGTGTGAAACGATAAAATGTAAAATAAAATATAAAAACTCTAAATTTTAATGTGATTGGTCAATCAATCATGTTTTACTCATTATGATACACTACTAGTTTTTATTGTTCGTTCTTTCTTATCTTTTTAGGATTAAATGAGAACCCCATTCAATAAAAATTATTGTAATCTCCTCAATTAAATACATATGCCTTAGATATTTCCAAACATAGAGCCTCAATGAATATGAAGGTCTTATCACCAACATGACATCTTGAGAAACAAGTAACAAATGTGTTGGTGTGAGAGTAAGACCTGAATGGAACTATCTTAATGCTATAGGTCATGCATTAATCCCTCCTCAACATGAATCCTCACTAGTCTTTTGTAAAATTACATGTAGTGGTGAGGAAGTCGGTAGAACATACCATCATTTCAATCCACTTTATGTGTTTCTTATTGGAGAGAAACAATAAGAATCAACATTACCTTAATTAAGTAGATCATTATTTCAACTGTTGATTGACATTGATTAATATATCTTCTTGGAGGTAACATATCAACTAACATCACCACCATCAATGTATGGTGTCAACGCCTCAAAAACCTCCTAAGTATTTCACCCAAGAGATCCCTTCTTTGGTCACTCAGACTCGAGCATCCTGGAGAGCTTGATAGGGGTGGTGGGCCACTTAGCATAATTTTCAATAACATGTCCTAAATTTTATAGAATAATAATACTAAAAAACTTTGGTACCAACCGTTGATTGATCCCACATTGCAATTCATGCACAATAAGATATCCAATGTATCTTGGGAACATTAGAAGAATCATGTCTCCATATCCTAACATCTAGTAGGGATGGGACCATATTCCCACTCCCAGTCATAAATAATAAACTGTAATACAATAATATATAAAGATTCATGTTGGTATATCCTATAAGATACCAAGGGACGAAAAAAAAATTTGACCCAAAAATGAAACCCATCAATTTATTGTGGTGAAAACAAGAGGGAAAGATCCTGATCATAACCCTTATACCATTAAATAATGATCTCATTTCCCCATTCTAATTGAAAAAATATTATTAACAAGTCTTGGTGGAAATGTATGGTAAGGAATATAACCCCACTCACATCATACAAAATTGTTAACATATCATAATAATGGAAGAAAAATATGGTTATTGACATATACTAGTGGTTTATAGGGTGAAAGAATATATTATCATTGCCACTAAAAAAGAATATAATTAATATATTTAAATATATACGTAGTATAAGAAACTTAATCATCCTTCAATTCAATAGGTTCGTTTCCAAATACTAATGAGGAATGAAAAATAAAATTGTACATATATTCCCATTCCAACTAGAAATTAGTGGATAATTTTTTCGGCCACTTCTAGGTAGGCTAATATTCTTATCAATAATAAAAAATTAAATCAATATATTTCAATGTAAACCAAGAAGTCACTTAATAATTCTCCCAAATATGAAGGTATTTGTGCACAACTCATGAACCTAACAGCCCAATTGAGAGAATCCATGAGGATGTCTCACTGAGGGCTGCCCAAAGATTATGAGTAGGCTCTTATCCACATTATTACTAATACTGTAATTTCTATGACTTTAAAATTCTATAAAATTTTTCCAATGAATCTATGAACTCTCCATAAAATAGAGGAAGTATTTGAAATTTCATTCCCCCCAAATATCTCTTCTGGTAGATCTGGAGGTCCTCCTCAGAGCACCCTCCATTATATTCCTCCCCTTAAAACTATACACTTTGAATGTCCTTCACATTTTATATGACATGGGAATCAAACTTGTTTCTTGATTTTGGGAAAATATTTTAATTCTACATATGGTGTCATTTATTACAAATTCCCTACCCATAGTGACATTTCATTATAGTGGGAAGTTTCTCCTCTTGATGTAGACACTCTGAAAAGGCCCTTATATCATGATTCAATCAAGTTATTGAGTTCAATTACACCTTGTTTCCGATCTATAACAAGTGATATTATTCCTAATTCAAAATGTATTTCAAGAGAGTGATCATTATAAATACCTCTTCTTGATTACTCATCCTTCAATATGAAACAGAATATTCCAATCGACCATGATCCCCTTAGTAAGGTTGTTGGGAAATGAATACTCTTATCGTATCAGGTAGAGAAAACTCTCACTAAATATTATAATGATAATAATTATTAATTAACTACACAAATACAATACACTAGTTATGTTCTATCCAAATTCCACATCTTAGTATAAAATTCTTGAATCATTATAAAAGAAACTAATTCATCATCTTCATTTGAACCTTTGGATGACTCTTTATCATCTAGAGGATTAATATATACAATATATAGGATAATAAATATAAATAATGTAAATATAATAGATATACTATCAGAACTACATATATTACCTTTTGGTGGAACATCACCCAAAGTTTAAAAGGTAGTATAGAGGTCTCTAGCATTAGTTCCTTAATACTTCAATGAATTTGTGTCAGTTGATTGTTGATACTCCATAATATGTCCATATCATTGGATGGGGTGTGAACATATAATTATTTTTTATTACACTTCCCATTCAATAGAGTTCATCATGAATAACATCATTAAAAATCCTCACTATAGGTCAAATCCTAAAACCAATCTCTTCACAATATTATTATCATATCCATCATGGTCATGTTATATATAAATATCATAAACTAAAAAACCTATGGGAAAAACCTATTAAAATATTCTTATATAAATCCTATGAAAATGTTGATTAGGATTCCCATTTTAGAAAACAATAATCATAAACTAAAATGTGTCCCTTTTTAGTGAGGAGCTTATGTTTATAACATGTACTGCATCGAACCCATGCTTGAACAAAATCCCAAAAAAAATCATAAGTAATGTAGAAATATTCATTATAGAATCCACACATGAGAAAACCCAACAAGTAGGTATGTGGATAATTTACACCACTATTTCCATGCCATTGATCAAAAAATCCCTGATAACTTCTAGATTTCACACTGGTGGAATCAAGTCGTCCAAAACCTATAGTGCTAGGGGGAATTTTTATCACAAAATTATCCTCCTCTATGATAATATATATTTTATAGCTAGGATAAAACCACTATAATTTCCTTTATATATTCTCCCATTACGTGACATGTATCTCACTATAGATATGTGCTTAGAAATGCATTCTATAGTCTCTATCTATATAAGGATCGGGCCTTAAACATTACATAATATTGAATTAAATGAATAATTAACATTGAGGATCTTTTTAGGTTTATATTTTTAGAGAATTAGGCCATAACTATTACATTACATCTCAAAAATTACAAGTTAGACACTTCTACTCAGTTTTCATTTTTGTATAAAATAAAAACTCTTGAAAAAAAAGAGACATGTCTCGTTCCATGTTTTTTACAGCATGACTTTTCCTTGATCCCATCCTTGACCCTATTCATCTTTAGGTCCTGTGAAAAAAATTTCAAAACTTGGGATGAGCATAAAAAGCTCAATAAAGTTTATAAAACAAAGAAAGAAAAAATTAGTTCATCATTGCATACATAACATAAGCTCTTTAACATACCTCGTGAAATCATAAGATTTATGAATAACATATAGAAAACATAAACCATAAAGGTAACTTGTGGCATTTATATCATACTTACATTATAGCTATCACATCTATGTAGGGAGTTACATTTGGAATACCCATCACAGTATATTCCCTCAATCTATTAGGAGAAACATTCATGTTTATCTCCATCACATTACCCAATGCATTGGAGAGATATCTCAGGCTCACATGCCCTAGGTTTATCACGAAACCACCCGTATACATAACAATTCCCAAGAACCATAACATTTTTGTAACACATAAAACAAACATAAAGGAAATACAAAATTTCCACATTTCAATCACAATATATCATTTAAATATATTTACATAACAAATACATTATCAAAATAATTTTCAATATCAACATATGTAAAAGATTATATGGTATTTATTTTCCCTTTAAAAACATTACAGCTTGTTAAGGAAGGCAAAGATCAAATAATACTCGCGGCGGCGGAAAGGTCATTGTCACCGCTTACGTTAAAAAGAAACATTATTTTTTTTGTAGTTTAGTAAAAAAATTTGTAGAAAAATATTACCTTTGAATTAAATGAAAATTCAAAGGTTTTTATAGAGCGTATAAAATAAAGTCGTGTATTAAAACAAAATATGCCTCAATGAAAGGAGATTGAGACGAAGTCCCTTACCTCGTGTCCGACTTGACCCGTTTGTTCTTTAATCTCGTAAATAATAAACTAAAGTTAATTTATACTTGATTAAGAACATTTTTCAAGTTTATTATTCCTTTTATATCACTTATTACCATGTTATAAACATTATGTAATCATTTAAGTTAATAACGTTCGTTTTGTCGATATTTGGTACTTAAGTCAAAAATGGACTTCTTATAATTACAAGTTGTTCACATGGTCAAACTTTCATTATATACAGAATGATATTAATGATTTAGATATCATATATATCCTATATATTCAGTATATACATGTATTTATAATAGTACATAACTTTTGGACATAACAAATGAAATACACCGTTCATGGAGACGGTAAGTCGTACGTACGCATGAACGCTACTTTCATTTCTATTTCTTATTTTAATGGAATTAAAACATAATTATACATAGGTATAATATAATTAAATTATAATATCATATATAATATCATTAAATCCATCCTTTATATTTCCCACATATGGCATTAACGAGTCATATCACTTTGAGGGGGCGGTAGTCTGCACTTCCTCAAATGAAATTATCGCGTTTACCCATAATGGAAACCAAAAAGGTATGATATATAAGAAAAATATAGAAGAATAAAGAAAACATAAACATAATATATATAATATATAAATATATTGACATCTTAATGGCCACCATGAGAGGTGGTAGGAGATAATCTAACAATTATCGTTTCGTGAGGCATTAGTTTGTCATTCATAGAAACAGTATGTTCTTCACCCATTAGATGGAGGTGTGTGTAAGTGTAGTTAGAATACTTATCATAAAAACATCCTAGTATATTTAGGATACTGGTGTTTTTATAAAATAAAGGAATAAAAAAAAATTCGGGGTTTTAGAAGTAAAATAAAAGAAAAGAAGTTAAGAGAAATTGTTACCTTTAATTTGGGTAACTCTCTTTGGTTTGAACCAAAAGGACTTCTTGAAGTTCCTTATGAATAAGTTAAGTATTCTATGATGAGTATAGGGATCATGAGAGCTTATTTGGTCAGGTTTTGGATGATCCAAGGGGCTTGAGAGGTGTGTAGAATGATTTAGAAGTGTGGGCTTTTTATAAGAGGGAGGAGGGGCTCTTTAGGAAAGTTTGAAAATATTATTTTATTATAAACTTATATTCGGTTTCTAAAGTTCAAAAACTCATTAAAGTTGAATTTAAGATGACTAAAGTTCTAAATAAAGTCATAAAATAATAATTGGACAAGTTTTGGATATTTTTTTAATATTTATAATCTTATGTATTTAAATCATTTATTAATGAGGTAAATACTGCATCATTATTGTGTCATAAATAATTTAATTTATTTGGTGTCTAAAAATTATAAAATAATTACCATAATGTAGGAAATATTTTTATCTTTACAATTAATAATTATAGTATAAAATATAACTTATATAACCCCAGGTAAAAATTGATTTACTAAAAGATATTTGTTTCTGTCATTTTTGCCTTTACTTTAAGTTAATTAAAATAAAGTGCCATTATCACTCTCAAGTGGCTCCATGGGGTCCCAAAATCGACCCAAAGATGAACATGGTCGTAAATTACTCAACCAATAAGGTTAGGATAAGTGTTAAGGTAATTTTTTATTATTATAATATTCTTTTTACCTTGAATTTCCATATTTACCTTTAACTGCGGTAAAAAAAAGTCAAAAGTTATTATTCACCAAAAAAATATTTTCATCTTATCGAATGAAATTTTACATAATAATATAAAACATGTATGTCATATTTTTGAAATTCAATTTATATAAGAAATAAAATTTCATTTAAATGAAAACGTCAATTTTTAACTACTACTTAGTGGTTTCACTATTCATCAAAAATTGATGTTTTTCAGAAAATTGCCAAAAATTCAGCCTACGATATATTTGATATACTGAATTCAAAAATGATTTCTATTTTACCAAAATCAAAACATATAAGTTTCATTAATTGATTTAAAATTAATTCTCGTTGTCAAAACAAATAGCGTGTTTTTAAGAAACAATAACTATCAAAAGATTGATACTTGTTTATGTCCAATTTCAAAGTGAAATTAATTACAATGAAAAACATTGGATTAAATGGTAAAAATTTAATATGATTAAACTTTAAAACCAATTAAAAATATAATCTAACCTTATAAATAAATTATATTAAAAGTCACTTCTGAATTAAAATACAGTATTTTTCACTATTCATAAAAAATGAATTTTATCAGAAAAATACCAAAAATTTATCCAAAGTAAATTTTGTTGTCCTGAATAAAAAAATAATTTTATTTTATAAAATAGAATATATAAAAGTGACCAAAACTATATTTAAATAGGGTTCTCCATCAAAAGGTAGTAAATCGACCTTTTAAAGAATATTAGAGTATTATGCTTAAAATTAGATTCATTCACATTTTAAGCCTCTATATTTTATTGGATAAATGTAAAAAAATTTCAAAAACATGTATAATCATATTTTAGTTTGTTTTATTCATTCCCACCAATACAATGGCTAGGCATTAACTACCATTTAAAATAATAATATTATATTATTAGTGTGCAACGTAAGATTTCAAAGAAACCCATTGTTGCATATCGGGTACGCCATCGAGCATATCAAACCCTTTAAAGTAAAGTTAATATTTAATTCACAAATATGAATAATTATGGAAAATGTTTTTTTTTTCTTTATTTACCTGGGATGTTACAATCTATATAACCCTTCATATGTTTGTTTTTAAAGTTCAGTGGAAGGAGAATGAAAGCACTCACATGGACTAAAAATCAAAATGGGTTTCAAAGAAAGTATGAAACGATAGAGACTATGTCTTTCCACTTAATAGATATTCATAAGGAACCCAATATGTATATCATTCAAATGATGACATGGATCTAGAATCATGTAATTCATTAGTGAATGTTATGAACATTGGACCCATTGATGATCCAAATCCTAATTCGTACACAGAATAATAGAATTCATATGTTTTTTACCAAAACACGGTCAAAAACAAAGATAAAAGAAGGTGTGCATAGTCATCATCAAATACAAGCTCAAACCATAATAATTTTACCAAATTCATAATAACCATTGTCTCTTTAGGTCTCAAAAAAAATAAAATAAAAATGGTGTGGGTATATTCCACCCATAATCTGAATAAGTTGATCCTTCTATAGATAGGGAGAGATTCCCCAATATAAAGAATTGATATAGGAATTAATGTATCATAACATTGAGGCACTCATGGGAAATATTCCCTTTGAGTATAACTCTCAAGTAGAGACTTTCATTTCCCCACCCATAGATCTACTTTAACTTGGAGAGGTTACAATACAAATGAGAAATGAATCCATCTGTCTAACTAGCTATGGATTAAAATAGCTAGTACACCTAGACTCAATGCTCGGAGAATATGAGAAGTTTCAACTACTAGGGTGGTATCTAGAACTGTATTAAGTAAGATTCCTAGTGACAACCCATATCAGTTTTCAATAATGGACACAGAAAATATAAACATATGTGACTATGCCTATTTCCTTCATAGAGGCGAATAACTAGCCAATAATCCCTATAGAACTTGTTGTGTCTATTCAATCTATAGTAAATAGAATTTATTCCATTAGATGGTGGCATACACAAGTAAAATTTTAATTTAAACCATACCTAGAATCAATGGATGTGACTCCTCCTCTACCTAAATTTGAAAATACAACCATCATATTTATCAATTAAACTAGGTACTTAGATTAGCATCTCATGTTCTTTATATTTCAATTTAATCCCATGATGGGACCCATGAATAGTAATAAGAAACTAGGAGTAGATTCTTTGTTTATGATCATGATAGGCATGTATTTTTGTACTGATGTAATATACTGTATAGATCAATAACACAATGGGAAGACCTCTTATTATAATTACACTACTAATTTAACTGAAAAATACAAAAAAAAACTGTCCATGACCTATAAAATTCCAAAAAACAAATGAATGAGAGAGACTCATACTTCTTCTCTAGAAGGAAGGGTTTTACATATTCCATCAACAGAAAACTATCCCAAGAAGAGCATCAGGGAATCTATATAGAAAATTTCCATAATGAATTGAAGACGCCACTTATCCTGGTAAGAAATTCAGGAAAATTCCATGAATTAACCACAATTACATTGAGGTTAATAGACTCCATTTAGTAGACCAAGCGCATTTCGCATCTAATGCTAACAAACTAGGGAAAGTTGATTGGTAAAGTTTAAAGATAAAATGTGACACATAAACTAGATCTCACATTAACTACGGAACATAAAACCTCACAATATCATGTAGTATCCCCTATTAATTAAGAGAAACAATAGAAACACCCTCACTAATAAGGGATAAAAGATTATAGTTACACACTTTATGTGGGTCAAAATAATAAAATATATTCTTTACTAAATGAATATGTTCCTAGCTATTTTATAATAGCTATGGATAACAATATCCCAAATTTTCCACATCCTAGGAATCTTTTTCATCTTTATTTCAGTGAAATCCTAAATTATTTACCCTTCCCCTAGATGTTGGGACATGACATCTATGTGTTTTTCATATTTAAATTCCTCCTATAAATGATGGTGTATTTTAGGGAGGTGAATTTTAGAAGGCCACTGGCTGGAGTGTCTTGTGTTTATTCCATATTTTCAAAAACAATAAGGTGAATGAATATAATATCTAAATAGGGGTACATGGACATTTTATGATTATATATCTAAAAAATGTTAAATCAATCACATTCCCCCTTACAACTCAGTTGAATTGACTATTTATAAAACTAACTCCCTCAATGGAGATTAAGCATAATTCTTTGAGACAATAGCCTTCTAATGTATGGTCCTCTAAGAACCAATGTAACAAATTTAATTGGATCAAGGAATGATAAGATGAACTCATACCAATTACAATTCCTATTTTGACTCTCTCAAAATTTATTCCCCCAGCACTTATAATATGATCACCACCTCACCAAGTTGTTCTTCGGGAACTAATGAAATAAATAGAATCCTCATTAGAGGAAGAATATATATACTTCTCTTTAAACATAATTCACTTGGTAGATACCTTCTATGCTGATGAATATGAAGATGATCCTGAATTATATCTTGAAATAATGGGTAAGAAGGAAGAGGATATTCAGGCCAATGGGGTGATTCAGATGAGGTTGAAATGGATCTCAATGCATAGATCATATCCTCAGAAAGATTATATATAGTGAATAGATCCCAAAACTGAAAGTTCAGAGGGATTGGTAAGAAAACTTGTACACTCTAGTATCATCTTGAGCTCATTCAGGTCCAATTATACTAGCAAACTAATTAAAAATCCAGAATCTATTTTATCATCATTAAATATGGGAATCATAGATCATGCCAACCCGCATACAATATATATAGTATATAGTTTCTATCTATGAAAGAAATCACCAACTTAA
Organism: Viscum album; assembly: GCA_963277665.1. Taxonomy (NCBI): domain Eukaryota; kingdom Viridiplantae; phylum Streptophyta; class Magnoliopsida; order Santalales; family Viscaceae; genus Viscum; species Viscum album. The sequence goes on from OY728123.1 coordinate 475,717,132, forward strand.
TAAATATTATAACCTGAGAATCAAACAAAAGAATAACCTCATGTTGAGAATTGAATACCTATGGCTCAAAAATATGATATATTTAAATAGTTATTCATCATTCTAGCCAAGCATTCAGTTGTTGAATCCATTCCCCATTCAATGAATCATTGAGAATAATATGTTGTGTCTCTCCTTATCTATCCAGAGTTTGAATATATGGTCGCATTTACTAAGTTATATCTTTTAGAGATTGGCCTTGTTGAATATCAAGAAGTTAGTTCCTTCATAGATAATTATAGGAAGACTATCATACATGGAAATATTTGGTTGTTATACATATCTAGAAAGCTGGAAAATGGTGACATTTTTCTTTAAATCATTTATAATGGTGCTAGAATCAAGCTCATTCTAATCTAGACTCTCTGGATGTTGGGTTAAAATGAGGCTAATTTGTATCTATTTACTATGAAAATCTAATGGTATTAAAAATTTATAAAAAATCACTTTTCTAAGTCATATTTAGATCCTAGTTTTGGGTTGTTTTTTTCAATTCCTAGTTCATGTTTTTTCATCATGATACAACTTATATGTCCAATTGGGATGACAGTGGAATCATTATTATATGTAATTACCATCATCATGCCACCATTTTCTCAAATAATCTATCAAAAGACACACCAAAGTTCTATTTTTGATGATTCCCCTTTTGATTCACTCGAATCTCAACACATTGATGTGAGATTCCAACAAACAGGGGGGAAGCCAACGATTGAGGTTTTCATCCAAATTTCAGACCTAATGTTTAAAAAACTAGTTAATTCTATAAATAAATCAACATTATGATTTATAAGTATTCATTTTATAGATACTTAGTCATCATATATTTATAAATTAATTTATCTGACTTTTCAATCGAAAAATATTATAATTTTATTTAACTAAATCATTTATTTAATGTGTCACAATGTTTTATTGAAAGGAAAAATTTCGTATTATAGGAAATTAATTTCATTTAATGGAAATCATTTTCAAAATAATCATATCATATATAGAACAAGGTAATTTTTTTGGATTTTTCTAAATTCATTTTTATAGTGAATAGTGGGAAATGTTGATTTTTGAAAATCTATATTTTTTCATTAAACCATGTAATTGAAAATCCTTAAAATGGTTTTTATTTTGGTTTAAAGTAAAATTATATCCAATTTTTTAAAAATTATCTAAATAATTACATAGGAATCAAAATTATATTTTAATTTTTTACAAATTCATTTTTATGTTTAAAAATTAAATTTTATAAAAAAAACTATATTTTTCTTTTTGTGAACATGTATTAAATGAAATTTTTCAAAATTATAAAAATTAAATCATATAAAATGGATCCCATATTTTTAATCTGGTGGTTTTAATTTATTAATGATTTCAATTTCATTTTTTTCAATACAAATAGTAACCATGGTAAAAATGGGTCACTATAATAAAGGGTAATTCAGGAATATTAAGGTAAAAATTTGTGATAATGAAAAAAAATATCATCATAATTCTTATTTTATAATTTAATTTCAAACCTTATCCCATTATATTTTAAGTTGGATAGTTTTTTAGACACATTTACATTATTATTACTTTATAATAGTTAAATACTTTGAAAAATTACAAGTGTGTCTCTCACCTAACTTATAAAAGGTAACCGCCTCTCCTCCCTACCTCACATCTATCAGGTAGTATTTTCTGGAAAATTAAAAATAAAATATCTCCCAAGATTTCATGACCCGTTCCTCAAGGCCCATGCTGTGACTACCCTAAGCATGCCTCCCATAGGCCAGTAGCTTGTGACTAGCACCGAGTATTCATATCCCACAAGTGAGAGGCATTTTCCCAGGTACCGATATGAACGCACCTGTATCCAAGAAAAAATAAAACTAAAAACACTAAGTAAACATGTACACAACCCATTAAGACAATCACTGAGATTAACAGTGAAAACTAAAAAGTAAACAGGCCATAATACAAGCTCAACTGAAATAGAAAAGTACAAGCTCTTGGGTATCATCTGCAAAAAAAACCCTAGTTGAAGGGTAGGTACAATAATCTATCTGAATGTCACTAAATCATAAAACATCCACCGGGTAACCCTAAAGCACCCATATCTCTACCCCACCAAGGACTCTGGAAAAGCTATCAATCATCTGCACAAGACATGACACATGCAAGTGAAGCCTATATAGGGGTGAGTAAATCAATACTCCGTAGGAACCCCAAACCACAAAGGATTTACACAAATTAAATCATAAGTAATCACACAAAGAATACCGCAAATTAGAGAACTAAGAAATACACCAAGTAGAATACCAAAGAGGCGCACAAAATGTAGCCTCTAAGAGGTATTGTTAAGAGAGTCACCTAAATCATCTCACACAGAGTATAGGTATTTGGTATGTAAACAGGATTTCCATAATAATCCATAGTACCCTTATGTAGTAACATGCGGAGCGTTGGAAACTCACAGATTTTAGGTAACACACTGAGTGTCAGAAACACACAGAGTACAGGTAACACATGAAGTGTATATAACACACAGAGTGTTGGTAACACATATAATTTAGGTGACACATAGAGTATCGTCAAATACTAGAGGACCCACACCCTGGTGGGACAGGGGATACCCAAGACCTCATACTTTTCTATTTTATTTGGTCTTGTATTCTATCATGTTTACTTTTTAGTTTGTACTATTACTCTCATTGGTTTTCTTAGTGGGTTGTATATCTATTTACTTAGTGTTTTTAGTTTCATATTTTTCTTGGAGATGGTTGTGTGTGCATAGGTACTTGGAAAAATGCCTCCCACTTGTGGGATATGCCTACTCGGTGCTAGACGCTATCCCCCGTCCTATGGTATGAAGGTTTGGGGTAGTCGTGGCATGGGATTGGGGGGACCGGTCATGATGGATTTGTATCAGAGGTGAGTTTAAGAGTATATGATTTTGTTTTGGGGGAAACAGTGTTCAATGTTTCGATTTTGACTTTCAGGCTAGGGATTCTAGTATTGGTGTGGCAGCTAACATATCCATACACCAGGACCCTGAATTATGATTTTTTACTTGGTACATGAAAACATTGGTTGCATGTTTCATATTGGAATTGAGTGTGTTTTCATGTCCTTATTTAGTTAGAGTCAGCTGACCGGGTATACTATATTGACCATGGTACATGTTGATTTGTTTCAGTGGGCCTCCATGAAGACATATATCTTAGATTCCATTATAGGACGATGAGGATGGTCCCCCAAGAGATGAGGCATCAGTGCAAGGACTACTTCCAGAGATAGCACCTACGGGTGGCTAACTAGTGATATGAACACCTGGAGAGTAGCAGTTCCTACCAATGCTACCAATAGAGGATGCACAGAGGCTTACTGCATTTCATGAGTTCTAGAGGCAGAAACCTCCTAGGTTTTGAGGTGAGACAAATCGTCATATAGCTAAGGATTGGATGGAGGCAGTTACATGATCCTTTCTCTTAGTTAGGATGCCTCCTAACCAGATGGCAGTACTAGTCACGAGACTTCTTTAGGGATCGGTGGGGAGATGGTGGATCCTGATGAATCATATGCATGATGATGTGATGATATCATTTACAAACTTTGAGTGCATCTTTAGGGAGGAGTTATTTCCAGTGACGTTACACTCTGTGCATATACAGGAGCTACTACACCTGCAGTAGGACAACTAGTCAGCAGCAAAGTACTCATCCAGATTCACGGATCATTCTCACTACTCCACTAACATGGTGTGGGACCCATTCTTCAGGTACCAGTCCTTTGATAAGTGGATATTCTGGAATATCATGTAATCAATGATATCCCTTATCATTTTAACACATGGTGGGGAGTTGGAGAGAGCTCTACTAGTGGAGAGATTTCTGGAAGAGCAGGCACTGACTGTGGGAGCTACCACCGGGAAATAGGTAGAAGAGTCTTTAGAAATAGGTAGCCAATAGATGATGCAAGGACCCAAGATGGTAAATCACTCTAGGGGAAGACCTCAGGATACGAGATCAGCGGTCTGATCTTACCAGGGTAGAGTGAATCAAATGAATAATAGACTTTTCTACTCGTGCGGAGGTCGGGGGAAAATAGCTAGAGATTGTATGGCCCATCATACGACCGATCAAGATATAGTCGAGGGACTACCACCAAATAGGTAGAGGTTTGAGAAGGGTAGTCTATAGGGTGGTGGGCATGGTAGGTAAGGTGTTCGATCAGCAGGCAGTGGGTGGAGGTTTGATGTACTACCACCACCACCCCCAGGTGGTCCACTATAGGATCCAGGAGCTGGTGGATAAGGGTAGGCCCAGATTTAGGTGATAGAGAATTACATTCCCAATTCTCTAGAGATGATTATAGGTATGATCTAAATCTTCTTCACCCTATCTTTGGTTCTTATAGATATAGGTTCCAGTCACTCTTTCCTTTCCACATACCTTGTTCGGATCTCGGAGATTCTGGTGGAGGTGTTGGATCGATCCTTACATTTAGAGACTCCTACGGGAGGGGATTCGATGACCACACACTGATTCGAGAAGTGTGAGAATAAAATTTGGAGTGGGAGGTATATATTTGTTCTTATTATCCCCTTTTGTATGTTTAGACCTTGTTTTTTCTTTTGGGGACTTAAAGCCCTAAGTAGGGGAGAATGTAATTTCCCATATTTTCCATGTACATTTTTTGAAAATTATATGGGATTATTTCAAGACTAGGCACTGATAAAGAATGTGATTCCATTGCCTGGGGTGCCTAGAATAATTGTTTGAAGTATTTTTATTTTTACTAAAAATAGCGTGCATGCTCGGTTTTAGTAACATTCAAACGAGTGCTCGGATTTGAAATTTGAGGGGGTCGTTGTGTTTAGAGAAGTAAGTTTTTCTTAAGAAGGACCTAACATCAATCGATGTGTGTTGATTGTGGAAAATATTTTTTAGAAATTTTAATGAAGAATAAAAATAAACTTAAAAATTTTATTTTATTTTTCTTTTAACATTTCTTGATGATGCAACAACGTTGCGACGCATTGACAAAGAATAAATTTCATTTAAAAAATAAAACAGCATGGCAATGTGGTTTCAAAGAGAAACAGTAACCCTAAAACAACTCTTTAAGATTTATCAAGGATTTAGGATTAGGATTATTGATCCTTCCCTATGAACGTTGGAGGAGAGCTTGGCGATTTTATCCCATTGGAAAATGACGAGCACCGACGGATTGCGGATCATGAAATGAGGATCGAGGATCAACGAATGATGGTGGTGAAACTCCATTCTTCTCCAATAATAGATCCAAAAATCATGGTAGGGGTTTTATTATATGAGTTAATTATTTATCTATTGTTAAGTTTAACGATGAATGAAGACCAGCCCACGAACATGATGATCCGCAATTTGATCATTCTTGCAGGATGGTTAAAACTACGGGATTAAAGGGAATATATCTTAGTGATTATTATTCTCTTATTATTTTGTGATTCTAATGATGTGAACAGACCAATTCCAACAAGACTATGGACAAGGTATATTCTAAGGGTGTTCTTATGCTTGTCTTCCTTCCCTGTTCATGCATTCTTCACTGACGACCCACGTGGTCGCGTCGGGCTTTTCCAAGAGGTTACAAATGTGATTAAACCCCCGGAGCAATGGAAATACAATATTGAGCCCATTTTAGTGATTATGGAGACCCATGTACCATTAAGGAACCCCCATTTTCAAAAAGTGTCCACCAAGGTGATGGTGGTGACCTGCAGAAGAGGATTAGCTGACGGCGGCATGCAGCGACTCCTCTTTTAAAGGTCGTCATCATCGTCGTGGTGGCACATTTTTCAAACAAATAATTCCTTCATGATCCTTGGGTCATAATCTTCACTATCGTGGGATCAATATCTTCTTGTTGTTTCTCCAGGGGTCCAATCACATTTGTAACCTCCCAGTAAATCCTGACTCGACCATGTGGGTCCGTTGGTGAAGAATGCAAGAACGGGGAAGGAAGACAAGCACATGAACACCCATAGAATGGACATTTTCCTTGTTTATGTCATCCTCGGTCCATTCGTGTTAGAAGAATCACAAAAGAACAAGATATGAATAATCACAAAGATCTATTGGATTAAACCCCCAGTTTCAACCATCCCACAAGAATGATCAAACCATGGATCAATGTGTTCATGGTTTGGTCCATGCTTGTCGTTAAACTTAATAATGGAGAAAGAATTCACTCAAACAATAATCCCCCTACCTAGAAGTTTGGATATGTAATTTTAGAATAATGGATTTGCACCACTGTCATTCATCGATCCTCAATCCTCGGTTCATGATCCATGATCCGTCATTTTTCATCAACATGCATCATTTTCCAATTAGAGGAAATCACCAAGCTCCCCTCCAACATTCATAGGGAAGGATAAATAATCCTAATCATGAATCCCTACCAAAGGTTAAAAACATGTTTCAGCATTAATGTTTCACATTAAAATAACATATCCATGTTGTTTCATTTATAAAAGAAAACAACTACTTTATCACTATGTCACTGCATTGATACATCATCACGAAACATTAAAAGAAAAATAAAATAAACTTTTTAAGTTTTTTTTTTTAAATGTTCGAAAAATATTTTTCGTAGTCGACCCAAGCCATTAGAAGTTAGGTCCTGACTAACCAAGACTCGATGCTATGAACACAATAGTGCCCTCAGATTTCAAATCTGAGCACTAGTTTAAAAGTTTCTAATATTGAGCACGCATGCCATTTTTAATAAACTTAAAAATAGTTTGAATATTTATTTTAGGTACCACGGGCATCGCAATCATGTGTCATCTCAGCTCCATCACTCTAAATAATCCCATATAATTTTCAAAAAAATACATGGAAAATTAGGGACATTATGAAAGAATACCTACCAATATAATAGATTTCTTATTATTCTAAAAATATAAACATTTAAGGATTAAGGTGTATAACCAAGTGGGATATCCGACGAGAAGGCATAAGTTATAACCAAATTATTTCAAGTCTATTTCTTCTTCCACCTCTTTCATTTATTATTTAAAATTTTTGAAATAATAAAAATATTATCTTCTATATAATGAAATATTATTTTGATAGTGGTATAACCCTCTTCATCTCTATTCACAATATAGGAAAAATAGAAATATCACTTGTGTGTATATGAGAACAACCACCTCCTAAAAGTGATTTGTGTTTTTTCATCACTGGATAGTTTGGATGGTTAAAATGACAGATAAAATGAATATATATGATATTTATAAAATAATTGTGATTTCTTAAATATAATTTATTGTTTAACTCCGTACCCTACCATAAATTAGAAAATGACAACATCACTCATGCGTACATGTGGATTGCCTCCTCCACAAAGTGATGTGATTCATTTTTCATCTGTATCTTATAAGGATGGAATTAATGAATAAATATGAAATTTATAACCTATTTATTTTAGAAAATATAAAATAGTATTTCATTTATTTCATTTCCATCTGTTAGAAAAATGGAAATGCTACCCATGAGTATATATGGACAATTGTCTCCACAAAACAACTTTGTTCATTTTTTATAAATACCTTAATTAGTTGGTTTTAAAAGTATATCTAATGTATAAATATGATATATATATATATATATATATATATATATAATTTTAAATATTTTTTAGGTAATGTAATCATATCCACTTTAGACCATGTTCAACACACCCATTTTATTTTTGAGGTTATAAACTGAACAGCCCCAAAACATCCAACATAATCTTAGCCATTTTAGTAACTAAATATGTATGGGTAATAAATGAAATAAAAGGAGTAATAAAATATAAATGAAAATGAAAATTTTTATTTATAAATTATAAATCAAATATAATTTTATTATTTGGTATTTAAATAATGTATGAATATAGACAACAAATCATGATTGATACTTTCTTTTAGAAATCATATTTTTTTTCTTTCCAACTATTTTTCCTCAAAGTAAATGTTATTGAAAATGTTTCAAAAATGTTATTAATTTTGATTCAATGGTTTATAATAGTAATTTTAAATTATTTTTTACTTTCTCAAAAAATTAATAAACAATAATCAATTCAACATCTTCCATATGATTTAATTTTTACTTTAGAGAAAAGTTAAAATGGAATGTTTTTTAAATGTATTCAAATTGAACACAATTTTCCATCATTATAAGCATTATTAGTTATAAATAAACCTTAAAATGATTCCATTTCTATTTTCAATGAATATATTTCTATCCAAATTTTTTTAATATTTAGTTTTTTAAAAAAATCGAAGGATACAAAAACCTTTTTTATCTTTATGAGATAACTGAATGTGTTATTTCTTATGGGATAGAATTTAAATGGGTTTTATTATTAAATTAAAATATATTGGGTTTTATTAATGTCATGGTTATTTTAAATTTTATATGAATGATGCATGATTTTGAAATAGATCTGATGTTGGGTGAGCTCGATATAGATATCCAATGCATTTAGTAAAGTGATAGAGTTTACTTGTGATAGATTACTGAAAAAAGGTATAGTAATCATTCAGTTATGTGGTTCTATTATAAGAGATCTTGTAATGTAGACTATATGGATAATATCCTAAGTTAACTACCTGATATTATTGAAATGGTTTATAATGGAAATATTTTAATTCTAAAAGGTAATAAAATGAGTTTGTGTTTTAAGGAAAATTTATATTTTTTTAAATATAGGTGAAATGATTGTTTTTAAAGGAAAGGTATTGATGTGTTCTAATGTTTTTTAGGAAAACCTTGTGATTATTATCTTCAATTTATTATTGAATATAAAAGTTTTAATGAAATATATTAATAAATTAAGATTATTTCTTGTAAATTTAAATATGCATTTGTGGTGAAATTTTTATTGGGAAAAATGAAAACTTTATTATGGATTTTTTAGGTATACAAATGGAAAAATTGGTTTATTTACTTTTGAGTCCATTACTGGTCTCCTTTTCCTTATCCCAAGATTTAAAATTCTTTTTAACATGTCTTTTGGATGATTAGAAACATTTATAATGTTATATTTTCATATATGGAAGTTACCATAAATGAAAAAAATTGTCTTTATAAAGAAGTTATTGTGTAAAAAAATGGAAATTGTGTGGAAATTTCCACTTTGTTATGTAATGTGTTACCCAATTCCCAAAAAATATAAAACAAAATGATGATATTAATTTAATAATGTGAAACCCTTGTAAAAATCAAGTATTTATGGATTGAATAAGGTATGAGTCATTATAAAAACATTCTGCAAATGGACCATGTCAATCTGTTCAATGAACATGATGAAGAATATAAGTAACCTATTAACTAAAACGTGGAAATATATATAAGGATTTGTATTTTTAGATAAATATGAACCCAATATGATAAAATTCTTGTTTTTATTAACCCATTTTTATATGATGTCTCTGATAAAGTTACCTTGGAAAAAATCACCTCTAGAAGATAGGGAAAATGGCATACCATCTCTGAGGAACAATATTGATCCTCAATATCTATATAAGATATATATATTAACTAATCATTAACCCCACATATCATAACCAAAATGATTCAACCATATAAATACAATTCCTAGGGGAAGAAGGAAAACCCAATGTTTGGGCACATTTCCCTCCATCTTCATGTTATCAACCACATTGAATGAATCTATTTGTGCTATAAAATACTTTGATCTCAAAAATAAAAATGGTTCCCAATATGAAAATTATTTTTCCTCATATCCAAAGACTAAGGAGGTCCCTACAACACTATCTAGATCCAAAAATACTCCCACATCTCTGATAGAAATGGTAAGTTCCCCTATGGAATCTCTTGAATCCCTAGATGGAAGTATTTACTCTTCCCCTAGTGATAATAAAAACACATAGATAATATCTAGAATGTTATCAATGTTAATCCCTAGACCTTGCCTCTTTTAATTACTATATAGTCTTTCCAACCATTCATAGAAGATTAACTTTTCATCCAATTAACTTCAGGTCCAGAAAATATCCCATCATCACCTTAATCCCTTGAAACTAATGTTGAAGATAATGAGGAGGGGAATATAAACATTCCTTAGATAGTGATTTTCATACATTAATACTATCAGAACCTAGATATGTTTACATATCATTTATAAAGGATAAAATTTCCCTATATTCTTCTTCGTGTCTTGAACACATCCCTTTATCACCCCCTTCCACTAAAATTGATATGAAGGAAAATGAAGGGAAAGAAGAAGAAGATCTCATATATTTCCCACCAGAATATAAGGAAATCTTCTCCACTACCATTATAAGCTTGGAAAATTGTATTTGGGTGTAAAGGAATATGGACACCTTTCCTCGATTAGTGACAACATGTCTACCAAATAATAAGGGAAAAACATATCTTTATAAAAAAACATCATGATGATATTTCTTTAAACTAAATATAAATTTGTGAACATGACCCTAAAATGGAAAACCATCATTTAAGTTTTCTTAAATTTCATCATGGTTATAAAATGCACACATCCGAATGAATTCAAATTGTTCTACCTAGGAAGATGTCAATGTTGACAAGATTATGAAAGCATACTTCATTCGAGAGGTTCAATACTCAAAATAACCTGCTAAATGTTTTGGGATTAGAAGAAGAGTAGAAATAAAATATTTTAATTCACTTTTGGGGTCTCAAACACTATTTCCCAAAATATTAATTCCTAGTTGCAATCATAGATTTCTAATTAATTGAATTTACTGGTTTCTTGGATTTATCCTTTATGGTTGGGTACATCGATTATAACCATATCTTGTTGGACCTCAAAGATTTTGATAAAAAATCATTTAGGGATCCATGATGATTTTTTTTCTATCTATAGATTCCCTAGGTTTGAAGAATCCTTGTTCCATGTATCAGTAATCCATAAACCATATTTTAATATATTTATAGGTAATATAATGGAATTATATGTAGATTATATGCTTTAAAAATATCTATATCAGTATAATTATCACCCTAACCTTGAGAAATTTTACTAAAATATGTGATAGGAAACAATAAAAGATACATCCCTAGAAATACACTTTTGGGGTTACATTAGCAAAGTTTCTTGGCTTCATGGTGGGCTAACATATATTTGAGGTTGATCCAAAGCAAAACATGTCTATTATTAATGTTCCATCACCTTGAAATCTCAGGAAGTTAAGAGGGCTTTAATTAAGCATCTTCTATATTAGTCCCTTCATATGATACATTTAAGGAAAGTACTTACCCCTTACCAAGATCATGAAAATCGGTGTCTTCTGTTGATTATATGAAATTTATCAAGAATATTTTGACCATATTAATAAATATCTATCAATCCCACTGGTATTGATGCCTCCTATTGAACGAAATCCACCAATTTTTTATGTGGAAACTCTAGAGCAACCACTTGGTTCCTTTATCATGAAAAAAATTATATGATAAAATAAAATGGACTCTACTACCTTAGAAAATAGATATTAACATTGATACTTGATTTCATTATATCAAAAAAGTCCTTTCTCGGACTGATCTTCACAGTTTAGAAGCTAATGAACTACCTACAGTATCTTGTGATCCATTTGGACACTCAAATTTATCCACTCAAATATATGCAAAATATTTTGATGTTGAATGTGTGACACATATAGTGTTTCATCATTAAATAATATTTTGATAATCCATTAATTCCATAGATCGTAGTAAAAATAAAATTATTGTTAGAATTTATTAGGGAACACCCTACCTCAAAAGGTTTTCAATTCAATATAAAATCACATGATGAATAGGTATTCTCCATCCATTATACTCCCCAGACAAGGTAGATGTATTTTGATGGCCCTTTTAATATTCCAACATGGATAAGGTTAGAAAACTTGAAATTAAATGGAGTTTTCTTAGTATTCAGCCTTATTTCTATAGAAATGTTAATTCAACCTTATAGCTTCCTTCGTTCATAAGGCTACACAAAAAAATTAGAATAATAGTGTCTCATTGAATGTATGTAATTGGATCTATGTGTAGTAGTTTATTGATTAAATGTCATGAGATATTCATAGATGGTAATCATGTAGATTAATGGTGATTATATCACTAATATAGAGGAATTATTTCCCCCTCTAAATTCAATATGAGGGTTGATGTCATAATTCCCCTTTGAGACAACAATGATTCATATCACACATTTTCAAAATGTTAATATGGATGCATTGGGTAATAAAGACTTTTCTCTATATAATATAGTTAGGGATGAAACATTCATCAGTATTTCACATTGTAGGATGGTGTTCCCTTTTCATGATAGCTACACAGAAGATATCAAATAGGCCAACATCAATAATAAAAAATGAATGTCAATAACAACTCTAAATGATGCAGCCATGGGATGGAAGTACCCCATATGGGACAATCTCTATATAAGATCTCTTCTATCAGACTAAGTAAAGGGAAATCAGATTCAATGATAGGTAGTAAAAAACATTTTTATGATTTACTAAATGATTATAAAGTACCCTATAAATGGGGCTTCAATCATGTCCTCATCAAATTGATTGAAGGAAAAGAGACCCTCATTGTTATGAATGATGTTCTTGAAGGTCCCAATATTTCTCATGAATCTATAACCAATCCCCCCCCCCCCAAATCAAATTAGATGTATTGGATATATCTGAACATTAATTAATATAAATTGTATGGAATTCACCAGGAAAATTCATTCTTTCTAGACACATTCCAATTTCACCAATCAACCCTCAGATTTACTTCACACTAATAAATATTCATGGTGATTCATGTTCTGGGGATTAGAAGTCATGGGGCCCTATCCCCTAATAATAAGAAGGTATTTAAAGTACATCCTAAAAACCACGTGCATATTAACCAAGTGGGATGAGGATATATCCCTCAAGGAAGTTGGGATGAAGGAAATATTAGGCATTATTAAGTTAAATATCATTACTAGATTTGGGGTCCCTAAAAATATTGAAGGAAAATGGAACCAATATCTTCTTTTTAGTGTTGAAAAGGTTATATTAGTAATATTTCATTAAATATAACTAATCAAAAAACTAATTTTTTTATAGATATTTTTATTGTTTCTTTCAATAAGTCCCAATTTAACATACTCTATAAAATGGTGGATGTGGATAATATTTCCTAGCCCAAAAAACTATTATATTATTTCTAGTCCCACCGCACCATAACTCATGTGACAATACAAGAGAACCCATATTAACTTATAAGTGGGATATCATTTGTCTTTGATATATTTGATTTACTTCCCTTACTTCACATTGTCATATACAAATATTTTTTGGAATATTAACTATCATAGAATTAGTTATATGGTTTGAAATGACTCAATAAAAAGAGGCTAGTCACCATACACAACATTGAGTTTCTTCAATACCGAGTTCAATGATGTTCCAATAAGAAGTTCCACCTCAATTCATTCCTCTTGGGAGAGATATAATTAGTTCTTTAAACTACAATATTATTAGTGAAGAATACTACAATTCTCAACCCAAAGTGGGTTGGGTCATTGATACACACAATGGTTACTCAAACTGAGCCTATTCCTTAGTGAAAATGGATGGATTGTGTCTCATTTAAAAAACCAATGTAAGATTTCTTAAAAATTACTTCTCATAAATTTCACATCTGTTAACATTGTTAGACTAACATGATGTAAAACTATATAGTCATCATCCTTTTAACATGGTGTTAAAATACACAACACAATTCCTAGAAGCAGGTTACATAGCATAAATTCCAAGTCACATGATGTAAAACTATAGGAAAATTTATGCACCATATAAGAACAACCTCTTGTAAGGTATTGAAAATTATTCTACCATGTGCTCTAGTGTGATACAGGTAATCCTATAATTTACTTTTGTTTCTCATATTGAGAATGACACATGTGATCTTAAATGCATTGGTTGATATTTCCATTTAGCTTAATTAGAAGCTCCATGAATATGAATAAGAAATTATATTTTCCATTATACATGACCATAAACTAGTTTTATTAGCTGATTTTATATGGATTAACTTCCAAAAAATATAGGCATAACTTTTTATTCACCCATGGAAAAAAATACACTATGATTGACAAGGTCAACACCTCATTTACTCAAATATGTACTTGATATTTTTAAGGAATTTCACTCTATGAACTACATGTGGAATGATTCATATAACTTTTGATACATATTTGAGGCTAGATTGATTTTCTAAGGTCCATCAATGAATCAAAACAAAAACAAATTCTTCTCCCATATACAATATATTTATTTATAGAGGGTCATTCTCTCTATTTTTTTGTGGGATTTAATGGTTTTAGAAGAATTGGATGACATGAAAATCATATTTTTATTGACCTAATATAGAAAATGAATATTTTACTATGTATTAGTTACATATATTTGGATCTCACGTTTTGGAGTTATTAATTTGTGAACCCATGCTAGAAAATTGTTTAATCACTGTGAAGGAGCTTGATCTGCATAGGGGGTCCTCTATAAACTATGTGTGGTTTTATTCCAAACCTTACAGGGAATATAGTGAAACCATAATCATTTATCCTATACCCAAACAAGAAATGGACCATTTCCCAACATATAATTTTGATCTATGAAAGTAATTTCTCTCCATGAACTACATATGTCTTCTATTTCCACAAGATACATAGTGTCACCTGGATATCCTCTCTAAGGACAAGACACAAATCCAAATAAAATATAAATATAGACATTGTTTTTAGACCATTATATTCATATAGGGGTTCCCTTGGGTAGTTAAATACTAAGTGGAAGCCATTTTATTTTTCACATGAGCTAGATCTGTGAAAACCCCCTATGTAATTGTCCATATAATTTAAACTTAATCTACATGAAATTTGATTCATGTTCACATGATGTTAAAATTCATGAAATTTTGACACCCTACAAAACCAAAACTATATATAGTGTTCTATTCATACATCCCAATTTCAATACTTGAGAACCAGGTCTATCTAAGGATTCATGATATGGGGGTTTTCCAAAAAAACATTGGGATAATATTCCCCTTATTAATATTATATCTATATTTTTAGAGTTTCCAGAAAAATTTATTAAATACACATGGATTGATTCATTTTACCTCAATATGCATAACGATGTCCGAAAAACATATTCGGGACCAAATAAAAATTCATCATCCACCTCCTTTCCTTTCAAGGAAATCATAACAACTTGATCATGGAATGTTCGAGTCTAAAATTATCAATTATTTTCTTGAATATCATTTTTCATAAATCACACATAATGAATTGAGTGTCTTGGATCACCTATCGGTACCAAGTGAAATCGAATCCATTAGAAATTTCTTCTATATAATGAATATCATTCTCTCGATATGGCTAATTAGCTAGAGGTATCTGCATCTTAAGGAGAAAAATCCATTAATTTCTATATTACTTCTCATCATTTCAACATGACCTATCATTTGAAATTTTTAATATTAATCCCTTCCATACATTTTTTCTACTATTTCTTTTGATCTTAGAACCTTTAACTATTATTTACAATTTCATCACTTCCAATTTGAATGGTTTCAATTCATTATTTGTCTTTTACCCCCATTTTGGTTACTATTTTCACACCTCGGGTCTATGAATCCATAAAATAAACTATGTAAACCTTCTCTAAGAGAGTCTATAGTGGACCTAGACTCTCCATTTAGGTTCTATTTTTCCTATTTATAGATTTATAAATTGTCTCACTTATTTTCCAAAGATCAATGACTTGAAACGTAGTTATTGTTGGTCAAATATATATGATCTTGATCTTAGAACCTATTATTCAATGACGTATGACCTTAAAATCTATCCCTCATTATTCTATTCTATAGGTCCCAAATATATAGGTAAAAATATATAAAACATTTCAAGTTCAAACCCCATAACGGGAATACTAAGAAAAATTAAATTCCACGCTTGATAAGCCTCCCACATTCAAAGATTATAAAAAAGGTAGAGCACAAATAGAAAAGTTACAAAGATTTTAGGGCCCATAATATGGTCCTATATAAAAATGATCTACGTTAGATGGACATATTTATTGGGGTAAAATATAGAGTGGTGATTTATCATATCCCTTAACCCCAATGGTGTGTTCTATTCAAAATAGAAAACCCTTTAGTATACTAGAACCGTTCAGAAATATTACTTGTTCCTACTTAATTTCATAGTTATTTAAGTCCTATAATTCATAATGGATGTTGGTAAGGAGTCTACTTAAATCTAACAAACACTTCTTTCTTACTATGTATACATACCCTCGATATGGATCTTCATTTATTCCTTGAATATGGCGTGTCAACTAGAGGCATATACATCTCAAGGGGAATATTCTCTCATATCTATATGACCTAAAGCCATTGAAGAATATCTAGTCTTTAAAATATGGTATTTAATGATTCCCATTATATGTGTCTCATATCATTAATTCTGATTCAAACTCCATTAGTTTTGATTTACATACCCCATAATCCAATTATCCATGTGGATGTACTACTCTTGAGGTCACACACTTTTTTATCATGATCATCCTCAAATAATGGATTTGTCTTCTCACCCTAAAAATTTTGAATGGACTTCAACATGTGACCCTAAAACACATGACAATATGGTCCAAGAATCATCACGATAAGCTGAATTCCCATCTATATAAAACATTGGAAATTTCCTTTCTAATAATTTTCTCATCGATAATGAACTGATCATTTATCCCTCCCAAGAATACACAATCATTCTATGGAATGATCTCAGAGAATGTAGGTATATCTTTATCAACCCAATACCACAAAATAAAGATATAGAACATTTTTGGTGAGTGAAAACATACCAGTTTTGAAAATTATGGTAACTCTATTTGGATTGATTGGGATATACTAGTTTATGTAATTTTCTATATTAGTGAAATTAGTAATTTCAAATTCACATTGAGTATATCCCACCAATCCAACTAAATGGATGAATCGAAAATATTTTATAAAATAATTTTGAAATAAACCATTCACAATTTTAAATCCAAGAACTGTAACTCTAAATTTTATACACATTCCATCTAGCCCATCTATATTCTCAATTTCTAGGAGTCACCAGTTCATGCAAGGTTTAACCTACCGATATTTAAATACTGACACCCTCACATTGGTCAAAGTTGTTTGACCTCAATCATAAATTTCAATGGTATTATATTCATATATGAAAAATGTCCAATGAAAAAAAAAATTACACTCACCAAGTTAGAATCCCACATTAGGAGGCCTAGGAAAAAGTCATGTATCTGCTCTTTAGAGATTCATTTTAGGTTAGATTGAAAAAATTATGTGTTTAAAATTTAAAAGGCCTAAAACATATTAGATTCAAAGACCATAAATGGTGGCCTAAGAAAAATTCATGTTCCTTCCCACTAAGCTTCATATAGATAATGATAAGGAAATTTTTATAGTGATAAAAAAAGACACAAATATAATATATGCCAAAAGTTATTCATGATCCACACCTAGGGGAAATAATTCACCCAAATAAACCTATCGTGGTTTTATAATGATGTTATATAGGCCTATAACCTTCCATAATCCACACCAATAAGGAAATAATTTGTCCAAATAGACCAATTATAGTTTTAAAAATGATGGGATTTATGACAATACCAATACTTGAGCAATACCCAGGTTGAAATCATTCATCAGAATGAAAAAAAAATTATTATGGTGATGGTATCTATACCTATACCAATATGTGAGATACACCAATGAGGAAATAAATAATTTTCATAGAATAAAACTAGTGTTATAGTTATAATTTATATGTTTATACCCATTCATAGACCATGAAAAAAAATTAATCTAAATAAGATAAATATAGTGTTACAGTGATGGTTACTATCTTGATTTCCTTACATGATCCATGTCTGAGAGGAAATAATTCATTCAGATGAAAAACCTCTAGTGTGACAGTAATGGTATCTATTCCTATACACATAGTTGATCCATACTTAGGAATAAAAAATTCATCTGAATAGACCAACTCTAGTGTTACAGTGATAGTATCTATACCTATACCAATCTCTGATCCACAACCAGGAATAACTCATTTACCTTGAGTGTTTGGGGAACCTGATTCACTTTATCCATTTCAAATTAAATATTCCAATTTTTCATATAAACTTCATATTACCTTATATTATTTCAATGTTTATAATTTGGGTGATGTAGAGTCCAAGGATCATTAAATTTAGAACCAAAATATAATTTTATTAATTGATAAAAACTAATAGCAGCATTAAAAATTTTCAGTCTCTCATTATGATAATAAAATACTATAGAATTATTTCCATAGACACATCACTAATCCATATCATGGATTCCTGATATTACTAAGAAAATGGGAAGAAAATAAAAATAGAATTGATGTGAATTAATTTTTTAGACAGTGTTGGTCATCAAACACATGATGAGAAGGATCAATTGATTATTGAAGGGAAATGAACTTGGAAACCACAACCTCATCTAGGGGATGCACTTCCTCCAAACACTTAGTTAGCTACTAAATATTCTACTTGGGGCCTAGTGATCAATTGTAACTTCTAACATTTGGTCCTTGTTTTGAAAAAAAAATCTTAATATTTCTCTAATTACATACCAATGTGGGAAATATTTTTCCAAACCTCTAATTCATTAGTAGTTCATTTAGTCAACTATTTGGTGATCTACTATATAATATCATATTGATGTTTGACACTACTCAACCTATCAATATCTTTCTCATGATTCTTCAATCATATACAGATAACTAAAATTTTATGGGTAATCAAGAATAACTCATAATTTTGAAATCCTCCTATTCCAGAAGCTATGAACATTTGAATAATGAAACTTGATTTTCTTTTTACCTTGGAAATCTAGGTCTGAGAAATCAAGGAAAATAATTTATTCCCCACATTTTCACAAGCCATCTGATTCAGGGAATAAAACCTAGTGTCATAAAATGATTTATCCACAAGAAATATAATATTTTCTTGGATGTATTCACTAGTTAATTTTCTCCAAATTGTTAATGAGAATGAGATTACAATGGAGTTTAGTATTTCTTTATCTATAGTAACATTTCATGGGGATTCTTGGATAATAATAGAGCTATGGATATAAACAATTACATATATCTCTAGAGGTGTTTCCTACATATCTTGACCTATGGAGTTTGAGATCAAATTAACCCATCAAAGTGAATGTTCCCTTCCATCATTGTTTAAGGAGTCCAACTTAATTACTCATTGTCCTATGATACTTATTCAAAGGTATATTATTTAATTGGAAATAATAGTCCTTAAATTTTGGGAGAGGTCCATTTAATGTCATCTAATAATATAGTTTGATGCATGCTTTATCAAATATAATAGGAATATTAATTATATCTTAAACCAATGGCAGAGTATATTGTACATTGATATCAATTCACATTATAATTATCTAGAATTTTTGTAGGATTTTTTTGTGTATCACCCCACATTCCCCACGTATGAGAGTATTTTCACCTCTTGAACACTATGAGATAGGTTCCCAAAATTGTATGGAATAAAGTTATTGAAAATTAGTAACCTATCAAAACTTTCTATGAGAACAATGTACTGATGTGAAATCTGTTATGATAAGTTGATGAATGATTCATTGAAACCAAAAACTAATACACCAATAAGGTCTCTATAAGGATTGATGATAAAAACTAAATGGTATCCCTAAAGTTGATCTGGATCCTACTCATCCATTATCATGGGTAGAACACCAATGATATCCGGTAATGTTTCCCTATAAGAAATTTGAGAAGTCAAGGTTGTGTGAAATAGCTTGTATCTACTATTATGTGTTGTTACCCATCTATTTAGGACTTGGATTGATATGTATGTCTAATGGGGGGATTTTCTTCATTGAACCTAAATAAATAATTGTTAGTTTCATCACAATCCTGGAACAAAAATATTCACCTATATTACATATTCCAGTTGAGCATCCATTACTAATGTGGTTTCCCTTACCCCTATAAATACATCTTTGGTAGGTAATAATAATCAACAAAGAAATATAGAATGAAATATTTACAGTTGATGATTGGATATCAGCTATGACTTGACTCAGTAACCCCAAGTGGTATACATTCTATTATCAACAATGGAATAATATGTATTCTAAGAACTGCCAATGTGTTGTACAGGGAAGTCCCTAATCCTTTTCGCTCTATTTCTAAGATC
Source organism: Viscum album (assembly GCA_963277665.1). Lineage (NCBI taxonomy): Eukaryota > Viridiplantae > Streptophyta > Magnoliopsida > Santalales > Viscaceae > Viscum > Viscum album. The sequence goes on from OY728123.1 coordinate 475,737,494, forward strand.
AATGTGATCCTGATAAATAGATTATAATTAACATCCAAGATTATCCCCTTGATGTGTGTAGAAACCTAATCATCTGATACAATGATTCTAATATGATACATTTGTTTTCCTAGAATAATAAAATAATAGGTCATCATAAATGAAATAATAATGTATGAAAATACATCGAGGTGATGGAAAGGAAAGGAAAAACCCACTGGATGAAAATTTGACTAAGTGAAAATTACTTCACCTAAGTCATTATTCTACATACTTCATGCATGTGCTCCATGTATGTACTTTGTCCATTTTCTTTACCCATGTTCTTCACCTAGGTTCCTCACACAAGATGATTTCCTACCCTCCAAGAACAAAATTAATTCACTAAAGGATAGGTGAAGTACATATACATGCAAGAACCTTGATTTAGTTTGAAAACAGGGATACACGTATATCTTTTTCCTCTTTCTCACATCTTAATAAGGCATGGAAGGAGGTCCCCACACCAACTATTTATATGTTCTACAAGGAGGGGTGGGGGTTTTAGATACTTGTGCACAATACGTACACAAGAATATTATGCCTAATACATTCTTGAAATACTTTCAAGGCACACTTGTTCGTATTAGTAGAAAGAAAACTACAATATTTAAGCACAAAATTACCATTTTCTCATATATTCAGTTCTGAAAGTGGCACTTCAAACTGAAGATAAAACCCAATTTATAAAAATTGGATCTAATATAGAGGGGGAATTTATGGTCACTCTAATTTTGGAAAAGGATTAATACACTCATAAAGGAGGACTACCCCAAGTACATAAAGGATAATTCATAGGGAAAGGCACTACAATTTTCCTAAAAAACAATGATTTTTATCCAATTAAAACTTTCAAAGACCACTTTCACACCCAAGGGACATGTGTAGGCCACACCTTTACATATGAATTTTATAAAAAAATCATTAAGTACCCTAAATATTCCAATAAAAAATGACCATTGGGTTCCCCATTTTCACCATTTGGAATATAGAGAGAGGCTTGAAGATCTATGTGCCCAAGTATCATGAGTATTCATTTGTATCCCTATGGGTAGCTCATTTAAGACTAAAACCACATGAAATTAACCAAAATATAGGATAATTATGTTCCCAAAGGTTTTGTAACACCAAGAAACATTATAAATAACCACTTACTCTCCATTTCATCAATACTATGGTATAGGTCCCTTACATAGCCACACACTTACACATCATTCATCCAATAGCATTTGAGGAGACCCAGTATTACTAGGGTGAAGATTAAATATTTGTATCTCTTATATAATATCCATTATTCATATTAAATCTAGGTAATAACTCCCCCTAAGTATTAAATGTGAGAAGTCTTTTTCTCCCTCACTAGGGTGAACCTCTTTTCTCTCCCACTTGGGTGAATCCCATGTTCTTTCCCTAGTATCACATTGGCGATGTTATTTTTCACTCCCTTCGAAAAACTTCTTCTAAACAAAAACCAAGGAATATAGAAAAAAATGTCTTTAATGGTTGAAAAAACATTCCTCATGCATCATATTTGGGCTTCCAAGTATCCATAACCCCTTTCAAGACACCAAATTAAGACAATCAGGGAATGCACACCAGTTTTCACACCTTTTATCATGGATTCCATTTATATAAGGAGGCTCTATTATTGAATTATTTGATAATTAGAACCCTATTTTAGATCATAATTGTGGATTCCATTGATAATGAGGGTATCTATGGTTATAAAACTATTCTGGTCTCTTCTAGCTTTCGATATATTTATTCTCCATCTAGCAAGATTATCCCAATATGGAATCCTTTCTAGACTAAACCCTTAGATTTTCATACAAGGGAAAATACATCATTGTCCTCTATATCTGACCTTTACAAACAACAAGAATGAATTTGGGAGGATGAGGAACCTCTTATGTATATGACCTTTTATGTTTCATATTAGAAATGACATTGACTCAACATGTATACTAACCCTAGGTATCCTTAATGCATAATCCACATTGAAATATAAATTTTCACTCTCATATAATGTTCTTGATATATTAAAATCTATTATCACTCACACCAAGTATGAATCCCATGGGTTTGAATACATGAGTTTATCACACCTTAAAAAACTAACATACCTCCAAGATGGGATTACTTTCAAGTATAAGTCCAAATTTCTAACTCAAGGATGGATTTATTATCTACCCAGTGATCCTATCTATAGTAGGCATCCTTATAAGAGTAAGACTCCTTTATTTTTTTACAGGCAGACCAACTCCCCTTTCCTCTAAATCTCACCATTCCTGTAATAAAATATGAATACATGGGGATGGGAATCCTTCAAAGTATAAAACCCAAAATATCTTTCAAGGTTAGTTCTATATTTGTAATCCCAATTGATACTCTATTTTGGAACATTTATTGATGAATACATCCCTAAGATATGATTTTAATCTACATTGCTTGTGTCCTTCCCACATGATGTTAAACTAAAAAGTATGGTTCTATCACATCATGTTAAATAGATTCATTTTAACTACATGGGATCTGATTCCAATCAATAAAGGATATATAGGAATCCTACCATAGGTTTGACCCCAACATTATCAACCATTAATATCAAACTAAATGGGGAAATATTCCATAAGAAATGATTTATGTCCCTCCTCATAAGACCATATCCCATGTGATCCTAGAAATCCTCACTCATTGTGACTTATTCCCTCTCACACCTCACCATCCTTCATTAGTTACATATTAAATATGTATCATCCACTACTGGGTAATATTCCTTATAAAATAATATATAAACCTAGTGGGATGTATTCTATTTGGTTCATATCACATTTTATTCACTAGGATATATTCCTTATAAAATCTATCATCATTGAGCCATATTCCCTTTAAATAAATATAGGGAGGACCTCTCATGAAGAATTCAAATACTAACCCTAACTTCGGATTTTTTTTCCTAACTTTCATTACCTAATGATGTTAAACTACATGGATCAGTCCTCATAAAATGGCCTTAAAAGAAAATATATGTCTTAATAAGTGACACTAAACTATGTGGGTCATAATTCCATTAAAAAGGTTTTGTAGGAGGCCCTTTTAAATTGGACTTATCCCTATAACATCAAACACCTTCCACTTCCCTCCATAGTGGCCAATTATATAGATTTAAACTATATACCCTATTAAATTATGATTTATTAAGTAATTATAAATCAATATAGGGATACTTTGATACCCACATATAGAACCATCGATGTAGAATATTTGATACATAAAGGTATCCAAATAGACAAAAGACCTATGATACATATAGATGTTCACATAAATTAATGTTAATGACTAAATCCTTGCTCTTGGGTAACCAATTCTACACTTGGATTTGGGAAGGATTCACGAAGAAGACTAAAATATATAAGAGAGTCCAAGAGTATAAAACAATCCCCTTAAAAGGTGTGATGATCCTGACATCCCCTCCTTTTGACCTATGTAAACCATGAAACTTTGCTGGAAAACACCCTAAAAGCTACTTTCCATTATAAAATAGGTTATCTCTAATTTTCATGCCTTATTATCACAGATGTGGAGGAACACTATAGTTCCCATCAGAAATATGCAAGGATAATAATATATAAAGGTTAACATTGGACTACATAAGGGTCATGATGAGATAGATTGTGAATGCAGAATATAACATGGAGAACATGTTATTATATAACCATATTATAGAGGGGAATCCTCACCATAAAAATATCTTGAAATGTGGAGGATTTTCTATTAGATAAGTGATGATTTGATGATTTCCAAGCTTATATAAGATTAATCCATAGTGGAATTGGATACAACATAGCCAATTTAGTGAGTAAAGGTATTTTTAAGAGATCATGTTATGATCACAGGTGAGTAATGAGGAAGATAAATAGAGTTATATTTATGGATTTGAACAACATGAGTATACACTATAGAGAAGTATTTTATGCCTCATTTTTTGACTAATCTATCATTATATGTTGTATTAGAAGGTTATATGTTGCATTTAAGTCATAAAATAAGTTGAATAAAATGTCAAATAATAAATCACACCATATTAAATAATTTTCCCAAAAAAAACATGAATATGGTAGGAATATTATGCATTGATATTTTAGGGACTTATCCTGGATTTGATGGAATTAAATGGGCATGGTAATATTGTATTACACCTTGAAAATTATCGAAAAAATATAAAGAATGTGGAATAATATGATCCATCATATTAATGTATATAGGATTTTAAAACAACATTTAACATTTCAAGAAGATAGAGGAGAACATAGAACTTTTTAAAATATGATTCTTAGAGAGGAAAGGTAATTGCTACTATATATAAGAATGATATTGAATGAAACTTGATAAAAAAATACAAAGGTAAACAAAAATAGACCATTATTGTGTAATAATGATGTGGAGTTATAGGTATATTCTATAAATTGATGAAATTTTGTAACATGAGATATTGTGGAAAATAGATGATTCTCATATTTATATTCAAATCAGTCTGTGATGGATCAATATGTGATTAAAGGCATCTAAATCTACTTGGTACACCTTTTAAACAATAGGTGATATCATTATTGTCTAGTGATCTGACTTGTTATAATTTATTTTAGTAGTGAGTAAATATTGAGTAATAATGAGGGATGTGATGAAAATGTGGTTTCAAGCTTACAATATCCTTAAAAATTGGGAGTAACCTGAGAGAGGAGTGATCTTTACTGAACCTCATATGTAGTGATCTTAGTTATTTAGTTCATTGATTCACTTTCAATCTTGTAATCCTTATATTATCTTATAGTTATGAATGAACTAAAAATACTTATATCTATGTGCAATATTTATTTCACACAAAATATAACATGGGATTAGAAATCATAAATTATAGTTGATAAAGGGATGGTCATGTGAAATGTTAATTGGATCAATGAATCAACAAGATAAAAATAGATGAATCTTATCATTAGTAGGTCATGATCATGAGGGTATTGATAATTTAAAGTATAAGGGATAAAATTTAATTAATTAAAATTTCCTTGGTTTATCCCCCTCTCATGATATCTCTCTCTTATTCCCCTTTGTGGCCCCAAAATCATTTTTTTTCTATTCAAAAGAATATCAATTTTTAATATATATTTAAAGGATTTTTATTAGTCTTTTTATCTTGATTTATAATCATTTTAGTGAGATTATTTTTTAGGTATTGAGTTATTATTTAACTTTATTCCATCTATAGTAACAGTTTTATTAAAAAATTCAAGTGCATCGAATTACCAATGTATATAACTGTATGGTTGAGTTCATCAGGAGAAAAAATTATTTGGTTTTATAAATTATATATAAACATTATCCTAAATGAGTAATGTTAATTCCCTAATATATATTTTAGGAAAATTGTGGTATGTAATCTTCATTATTCTTTGTTAAAAACTAGTTAAAATATTGTGATAGTGTAGCAAGGTTTTGATCATTGCACAAGAAATATAAAAACTTCTAGAAATCACACATGAAGGAACAAATAGATCAAATAAAACTTGATATTATGTGTATAGGTAATAAATATATTGTTTTAAAATAAATATAAAGAAATAAATTATAAAAATATTTTAACATTTTACTAAAATTGTCAATAGTATAAAATTTCTCATTAATAGGCTTTATACAGATACATTACGGAAGGATATCTTTTGTTATTTCTATATACTTGGTCAATTAAGATAAAAAAAATTAATGATCTAACAGACAGAAAGAACATCCTTTTGGGGGGAACTTATTGGGTCTCTCATGACATATAAAATCATTAAGAAATTTGATGGTGAAAAGGATTCCATATTGGTCAAGGAATGAAAACCATTTTCTCAAGGTAATTATGGAAATATCTTTTAATAGTGACAAATAAATTATCCATTCAGAAAAGAAGATGAAAATGTTTATAAGAAATAATAAATCCTTTAAATGAGCCAAAAATTATGTATAAGGAGATGAAAATAAATTCACATTATATTAATGGAAGAATAAGGGGCACATGATATAATAATATTCCATTTTTTTAGAAAACTATAAAACGGAGTGGGGAAAGTATGAAATACTTAAAATCTAAAAAATGGATTGATAGTGGAGACACCATATATTTTACTAAATAAAGTAATTATAGCTCTAAATGTCATATAGGTGAAATTTAGGTAACTAACATGGGAACTTATACTACTAATTCATTTTTATATAGTTATTTAATGAACAAAAATGGAATAAATTTCATATTTTTTGTGAAAATAATCAACTACATGAACAAATATATTATTTTTTTCCTCAAAGAAAGAAAAATAAATCAATGTAAATCAATTATAGAAAATTATTGAAGTATATACAGAGGAACTTTCAAAATAACATAATGTGAAGAAAATGTTGATAAAATTATATTTTCATAATTTCATGGAATGAACCACATTGGAATTGCTTTTTAAAAACAAAAAAGTTTTTTAAATTTATCAAAATATATAAGATTATAATCATAATATAAAATTAATAATTATTTTCAAAAAACTAGGAATCTTATTTGTGAATTAAAATATAAAAATAGATTAAATATTTTGATAAATAGGGTTCACATGTTCACTAAATATTCATAAAAATATCATAAATCAAAGGCAATATTTGTTGAAAAATATATTTTATATATCATATATGAACCCAAATTAATTTGTGTAATAAATACTTTAGTATCGTGACTCTTTTATTAGAAAAAAAATTTAATATAAAAATGCAAGAAGGTACATGTTTCATAGATAGTGGTTTATTAAGCCATATGTATCGTAATAACTCCGAGTTCAAACACCTACAAAATCATGGTAAGGGATATGTTATGTTTTGTGATAAATCAAAGAGGAAAATCATTAGTATGTGTATTGTTAGTTTCATAAGTTTTATTATCATTTATTATGTTCCATTTTATAATTATTTTAATCTTAATTTTCTATGTATTATTCATTTATGTAATAATTGTTTTAGATATTCCTCTGAGAATGAAATTTGGAAATTATTTTTTTTTAGGCTAATATTTTATTTTATGAATCCAATTTTCAAAACATATATTTTATTTCAATATCCCAAGAGTTGAATTATATTTTTTTCAATAATAAATGATTCCATGGTGATAATAGTTATCAATATGTGTTAGTTGTGAATAAAAATATGGTGTTTATACCATTATATATAGTAAAAAAAGAATAAAGAAATATTTCTTGAAGACCTTCAGAATATAACTTTCAAGTGGGTGATTAAAGTATCCCTAAAATTGTGATGATTTTTGTGTTTGTGTTCATGTTAAATACATGAGATGATAGTCAAGTCACTGTCTCAAAAATTTGTAAATATATTTTGATGGTTTCAATTATGGTTATGGATATCAATATTTATTGGTTTAGAAGAAAAATGTATAGTTTTTGTAATTATATATGGTAAAAAAGAATGAAGAAATACATCTTGAAGACCTTTAAAAGATATCAAGAAAATTAGAGATTCATATACCATTGTAATTGTGATGATTTTTTATGTTGATGTTCATGTTTAAGACATGTGTTGATAGAGGAGTTACTATCTACAAAAATTATCTATATGTTTTGATGGGAATTGGTTATTGGAAGGATGAATAACTAAAATTGAATAAGATACAATAGCCAATGATATTGAGAAACCTACCATGAATCACTAACATTACAAACTATTGTATCAAGTGAGGGAATAACATTGGATGATTTTTGAAGATCATTTGATGTGTTTGAAAAGTCCTTTAAATCAATCTAATAGATTATGATCATAATGTATGAATTATAAAATTCCATGTCTAGTGATGAATAATTTGAAAAGATGTGAACATAGATTTGGTCTATATATAGTATAAAACGATTTAGGAAACTTAGCAATGGAATGTGAAAACATAGTGTTTCTAATCTGAATATAGATTTCATTAAAATTAATTGTATAATTGGCTCACATATTTATTGATAACACAAATAAATAGATCTTTTTAATTCATGAATTTAGAGTTGATTTTTACTTTGTATGGGAATATAGAGTTTTTTGGAGAAAATGTAACATTTAGTTATGATAATATAGAGTTTTAGAAAGATAAGAATAGGTAATGGAACAAAATTTGGAGTTCCCATATACACTAAATTAGTTAACTTAGAGTGCCACATAGAGTTGCAGCTGAAAAAATTCATGATATTGATAAAGGAAAGGTGAATATAGAGTTGAAAGTTAAGTAAATATTGTTTTTTAATAACTACATAGAGTTCATACAATGAGTGCAGAGTTCACATGAACCCTATGTGGAAGAGCACAAAGTTTTTTGGATGCAACATAGAGTACATCACTTTGGGAATTTAAGATATTCAATGATGATAAATTTATAAAATGTAAATAATTAATAGAATGATTTATTTTGAAGAAAACTATGAATCATATCATGTCTATTTAGTTATTCAGGGATAAAAAATCATGATCAATAAATTGGTTCATGATTGAAGATGAGTTTAAAATAATCATACAAAGTTGAAACTTTTGGATATTGAGTTCCGTACTATAGATGGGACTGCTACATAAATACCAGCTTAGAATAATTTGAAATGAAATTCCAGATGAATTTAGAGATTATTTTTGCGGTGAAGATAAGATGTGATATTTTAAAATCAAATGAATATGAAAATCATGAGATTATTTTATATTAAAAATAAGATACAATGAAGGATTTTAAATTATATTTAGTATGAAATAACTATAAAAATATCTGATGAGCTAGAATTCATAGGTGATGTGGAACTTCTATGTTTTTAGGAGAATCAAAATATTAATATTATGGAAATAATATTTGATATAGAATAAATATTTCCTATATTTATATTAATATAAGGAAGGTATAAGAAGAATAGGGGGTATTTCATTGTTTATGCTTTAGAATTGATGGAAAACATTCAATAGAACAAGAATAAATAACTAATACTTCAATGTATCGATGAAAAAAACCTTAACACTATCATATAATAGATGAAACCAAATATATTAATGATTAAAAATAGGTCAAGATACGATACTATTTCTTAATGATATATTAAGTATCAAAGGTAGTGAAAACTAGAACAACACAGAGACCATACATGTGTGTTGAAGAAGAAGAAGAAGATAGACTATTATATTTTCATATCACTGTAAGGGATTTAATAAAAAAATAGATAGATATTGTGGTTTCTCTATCTATTTTTGATCTAAATCCATAAAGAAAAATTATGGTTAGATTATATTATTGAGTTCAAGAGGAGAACGGTTCTAGACTACATGTGAATATATTAATCACTCATTAGTGGTTGAGGACCTTTTAATTGATTCATGAGGAATGCTTTTAGAACTACTGGTACCAATATAAATAATTCTATTGATGAACTAGTGGTTCCAATATAAAAAATACTATATTAGGGAAGTTGATAACACCTATACAACCATTTTGTTTATCTTTAACTACACATGTCATCAATTTAAATAAAATTCATAATACAAACTGTATACTTGATAAAGTCAAAAGTGATATGGAGTAGTTATTCTGCAAGGACCAGAACCTTATAAAAATAATTTGTTTTATTTGATATGGCCATTAATTCAACTGATATTCCACATCATTTTATTAGGTTTTTAATCATTTAATTAATTAATTTTCTATTTCTATTAATTAATTTCAATTTAATAATTTTATAGTTTAATTCATTAATTAATCATATTTTTTTCATTAATTTTGTATTTAGATATTAAAATTATTTATTTTTTTATAGTTGTTTTTATTTATTTTATATTTATGTATACTTATTAAATTTTAATTTTGCATGAAATTATAATTTTATATTTTTTTATTTTTATTAATTAATCATTTAATCAGTTTATCTTCATTTAATTAACTGAAAAAATAGTTTAATTTTTAATTTTTTAATTTTTTATTCTTCTTATAATTTAACATTAACTATAAATTTAAGTATTTAATCTCTTTTCAATTCATAATATAACTATTTTAAATTTATTGTTTTATTTAAATTTAATTTTTGAGTTTGGAAATAGTTTATCAATATTATTTTTAATTTGAGTTAGTTTTTAATTTAAAATTTAGTTATTAAATTATTTTAACTTATTTTATTTGTAATTAATTTATCTTTTTATTTAAGTTTTTAATATTTCAATCTTGATTTTGAATTCCTTTTAATTAATTATTTAATTCAGTATTTAAATTTTAATTTCATTAATTTATTTTTAAATTCTTTTTTCTCTTTTACATTGATGTAGAATAGGGGTGCTAAAATAACATCCATCATAATCCTTTTGTCTCACCACCAACCAACAATAATTAAGTCACCTCTAGATTAACATTTCTATTTTTCTCTTACTCACTATTGGAAAAAACCCATTGGTGTCTCCCATTACTCACTGTTGGGCAACAGTGAGTCCTTTGTCTCACCACCAGTCTATTTTCAAATGATTCGCTATCACATTGTTACATCCATCTTCTATAATGTCTCTCCATCACTCCATTCCTGATTCAACGTTGTAGCTTCTCACTGCCATGCTGCCACACGAATATCTCAATGTCTATTTTCTTCCACAGTCATTGCCACAGACCAGGAGAGAAACACGAACCCTTCACCAGAATAGTTTCTAACCACCACAGTGTTCTCACCACTAGCTTCAAAAATGAGGCACTACCACTGTCTCTCCCCCAAAAATCTTCACACTTTCATACCTTCCCCTTCCGTGACTCACCAACGCTACATCCATGTCTCACTATCGACTCCCCTACTCACTGTTGCACTAAAAATATCACCCTTCTCTGAAGAAGTCATTTGAATTAATCTCATATACTAGGAAAAGTTGCCTCCATAACTGATTCAACTAAAGAAACATGGAAATCAAAACCACACTTCCAAAACTAATCATATCTGTAATCGGATATAAAAAATGTGATCCTGTCATCGCCGAAGCATCTGGAGATTATGATGCTACGTGAACTCATTGTGAAGTAGGAGCATCATCGTGGATGAGGGAAGCATAAGTCACAATCTTCCACCATTATAACTCTCTGAGACAAAACACCCTGCTTCCATCGAAGGCTATTTTGATGAGCCAAGCACCTTTTTTGTAGATATGAAATCCTTCTGAACTAGGAGGAGCTGCCTCTGTTGGAGTAGCATGCGCCAACGCCACTATCTTCTACTCGTTGAGGAGTCGTGAGCTGCCATAGAGGAGCCCAACCATCTAACATGGAGGAAATAAAACAAAAAAAATAAGGAAAAAAATTAATAAATAAATAACTTAACAAAAAAATTAATTATTATTATTACTGTTATTTTAAATAAAAAATAAAAGAATTATATAATAATTAACCATTTTAAATAATTATAAAATAATAAACTCTCACATATAATTTATTATAATTATAGTTTACCATAATATTTTATATATATATAAATATTATTTATAGTAATAATAATAAATATTTATATTATAATGAATATATTAAAATTTATTACTTTATTAAATTAAATGAATACATTTAAATAATTATACATAATTAATTAATATTTAAATATAATAATAATAATAATAAATTAAATGAATAGTGTATTTTCATAAACCTATAACTATTATAACATCAATAATAAAATTTTTTGAAAAATACTGTAATAATATTTTACTTATTTTTATAAAAGTAGTATTTTTATAAACATCGAAATAGCTAATTATTTATTTACTCTATTTTTTTAGATGTAGTCATGAACTCAAGTTTCATCCAGGTTTATCTAATCCACCTAGTTACATTCTGTTAGAGGGAATTTCTAGAGTAATGAGGATTACAGTACATGAAGACAGATGTTCAGTGAATTGAAGAGAACCAATTTTAGTTAGTGTATGGAATTGATGACCAATTGGATTATGATAGAATCTTAAAATACAGAGGAAAACAACAAAAGGTTGGATAGCTCATTCATTTGATATTTTTTTCATTCATTTTGAAGACCCAAGATGGAGCAGCATGAGATAGTGTAAGAGGTGGTGGAGAGACCTGGAGACCTAGAAGGTAGATTAGCACTACACCATTTTTCTTCATGGGGATTACTTATACTTGTATTTTAATTATTCATTTTCATACTATAATTGTTTCTTTTAGTTATTGAAAATGATCTCCAAATAAACTCTTTTTCTTAAGGAATTTCAACTCTACTAGTCATTTTCTTAAACTTCCTCGCTTAATTCATTCATCAAAGTATCAAATTTAACTAGGGATGTTGATTCTGATTCTTAAAACGTTAATTGGGTTTCACCTATTTTACTAAGTTTAAAAACTACATGATATTTCATCGAGATTGATCATGGATGAAATTCTTCAAATTTTAATTTTAAAAACATCGAAAAAATTTAGATAAATGGTCTCTGATTACTTTTTCTTCAAATTCAATTACAGTTGATGTTTCTTTGAGTGGTAAACTCTAAGATACATCTATTTGCATGATAAATCTCCTTGTGAGGGTGATTGATCCATATTTTTCTTTGACGTTATGAATTCAATTAGAATTATATGAAGAACATATCATTTTTAAGCTAGTAGTGTTAATTTCCTGGGCATTTTTCTTGAACTACTTATCTCTGATACTTCATTATTACTCCAATTTTCATTTATTATCTAGTTATATTAAATAAATAATTATTTCATCATTACTTTATTCTATTGAAATAAAAAATGTAAAAAATTTAGAAAACTATTTTCACCCATTGTTTTCAATAGTGGGTCTTGTTTTGAAAAACTTGGTCACCAACCATCCCTTGGGTTTGATACCCAACTTTATACTATACATTAGTCTAATAGGGTTTATAAATTTTTAAACATTGACATATTTTCAATGATTCTCATGTTATGGTTCTGACGCCATTATCGAGGAAGGATTCATGCAATCGATTTTCAAAACAAAATATATATATGTAGTTTTTAAAAATTCATTTTGTAAAAAAATTCAAATAATTTTCTTCTTGAACTGAATTTAAATCTATGCTTCCTTTTGAGTGTTAATGAGATTTAATGTCATTATTATATCTCTCTGATATTATTTCATGTGTGATTTTATTTGGGTGATATTACTTATGTGTACTTTTATTCATTTATGTGAACATTGTATTGTTGTTGTTTTTTATTTCTGTTTAAAATGGAATATCAAAGGGATTGGATTCAAGATAGTGATTTTTTTCCTATTGGGGTTACTATGGATACACATCTAGGAAGTGTGTCTATAATGTGTCATAATAGCCTAAACAATATGAAGAAAACATTAACTATCATGAACCTGAATGAAAATATTATTCAAAAATGGAATAAATGATGTCAAAAATTATAGAAAAATTAAATAAAAATCACAATGAAAAAAAGAAAGAAATTACAAAATGAAACATGGAAATCAACAAAAAAATATTAAATATCAAAAAAAATATGAATTTATTAATTAGGTAAATGACATTAGAAATTTTGATAATGAAATTGTAAAGGAGAGTGTGGCTAAAACTGATCAATAAACATTTTATTTTAAAGAATATGATACATATGAAGAAAAAATATAGAAATAACCAACTCGCTGGATAAATAAACAATTTTGATAAATATTTCAAGAACTTAAAAGGGTTTCAGTTATAAAAACTTGAGAAAGAACAAAAAGAAATTGAAGATGATTCCCCCATTTTGTATGTGGTTCTTACCTTTTAAAAACGTCACTAATATAGGTGTTTTGAAAGAGTGATTTATCGGGTTAATGAAAATTTAGAAAATATGAAATTAAATGATAAAAATTATTTATCCTATATTTTTAAAATTTTTAATTGTGAACCTGAACTTAAAATTAGGTATTCTTTGGGAGATAACAACAAACATGAATTTACTGACTGGGATAATGTTAAAACTATTAATAAATATGATCTCCCATATTTTGAAAGTGTAAAACCAAAAATAATTTAAATGAATTTTGATAATGAAGATTAGGGAATGTTATTTGATGAAATATTAGCTGATGAGCTTTCACTTCCATGTTCTAATATTAATCATTTTTCTAAATCTTGGTTTTATGAAATTAAAAAAATTGTTGACCAATCTAATGAAAATGGTTTAAATTCATAAATTAGGGAATCTAAATTTATTGAATTAGATCGAAATAATTATTTACCTAAAACTGAATGTATTCACTCAGCTGTCACTATTTTAGAAAATGAAATTTTTAATGTGAACTTTGAGGAGAGTTTGAACACAAACTTGTTGATTCAAGTAGAATTAATTATTTAGAAGCAGTTAATGATGATAATTTATTTTATGATGAGGAACTTTTGGAAGAAATTTATAATACTAAGAAACCTAAATATTTTAATAGTCCAAAATTTATGCTACCCTATTTCTCATACCATACCTCAACTAAGTTGGGTACTAAACAACTCTCTTGGTTTGAGAGTAGTTTGGAAGAGGAATCCTTTTTATTGATGATTTAGAAACTATAAATTATTCACTTGAAAACCTCTTCATGAACCTATTATGTATAATGCATTACCTAGCACCCCAAATCATGATCTTGATATGAATATGAATAAGTTGTAGATCCTTGAAAAAGATCTACACCACTTAGAGAACCCACTTCTCATCTATCCCTTCAAAAAACATTAAAAGTGTCAAAATTCAATTGAATCCAGAAGTGTATAGAAAACAGATAAAAACTAACAATTGGTGGTATCAAGGGATATTTTCCATTAGTAAGGGATTCAATTTTTCCATTAGAAGTCTATGTGTTCAAAAATTCCATTTTTCTATTAAATACAAATGGTTCAAACACTTGTGGTGGTTCCTTCTTAGGAAACTACACCCTCCTAGTGACTTTGGTTAGCTTCTAGGTGAGTCCGGTTGAGGACATTTAAATCAAAAATATATGGGAGGAAACCCATGATTTTATTGCTTTAAACAAAACAATTTTGTTCTTTCAATAAATTGGGACTGAATACTTAAAATTCAGTGCTTTATGTTAGTCAACCCATTATCATTCTTTGTTTTTTCTTTTTTTCTTTTTAATATTTATAATGTGTTTCTTTTCACTATAATTATCTTCTTTTCTTTTACTGGACTTATATTTTTGGTCATTCTAGTCATAATTTTTCTTAAATAATGTTTTAGCTACTGGTGCCACAGGATTAGCAGAACTCCCTTTTTTCTCAATTCACAAAAAGTTGCATTCTAGAGTCTCACTGGGAAAAATTACATAAAATATTTCTTTTGGTTTCTCATTGCTATTGAGTTTCATCTGTTTATACCTTATTCTCATATTTCCAATTTTTTATTAGGTGAAGAACAATAAACCAAAGGATCTCACTTTAAGATAATGGGGAAGAGATGTTTTTAATTAACTCAAAGAGAATACATCTTTAAACCTGGAGTTTTTATTTTATGTATCACTTTAATTCTCTTATTCATATTTTTTTTTCTTTCTGTATGTTCTAGTATGCTGGAAACTGAACATCATTTTGGATTGTTGCTAAAAATATTTATGCTTTTCTTTTAAATTCATTCAATGTTTGAAATTAAGTAGTTGGGGGTAATTCTAGGTTTGCATTTTTCTTTTAATTGAGTGTTCTTTTCTGTACTGATTTTTTAACATCCACTTTTTTCTATTGAAAATCTAATAGAATGAAATTTGTTAAAATTTCTTACACCCAATTCACTATGTATTTATTATATCACAAGATATCTTATGAACATAATTGAAAAAAAATTATCACTTATTTATTGATAATGTGTGTTATTTTGTTTTTAAATATTTATTTTGGGGAACATCACATAGTTTGAGCTTAACTATGACCCTTGTACCCAAAAGTCTTAGCCATGGATTGAAATCCTTGGCCCCAAAATTATTAACTAAAAATTAACAGTTTATAAGAAAATGAGGGAAACGTTCAAAGTGTGAAAAAACAAACCAAAACAGGAGATAAGAAAATCAACACATACAAGATGGATCAACTCTTTTTGTACCAGCCCCGACCCCGAGATCCCCGAGTATATGGATGTCTCTCACTCCTCAATTTCATTGGTTGTGAAGCCTCACCCACCAAGATATAATTATCCTCCACATTTCTTGAAGCATGTGTCACAATATCACCTTACATAGCCTCATAGCAAGGAAATTCATCCACAACAATTTCTTGGACTGATCCCTGCATAGCAGAAGAAGCAGTGGTATTCTCGTCATTGTATATCCCCTTTGAAGACCCATCCATAGCCTCATGTAAATCCATCTTCATGACCAGTACAACCTGCTCCTTGGCTAGCCCCTTGGAAGACCCATCTACCACAACCTATTATTCGGCCTGCCCAAACCCATCCACAACCTCATTCATAGCTTTCCCCTGGACCATCCCCTTTGGAGACCCAATAGCCTCCTCTAGGATAGGACTCAAAAAAGGACTAGAAGTGGTGTCATCATGTGAGGCAGCATCCACGTCCTTCTCCACAACCAGTCCCTTCGAAGACCTATCCCCAGCTTTAGAAGGAAACATGGGATAATTTCTCCAATTATTAAAACATGCATTCTCAAGACCATAGAGGATTTTGACCCTTGTACATGTAAGATAACTTCTGAATTGAAAATCTATTTTTAGATTTCAAAGTCAAATTATTTTCTCCTCCTTTGAATTCAACTTTGGGGACAATGTTGGGTTTTAATTGTGGGGGATAGGGTCTTCATATTCTTAGATAATATATGGTTTTAATTAGGCCCATTAAATCCCTCTTCCCTTTTAAATTTTTGGTTTAAAAAATGGTAAATTTTTTCAAAATTATTTCATAATTTGAGGTTCTTAAGGATTCATTACACATTTAAATTTAGTGTTTTATAAAGGATAATATCATAGTGGTTATTGAGGGTTTATTTGAATTTAAAAAAAATGTATAGTTGATTGCTGAGTAAAGAATATTTTTTATTATATGAATATTTTTTTTGGAACTAATAATGAAAGTGATATATGATAGATTTATGAGGAATTATGATCCTAAATTTAAGAAACTAGAAGTGTAATGTACCATAATTCCATGTAAATTTTTTTTAAATTATATGGGATTATTTTGACACCATACTCTAAGACAACACATGATTTTGAGGCCGAGAGTGGCTGGAATGTTTTTTCTAAACTATTTTAAATTAATTTAAATAAATATACGAGGGGGTTTTCTAACTTTTAAATTGATGTTTGGAACAAAAATCTGAGGGTACTGTTGAACTCAGAACATCGGGATTCACCTAGGAAGGACCTAACATCAAATGGAAAGGTTCTACTAGAAAAGATAGTTTTCATATGTTTTAAGAAAAAAATAAAATAAACTTAAAAATATTATTTTATTCAAAAGTTGATTCACTACAACAAAACAATGAGCCGACTGTTTCATTCTATTAATGAAATAGAATAATTACTCTTTAACAGAAACGTAACAGCATGGAAACTCAGAATAATAGAAATGTTGCATCTCATTTCTCTCTTTTAATGAGATGACAAGGTTGGAGAAATAGATTTAGATCTGGAAATTCCTCTGACGAACTAGGATGAAATTCTCTCCAATGAAGAATGCTGGAAAATTGGAAAGTGGTGATGAAACCCTTGATGAATGGAACTGGAATTTTAAATCGATGAACGCCACTGGGTTCAAGATGATTGTGAATCCCCATGAATATAATTGCATTAGTGACGAGCCTTTCCTCCTATCAAAGCTTCTTCAAGTAGAGGTTTACTTTTTGATTTCCTTTTCCCAGTTCTTTTTTATAAAACAACTAACTCTGATCATCCCGCAAACAGGTTTCTCTGTAGGTCACTTGTTCTTGTGGGAGGTTTTTTTATCTTTGGGTTTTTACTTTGGGGTTAGATTATTTATTGGATCTTGAACCTCACCCTTCGCATGTTTTAAAACTATAATGAGGAGTAATGAGGTCGTCAAGAACAAGGACCTGATTCCCTCTGTCCTTGTGTGTTCATGTGTTCTTCATGGAAACACCTAAGAATTGATGGTGGGGTGATTTTTGAGGCTGCAGTAAGGAAGAAAACACCTCAAGGAGACTGGAGTCACAGGCGGTTTGGGGATCAGACCACCGGAGCGGACCTGGTGGTCCATGGAAGGCCCCACTGGCTCACCACGACTGTGCGCCAAGGTAGAGCCCACAGTTGGTTGGGGCTGTGGCAATGCAGCAGGGGGTCACCAACTAGTGAAGGTGGGCACAACCACCCTACCATGTCGGTCGAGCGGCCCACACCATACGGGACACAGCGTGCTGGCACGCAGTCCGGCAGGGACCGCATGCGGGATAAGGGTCGGTCGGCCCCTTTCGGCTGCATGTGCTCGAACCGGACACCCAGTGGGCATCCGGGTGGGAGGATACCAGCCCACTATTGTGGGTCAGGTTGAAGAGATAAAATTGGGCCATTGGGCGGCCCGGCCTGGGAAAGAACTGGTCTGCTTGTTGCGGATCGGGCCGAATGAAACTGGGTCGCTGGGCGACCCAGCGGGCTGGACCCACGTTCGAACCAGGACGGGTCCAGAAACACCCAATGGGCTTGGCCCAGTGTCTTGGCTAAACCAATCTGGCCTAAACCCAAACTGGGTTGGGTCGGTTCGGTCAAATCGGGTCGGGTTGGTCAGGTCGGACCGGACCCAAAGACAACCAACCCTTGTTTACTAAAATGTCAATATCTTTCAGACTGGGAATCTGATTAATGATCCGTTTTTGGAATTAGAACACTCATGATGAGAGGGTTCTTTTTTAATTCTCTAAGGATACTTTAATGTAAGCTGAAATATGAATAATGTCTTGAGGATTAGATTCTCTCGAAATCAAGCGCACTACGTATGAGAATCGTGCAGCTGGTTGAGACCTGAAGACTGCTGACGAGTAGGTCTAAATGTCCCTGCATGCCTAGATGATAAGCGGCCCTATGTGAACCAGATACAAGCGACTTTCTGTGGATCATCTACAAGCGACCCTGTGTGGATCAGCTATAAGAAACCCTGTGAGGATCAGCTACAAGAAACCATGTGTGAATCAACAATAAGCATCCCTATGTGGACCAGCTATGATTTCCTATGATGGAAGCGACTCTATGTGACCTGGAATACCTACAACAGGGAGCAGCATTGTGTGTCCCAGCAGACCCACAGTACTCATCAAGGATGAGTACCTCAGTAGTCCAAGGTGTTCAGTGTACGACTAACAGTTTTTATTTACATACATTAGATTATACTGGTGTGAGCTGTAATTACCTTGTGTATACTTTCCTTTGTGGTCCTTCCCTTGTGTTTCAGGATACCTTCTGAGTATTGTATTACTCACCCCTACATGGGCTCTGCCCGCACGTGTCATGTCTAGTGTAGATGAAAAGTTCTTCGATGGAGAGCTTAGTGGCCCGAGACCAGGCGGTTCCCAATGAGATACGACAGGAAGGACGTACTTCTACAGCTTCTAGTACCCACTCCTTATCTACCCTTCAGGTGGGGTTCTTCTACAGATGTCTTATTGATATCTTTTGTACTTTTCTGTTTTCAGTTTGTCTTTTTTTGGGTTTGTATTCTGGCTCATTTGACTTATATCTTGTACCTTTACTGAGTGTTTGTTTAGTGGATTGCATGTTTTCCTTTCCAGGTGTTTGTGGTGTGGTTGTGTGTGTGTGTGTTCATACATGTACTTACTCATGGGATAATGTCTTTGATGCTAGTCACTAGCCCCATGCCTTTGGGAGGCAGGCTTGGGGTTGTCACGACATGAGACTCGAGGGACGGGTGGTATCATAGGAGTTCGGTTCTACCAGAAGAACTAAGAGTCTATAAATTTTGATGGGGAAATAGTGTTATGTGTTTTGAGTTCAGATTTCAGGTCAGGGAGTCCAGTTTTTGTGCGGAAGACGACGTATCCATACACCAGGACCCTAAATTCTTCTTTTTGAACCAATACATGAAAACACCAGTTACATGCATCTTGGAATGTTTTCTCATGATATTTCTGAGTCAGAGTCAGCTCACCAGGTATAATCTATAAATTTTGATTCATCTTGACCTATTTCAAGATGCCTCCATCCAGACAGCCATCCATGATTCCAGTGTGTGACCACAAGGATGGTCCAAAGAGTGATGAGGCTTCGGTACATGGATCATTGCCTGAGATGGAACCTTCAGGCAGTGTCCCATCTTTACCACAACCCTTCGGTTAGCATTTACGACCAGTTCTACTGGTATAGGACACTTGTAGGCTCAGTGCCTTAGATGAATTTTAGAGACAGAAACCCCTCAGGTTTTGAGGTGAACCTAACAGACAGATAACTAAAAAATGGCTTGAGATGGTGATTGAGTTTTCCATTTAGTCATGGAACCATTATATCATATGGTAGTCCTAGCAGTGAGCCTTCTATGTGGCTCAATAAGGAAATGATGGGGTTTAGATCACCTGATCTTATGATGAGGTAACTTTTCTGTGGATAGATCTTGAGAAACACTCTCCAAGAAGGGTCACTTTCCATAAAAGCTTAGGGATATGTGTGCTTAAGATATTCTCCAGCTATAGTGGGACAACATGTCGTGGTTGAGTATTCATCGAGGCGTACCGACCCATCCAGGTACTTAATGAATATTATTTGACCAGTGCTTCAAGGCTCTGACCTCCAAGAGAGATGTATTTAAGGACATCTGAACTAGTACTATTCCTCTATACATTACTACTTATGCTAGGGTTCAAGAGAGAACCATTTTGGTTGAATGTTCTTTGGATGATCAGATACAACCAATAGATGTCAGAAGTGGGAAATTAGGAAATTGACGTCAGTCTTAGAGACTTGGACGAGTACGATTAAGTCTTTCCAGAAGATGTTCCATGACTACCTCCTCTTAGAGAGGTAGATTTATGTTTTTATATGTACCTCAGGAATAAATCAATATCTAAACCTGAATATAAAATGGATCTCACAGATCTCTGGTAGCTAAGGGTATAGTTGGAGGACTTGTAGAATAAGGGATTCGTAAGGCCCAACATTTCACCATGGGCATCCCCAGTGGTGTTATCCAAGAAGGTTTACAGAAGAATGAGGTTATGTGTGGACTTTTGGCACCTGGACCAGGTGACCTTGATGAACATGTGTCCTCTACTAAGGATTTATGATCTCTTCGATTAGCTTAAGGGAGCGAGATGGTTCTTAAAGATAAACCTCAGATCAGGCTATCACCAGCTTTGAGTACGAGATGAGTACATCTCTAAGACGGATTTCAGATGTCTCTACTACCACTAAGGGTACTTATCGATGTCATTTGGCATGAATAATTCACCAGTAGTGTTCATGGGACTCATGAACATGATCTTTTATATGTACATAGACCAGTTTGTAGTGGTCTTCATTGATGACATCTTAGTGTATTCAGCGTCTGAGGAGGAGAGCGTAATACACCTGAGGATGGTTGTGGAAACACATTAGGAGCACTAGATTTATAGAAATCTCTCAATTTGCGAGTTATGGTTACAAAAGTTCCACATCCTGGGACATGTCATCTTATAGGGTGGATTTGCGGTGTATCTAGTGAGTATTGAGGCAGTGCTTTCTTGGGAGCCACCCAAGAGAATTATTGAGGTACAGAGTTTCCTTGGGTTGGATAGGTACTATTATCGGTTTGTACCTAACTTATCTAGAGTGGAATCACTAATGATGGCATTAATGGATAAGGTAAAACACTTCATATAGACAGAAGGATTCTAGCAGAGCTTTCAGCAGATGAGGTAGAGCATGACGAGTGCTCTTATCTTGAGGTTTCCATAAGAGGCGACGACTATGTGGTGTACTATGATGCATCAGTAAATGGGGTTTGTTATGTCCTAATGCTGGGTGAAGTATTGATTTCTTATGGATAACGACAGTTGAGGCCACATAAGCATAACTATGTGACTCATGACATTGAGTTGGTAGCGGTAGTCTTCGCACTGAAGATGTGGTGACACTGCCTTATGGGTGAACGATTCATCATTTAATCTGATGAAAAGAGTCTTAAGTTTATCATTTCTCAAAAGAATATAAATCTAAGATAGCAACATTTTGTAGAGTTCCTCCAGGACTATGAATTTGAGATAGTATATACTTCTGGGAAGGGGAACACAGTGGCAGATTCTCTCAGCAGGAGATCGAGTTCACAGCTACTGAATGAGGCCTCCAAGTAGTTGGTCTTTCTTTAGATATCCTTTTTGGATATATATATATATATAAGGAAGATTATCATCTGTAACTGGTATTTTCCCCTCCAATCTTATAATGATTCAATTAGGTGTGACTCGGAGATGCCGGTTGCAAGACTACATGTGCCCAAATGTCTAAAGGGCATGTCCCTATTGTATATTTGAAAGGTGGGGAGAACATAAACCTTTTTAGAGGACATAATGTAGTTCCATTGGAATTACAGGATGAGGTGTTGAGTGAGTTCCATATGTCCCCTTTTTTGGTACATATAAGTGTGAATAAGATGTACCAGGACCTCTGACGTCATTACGGGTGGCCGGGGATGAAAAATGAAGCGGCAGAGTTTGTCTTAAGATGCCTCACTTGTTAGAAAGTGAAGGTTGAGAACCAAGTTCCAAAGGGTTTGAAACAAACACTTGAGGTATCGGAGTTTAAGTGAGATGGTATCTTAATGGGCTTCATGAAAGGATTACCACACACTTCTAGGGGCCACAATACTATCTGGGTGATCATTGACTGACTCACCAAGTCATCTCACTTCATACCCATCTAGATGCAGGGATTGGTAGAGGTATTTGGATTCCTCTACATCCAGGAGATAGTTCCACTTAATGGGGTTACTTCGATGGGCATCTTAGACCGTGATGCTCTTTTCACATCCCAGCTGTGGAAGGGACTACAGGAGGTGTTCGGGACTCAACTACGCTTGAGAATGGATTTCCATCCTCAGACTTATGGTCAAATTGAGAGGACTATTAAGGCATTATAGGATATTATATGTGCTTGTATCTTTGACTTTGGTCGCGGTTGGAAGGACCACCTGCCTCTTGGGGGTTCTGCGTACAATAATAGATATCACTATACTATTGGCATGGCACTGTTCGAGGCACTTTACGGGCAGCCTTGCAGATCACCTCTATGCTGGAAATACCTAGGGGAGTCAGCACTCATGTGTCCAAAGTTGGTATGGGCTACCATTGAGAAGGTGCAGATCATTGAGGAGTGAATGAGGAATGAACAGAGCAGGCAGAAATATTATGTTGACAAGATATGGAGGCCCTTGTAGTTCGAGGAGGGAGACCATGTATTCCATTGGGTCTCACCCCGACGGGGATTGCAGAGATTTGGATGGGGTGGAAAGTTATCACCAAGACTCATCGGCCCTTTCCAGATTATGAGCAGAGTTGGAGAGGTGGCGTACTACCTAGAACTTCCCCTCCAGATGAACCAGGTGCACGATATTTTCCATGTGTCGTGACTGAGGAGGTACATGCATGATCCATCGCACGTCATCGACTATGGTGAGTTGGACATTGACAATGGGGAGACCTTTCCAGAGTTCTTAGTGGAGATTAAGGATCGATAGGAGAGGGTCCTTCAGGGGTGGTAGATTCCTCTTTTATGTGTTCGGTGGTAGTAAGAGAATCTCTAGGAGAGCACATGGCAGTGGGAATATCATATTCATGCTCAGTACCCTCATTTTTTTTCTAAGCTCTTATTTTGTCTTATGAGGACATAAATCAATAAAGGTGGGGGTAATGTAATGTCCCAGAATATTATGTAATTTTTTTAATTTTTATGGTATTATTTTGAGACCATAATCTTTGGCAGCACATTATTCTGAGGCCTAGAGTGGCCGGAATGTTTTTCTAAAATATTTTAAAGTTCATTTAAATAAACGTGCGAGGGGGTTTTCCTAACTTTTAAACTGGTGCTAGGAACAAATATCTGAGGTCACCATTGAACTTGGAACATTGGGATTCTCCTAGAAAGGACCTATCATCAACCAGCAAGGGTCGACCAAAAAAGATAGTTTTCAGAAATTTTAATAAAAAAACAAAATAAACTTAAAAAGTTTAATTTATTCAACAAAAATTCTATATGACATAGAGATGTGCCAATTGTTTCATTCCATAAATGAAATAGTATAACGACTCCTTAATTGAAGTGTAACGGCATGGAAACTTAGCATAACAGAAATTTTGTGACATGTTTCTCTCTATTAATGAGATGACGGGGTTGCAGAAACAAATTTAGATCTGTAAATTCCTATGATGAGTGAGGAAAGAATTATCTCGAATGACGGATGTTAATGAATCAGATAGCGGCGGTGACACCCTTGAAGAATGGACCAAGGACCAAAGATCGATGAATGCCAAAGGCTTTGAGTGGATCATGAATCCCCACAGATGGATCACCATCAGCGACAAGCCTTTCCTCCAATCTAAGCTTTTTTAGGTAGGGGTTTACTTTTTGATTTTCTTTTCCACCTTCTTCTTTCTAAAATAGTTAACATAGATAAAACAACAAATAGGTTGATCCACAGGTCGATTGTTCTTGTGGGAGGGTGTTTTATCTCTGGGTTTTTTATTTGAGGATAGATTGTTGATCAAATCTTGAACCTACACATTCCCAAGTATTAAACACTCTAAGGAGGAGGAATTAGGATGATGCAAACAAGGCCTTGATTCCTCCATCTATGGGCATTCATGTTTTCTTCATGGTCATGACTTTTAATTGACGAATGGGTGATTTTTGAGGTCGCGACAGGGAAGATGGAGCCCCAAGGAGCACGAAGATGTAGGAGGTTCGGGGATCGGACCACCAGAGTGGCTCTAGAGGTCTGTGAAAGGCCCCACTGGAGTGCCGGTGACCAGCAACAGTGCCCTGCAGCGGCACTTGAGATAGGGGTCATAGTCGTCTAGGGTCGCGGCGATGCAGCAAGGGGACACTAGCAGTGGACCACTAGTTAGCGGAGGTAGACACGACCACCCGACCACATTGGTGGAGCAGCCCACACCGTGCAGGTTGCGGCGCTCCAACACACAGTCTAGCGGGGACCGCGTATGCTAAAACCGGAAACCTAGTGGGCGTCCGAGCTGGAGGAGAGTGGTTCCCCATGCGGGCTAGGCCGAGGGGGGGCGAACTAAGCCACTAGGCGGCCCAGGATGGTAAAGAACTGGCCCACCTATTGTGGGTCGGTCCGGATGGAACCGAGTCACTGGGCGACCCCGCAGGCTGGACCCGCGGCCGAACCGGGTGGCGTCCATCAATTACCAATGGGCCTGACCCAGTGTCTAAGTCAGACCAAGCCAGACTAGACACAAACTAGGTCATCTCAGGTCATTCAAACCGAGTCGAGTCATGTGAGACCCCCGGTTCGGGTGGTTCGGGCGGTCCGACCATGTTGGACTGGGCCCGAACACAACCGGCCCCTGTTTACTAAAACACTAATATTATTCAGACTGAGCATCCGATTGGAGATTCGTTTGTGGCATTGGAACCCTCACAATAGGGTAGTTATTTTGGAATTATCTAAGGAGACTTTAATGGAAGTTGAAATATAATGAATGACTTGAGGAGTGGAATCTCCTGGAATCAAGTTCACTAAGTGTGAGAATCTTACGGCTGGATGAGATCTGAAGACTACTGACAAGTTGGTCTAAAAGACCCTGGAGTCCTATATGATAAGTGGACCCATGTGGATGATCTATAAGTGACCCTATGGGGATCAGCTACATGAGACCATGTGTGGATCAACTACAGGAAACCCTGTGTGGTTCAACTACAAGAAACCCTATGTAGAGAATCTACAAGCGGCTCTGTGTAGACCAGCTATGGTGGCCTAAGTGGGAAGAAACTTTGTGTGACCGAGTAGGCCTACATCGGGGAGCGGCTCTGTGTGACCCAGCAGACCTCTGATACTTTTTAGGGATGATTACCTCAGCAGTCTAAGGTTTTTAGTGTACGAATGATAGTTTTTCTTTACATACTTTAGATTATACCTACATGAGCTGATAGTACCTTGTGTATACTTTCCTTTGTGGTGTTTCCCTTGTGTTTTGTGATCCCTATTGAGTATTGTGTTACTCACCCCTGCACGGGCTTCGCCCACACGTGTCGTGTTTGGTGAAGATGATAGGCGCTTTGATAGAGACTTTAGTGGCCCATGACAAGGTGGTTCCCAGTGAGATACAATAGACATGATGTACTTATAAAGCTTCTGGTATCCACTCCTTGCCTACCATTTAGGCGGAGTTATTCTGCGGACATCTTATAGAGATAATTTGTACTTTCCTATTTTCAGTTTTTATTTTGTTGGGTTTGTATTTTGGACCATTTGACTTACATCTTGTACCTTTACTCAGTGGTTTTTTAGTGACATACATGTTTTCCTTTCTAGCTATTTGGGATGTGGTTGCATGTGTGTGTGTGTGTGCAAATGTACTGGTACTCAGTAAAATGCCTCCCACTCATGAGATAATGCCTTCGGTTCTAGTGTCTAGCCTCTGGCCTTTGGGAGGTGGGCTTGGGGTAGTCATGACACAGGACCTGAGGGACGGGTCGTGATAGGAATTTTAAACTTGAATCTTTTGGACACACATTTTATTGATAAAAAATAAAATAATAATCACCCTTGGTAGCCAATGTAAATGATAGTCATATAATTCCTTTGAAACTAGAGTAAAATGGGAAAATGGGAACCCATGGTTAACATCTAAGACACTAGGCATAGTGTATGTGTGTCTTTGTGTGTGTGTAATCACTCTGTACAATTCAAATAAGTGCATTTTCACAATGTCTTGAACAAGTAACATGCCTGGGTAAAATTTAGAAAAATCAAAAAAAAAATACAAAAAAAACAATAAATTGCCTAGTTGTCAAAAACAAGTTCATTAAGTTGAGTATAATCTTGAATGCTAAATGAATAAGGGTAAATTCGACTTATAATAAAATCATTTAAGTTGTATCAATAAATTGATTCAAAAAAATATTGATTTTTGAAACCTATGAGAAAGTCAAAGTATAAGGATTCTTTTGTTAGGATTGTATCTTCTCATATATTTAACATGTTATCACTCTTAGTATCAGAACATGTACTTGAATTATATTCAATCAATAGGTGACTTCATATAATAGGCATGACATCCTCATCAGGGAATGATTCTTTTTTCCTAAATCTCTTAGTGGGTATTTCAAACTAGGTAGGACTTTATTTGAACATTTCATTTAAAAATCATTTTTTACATTTTTTGTTAATCTGTTTTGAAAGACCATGATATGCTTCATTTTGAGTTGTAATTTAAAAAAAATCATTTTCAAAAATAAAAAAAGAATGGAATTGATTGAGCACAAACAATACTTAAGTGTAGGGATATTTGATGTGGCATTTTATTTACCTGATTTGCCACATCTTTTTATTAGGGTCTCAATCATTTAATTAATTAATTTTCAAATTTTTTAATTAATTGTAATTTAATAGTTTTATAGATTAATTCATTAAATAATCTTATTTTCTTAATTAATTTCAAATTTAGATTTTAAAATTAATTATTTGTTTTATTGTTGTTTTTCTTTATTGTATTTTTCTTTATACTTATTAAATTTTAATTCTTCTTGACATTATAATTTTATATTTTGTTTCTTTTTATTAATTAATAATTTAATCAATTTATTTTCTTTTAATTAATTAAAACTTTAGTTTAATTTTTAATCTTTTAATTTTGTTTTCTTCTTATAATTTAACTTTACTTATCAATTTAGGTATTTAATCTCTTTTTAATGTTTAATTTAACTATTTAAAATTTAATGTTTTATTTCAATTTAATTTTTGTGTTTCAAAATAGTTTACAGATATTATTTTTATTTCCATTCGGTTTTTAATTTAAAATTTAGTTTTTAAATTACTGTAACCTGTTTTAGTTTTAATTAATTTTTTTTTTTTGTTTTTTTGGGTATTTCAATCTAGAATTATAATTCCTTTTATATAATGATTTAATCCAGTGTTTAAATTTGAATTTAATTTATTTATTTTCAATTATCTTTTATCTATTACTATGGTGAAAAACTAGGGGCTAAATCACACCCATCATAATACTTCTATCTCACCACCATCCAAAAATAATTAAGTCACCAGCTGCTTTACTTAGCCATTTTTCTCTTACTCGCCATTGGAAAGAACCCAATGGTGACTCTCGTAACTCGATTTTTTTAAATAGCTTTTTTTAAATATTTTTAAAAAAATGTATAGGTTGCATTTTTTAAAAACAAATATGTACTAAAGGTGACAACGTCGCTACCGACTTTCTTCTAAAACCCAAAAAAATAATTTTTTTCTATTTTTTTCTATTTTAAAATTTTTTGTTTTTATTTTGTTTTTATTTTGTTTATATATATATATAAATAAAACAAAAAAATTCAGTAGAATTTATCTACTATTTAATATCCAGCAGTACTTCCATTACAACAGTCTGGATTCTGACAGAAGCTCTCACCTAGAGCTCCCTTTTATAAGAGGGCTTACCATGGAAATCATTCTGCATTTCCAATGTGGGATTTTGGTTCTCCCTTTCCTGCGCAGAACATTCTACATTTCCGATATGGTATTCTATTTCAAGTATGTGACTTTGAAAGATTATAAAATATAAACTATATGACCAATATAAATGACACATAAAACATGGGTTAAACATAGAATAAATAGTTGAAAATAAAAATAATTTCATAAAAAATATTGATGGAAAATAATTTATAAGTTTTCAAAGACACCTACTTGGAACGTAAAAATGTTTCTAGTGCGTGAATTTAAAAGATTATAAAATATAAACTATAAGACCAACATAAATGAAACTTAAAACATGGATTAGACATATAACAAATAGTTTAAAATAAAAAGAATTTTGTAAAAAATGTTGATTGAAAATAATTTATAAGATTTCAAAACCACCAACATGAAACTTAAAAATGTTTCAAGTACGTGACTTTGAAAGCCTATAAAATATAAACTATAATACCAACATAAATTAAACATAAAACATGGATTAAAAATATAACAAATAGTTGAAAATAAAAAAAAATTCATAAAAAATGTTGACGAAAAATAATTTCTAAGATTTCAAAGACTCCTACTTGAATCTTAAAAATGTTTCAAGTATGTGACTTTGAAAGCCTATAAAATATAAACTATAAGACCAATAAAAATGAAACTTAAAAAATAGATTAAACATATAATAAATTATTTAATTAGTTAATTTTTATTATTAATAACTAATTATATAATAATTAATTAGTTAATTAATAATTATTAATAATTAATTATATAATAATAAATTGTTAATTATTAATATAATTATTAAGTATATAGTAGTTAATTAGTTAATTGGTAATATAATTATAAATTATATTTATTCATTATAATTAAGAATTAGTAATTATTAAAAATTATTATAGAATAATTAATTAGTTAATTGGTAATATAATTATTAATTATATAATAGTAAATTAGTTAATTAGTAATATAAATTTAAATTATAATTATCCATTATAAATATTAATTAGTAATTATAAAAATTTATTATATAATAATTAATTAGTTAATTAGTAATATAATTATTCTTTATAATTATTCATTACAATTATTCATTATAAATATTCATTATAACTGCTAATTATTAATTATTAATTATTAATAAGTAATTAGTAATTAGTAGTATAATTATTAATTATATAATTATTAATTAAATAATAATTAGTTAGTTAATTATTAATTATTAATAATTAATTATATATTAATTAATTAGCTAATTAGTAATATAATTATTAGTTACATAATAATTAATTGGTTGATTAGTAATATAATTATTAATTACATAATAATTAATTAATTAATTAGTAATATAATTATTAACTATATAATTTGTAGTTAATTAATTAGAAATTATTAATCATTAATTATATAATAATTAATTAGTTGGTTAGTAATATAATTATTTATTATATAATAATTAATTAGTTAATTATTAATCTAATTATAAATTATAATTATTCATTATAATTATTAATTAGTAATTATTAAAAAAATATTATATAATAATTTATTAGTTAATTAGTAATATAATTATTCTTTATAATTATTCTTTATAATTATTCATTATGATCATTCATTATAATTATTAATTATTAATTATTAATTATTAATTATTAATTAGTTAATTAGTAATATAATTATTAATTATATAATAATTAGTTATTTAATTAGTAATTATAAATAATTAATTATATAATAATTAATTAGTTAATTAGTAACATAATTATTAATTATATAATAATTAATTAGTTATTTAGTAATATAATTATTAATTATATAATTATTAATTATGTAATTAGTAATTATTAATCATTAATTATATAATAATTAATTATTTAATTAGTAATATAATTCTTAATTATATAAAAGTTAATTAGTTAATTTTTTGAGAAAGATAGAGTTGAGGCCCTTTTTATAATTAGTTAATTAGTAATATAATAATAAATTATAATTTTTCATTATAATTATTACATAGTAATTATTAAAAAAAATATACAATAATTATTTAGTTAATTAGTAATATAATTATTCATTATAATTATTCATTATAATTAGTAGTTATTAATTAGTAATTAATAATTTGTATTTATTTATTAGTGATTAATAATTATTAATTATTAATTAGTTAATTAGTAATATAATTATTAATTATATAATTATTATTTATATAATAATTATTTATTTAATTAGTAATTATTAATAATTAATTAGTTAATTAGTAATTTAATTATTAATTATATAATAATTAATGAGTTGATTAGTAATATTATTATTAATTATAGTGCATAATTATATTACTAATTAACTGATTAATTAATATATAATTAATAATTAATAATTCTAAGTAATAATTTTAGTACTAATTAAATAATTAATTATTAAATAATTAATAATTAATAATTAATAATTAATAATTTTGTTACTATTTATCTAATTAATTATTATAATTAAAAAATATATGACTAATTAACTAATTTGTTATTATATAATTAACAATTGTATTACTAATTAACTAATTCATTATTAGATATTTATTTATAAATAATGAATAATGAATAATTATAATTAATAATTATATTACTAATTATCTAATTAACTATTTTATAATTAATAATTATATTAATAATTAATTTTTATATAATAAATAATTATATTTGTAATTAACTAATTAATTATTATATAATTAATAATTATATTACTAATTAACAAATTTATTATATCATTAATAATTAATAATTAATAGTTATATTAATGATTAACTAATTAATTATCATATAATTAAAAATTATATAATTAATAATTATATTACTAATTAGTTATATTACTAATTAATTATTATATAATTAATAACAATATTATTAA
The DNA here is from genome assembly GCA_963277665.1 of Viscum album. Lineage (NCBI taxonomy): Eukaryota > Viridiplantae > Streptophyta > Magnoliopsida > Santalales > Viscaceae > Viscum > Viscum album. The sequence continues at coordinate 475,769,064 of OY728123.1, forward strand.
TTAACTAAATAATTATAGAATTAATAATTAATAATTATATTACTGATTAACAAAATAATTATTAACTATTTATTATATTCTTAATCCATGTTTTAAGTTTCATTTATATTTGTCTTATAGTTTTTATTTTATAGTCTTATAAAGCCACATACTTGAAACATTTTTAAGTTTCAAGTATGTAGTTTTGAAAGCTTATAAATTATTTTTCAACAACAATTTTTAATAAATTCTTTTTATTTTCAACTATTTATTATATTTTTAATCCATTTTTTAAGTTTCATTTATATTGGTCTTATAGTTTATATTTTATAGGCTTTCAAAGTCACATACTTGAAACATTTTTAATTTTCAAGTAGTTGTCTTGGAAATCTACATATTTTATGAAATTATTTTTATTTTCAACTATTTGTTATATGTTTAATCCATGTTTTAAGTTTCATTTATGTTTCTCTTTTAGTTTATATTTTATAGTCATTCAAAGTCACATACTTGAAACATTATTAAGTTTCAAGTCGGTGGTTTTGAAAGCTTATAAATTATTATCAATCAATAATTTTTACGAAATTCTTTCTACTTTCAACTATTTTTTATTTGTTTAGTCTATGTTTTAAGATTCATTTATGTAAGTCTTGTAGTTTATATTTTATATTCTTTCAAATTCATGTCCTTGAAACATTTTTATGTTTCAATTAGGTGTCTTTGAAAATTTGTCAATTGTTTTCCATCAACATTTTTTATAAAATTATTTTTATATTTAACTATTTCTTATATGTTCAATCCATGTTTTATGTAACATCCCCAAATGATAAAGGGTTAAATGACTAAATGATATGACTCATGTCAACAAGGTGCACCTTCCTTTTCGGTAGCCTGTCTGATTAGAACTCTACAGTTAAGCATGTTTGGCCTGGAGTAGTGGTCAGGATGGGTGACCTTGTGGGAAGTTTCCCAGGGTGTGTGCAAGTGAGGAAAAAGCACACTGAAAAGGACATGTGTTGTCCTGTGGGGACTATAATTAGTCAGATTACCCATTCAGGAATGTGGGTGGACCCTGAGGTGGGCCCCACGTGTCTGCAGGGCAACTGGTGGTACCTGGTGGGCTAGGACCCGACGACCATGTTAAGGCGGGGTGTCTGTGCTGTCACCGGGGCCCAGTTGTTACATTTGGTATCAGAGGTGGTACCCAGCCTTAAGTGTGGTGTACTACCTGTTTGCGGGGCAACTGGTGGTACCTGGTGGGCCAGGACCCGACAGCCATGTTAAGGCGGGGTGTCTGTGCTATCACTGGGGCTCAGTTGTTACATTTGGTATCAGAGGTGGTACCCAGCCTTAAGTGCGGTGCACTGCCTAGGTTGAGATGTAATGCCCACAACGAGGGCGTTGTGCTCTAAAAGGGGGGGGGGTGATTGTAACATCCCCAAATGATAAAGGCTTAAATGTCTAAATGATATGACTCATGTCAACAAGGTGCACCTTCTTTTTCAGGAGTCTGTCTGATTAGAACTCCACAGTTAAGCGTGTTTGGCCTGGAGTAGTGGTCAGGATGGGTGACCTTCTGGGAAGTTTCCCAGGGTGTATACAAGTGAGGACAAAGCACACTGCAAAGGACATGTGTTGGCCAGTGGGAACTATCATTTGTTAGATGACCCGTTCAGGCATGTGAGTGGACCTTGGGGTGGGCCCCACATGTCTGCGGGGCAACTGGTGGTACCTGGTGAGCTAGGACCCAACGGCCATGTTAAGGCGGGGTGTCTGTGCTATCACTGGGGCCCAGTTGTTACATTTTATGTTTCATTTTTATTGTTCTAATAGTTTATATTTTTTATACTTTCAATGTAATGGTAAAAAAATTGGGTACAATCGTGAAAGCGGCACACACGCAAGGAAGAAAATTACATGTAAATCGCAAGCCCGGGGACTTTCAATGTCACGTACTTGAAACAGAATCTCACATCAGAAATGCAGAATGTTCTGCACAGGAAAGAGAGAACCAGAATCCCACATCGCAAATACAGAATGATTTCTAGGGTAAGAACTCTTATAAAAGGGAGCCTTGGGTGAGAGCTTCTGTCAAAATCCAGACTACTGTAATGGAAGTACTGCTGGATATTAAATAGCAGATAAATTCTATTGACAATTTATATTATATATATATATATAAACAAAACAAAACAAAATACAAAATACAAAATTTTAAAATACAAAAAATAGTAATTTTTTGGTTTTAGAAGAAAGGTAGCATCGGAGTTTCCACCTTTCACCTGGATCCTAATGGCGACAGCGGCACTGCCATCTTTAGTACATATTTTTTAATATTTTTTAACCTATATGTTTTTTAAAAAATATATTTTAAAAAATCCTATTTAAAAAAAATCCCTTATAACTCACCCTTGGGTAATGGTGAGTCCTTTGCCTCACCACTAACATCTTTTCCAAACGATTCATCGTCACATTCTCACATCTAGCTACCACAATGTCTTGATATCAATCCATTCTTGACTCACCACTGCAAATTCTCACTGCCATGCTACCACACCAATATCTCACTGCTAGTGTTTCTTCCATAGTCACTACCACAGACCAGTAGAGGAGCACAAACCCTCTCCCAGAATAGTTTCTCACCACCACATAGTTATCACTTCCAGCTTCACAAAGGATGCACCACCACCATCTTTCCCTCATCAATCTCCACTCTTCCATATCTTCACCTTCGGTGACTCATCTCTTCTGTATCCATGTCTCACCATCAGCTCCCTAAAAGTTTTTTTAATAGGTTTTCTGATCTTTTTTTTAAAAACATCATAGGCTAAAAATATTTTAAAAAATATGCCTTAACGGTGCCATTACCAATGTCGCCTTTTATCATAAACCCAAAGGAAGTATCGGCAATGTTTCCTTCCATCCCCCGCACTACCTTTGTCTCATATCTATGACATGGCAAAGCCGGTGGGGGGGATGCCACCTTTCCCTCAACTCCTTATAAAAGGGAAGCCCCCCCCCTCACTTCAATTTCCGCCCATCTCTCCTAAATCCACTGCTTCTCTCTCTAAAAAAAGTTCCTTTTCCGTACGGTGGAGTCGGTGGTCAGAAATAAGGAGGTTTTTTGTGAAGCATCATTTAGAGGTATTTTTTTAGTTTATTTAATGTTTTTTATTTATTTTATTTAATTGTTTTTAGTTCTAAATATTTCATTTTTTAAGTAGTTTAATTAGTTCTTAGTATTTTTTTATTAGGTTGTTTAATTAGTTATATATAGTTTGGAATAATAATTATTAATAGTAATGATTAAGTATAGATTAAGTATAGACTAAGTATAGAATAACTTAGGATTGAGTATTGTGAAATTCTGGTAGCATAATGATTATGTGGTTATCTAAGTAATGAAATCTCTTTCCTGATACAAATAAGTGGATGTGGCTCTAGCACAGATGTATATAGGGGTAAAACCCGAAAACATCGCTTTGAACTAGACTCGAATGGGAACTAGTGCATGACAATGGGCCTTGCTGCATTCTTTGTTTGACACTACCAGGTTATATGCTTAAGATGACTCATATTTTCTTTATAAACTACTAAAATACCTAAGAAAATAAAAAACAAATCAGAATATTTATCAAGGATAAAATGATAACTATGATTTTATAGAATGAAATAGACAAGTACAATGGTATTAAAGAATGAAAGTTATTATTGATAATGGAATTATTTTTAGTCAGTTTTAAAGATGTTATTTATTAAGTAGTTTAATTAGTTATATATAGTTTATAAATAATACTTATTGTCATTAATGATTAATTATAGATTAATTAATGATAACTTAGGATTAATAAAGAATACAAATGATTAGTTAATTATAATTAAATAATGAATATAATATGATTATTGATTAAAGAATAAATAAATAATTAAAGAATAACTTAATAATGATTAAATAGTGATTAAAGAATAATTGATTAGTTTAAAACTATACTAATAAACATTAGTATCATTGTTTTGGATATAACAAGATGTTATAAAATTTTAGTATCATAAATATTATATAGTTTAGAAATAATTGGTTTTATTATTAATGATTAATTATAGATTAATTACTGAGATTAAAATATGAATACATGTAATGATTAGATAATAATACTTATCATTGATAAAATGACAATTATTAATATATAAAATGAAATGAAGAAGAAAAAACACATTAAATTACAGATGAATGTTTTACAATAAACAATAAATCTCTTGAAATTTTTTAATTAAACGTGGTTTGGATGAGATGATCATGACTTTAAAAGCGAGGTAAAATCTAGTTTATTTTTATTTGGTAGCTTAATGACATAATCTAAAGATATGTACTTAATAAGTTAAGTACATACTTGTAGAAGATGTTACTAAGCTATAAAATAAAAATCAGTTGGGTTTTACCCTACTTCCGAAGATAGGATCATATTATCTAAACCCTATTTTCTTGAAAAATGCTGGTATTTATTATATGTTATAAAACATTCATGTATAATTTAATGTGTTTTTTATTCTCTAGTATATAGTTATTAAAGAGTGATTAACTAATTATTATCTAATTATTAACATAATAATGATTAACTGGTGATTAAAGAATGACTAAATTAGTAAAAATTGTACTAAGAAACATTAATATCATAGTTTAGAATATAAGAAAATGTTTTCAAATTTTATTATCATAAAGATTATATAGTTTAGAAATAATAGTTATTATTAGAAATTATTAATTATAGATTAATTAATAAATAACATAGGATTAAAAAATGAATCCATATAATGATTAGCTAATGATACTTATGTTCATATAAAGTGAAATGAAGAAGAACAAACACATTAAATAACACATGAATGTTTTATGACATACAATAAATTCGTTGAAATTTTCCAATATTATGTGGTTTGGATGATATGAGTCTCACTTCTTACATGAGGTGAAATTTACCTTATTTTTAATTGGCATCTTAATAACATTTCTGAAGGATATGTACATCACTTTTGAACTTTCAATAGTTTTTGGCCTTCTAATGACATCTAAGATGACATCTAAGATATTTCATTATAAGGTTGAAAGCTTTTTAATGTTCAAAAGTGAAGTAAATATCTTTTTAAGATGTTATTAAGTTGTAAATAAAAAATAAGTTGGATTTTACCTTATCCAAAGTGAGACTCATCTCAACCAAACCACATTTTATTGAAAAATGTCAACGAATTTATTGTATGTTATAAAGTATTCATGTGTTATTTAATGTGTATGTTCTTCTTGATTTCACTTTATATGATCATAATTTTCATTTTATCAATGATAAATAAACTTATTTGTTGTTTCCTCTTCTTTTTACCTTAGTTTCCAAAATGTTCTATGACTATATTTTCTAATAAACTTTTATATAATGAAACATTACTAGTATATTTTAGGGTATAAAAAGGCGTCCTAAAATTACATTCTAACAAATATTATATGGTCAACCATAATTGTTAATATTTGTTATGCTATCATAATTTTTATCAAAGATTCATTTTTGACATAGAGAGTCATGTTTGCTTGTGTGTACTGTTATGGGGAGGTTATTCAAACTGAGCAAGTAGCTTCTTACAATAAAAAACTAATAAAAGTGGTTATTACAACTGATTGTGTAGCCCTAAGTGACCTTCAAGAGATAATCTGTGCTTCCTTAAATCTAAGAGCTGATCAAGATATCAAGTCTATGAGCTATAGATATTTTCAATTCTTGGAAACACTATGGCATGTAGCTTGTCTATTGGTTGCTAATGCGCAGTGGGTCCAAGAAATTAATTTATTTTCTCAATGGTTAGATGGTACCATGATGGGGTTATATGTTGATGTTTCTACTGTTGGAACCACTTTGTGTATAAGGTTGTATTTTTTATCAATAGTTGTCAATGAAGATCAAAATGAAGGAGATCATGAAGTACTCCGATGAAGTAGAGGAATGGTAATTCAGACGATTGTTGTGCTGATCATAAGTTCAAAGAACATGTGTCAAAGGTGATACATTGTTTACAATAATGAAGAATGTGAGGTGTAATCCATCTGAGTATGATTAAAGAAGAATGAGGTTTTTGGATGAAGTCCATGCAATTCCTCCTTATTGCATGAGAACCATGGGTTTTGATGAAGACCATGCAATTCCTCATTATTGCATGGGAACCATGGGTTTTTGATGAAGACCATGAAATTACTCATGATTGCATGAGAACCATGCAAGAGACTTCTTGACGAATTGAATCATATGGTTTGCATGAAGTAGATCATGACGGTTGATGAAGAAGACAATGTGCAAATGAGTGGAATTCTAAGATGGCCGTGCGGGGATTGGAATTCTGAGATAGCCATGCACATCACATTGTCATAGAAGATGATGATGCCAAAGCTATGCCTTAAAAGAATACATATCACAATAGTGGAGTTTGTGATAAAAGCAGAAGAGTTGCTGAAGGATACAGATCACCAAGAAGAAGTGTTGTTGAGGTGATCGTGCTTGTTGACAAAGCAAACAAATGACATAAAAATTTGTTGAAAAAAGAGATTCCATGGTGGAATGTCGAGTTAAAGGACTATGGATAATGATCCATGTTTTATTCAAGGAACATCGACAAAGGAATGGATGATCTGGAGGCAGACAAAAAGAGCAGATACAAGGTGGCGCTGTTTCCCAGTGTTTTCCAAATTTTTGGGACTGAAAATCGACAAATAAAGAAAAGTGTTTTTGGAAAAGGGACTTGCGCACTGAGGTCTTGGAGGATAGTAAACTTGTGTGCCATATGTTTTTGAAGATCAGATCATCAAAATATGGCAAAGGGATAAGGGTCGTGCAAGTTTTGGTGAGGTTTCACGGGTGACTTACGCGCTGAGAAGAGACTTGCGCACCGATGCCTTGGAAGCTTGATAACTTGCGCGCCTATGGTTTTTCCTGATTAGAATATAAAAATTTGGAAAAGTAAATAGGTTTGCGCAAGTTTGGAAGTTGGTCGCGCAAGTGAATAGCAGGGGAAGAGACCTGCGCGCCGAGACTTGCGCGTCGATGGTTGACTTGCGTGTCGTCGCGCAGGGTGGTCAAATTACCTATAAATATTGGACCACCCCTTCTCATTTCTCATGGAGTTCAACACTTATAAAAATTAGAGCTCCTGTCGTGCAGGTGTGGAAGTCATGCAAGTATTGTGTGGTCACGTAGGTGGACTTGCGCGCCATTATCTGAAGTTGTGCGCCGGTTGTTGGTTGTGCGCCCAAGGTGGTTTGGGAAAGAAAGGAAGTAAGTCGCGCAAGTTAGAATTTGAGGAAGGCAGTGTCATGCAGGTGGTTTGGTGATACTTGCGCGCTAGTTTAGACCTGCACTCCGGATACTTACGCGTCGTAGTGAGACTTACGCGCCGTATTGGGACTTGTGCGCCTGGCTTGGAGAAGCACGCCAGGTATTGCTAAAGCCCGCCGGTCTGTTTAGAGCTACACGAAAGCCGCGAGATTACCCGATACATTCGGTGCAAAGTGAGATTGAAGAAGAAATCTAAATGATACATGCATACATGGTGAACAAATTCTGACGATGATAAGTAAGCTGAGCATCATTTATTGAGAAATCACATAAGTGATTGTGATTCAGGCAAACGAAGACAAGGGGGTCTAGTGCATTCAGTCATTGCACTAAAGAAGAAGGATTGAACTAAAAAGAGCATCAACTCTGAACCCTGATGCAAGCAAAGTCTCATGCTGAACAGGAGAAAAAGAACTTCAATGCACATCTATTGAAGAGACCTTCACGTCTATAAACTGAGTGGGACTTCACCAACGGCAGTGAGCCAGGGGGAGTCAACGGGAGTGACCTGAGGGACGCAGTGAGCTATCCCTAAACTTTTGTAAAGCCAATGAGCCTGGGACAGAGTGATTGTACCCAAAAATTTGTAATCTACAGCTAGTGAAGCATAGTGGATTTTGGTATGACCGAAAACCTGTAAGCGTATGCTCCTTGGACGTATCCCTTAGTGGTGAACCAAGTAAAAATAGTTGTGTCATCTCTCTGCATGTGAATGTTTCATTACTAATCATATCCATCATAAAGGTTTAACGGGTTCCTACCAACGTGTTAACAAGATCCAAAATTTTAAGTAGAAAAAGTTGACACCCTGATTCACCCCTCCCCTCTCAGGGTGTCCTGGGGTCCTACATATACTATACAACAACAACGTCCAGTTGTATAAGGACACGGACTTACAAGAGTGGTTGAAAATAGTCTGCCCCATGAAATTGAGCCTATTCCAAATGATATAGAAGAGGAAAACATATATGATCTCCCAGATATACATGTCAATCCGACTTTCGATGAAGAGTTTCATAATGATAGAACAGATGTTGACAATAGTTCAGATTAGGAGGGACTATCGTAAGTTAGGGTGGTGGTTTTTAGAAATTTATTAGTTGTACATCAGCTTCGATCTACAATAAATCATCCACCACTCTTTGCATCCTGGTTAGTAGCAACGAAACATGTGCCTAAATTCGACAGTAATGTTCTCACACCAGCAACTGGGTTCCCCAAAGTTGTACCAAATATTTTTAGTGACACTACTGGAAAAACGGCCTATACCCACGGTTCAAAACTGTGGGTATAGACCCCAAAACCGTGGGTATAGCCTATACCCATGGTTTTGGGAACCGTGGGTTGGAACGGTGTCGGTATAGGTCCCCAGCCTATACCCACGGTTTTGGAAAACCGTGGGTATAGGTGTCCTACCACCGTGTCACCGAAACATAGCCATTTTCCACGGTGTCAACGACTTTTACCCACAGTTTCAAAACCGTGGGTATAGGTCCTAAAATAATGCAGTCTTCGAGTTTCGATCTCGCAACCTCTTCGCTGCAAACACCGCGTCTAACCACTACCCTAACATCACCTATATGTATATATATTTATATTTAGTTAAATATATTTATAAAAACTGTGGGTATAGAGGGAAGAACCGTGGGTATAGGGTTCCCACCAAAAAAAATTCCTTCCCGCAGAAAAAAAAATTTCCCGCGCACACGAAAGTGACCTATACCCACGGTTTTTCATAACCGTGGGTATAAGTATTTTAGCCCAGACCTATCCCCACGTTTTCCCCAAAACCATGGGTATAGGTACCCCTATACCCACAGTTTTGGGAAACCGTGGGTATAGATCACTTTTCAGGACCTATCCCCATGGTTTTCCAAAACCGTGGGGATAGACCCCCCTATACCCACGGTTTTGGAAAACCGTGGGTATAGGTCATGAAAATTCACCTATCCCCACGATTTTGGGGAAAACCGTGGGGATGGGTCCATTTTCCAGTAGTGTGAGCTGTAAAAAACCTTATATGTTGGAAGGAATTTTCCATGTAAAGATGCATTAAAAAGAACACTAAAGAGATTTCACATTGATAGGAACTATAGATATATAGTTCACAAATCAATATATAATAAATATCTCATATGGTGTCAGAATTATGGGGATGATTTTAGATTTCTCTTGAGGTTGATTATAGACATTTCATTTGGAGGTTGGGGAATATTGAAGATTGAGGAAGCTCATACTTGCGTTCATCCAAGCCTGACACAAGATCATACCTCATGGGATGCAGAATTTGTGTCATCCATTTTTGTTGAGATGATTCAGATATTCCAAGATGTTATAATATCCCTTGTGCAAGAGAGGATTCAAAAGACATTCGGTTATAAGATTTCCTATAACAAGGAATGGATAGAGAAACAGAAGGAAATTGTGAAGGTCTATGATGATTGGGATGACTCGTATTGGGTGTTGCCATAATTTCTAGCCATATTGAGTCATCATAATCAAGTTTTCTTCCATCTTGATATAAATGGACATGTTTCTCACAATAACCGACTTGATCCCTATCATGTTCAATTTCAACGGTTGTTTTGGGTATTCCTCTCATGTATCTCCGCATTTTGTTTCAGCGAATAGTTTATTCAGATTGATGGAACATTTCAATATGGAAAATACAAAGGTGTGTTGTGGATTACGGCAACCCAAGATGGAAATTGTTAACATATTCTTCTTTCCTTTTCCATTTTAGAGAATGAAAACTACAAATCATGGAGTTGATTTTTGGCATGTATCAGCAACCATTTCACCAAAATTCAGGGTGTTTGTTTGATATCTGATCACCATTAGGAAATTAATGAGTCAATCAATATGGATCCTGATACATGGAGATACATAAATTCACATCATCGGTTTTTCATTAGACCCATTGCTAGAAACATGCATACAAAATTCCACAACTAAACAATGAAGAAGGAAATCACGGGGCTTGGTAAGCATTGTATTTGTTATTTTTTACTATTTCAATGTAAATATATAATAAAATTATGTGAAATATCATCTATTATATGTAGCATATGAGTCAGATAAATGGAAGTTTGAAGAACATTTCGAACAAATCAATCAGGCTAATGAATAAGTTTATGATTATATGATGTGGATTCCAAAAGAAAAATAGGCATTGACATATGATGGGGGAAAGACGTATGAACACATGACAACAAAAATTTTGGAGTGCATAAATGGTGTCTTCAAATGTCTTCACAAGCTACCTATAACTACCCTATTTTAGGATACATTATATCTTTGCGTGAAGAACTTTGTTGATAGAAAAAACTAGCATTAGACGGAACATAGTAGGGGTTGAGATACTGGAGACACTTTCAACGAGAGACTGAAAATAATATTAAAGAAGAATTTGGTTTTCATGTCAACCTTTTTCGATGAGAAGACTCTCAATTTAAAGTTCAAGAGCATTCAGACCCCATCTCAAATCACATTGGTTAAAAATGGGGGTATTGCCGGAAATGAGGCAATTTCAATGTGGAAACTTTCAGGCCTTGTAGTTTCCATGCACACACGCCATCACAGCATGTTCTTTTGTGAACATATCATGGGAAGAATATTTTGATCCAGTGTACTAGGTGGACACCATTTATAACTATTATAATGAACCATGTATGCCTATTGGGGAGTTTCGTTATTTCCCAATTCCCAAAGTCTAGTCGATAGTGATACCTAACATCAATCGGCTGCATCCCTATGGGATACTGAAAGCCCACAGGATGTGGAATGAGATGGACTAGCTTCAAGAAAAAGGGTAAAGTTTGAGATGCACCATATGTCATCAATATGGTTATAACCAGAAACGATTCCCTAACATTGTTGGGTCGAGTTCACACTCTCATCCATAATGATGTATTGTCTTCATTGTGAGATTCTCATATTGTAAATTATATGTTGTTATCTATTCTTTTTTCCTCAGTTTTCAAAACCCCAAAACACCAAAGTAGAACTCTAAACCCAAAAACATCTTCCCTTTACCGTAATCTCAAAATTCAAAACCCTAAACCTTAAAACCTGAACCCTAACCCTGAATTCATAAACCTAAACCCTAAAACCTTACAAAAAATCCAAAAACCTGGACCCAAAACTCAATATCTGAAACCCTAGTCTCTAAATCATAAAACCTAAAAGATGAACCGTAAACCAAAAAACATATTCCCTCTACCTAGGTTTTCAAAACATTATGTGACTGATATTTTAATAAACATTTATATAACGAAATAATAGTATCATATATTACTATTCAAGAATATGCTATAAAATTTTAGTATAATAGAGATTATATGATCAACCATCTTTTCCAATATTAGTTACACTATTAGAATCGTGATCAGAAAAAAAATTGACGTATATAGTCAGGTTTTACTTGTGTGTACTACTACGGGGAGGTTGTACAAACTGATAAAGGAGCTTGTTATAGTACCAACCAACAATAGAGGTTAGTAGAACTGATTCTGTAACACTAACTAAACTTCAAGAAAGAATTTTTGGGAAATGAACGACAACATAAGAGGAATAGTGACAATGATGGTGGTGATGGAATGATTTTATGTCATCACTGTCATCGTTGTCACCGTTCCTCTTGTGTCGTGGTTCATTTCCCACAAATTATTTCTTTAAGTTCAGTTAGTATTACAGAATCACCTTAACATGTGACAAAATAATCATGAAAGATACCATCATGTGGATAGTCATACATAAATTAAAAATCACACCAGTTTCTAATAAACATCTACATAACAAAGAAAATTTATATATATATATATATATATATAACCAAATCTTACAAAACACCCTTTTTTAAGTAAAATCATATCCTAACATAACTTTAGTAATATGATTTAAAAAACATGAAGACTTTCCATTTTCTTTTGTTAAAAATAACTTCATAAAACAATGTGAATAAACATGGCATGTTTTTATTCTACAAATAACATTCTTCTAACATAACATTATATTTACATTTTACACTTACGACTCATTTCATTTGTTTATATATAGATGGATGATACCATACTACTCAATTAGTAGCATACCCATATTTTTCAGGTCGTACTAGAGGGTGGTGAGGATCGATCGATCCGGGAGCGTTGAGTGCACCATTTTCATCACAGGGAGCCTCCACAAGACATTTGACTATACTTGTGTCGTGATGTATTCTATGAAATTTTTGTATCAGATTTCACATTTATAGACCATCACCTTCTTGTTTACCTCATGGAGAGGTGGAGACCAGAGACTCAAAAATTCCACCTACCTGAGGGAGAGATGACCATCACCCGCCAGGAAGTGGCAGTTATTCTCGGTCTTCCTATTTAGGGGAGAGATGTTATTGGACCCACTCATGCATCTTGGCCCAACCTTGCTCAGTGATTGTTAGGAATTTCCATTTTATCTGACTATAGGGATACAGATGGAGTGTTAATATCTATGCCTTGGTTAGAGGTGTAGATTCCACATTTACCCGATGATTCTGATGAGCAGAATTCCATGATTTATCCATGTGCATATATATTATGGCTCATTGGCGGGACCATGTGTACTGATCACTTGGGGATGCGTGTGCACTTGATGTATCTACCCCTACTAGATGACTTTGATCAGTCTGGGATGTACAGCTGGGGATCAACATTCTTAGAATACACATACAAATCATTATACAGGTTGTCCCATAGGGACCACACAGGTCTCAGGGGATGCATCATCCTTATTCAGATTTGGGCATGGGAGCGTATCCCCACATTCCACCCTAAGCTTGCTTGTCCACCGATCGAGATGGAGATGTTTCATGATGCTTCGTGTGGATGCTATTATGATCACTTATTTCTATTGGTTTCTAATGCTAGTAGGATTTATTGACTTTACTTTATCATTATTTATCACTATCGATGTTTTATTTTACAGGTGGTATTAGGACACAATTTCGACGTGGTTTCGAGACACCATTTGGGCTTATATCAGCTCCAATTTGACTATCTCTTACCTGACCAGGTATGTATATACAATCTATTACTGTCTAAAAATTTTAATAATAGCATTAATTTTGGTTTTTAGTTAGGATATTTTTTGACATAGGTCACATATCATTTCAGATTTCATGGATTCCATACTAGACTATTATGGAACAGTGGACACCATACTGCACTATTGGGCTTAAGGATACTACAGCTGTAGTGCCACTCATTGAATTCCATATTATTGAGCAGAAAAATCCTGATAGAGTTATGTGCCAGTTTTTCTATGCTCAGCTGATTCCATTACTACCAAGATAGAAAGAGAAACTTCATGTAATGAAGCTGATAGGGAGGTAGGATGAGGATGAGGGCTGAGTAAATGCCCTCTTTCTTGACTTCTATCATAGACATGCATAGTTTCATATTTAGGGTTTACCTAAGAATCAATTATTTCTTTTGGAGAAGTTTGAGTATGAGCCATGATATAGACTGAAGTCTATACTGTATCTTACCCGACATAGTAGAGAGATGCATATGATGGTAAGTTAATAAATTACCATTAGTTTGTTTATTGATATATTTTCTAATTCATTTTGAATCTATTTACAGGGAAATCACTTAGAAAATATTGTTCTTCTGAGTGATGAAGAGGAGGAGGGGGTCTTTAGTTGGGCAGTCGTCCATGCTGAATCACTGAAGCAGAGGGCATATTATTGTGCGCTTTTCGAAAGCAACTTCGAGTGTCCATCCTAGAGAGTGGAGGTTCCTGCCCCAGAGGAACATCCTGTAGTACCTGCTAGTGCTGAGGATCCATAACCATATAAATGTAGACAACATTTTGCTGCACATGAGGCCTCACCTGTTCCATAGGTAGAGGTTGACCCTCTAATTGTCCAGCCTCAGCCGATTCAGTATGTGCCTCAGGTGATATGGGATCCATCTTTCTTGAAAGGATAACCAAAGTTTTATCCATCTTAGGATGAAGATCCATCATAGCCTCAGGTTCTGGATCCATCCCAGCCTTGGGGTCTAGATCTATAGTAGCCTTGGGGTCTAGATCCATCACAGCCTTCGGGTATAGCTCTATAGTAGGTTTGGTTCCCATTGCGATAATGGAAGGTCCTTCTACCACCCTAGTGGGAGAAGGATCAGGAGGGCAGTATGAGATGTAGTTGATAGCTCCTCCCACTGACACATAGGTGGAGGATAAAACATATGACGTTCCATTGCCCGAGGATTATCCCTCTCTAGGTCATCAGATTCCACAGTGAACTCAACACGGATGTCTTATTCGCAGACTAGCACGTGGGATGAAATCTCCTTTCCATAGACATAGACATTGATTATACATGTTCATTTATATTTTTTATGTCTATTGAATTGAAGACACCATTGTTACTATAATCCCTTGTTATATGTTTATCCAATATTTCAGTTTTCATTTATATTTTAGGCACAGTTTATATTTGATAACTTTCAAAGTCGACTGCTTGAAACATATGAATAATTATTAAACTTCAAGTAGATAACTTTAAAAGTTTATAAAATATACAATATAAAAACAATGTAAATAAATTTTAAAAGATATAATAAACATCTAAAATGTTGTTGAAAAAAAAGTTTCATAAAAAAAATTAATGTAATTAAAAAAAATTTCTCAGAGGTGAGAGTGAAAAGAAAGAATGTTGAGGAGGATCCAAAGCCACCTACTTGACTTTGAAATCCTATAAAAATACATTATAGGTCCCATATAAATAAAAATATATAATTCAACTACTTGTTATATGTTTAATAAATGTTTAAAATTTCATTCATATTGGTCTTATAGTTTATATTTTATATGTTAGCAAAGTCATGTACTTGAAACATTTTTAAGTGTCAAGTAGGTGGATTAAAAAGATTATAAATTATTTTTCATCAAATTTTTTAAGAAATTATTTTTATTTTTGACTAATTGTTTTATGTTTAATAAATATTTAAAATTTCATTTATATTTGTTTTATAGATTATATTATATATGTAACACCTCAAGCTTCCACGATACGCTTCTCTTTGAATAATACAGTAGCATGGGTTGTATGCAACTTCGAGTTCTAACACACACACCACAACCAATCAAACTAGACGTTATGAATAGTAATACCCACTTTTTGAAATTTTATAAATTTTATCTTTCAAAATGGACTTCATTTTTGGATTTGGAATACCGAAATTAGCCTAGGGTGAAATTTTGGTATTTTTCTGAAAACTTTCAATTTTTGATGAATAGTGAAAAAACACTGAGTTATAGTTCAAAACCAAATTTTTATTTAAATAATTATTTATTTTATTTAAATTTAATTAAGGTAAAAATAGATACATAATACCTATATAAGTTGAATTTAAATCATTGGAGTTAGTTTAGAATAATTTTAGATATATAAAAATTTTATTGAACTTTTCACCATCTTTTACCCACCTCCTAGGAGAATTTGGAAATTCACATAAAACTTAATTTTACCACTTCTATGAGTAGAATTTCAAAAATCTGAGAGACACGGTTAATATCAAGGATTAAAATGTGGTTCAATGAGATGAAAATGATTTTTTGGTGAATAGTAATTTTTTACTTTTATTTACCACGGTTAAAAGTAAATAGGGTAATTAAGGGTAACAATGATATTAATATTACCCTAACACATGTCCTAATTCTATTGGACAAGTTTATCTCAACCAAAAACAACCTTAGGAATAAAATATTATCATTTAGGTCCACTTGGATTAGATTAGTACATTTATTATTATTTAATTCAAAGAAGAGTTAAAAGAGTTAAAATCAAAGTTTATTTACTAAAACATTTTAAATATAGAGTTATACATAAGATAAATTCGATTGTAAATATTAATTAGAAATCTAAAAATCTTTCCTACATAATGGAATTTTATTTATAATTTTTAGACATTAAATAATTTAATTTATTTATGACACAATGGTGATGTAGTAATTTCTTAATTAATGAAATATTAAAATAATTGATATTATAAATATCCAAATAAATGTAATTTGAGACTTTTTATGAATTAAACTAATTTTCTAGGTTAATATGACATATTATTATTGTTTATATAAATTTTTTTCGAAGTAATAATTCTGTTATGAATTTATCAAAAACAAAATACCCAATAGTGTCAAAATTGACATAAAAGAGTTTTTTTAAACAAATATTATATTATTAATTTATATTCAATTCCTAAAAATCTAAGGTTCGGCCAAAAGACTTATATCATGATAGGTGTATCATTAATGGACCACTTGGGGGTCTCTTGGAGGTATATACTAATTTTATTAACTATATAATATAAAAATACAAAGTGACATGGTAAGTGTCAAACTAATTAACTAAGAGTTAAAACTAAAAGATAAGGTTAATATAATGACCCAAACCTGTCTAAATTCTATTGTTTGAGTGGTTTTCGACCCATCCCCACCTTAACCTTTAAATAATACACTTTGGAGCCATTAGAAACTGAATATGAATTTGTTATAAAATAATATTTCTAGCTTTTCCAAAGGTGCCCTTCACCCCTCTTATAAAAGGGAACTCCCCCTTCTCACTAATTCACACATTAAAAGCCTTTTGGATCGGCCAAAACCTGCCCAAATACTCTCTCAACTTCCCTCAATTCAACCTAGAGGCCTTATTTTGATCAGAAATCCAACCTAAGGATCCCTTTTGATCAAATCAAAAGGAAGAACCCGAAGAAGAGGTAATGTTTTCACCACCCTCTTTCAAGTTCCTTTCTTCTTCAACTTCTTCTTTATTTGTTATTACCATTCTAAAATAATAACTCCAGTATCTTATATATAATGTGATGTTATTATAAATATGGTATAACCATATTCAGTATTTTGTCCATCCTTTGAATGACATGTCACCATACGTGTGTACGTACGGTTTACCGTCTCCACGTCGTGGTGTAATTGTTATTCAATAAATTATTATTTGGATGGGTATAATAATGATGTGTAATTCATGTAAATAATAAATATAACATGATAATGATTCTTTATATATGATATACCATCCAATTATATATTATTTTAATATCAAAATAATGATATTGTCGCTCGTGCGTACATACGGACTACCGTCTCCACGAACGCGATGAGATTCATTCTCCATCGTATCTATTCAAGTATAATTATCATTTTATGATTTAAAAATAATGTTTAAGGAATTTATATCATTCTAAATATGAATAAGATACAACCTATCCATGAAAAACACGGCTTATGTAACAAAACATATAAAATAAAATGAGTAAGTTAACACTCGAAATGACGATAATACTAAGATATTATTAACAAAGCAATGTTAAAAGATCATATATGATATCATATTAATGTATATGATTCGTGTATAATTTAATAATAATTATTTCACCATTATACAGGAGGTTAACCTACCCCCAACCAAGGAAAAGTACAAGGTAAGGGTTATTTCACAATCTCTTCATTATCCGAGGTTGTTTATACGAAATTATCTACTAGGACCTCTTTATCATCCACATCCATGTTTCTTAAAAATGTGTTTCAAAACATTCTTTCTATTTTACAGAATATGGGTTAAATTCATTTATAAACTTGTTTGAATTTTTATAAGAGGTTTATAAAGGAATCTTTCTATCGTTTTCCAAACAAGGTCATTTTTAACCTTTTCGACAGAGTTAAGGTAAGAATGTCTTTTTTTAACTTATACAGTGGGTGCGGCTATTTTCCGCAGTTATAAAATCTTCAAATATTCCCTTACAAACTAATAAGTATATTCTCAAAGTAAATGTTTTATTTTATAATTATATTATTTTTAAATTATTTCAAAAATATATATATTTCTATCAAATAGTTTTGATTTCATCTATGTCAACATCCTTTGATGGATTTTAAACTTATTTGAAGTTGATTTATTATGATACAAAACTTCCATATTGTATTGAAGGTTTTGTGATATGTTTGACTGTGGATTTGTTATTTTTATACCATTCATGGTTTATGGTGAAATTATTGATATTTCGTAAGCTAGTTTTAATACAAATGTTTATGTTATGTTGAAACCTGTTAATATGAGGAATGCCTTGGACTTAATAAGTGACGGGTGGAGCCCGCTATAGCTCCTCGATGCATCGGTAGGTATCATGAGACAAACTAGTGTCTTGGAACAAGGCCTTGACAAAATCTTATTTGTAGTCTTGGCACGAGGCCTTGGCTATGTGGTTATGATAGTCTGGCATTATGCATTCCATCATTATGAAAGTGGTTATTGATATTGCATGTGATTATTCGACTAGTAGAATATCCATGTAAATAAGTATATGGAATTATTTCATTTTATTTATACCATATTATTCTGAAGTTCAAGTTTTAAAAGGATTTTTTTTAGTTATACATTTCCTTAAATGTTTATGCTTATTTATGAAAGTTTCCGCTATATTGTTATCCTTACTGGGCATTTGAGCTCACCCCTTTCTATGTTTTATTTTTCCCAGGATGTGAAGAAGTATTTTATGAATGACATACAGGGATAGTATGAGGGGATAAGATTGTGGACTATGGAGACTATATTGTTGTAGTTTTCATTTTATGATGTAATGTAAACTTTATGAATGTATTTAGTTATTCCAATGATACTAAACTAATCGGTCTTTCGAGACTTGATCTTTCTTGTGATCATGCCAATGTTATGTAATAATGCACCGAATCTGGGTAAATGGGGTCGGGGTTTTATAGTTGGTATCAGAGGAAGTTTAGTACAAACCTTGGAGGCTAGATTTAGATAAACTCTGATTAGAGCACATAGACCTAAGATGGACTTTGAATATTAGTATAGAAGAACTTCCTAGAATTTTGGTATTGTAGAGATTTTGTGAGTTTTCTAAGCAATACATCCATGTCTGGATATGAGCAGGTAGAGGTGGCTCTGGCACAGATGTACCTAGGGGTAAAACCCGAAAACACCGCTTTGAGCTAGACTCGAACAGGAACTAGTGCACGACAACGGGCCTTGCTGCACTCTTGGTTACGACACTCCTGTGGGATATGCTTAGGATAACTCTCATTTTCTTTATAAATCATTATGGAGGTTTTATGAGTATATACGTCCTCAAAGAAAATATTTTTATGATTATGGATTATATCCATAAATATTTCAATTTATGTTAAGTGTTTTATAAGTATGGAATTATGTATTTTGATTCATAAACTGATCTAGTTTATGCCATTATTTTGAAATGGCGCCTAGTGGAAGAAATGGAAACTGTATCAATGCACGCACTCCATGTAGGTATTTCCCCCCTGCTCAAGATAATTATAGTGGAGCTGGTGATGCAACTGGTGCTGATCAACTAATCATCATACTGGGACAACTCACTCAGGTTATGAATAATATCCTTACCCTTATGGAGCACCCTGATCCACAGCATGGAGGATCAATGTTAGATCGCTTCATGAGGCAGCAACCACCAATGTTCAATGGGAGTACAAATCCCTTAGTAACTGAGCAATGGATAAATTCCCTAGAGAAAATATTTCAGGCTTTGGGGAGTAGTGAAAGGGAAAAAGTTATCATGGAAGATTATCACCTTACTAGAGATGTTGATCAATGGTGTTCATTGATTCAAAACATGAAGGAAGATGATGAAGTATAAAATATGGAATGGAGGGAGTTCAGAGATCTATTTTTATAAAAATACTTTCCTCATGACCATCGAGCAGATATGGAAAGGCAATTTCTGTGTCTGAGACAAAAGGAGGATGAGAATGTCGCAAAGTATGAGGCTAACTTTACGAGGTTAGCAAGGTATACTGGAGATTATATACGTAACCCAAGAAGTAAGATTGATCATTTATTTGATGGGTTAAAACCATTTCTCCGTCGATCATTAGTCTCACAATCCTTCTCGTCGTACGAAGACATTGTCTCATGTGCTATCAAAACAGAAAAGGAATTCTCTAAGTCTTATGACTTTAATGCAAAGCAAGAGAAGAAGAGATCTGCTGATCACTCTGGGAATGTAAATAAGGGGAAGAAGGGAAAAGTTGAATATCCATCCTGTAGTAAATGTGGGAAGAAACACCCCGGTACTTGCTTAAAAGGAATGGGAGTCTGTTACAAGTGTGGTGAAAAAGGCCACCAAGCTCGTGATTGCAAGGGGAAGAAGGAAGCTATCGATGTCCAATGCTACAATTGCAGGGAGATGGGACATTATTCAAATGAATTTCCTAAGCGTCAGGAGAACTTACCTCAGAAAAGGCCAAGGGATCAAGTCCAAGATTATTTTATCACTACTGCTTAGGTAGAAGCTTTGAAAGACGTGGTGGCAGGTAATTTAATGGTTTCCTCAAGTTTAGAAAATGCATTATTTGATTCTGGATCATCGTATTGTTTCATATCTTCTTAGTTTGCTAAGAAAATTAGATATTTCCAATTTGATTTAACAAGGGAGTTGTCAGTTAAAACTCCTAAGGGAAGTATCATTGCAACAAAGTTTTGTGAATCAGTCCCCATTAGAGCACATAAATGTTCTTTATCCGCTGATCTCATCGTCATACCTATGATTGAGTTTGATATAATCATCGGTATGGATTGGATTTCGGACCATTATGCGAAGATTTATTTTAAGAAGAATGAGGTTACGATTTTTGATGATGATGATGAGGAACACCTTATTTTTAGAGCAGAATCGTCACCACCTAATTCTTATCTAGATCCACCCCCAGTAGCTCAACTAAATTCAATTATTGGGGAGTAAGAGAATGAAATGACTGTGGGTGAGGAAAGGAATGTTCAAATAGAGGATGTACCTATTGTGAAAGAATATGTAGACGTGTTTCTGGAATATTTACCTGGACATCCTCCAGAACGAGAAGTTGAGTTTTCCATTGATTTAATTCCTAGATCAAGGCTTATATCGAAGACTCCTTATAGAATGGCCACTGTGGAATTAGTTGAACTAAAGAAACAACTAGAGGAATTGAGTAATAAGGTATTTATTCACCCTAGTGTTTCTCCATGGGGAGCCCCTGTTCTTTATGTTAAAAAGAAAGATGGATCTATGAGGTTATGTATCAACTACAGGGAGATCAATGCTATAACAATAAAGAACAAGTATCCCCTACCTCGCATTGATGATTTATTTGACCAACTGCATGGAGCTCAATACTTTTCAAAGATTAACCTTCGATCTGGATACTATCAGTTGTGTGTGAAGAAGGAAGACATTCCGAAGACAGCATTTCGAACAAGGTATGGGCATTATGAGTTTACGGTAATGCCTTTTGGATTGACCAATGCACCCTCTATATTCATGGATCTGATGAATAAAGTTTTCAAGGAATATATCGATGAATTTGTGGTGGTATTTATTGATGATATCTTTTTATACTCCAAAAGATATGAAGATCATGAAAATCACTTGCGCATTATCCTGAAGACTCTGAGAAGACATGAATTATATGGG
Source organism: Viscum album (assembly GCA_963277665.1). NCBI lineage: Eukaryota > Viridiplantae > Streptophyta > Magnoliopsida > Santalales > Viscaceae > Viscum > Viscum album. Next base: position 475,790,917 of record OY728123.1, read on the forward strand.
AAGTTTTGAAAGTGTGAATTCTGGATTCAGGTGATTTCTTTTCTTGGCCATATTATCTCTAAAGATGGAATCTCTATTGATCCTTCTAAGACCAAGGAAATCCAAGAATGGCCTACACCAACGAGTATAACTGAGGTACGCAGTTTTATTGGTTTAGCAGGTTATTATCGACGTTTCATACAGAATTTTGTCCGGTTGGCTAACCCATTAACAAAGCTCACATGTAAAGGGGTTAAATTTGTTTGGACAAAAGAGTGTGAAGAATGTTTCGAAGAACTGAAGAGAATATTAGTCAATGCTCCTATATTGACTCTACCATCGGGGAATGATGGGTTCGTTATTTATAGTGATGCATCAAAGAAAGGACTTGGTTGTGTCCTTATGCGGAATGATAGGGTTATTTCCTATGCATCACGACAGTTGAAAATTCATGAGCAAAACTATCCTACTCATGATCTCGAGTTAGCAGTTGTGATCTTTACTTTTAAGATATGGAGGCACTACCTCTATGGTGAAAAATGTGAGATTTATACTGATCACAAGAGTTTGAAGTATATTTTCTCACAAAAAGAACTCAACATGAGGCAAAGTATATGGCTTTAATTACTCAAGGATTATGATTGTCTAATACACTACCACCCGAGGAAGGCAAATAAGGTGGAAGATGCTTTGAGCAGAAAAGATCATGGAGTTTTGAACAATATGAGAATTGAAAGGGATCCAATTTTCATGGATCAAGTGAAGATGGACAGGGAATAACCATGGAAGGTGAAACATCAGTGCTTTTTCAAATGGTTGCCAAACCATATTTACTAGAAAGGATAAAGAGTTCTCAGACCGATGACAAAGAGTTTCAAAAGAAGATTAAAGCTGTGAATAATGGGAGATTGAGAGACTTTGTGTATGAAGAAGGAATTTTGAAATTTGGGAATAGACTTTGTGTTCCCAATATACCTGATCTAAAATGGGAATTATTGGACGATGCTCGTAGTTCCAATTTCTCTATACACCCTGGGAGCACCAAAATGTATAGAGACTTGAAGGAACATTTTTGGTGGGACAACATGAAGAGGGAGATTGCGGATTTTGTATCAAGATATATGGTTTTTCAACAAGTGAAAGCTGGAAGGCAACAGCCTGGAGGAGTCATGCAACCTCTTCCCATACCGAAGTGGAAATGGGACAATATTACGATGGACTTTGTCATGGGGCTACCAAAGACTCCTAGAAGGAATGATGCAATATGGGTTATTATTGATCATCTTACCAAGTCAACACATTTTCTTGATATAAGAGAAGATCTACCACTAGAACGTCTAGAAAGACTATATATTAATGAAGTTGTGAGACTTCATGGAGTACCCCTATCGATTTTTTCTGATCGTGATCCTCGTTTTACTTCAAGATTCTGGAAGAGTCTTCAAAAGGCCTTGGATACTGAACTTTGTTTGAGCACTACCTACCACCCTCAAACAGATGGAAAATCATAACGGACTATTCAAACCTTAGAATACATGTTGAGATCTTGCTCACATGACGTTCAGGGTATGTGGGATCAATATTTACCTCTGGTAGAATTTTCCTATAACAATAGCTTCCATTCGAGTATTCAGATGGCACCATATGAAGCGTTATACGGAAAGAGATATTGCACACCAACCTGTTGGGATGACATTGGTGAATGAAAACTTGTAGGCCTAGAACTGGTGGAGGAAACAATGGAAAAGGTAAAGGTAATCCAAAACCACATCAAAGCATCTCAAATTAGGCATAAGAGCTATGCCGATAACTGAAGGAAGGATTTGGAATTTCAGGTAAGAGATCATGTTTTCTTGAAGGTATCTCCATGGAAGAGAGTTTTACATTTCGGTAAGAAGGGTAAATTGAGTCCTAGGTACATCGGACCTTTCGAAATTATAGAACGAATTGGGGTTGTAGCTTACCGTTTGGAAATGCCTCCAAGTCTCTCCAAAGTTCACGATGTGTTCCACGTATCACTATTGAGGAAATACATGCCTGACCCAACGCATATACTCACCAATGAGGAATTAGAACTGGAACCTGATATGTCTTATTGCGAAGATCCCGTCAGGATTCTTGATACGAGAGAACAAGTACTAAGAATCTGGACGACTCGTCTGGTAATAGTTTTGTAGAGAAACCATAAGATGGAAGAGGCAACGTGGGAACCCGAGGAACCTATGATGAAGAACCATCCGAGTCTTTTCATGCGGTAGTATTCTAGAAATTTCAAGGATGAAATTATTTTAAGGAGGGGAGAATGTAACACCCCAAGCTCCCACAATACACTTTCCTTTGAATAATACAGTAGCGTGTGTTGTATGAAATTTCGAGTTCTAACACACACACCGCAACCAATCAAACTAGCCGTTATGAATAATAATACCCACTTTTTGAAATTTTATAAGTTTTATCTTTAAAAATGGACTTCATATTTGGATTCGGAATATCAAAATTAGCCTAGGGTGAAATTTTGGTATTTTTCTGAAAACTTTCAATTTTTGATGAATAGTGAAAAAACACTGAGTTATAGTTTAAAACCAAATTTTTATTTAAATAATTATTTATTTTATTTAAATAATTATTTATTTTATTTAAATTTAATTAAGGTCAAAATAGATACATAATACGTATATAAGTTCAATGTAATTCATTGGAGTTAGTTTAGAATAATTTTAGATATATAAAAATTTTATTGAACTTTTCACCGTCTTTTACCCACCTCTTAGGAGAATTTGGAAATTCACATAAAACTTAATTTTACTGCTTCTGTGAGTGGAATTTCTAAAATCCAAGAGACACGGTTAATACCAAGTAGTAAAATGTGGTTCAATGAGACGAAAATAATTTTTGGTGAATAGTAACTTTTTACTTTTATTTACCACGGTTAAAAGTAAATAGGGTAATTAAGGGTAAAAATGATATTAATATTACCCTAACACATGTCCTAATTCTATTGGACAAGTGTATCTCGACCAAAAACAACCTTAGGAATAAAATATTATCATTTAGGTCCACTTGGTTTAGATTAGGACATTTATTATTATTTAATTCAAAGAAGAGTTAAAAGAGTTAAAATCAAAGTTTATTTAGTAAAACATTTTTAATATAGGGTTATACATAAGATAAATTCTATTGTAATTATTCATTAGAAATCTAAAAATATTTCCTACATAATGGTATTTTATTTATAATTTTTAGACATTAAATAATTTAATTTATTTATGACACAATGGTGATACAGTAATTACCTAATTAATGAAATATTAAAATAATTGATATTATAAATATCCAAATAAATGTAATTTGAGACTTTTTATGAATTACACTAATTTTCTAGGTTAATATGACATATTATTATTGTTTATATAAATTTTTTTCAAAGTAATAATGTTGTTATGAATTTATCAAAAACAAAATACTCAATAGTGTCAAAATTGACATAAAAGAGTTTTTTAAAACAAATATTATATTATTAATTTATATTCAATTCCTAAAAATATAAGGTTCAGCCAAAAGACTTATATAATGATAGGTGTATCATTAATGGACCACTTGGGGTCACTTGGAGGTATATAGTAAGATTATTAACTATATAATATAAAAATACAAAGTGACATGGTAAGTGTCAAACTAATTAACTAAGAGTTAAAACTAAAAGATAAGGTTAATATAATGACCCAAACCTGTCTAAATTCTATTGGTTGAGTGGTTTTCGACCCATACCCATCTTAACCTTTAAATAATACACTTTGGATCCATTATAAACCGTATATGAATTTGTTATAAAATAATATTTCTAGCTTTTCCAAAGGTGCCCCTCACCCCTCTTATAAAAGGGAACTCCTCCTTCTCACTAATTCACACATTAAAAGACTTTTTTCTTGGACAAACCCTACCCAAATACTATCTCAACTTCCCTCACGTCAACCTAGAGGCCTTAGTTTGATCAGAAAACCAACCTAAGGATTCCTTTTGATCAAATCAAAAGGAAGAACCTGAAGAAGAGGTAGTGTTTTCACCACCCTCTTTCAAGTTCCTTTCTTCTTCAACTTCTTCTTTATTTGTTATTCCCATTCTAAAATAATAACTCCATTATCTTATATATACTGTGATGTTATTATAAATATGGTACAACCATATTCAGTATTCTATCCATCCTTTGAATGACATTTCACCATACGTGCGTACGTACGGCTTACCGTCTCCACGTCGTGGAGTAATTGTTATTCAATAAATTATTATTTGGATGGTTATAATAATGGTGTTTAATTCATTTAAATAATAAATATAACATGATAATTATTATTTATATATGATATATCATCCAATTATATATTATTTTAATATCAAAAGAATGATATTGTCGCTCGTGCGTACGTACGGACTACCGTCTCCACGAACGCGATGAGATTAATTCTCCATCGTATCCATTCAAGTATAATTATCATTTGATGATTTAAATATAATGTTTAAGGAATTGATATCATTCTGAATATGAATAAGATACAACCTATCCATGACAAACATGGCATACGTAACAAAACATATAAAAGAAAACGAGTAAGTTAACACCCGAAACGACGATAATACTAAGATATTATTAACAAATCAATATTAAAAGATCATATATGATATCATATTAATGTATATGATTCTTTTATAATTTAATAAAAATTATTTAACCATTATACAGAAGGTTAACCTACCCCCAACCAAGGAAAAGTACAAAGTAAGGGTTATTTCACAATCTCTTCATTATCCGAGGTTGTTTATACGAAATTATCTACTAGGACCTCTTTATCATCCACATCCATGTTTCTTAAAAATGTATTTCAAAACATTCTTGATATTTTACATAATATGGGTTAAAGTTATTTATACCCTTGTTTGACTTTTTATAAGAGGTTTATAAAGTAATCTTTATGTCGTTTTCCAAACAAGGTCCTTTTTAACCTTTTCGACGGAGTTAAGGTAAGAATGTCTTTTTTTAACTTATACAGCGGGTGCGGCTATTTTCCACAGTTATAAAATCTTCAAATATTACCTTACAAACTAATAAGTATATTTTCAAAGTAAATGTTTTATTTTATAATTATGTTACTTTTAAATTATTTCAAAAAAATAGATATTTCTCTCAAATAGTTTTGATTTCATATATGTCAACATCCTTTGATGGATTTTAAGCTTATTTGAAGTTGATTTATTATGATACAAAACTTCCATATTGTATTGAAGGTTTTGTGATATGTTTGACTGTGGATGTGTTATTTTTATACCATTCATGGTTTATGGTGAAAGTATTGACATTTCGTATGCTAGTTTTAATACGAATGTTTATGTTATGTTGAAACCTGTTTATATGAGGAATGCATTGGACATAATAAGTGACGGGTGGAGCCCGATATAGCTTCTCGATGCATCGGTAGGTCTCATGAGACAAACTAGTGTCTTGGAACAAGGCCTTAACAAAATCTTATTTGTAGTCTTGGCACGAGCCCTTGGCTATGTAGTTATGATAGTCTGGCATTATGCATTCCATCATTATGAAAGTGGTTATTGATATTGCATGTGATTATTCGACTAGTAGAATATCCATGTGAATAAGTATATGGAATTATTTCATTTTATTTCTGCCATATTATGCTGAAGTTCAAGTTTTAAAAGGCTTTTTTTTTAGTTATACATTGCCTTAAATGTTTATGCTTATTTATGAAAGTTTCCACTATATTGTTATCCTTACTGGGCATTTGAGCTCACCCCTTTCTATGTTTTATTTTTCCTAGGATGTGAAGAAGTATTTTATGAATGACCTGCAGGGATAGTATGAGGGGATAAGAGTGTGGACTATGAAGACTATATTGTTGTAGTTTTCATTTTATGATGTAATGTAAACTTTATGAATGTATCCAGTTATTTCAAGGCTACTAAACTAATCGGTCTTTCAAGACTTGATCTTTCTTTTGATCATGCCAATGTTATGTAATAATGCACCGACTCTGGGTAACTGGGGTCGGGGCATCACATTATAGGCTAGTAATGTCACATACTTGAAACATTTTTAAGTTTCAAGTAGGTGGATTAAAAAACTTATAAATTGTTTTTCATCAACATTTTTTAAAAAATTATTTTTATTTTTGACTAATTTTTATAAGTTTAATCAATGTTTAAAATTTCATTAATACTGGTCTTATAGTTTATATTTTATAGGTTAGAAAGTCACGTACTTGAAACATTTTTAAGATTTAAGTAGGTGGATTAGAAAGCTATAAATTATTTTTAATCAATATTTTTTAATAAATTATTTTTAATCTCGAATACTTGTTATATGTTTAATAAATGTTCAAATTTCATTCACATTGGTCTTATAGTTTATATTTTATAGGATAGCAAAGTCACGCACTTGAAACATTTTTAAGTTTCAAGTTGGTGGATTATAAAGCATATAAATTATTTTTCATCAACATTTTTTAATAAATTATTTTTATTTTTGACTAATTATTATATTCTTAATCAATGTTTAAAATTTCATTAATATTAGTCTTATAGTTTATATTTTATAGGCTAGCAAAGTCACGTACTTGAAACATTTTTAAGTTTCAAGTAGGTGGATTAGAAAGCTTATAAATTATTTTCCATCAACATTTTTAAGATTTTTTTTTTATTTTAGACTACTTGTTATATTTTTAATCAATGTTTAAAATTTCATTCATATTGGTCTTATAGTTTATATTTTATAGTCTAGCAAAGTCACGTACATGAAACATTTTTAAGTTTCAATTAGGTGGATTATAAAGATTATAAATTATTTTTCATCAAAATTTTTAAAGAAATTATTATTTTTTCGAATAATTGTCATATGTTTCACCAATTTTTAAAATTTCATTTTTATTGGTCTTATAATTTATATTTTATAAGCTAGCAAAGTCGTGTACTTGAAATAATATTAAGTTTCAAGTAGGTGGATTAGAAAGCATATAATTTATTTTTCATTCAATTTTTTTAAGAAATTATTTTTATTTTTGAGTACTTGTTTTATGTTTAATCAATTTTTAAAATTTCATTCATACTGGTATTATATTTTATATTTTATAGGCTAGCAAAGTCACATACTTGAAACATTTTTAGGTTTCAAGTAGGTGGATTAGAAAGCGTATATATTATTTTTCATCAACATTTTTTTAATTTTTTTATTTTAAACTATGTGTTAGATTTTTAATCAATTTTTTAAATTTCATTCATATTGGTCTTATAGTTTATATTTTATAGGCCAGAAAAGTCACATACTTAAAACATTTTTAAGTTTCAAGTAGGTCGATTAGAAATCTTATATATTATTTTTCATCAACATTTTTTAATAAATTATTTTTATTTTCAACTACTTGTCATATTTTTAATCCTTGTTTAAAATTTCATTCATATCGATCTTATAGTTTATATTTTATAGGATAGAAAAGTCACGTACTTGAAACATTTTTAAGTTTCAAGTGGGTGTATTATAAAGCTTATAAATTATTTTTCATCAATATTTTTTAAGATTTTTTTTTATTTTTAACTACTTATTATATGTTTAATCAATTTTTAAAATTTCATTCATATTGGTCTTATAGTTTATATTTTATAGGCTATAAAAGTCACGAACTTAAAATATTTTTAAGTTTCAAGTAAGTGGATTAGAATGCTTATAGATTATTTTTCACCAACATTTTTTAAAAAATTATTTTTATTTTCAACTACTTGTTATATGTTCAATCAATTTTTAAAATTTCATTCATATTTGTCTTATAGTTTATATTTTTATAGGCTAGCAAAGTCACGTACTTGAAACATTTTTAAGTTTCAAGTTGGTGGATTAGAAAGCTTATAAATTATTTTTCATCAAAATTTTTTAAGAATTTTTTTTCAACTACTTGTTCTATGTTTAATAAATTTTTAAAATTTCATTCATATTGATCTTATAGTTTATATTTTATAGGCTAGAAAAGTCACGTACTTGAAACATTTTTAAGTTTCAAGTAGATGGATTAGAAAGATTAGAAATTATTTTTCATCAAATTTTTTTAAAAAAATATGTTTATTTTCGACTATTTGTTATATGTTTAATAAATGTTTAAAATTTTGTTCATATTGGTCTTATAGTTCATGTTTTATAGGCTAGAAAAGTCACATACTTAAAATATTTTTATGTTTCAAATAGGTTGATTAGAAAGCTTATAAATTATTTTCATCAAACATTTTTAAGAAATTTATTTTATTTTTGACTACGTGTTATATGTTTAATCAATGTTCAAAATTTCATTCATATTGGTCTTATATTTTATATTTTATAGGCTAGCAATGTCACGTACTTGAAACATTTTTAAGTTTCAAGTAGGTGGATTAGAAAACCTATAAATTATTTTTTATCAACATTTTTAAGAATTTTTTTTATTTTAGACTACTTTTTATATGTTTAATCATTTTTTAATATTTCATTCATATTGGTATTATAGTTTATATTTTATTGGCTAGAAAATTCATGTACTTGATACATTTTTATGTCTCAAGTAGGTGGGTTAGAAAGATTATATTTTAGTTTTCATCAACATTTTTTTAAGAAATTATTTTTATTTTTGACTACTTGTTATATGTTTAATCAATGTTTAAAATTTCATTCATATTTGTCTTATTGTTTATATTTTATAGTCTAGCAAAGTCACGTACTTGAAATATTTTGAAGTTTCTAGTAATTGGATTAGAAAGCTTATAAATTATATTTAATCAACATTTTTTTAAGAATTTTATTTTTTATTTTTGACTACTTGTTATATATTTAATCCATTTTTAAAATTTCTTTCATATTGGTCTTATAGTTTATATTTTATTCGCTAGTAAAGTCACGTACTTGAAACGTTTTTAAGTTTCAAGTAGGTGGATTAAAAAACTTATAAATTATTTTTCATCAACATTTTTTAATTAATTCTTTTTATTTTTGATTACTTGTTATATGATTGATCAATGTTTAAAATTTCATTCATATTGGTCAGAGAATTTATATTTTATAGGCTAGGAAATTTACATACTTGAAAACATTTTTAAGTTTCAAGTAGTTGGATTAGAAAGCTTATCAATTATTTTTCCTCAACATTTTTTGAGAAATTATTTCTATTTTCGACTACTTATATTTTTAATCAATTTTTAAAATTTCATTCATATTAATATTATAGTTTATATTTTATAGGCTAGCAAAGTCATATACTTGAAACATTTTTAAGTTTCAAGTAGGTGGATTAGAAAGCTTATAATTTTTTCAATTTACATTTTTTTAATGAATTATTTTTATTTTCGACTACTTATTATATGTTTAATCCATGTTTAAAATTTTATCTATATTGGTCTTATAGTTTATATTTTATAGGCTACCAAAGTCACGTACTTGAATAAGATATAAATTATGCTGAAACATTTTGTTATATATATATATATATAAACATAACAATTTAATAATAAAACATTGAAATTATATATATATATATATATATATAAAGAATAATTAAAATTGAAAAAATCTATCATTTAGGGTAAAGACAACATCACCAATGCCACCTTTAAGGTGTATTTTTAATAATATTTTTAGCTTATGTTTAATTTTATTTAAAGAAAACCTATTAAAAAACTCACTACCCTACTCATTGTTGCATAGAAATAATAACCCTTCTCTGAAGCATCCGTTCAAATCGATCTCAGCAATTGTGACCACTTGTCTTTATTGCCATCACAAATGAAGAAACCATGAAATGAAAACCACATTTCTTGAACCAATCAAATCTATAATCAAATTTAAAAAAACACGAGCTCATTGCTCCAAAAGAATCGGAGCTTCTGATGTCGCTTAGACTCACTGTGAAGGAGGAACGTCATTGTAGATGAGGGAATCTGAAGCGACAATCCGCCACCCCGAGAACGTGTTGAGACAAACCACCCTTCCTCTATCGAAGCATCTTCTGTCAAGCCGAACTCCTTCGTTGCTGATATGAAATCCACCCGAAAACAGGAGGATCCTCCACCATTAGAGTAGGATGCACCAACGCCACTGCCGCCTTCTCACCGAGGATTCGTGAGCCTCCATGGAGGAGTCGAACCTTATGGGGATGAAGAAGTCCCCCAGGGTCGTGGATATCAACAGGGAGGAAATAAGAAAAATAAAATAAAATCCAATAATTATAAGACTAAAACAGAACAGAACAATAAATAAAAATAAAATATTAAATATAAATTAATAATAATAATAATAAATTAAAAAAAATTATATTGTAATAATTAAATCATTTAAATAATTAGAAATTAATAAAATTTATAATATACTTTATTATTGTAATAGTTTACTTTAGTGTTTTTTTATAAATATATATATTGTATTTATAGTAATAAAAATAAATATTTATATTATAATGATTATATTAAAAATAATAACTTTATTACATTAAATAAATACATTTAAATAATTAAACTTAATTATTTAATATTTAAATCTAATAATAAAAAAAGGAATTAAATGGAAGAAAAAAAAAAAGATGAACGAGGAGAGCGCTTCTCGGAAATTCTTTGGCGATTCTCAGACGATCCTCCGATTTTAATCCATGGTGGACCCTCTTGAGTGCTATTTTGACCCTAAAGATGTCTTTATTTCTCCTGTAAAGGTCGCGGTGAAGATTGATGCCGAGGCTCAGGCTTGCAAAGTCTCGACGGGTTCGGATGAAGCGACGAAGACCTCTGAGCAGAACATAGCGAGGGTCTCGGATGATCGGAAGTTTAACATCTCAAATAACAGGTTTTTCTATGATTTTCAGGATGAATCGGAATCATTGCACATGCGAATTTCAATAAACGGGTCAATCACTATAGTGGAAGTGAACCCCAAAATCTTCGGGGATCGCCTTGAAGAATGCAGATTTGCACTCCTTGCGCGAGTCATGATTCCTCGAAAGGCTTCACCATGGCGGATTGAGGATTTGAAAAATCGGTTACAGTTTTTTTGGGGATTTGAGGATTGACAGATTATTTCAATCGGTAAGGGACTTTTCCACATTGTTATCCCTTCAAAAGAGCTTAAATTTCATGCTTGGAGTTTTGGACCATTAGCTCTTAACCTAGATTTCTCTCCCTAAAAGAATGGGATCAATTCTTTGATCCTCTCACTACCAAGAACAGTACTACTTAATCCTAGATTAGAATTAGAGGCCTGAATTGGTTCTTATGGAACCCCTTGATTTTATGCGAAATTGCCTCCGCAGTGGGGAAACCAATAAAAGTTGATAAGGAGATCTAGAGATCTCACTATGGTAATTTTTCCAGGGTTTTAGTTGAGATATATCTGTCTCATGATCTTATTGAAACAGTTTTTATTGCTGCGGGTAATTTCAAACTCGAGCTTTCAATTGAATTTGAATGGCTACCTGAGTTCTCTGACAATTGTGACTGCATTGGACACTCTTTTGAGCAATGCCATAAGAGCACGCAATGCTCTAAATATAAAAAATTTGGTCATGCTTCTGCTCACTGTAGGTGTAAGAAAATTTTGGGTGAGGATCAAATGAAAGGACAACCTGATTCCATGAGAGAAAGACTGATTTTTCAAACAGAAGGATAAAACGGGCCCTTCTGTTTTTGCTCAATCTACTAGGGGTCTTTCCTTTGCTGATGTTCTTAAGTAGAGGCCTGTGACTTCTGGCTTAGGGAATCCTTTTTGCGACCAACATGGCTTCTTATGTTGAGAATTCTTCTCATGTTAATATCCATGTTGCTGCTGATGGACATGAAGAATGGGGGCAGGGAGCTGGCAACATGGCAACAGTGCTTGAGGAAGATCAATCTATACATAAAGTTATGGTTCAAATATCCATGTTGCTGCTGATGGACATGAAGAATGGGGGCAGGGAGCTGGCAACATGGCAACAGTGCTTGAGGAAGATCAATCTTTGCATAAAGCTATGGTTCAAGAGGAAGTTGATCATGAAATTAAGCAAGAGCTAACTGTCTCTGCCAAAATAAAATGCAAGGCCAAGATAATGGACAAGGAGGGATTTCTGCTGATCTTGCCTAGAAAATTCAAGTCTCCTTCTGTTGTGAACAAATGTGGTGATAAGGATCCCTTGGATGGTAGCTCAACTGCTCATGTTAATTCATCAGTGGTACCTCTTCAAAGTCAGATAGTTGCTGTTTGTCCTTCATCTAATATTGATGAATGCAGAGCTCTATTGAAGATGTCTTGTTCTGAACCTGCTAATGTGATGGTTCATTCTCATCTCAATAATGAGATAATTGTTTCAGATTCTTGTTCCAAATAACAAGAATTTCAAAAATCTATTAGTGTTATTATTAGCGGTGGTACTTCTCCAAAATTTCTATCCATTATTCATACTGGTTTTTAGAAATTGGAGTTTAGTGACTCACCAGGTCCTGTTAAAGTTGATAATAAATCTGAAGAAATTTCAATCCATGTTCATTCTATAGGGGACGATGCTGCTAATAAATCTGTTGTCCAGCAGAAAAACATTGGGAATGAGTAGGAAAATCCACATGAGATACTAGGCAATGTACAGGTTATTTCAAAAAATTCATTCGGTGTGCTTGATTCACTACATGGTGAGAAGGAGGATGCTAAGGCTTTACAAGATGATCAAGTGCTTGCTCCTACCAAGAAAGACAATGACTCTATTATTGGTTTTGATGAATCTATAAGTATAGAAAAATCTGCAATTGGGATTGGAAACCCTTAATCGGTTATATATGAACCGGAAGGCTCTTGGCAATAAGGAAGGTCTTGGAAAAGGGGTCGTTATCCAAAGAACCGTGGTCGAGGGTGTGGGTGTGCTGATTGGAATGCTATGAAAGAGTACTCGCAACCAATGGCTGGTTCTGACTCTGAAGATACTGACATTTAAAGTCTCCTTCAGCAAGCGAAAAGCTTAGAAGAGCGTTACAGAGGTCGCGGCCCCGGGCACGGTCGAGGCTTTAATTGGAATGCCTTACGAGAAGATGAGAATAAGATTGGAAATAATATTAGACAAAAACATGGTCTTTGAATTTTTTTGATGAGGGCAGTTGTCCTCCGTCTAACCCCATCTTTTCATTTTTTTTCTTTTCTTACTTTTCACTTCAATTTAAGGGGCTTCGTCCCTACATTTAAAAAAAAAAGGAATTAAATTAATAATATATTTTCATAAACCTATAACTATTGTAACGTCAATAATAAATTTGTTTAAAAACTACTATAATAATATTTTTCTTATTTTTATAAAATTAGTATTTTTATAAACATCAAAATAACTAATTATTTACTTGCTCTATTTGTAGTTGCAGATATGAACTCTATTTGCGTCCAAGTTCATCCTATCCACCTAGTGACATTTTGTTATAGGGTATTTCTAGAGTGATGAGGTTGATAGTAGAAGAAGACAGATGTTCGGTGAATTGAATCCAACCAATTTTTTTCGGTGCAAGGAATTGGTGACCAAATGGATTATGACATTATATTAAAATACAAAGGCATATAGAAGAGGGGGATAGCTCAATCATTCAGTATTTTTTTGCATTAATTCTTAAGACCCATGATGGAGGAGCAGGCGAAAGGGAAAGAGGTGGAGGAGAGACCTAGACACCCAGAAAGTAAAGCAGCACGACACCATTTTTCTTCAGGATGATTACTTATCCTTGTAATTTCTTTCATCATTTTCATACTATAATTTTTTCTTCTAGTTATTGAATATGATCTACATGTAAACTCTTTCTATAGGGATTTCAACTGTGATTTTTTATTTTCATAAACTTCTTCGCATAATTATTTCATCAAAGAATCATTTTCAAATAAAGAAGTTGATTCCGATTCTTTGAAATTTAATTAATTTTTCATCTCTTCTATTGTGTTTCAAAACTCCACGATTTTTCTTAAAGATTGATCATGGATGTAGTTATTCAAATTTTAATTTCAAAATCATCATAAACAATTGGAGAAATTGTCTTCGATTACTTTTTCTTCAAATGAAATTACAGATTACTTTTTCTTAGAGTGACGGACTCCATGATTCATCTTTCTACGAGATAAATATCCTGGAGAGGGAGATAGATGTAGTCTTTTTCTTTGAGGTTGTGAATTAAATTATAATTCTATAAAGAAGAAAACATTTTTAAGCTAGTAGTGTTAATTTACCAAGAATTTTTCTTAAACTGCTTATCTCTACAACTTTATTATTTCTCCAATTTTCATTTACCATCTAGTTTTATTAAAAAAAAAAATACCTCACCCTTACTTCATTCCTTCAAAACAGAAAATGTAAAAAGTTTAGTGTATAGACACACACATATATTCACCCATTTATTTCATCAGTTTGTCTTGTTTTGAAAAACTTGGTCACCAACCTTCCCTTGACTTTGATACCTCGCATTCTGTTATACATAAGTCTAATAGGGTATACAAATTCTTAAACCTTGACACGTTTTCAACAACTTATGTGTAATTTTTGTTCTTACATTTTAATATATTATATGAAAAAAATAAGGTTTTAGTGTCATTTAAATGATCCATTACTCATAAATGGGGTATAGGTTCATGTTTAATTTGGGTTAATTAAGAAGAAAGTAAGAGTTAGTAAAAGTTGGGTAAACTGATTCACCCTCTATTAGTGTTCCTACCTGATCCATAGGGATCTACATTTGGAATCAGAGAAAATCTAGGTTTGCATTAGATTTTATCATATTTTTCAATATTTTTTAACAATTCATATAAAAATTACATATTGATGTGATTTCATATGGGCCACATATGAAGAACTTAGTCACCATTTTGGTTGAATATGAATTGAAGGTCTCAACCAAGAAGTTATGAAATAGGATACAAAAAAGATTAAAAGATATTGAAAGATAATTCAGATGAATAGTGGGATCTACCATTACTTGAATATGATCAATGTGTTATGTATACATCTAAAAAATATATTTATAGTGATCCTTTTAAGTATGGAGGGAAATGCTGTGATGAATCTGAGGAATTTGTGTTTATCAAAACTATTCAAGACTTCTACTACTTGATTGAATGTTATGTTAATAATTTTCCTCTTGAGGTTATCACTTATATATTCAGTTATATAAATGGACTACTTGATGAAGTGGAAAATATGAATGAAGAATCCAATGAAATTAAAAATCGTTTATCAAATAAATTCCATAGATATAATGAACTCATAGACCTTTTGGATTTACATGAATAATCAGTTTATATTTTTAGTAAAATTATTTTTATGAATGAATATAATTATTGAGAAATGGTGGTGAGAATGTTATATTAGAAATAGTTCTTGAAGAATTGATCTATACGTTGATGAAATTTCAAAAAACCAATATGAAAGAAGAACATACTCAGATTCATGTTATAGAAAAAATAATTAAAGATCCTTTAGAAGAGTTAAGAAACATGCATGAAAATAATATTAAGTTTCCGAGGAGAGTGTAGGAATATATGATGAGATTGGTTGAAGAGGAAAAATACACCCACAACATGAAGTTTCTTGAGATAAGGATTAAACAAATAAATCTATAAATTATCGATGTTGGAACTCCCCAAACATATGGAAGTAGAGGTTCTAACACAAAAACTTATATTAAGATCCATGGTTCTAAAAAGGATAATATTTTGGGAAAAAATACCATGATATCTTTTATAAAATAATCTACATAAATATCTTAGAGAAGTGTACTATCCATCCTAAATCTAATATTTGTATTAAATTTGTCTACTCAAAATATATAGGATTCAATATATATATATATATTCATGATGAAAAATGAAGAGAATCCTACCCCATGCCAAGGGTTGGAAAAAATTATAAAGAAGAGGTAGTTCCCCTAATAAATCCAACTTGATGTGAAATATTTCCCAAACCAGTATGGTCAATGTTTTGGATGTCTTGGACAACATGCACTCAAAGGAGGAATGTCAAGATTTGTTGGTTGTTACTCATATTATTACAAGTTTGGCACTAGGGTGTATGATTTTTGGCCTTATTGGTCCAACCTATGGAAGCAATATGAGTCCTACAATAAAGATGAGTAGAGATGACGTGAATGGAAATTAAGTTATTATAATGTAAAACTAACAGAGTAGTATAAAATTGTTTTCCAAGAAACATTTTGATTTCCTTAGAGGTTTTTGATTATTACAGCCGAGGTTTTCACAACTACGAGGAATGATGACATGCATCAATAATCCATCATTAATATTATAAAAGATAAATAAGGCCACTATAAAAACCAATATTAGCCAAAAAAGAATTATAAGAAGACTTAGATTCAAAATAAATAAAAAAAGGTAATCAGGAAAGGAGAGCTAATAAAAATATTACATGATGTCCATGAAGAAGGATATGAAGGATGTCACCCTGAAATAAAAAATCTTCTGTTATAATAAAAATAGACACACCATGGATCACTATAAGCAGTACATAGAAATAATAATCAAAACAATCATACTCTATAAATGTAATGAATCAATATGTTAGTGGTATAAGATGATTGGTTTAACTATTGGAATCCCATAAAAATTGGTGAAGTACATTTCTATGAAAGGTAACACAAATAATGTAATGAATCCATGGGAAGACTATATAAAAATTCAATTTTTTAACGGTCATTGGCTGACTATTTGGGTAAACCAATTAGAAAAGGAAAATGTCTTTAGGAAATAATAAGAAATTTTAAATCAAAATAGATTGTTTCACAAGATGAGAAACATGAAAATTATTATAAATTATCCAAGAAAGATAACCTAAGTGTTCTTAAAGACTTGTGTGGAAGATGCATAGAATATTTTAATTCTTATAATAGAGAATGAATCTTTTTAAAAAATGTAACAGCCCAAGGATTTACAAAGAAATTTAATATTGACTGCAAGAATCACCGAGTCTCTACAAAATAAAACTTTTTTATAACCGAGCCAATGAATATAATTTTTCCAGTTCTGTAATTTGAATTTCAAAAATTTGACATACACGGTTGCGTTCAGGGTGATTTTTGGAGTCTAATAGAACAAACTTAATTTTTTGGTGAATTGTAACCTACCCTTATACTCACCCTTATGAATAGTAATATACCCTTATGAATAGTAATTTTAACCTTATGAATAGTAATACGACCCTTATGAATAGTAAACTTACCCATGAAAGTATAAATAAAATTTATGCACCTTATAAATGAAGTAGAATATTTTATAAATTATTAATTAAGTATTCATATTTTTGTGAGTGATAAAGATTTAATTACAATTTAAAATTAACAAATTAATTCATTTTCATAAAATGGGTTCCTAAATAAATATTTTTTTCCCTATGATTTTAGGATAATTTTATGAGACCATAGTTAATTTTTGAAAGTACTATAAAAGCAGTTTTAAATATAAAATCTTTATTTTTCAAGTTAATAATGATTTTATTTAAAAATTTAATTTCACATATTTAGAAAATTATTTTGATAAAATGGAGTCCATTTTTGGATTTTACATGTCAAAAAATGGTTAGGGTGAATTTTTTGGATTTTTCTAAAATACATGATTTTTTTAAGAATAATAAAATACGATAATTTATGATAAATGATAAATACATGGTTTATTGAGTCATAGGTGAGGTAAGGATGATATAGACACACTTTGTTCAAACTCACATGAACTTATTACTGTTTTGGTCACATTAATCAAGACTATTCATAGTCTTGAGCAAAAATATTAAACTAATGACTAAAATAATAAGAAACCCCTCCTATCCTCCACTATAAATACCACCCATCTTTACCTCTCCTCTTCACTCCTCTCAAGCCTTGTGACTTGACTAAATTCTACCCAAATATCCTCCCAAGATCCTCCCCCACGCCCAGTAGCCCTTGGTCTCATAAAAATACCAAATCCTCTCCCCTAAAGAGGCTCTCAAGGAAAATTAATTTAAGAGGTTAATTCCTCTTTTCAATTCTTTTACTTTCTTTTCAAGTTACTTTGTTTTATTTTCTATCCTCACCTCTCCTCATCCAAATATTATGACAAATACAGTACCTTAAATGTACTATAATATTTTAATGATGATGGAATAAGTTATTATCATCTCTCTTTTACCCTTATTTTATGCTAGTAGTAAAAACACCATCTGAGATGTGCTAATTTACCACATTCAAAGATGATGGATTTTCTATTTCTATTACCATCTTCAATTCTGTTCATGAAATCATTATTATTGTTGAACCAGACTATAATATATGTATTATGTATCATCTATGGTTCTGGAATCTTTTTTTACAGATGTTTTTTATTTATAAATCAAAATGAGTTTGTTGTGTTCAAAAACCATTAATTAACCCAAACGATTATCATTAAATAACTTATATAATGATTCATCTCAACTCAAAGTAACCAAATTAAATTTACAACCATGTAACCTTTTAGATGTTCACTGATAAAATATAACTTTAATTCTAGACAACCATCCTCGTTTTACACGATTCTTTGTTCATGTATATAAGTATACCGATCATGAAATAAACAGATCCGAACAGTGAAATTGAACCTCTTAACCCATCAAAAAGGCCATGAATGAATTTAATAAGGTTTTAATAAATCAATTATATGAAGATTAGGTTTTTTAATTATTAATTAATGAACCTAAATTTGATTATTCATGTAATTAAGACCAAGTAGAGAACACCTTTGGACTTAAGGTAAGAGTTTCTTCATCTCACTTCCATTTTTGTGAGATATTCTATATTCACTACTACAAATTGTGTATGGTGTATGTATATTGCACATTTATGTTTCATATCATTAATATATTTATTTTCATGATATTAAATTTGTCATTTGATTATTATTAATTTTTGGGCATACAATTCAATTGATTAAAAAGTTTTAAGTATTTTATACCCGAACCTCCATTTTCATTCAGGTTGCTCTTATTCTCCACCCACCTCAATGAAATTATTACTTATTCCTATTTATTCCTCATAAATTTTGTACGAATGTTCTATATATGTGTAACAATCATAATCCTTATTTATTTTAAAATAATCTTTCAAAAAATAGTTTCGAAATGCAACCCTGATTCAAGGAAGTTCTCTAATTCTTACATATTATGAAGCTCACTATAATCTGTTTTAAGCCATATTTATCTTTCTAAAATCAAAAATTTTAACATGAAAAATAAATTTTGGTTCATTTCTAGTTTTATGAAAGCATACATGCCTTTTCTATTTTAAATCCATCAATATTTTCCTTAAACCACACTAAAATGTTTTATTTCTAATGTTTCTTTAAAACCCCTTTTTTAATGATTTCACCTAAATAAGACTTTATTTAAGCCTCAAATATAATTTCAATGATCTTTCATTTTATTTTATGGGATATACATGTTCATAATATGATTTCATGAAAAATAAAAATGAGTTTCCAAATGAACTCTTCTTTCCAAAGTAAAAAAATGATTTTTCTCATCTCACTTTAACTTTTATGAGATATATGCCTTCTTCACCACTTATTTATTGCTTGTGGTGTATTTACTACCCTTTGGTATATATCAAGAGTCTCTTTATTCTCAGGATATTCTAAGGAATTTTTATTTGAATGTTTCAAGGTGGTATGAGACACTTTGGAATGTTAAAGGATTATTTCCACAAAAAAATTTGATGGTCTCATTTAAAAGTATCTTCATCTATGTCAACATCCCTTGTTGAATCTTTTACTTCATTGGGGTTTATCTCTTATGTTATCATCTATAATATGTTGCTTAAGGGTTTCAGATTAGTTTGGCTATGAATGTTCTATCTTGATACCCTTCACCATATTACTCTGAATGGTTAGTGTTTATGTTAAATGATTGGGGAAAGTTATTTACTTTTCAGATGTTAGTCTCAATATGGATGTATATGTTGATTATGTTCACCCATTTCATATGAGGAATGAATTGGACTTAGTAAGTGATGGGTGAGGCCCACTATAGCCTCTTGATGCATTGGTAGATATCATGAGACAAATAAATATAGACTTGGCCGAGGCCTTTCCCATTTTTAGATATGGTTTTGGCCAAGACCTTAATAATTTTTCGATGTCTTGGATGAGGCCTAGACGATATGTTTTAGAATGTCTGACAAATACATTTCCCTCATTATGAAGCTAGTAATGGAAAGTTCATGTGGTTATTCAACTAGTATAATACCCATGATTGTGTTTTTATTATAGCCTTATTTATTCAAATCTTATTTATACCAGAATATGTACATGCTTATTTTTAATGGAATGTGTTTTTAGTTATTCACCATGCCTAATGTATATGTTTATTATATCTTCTTTTTTATTGTTTACCCTTACTAAGCATATGAGCTCACCCCTTTTCTTATGTTTTATTTTCCCCTAGGATGCGAAGAGTTGTATTTTGAATGAATTGTAGGGATTTTAATGTCTTGGATTTTCCCTATATTATTTTTATAAAATTTCTAGGAAAATTCTAAGACTAGGCACTGAGACAACATGCAATTTCGAGGCCCGGTGTGCTTGGAATGGTCTGTCGAAAAATGTTACATTTTTAAAAAACACGTGTGAGAATTTTTCTTGAAAAATTGGAATAACTCTTAAACAGGTTCCCATATCAAAAATCCAAGAGTAATGTTTTATTCAGGATGGCATGTTTACCCTAGGATCAACTTAATTTTAGTGAGCTTGGGCCTCTAGTGAGAAAACCAAAAAATGGAATAACTATAAGTAAATAATTAAATAAAATTATTTTATTTTTTCACATCCTTATAACTCACAAATAGTGAACCGAATTGAAAATTCTAGACCACTGTTGAGTTTTTGAGGGCGTTCTTTCCTAGGCAGAGCCTAACATTGGCCGGCACAGACCAACTGTGGAAAGTAGTTTTTAAGACGTGACTGTAAATAAAATAATTAAATAAAGTTTACTTTATTTTTAAATCCTTATAACTCATAAATGGTAACTCAGATCAGATATCCAAGACTACCGTTGAGCTCGTGGTTGTGTGCTTTCCTTAGTCGGGGCCTAACATCGACCGATGCAGGTCGAGGGTAAAAGTTAATTTTTGAGTGTTTTAAAGAGAAATAAAATAAACTTAAGAAAGTGTATTTATCTAAAAAAAATTCACTACAACGTAATGTAGAGCCAACAGTTTCATTTCATAAATTAAACAACATAACGATGCAGCAACTCATGCGTAACTGAAATTCTATTTCATTTCATAAATGAAACAGTGTAACGACATGACAACTCAACGTAACAGAAATGCTGAAACACGTTCCCTCCATTTAATTGTTTAACAGAGATATGGGATCATTGGGACAATCCTGGATTGGATTTGAGGCTCCGAAAGAGTGGCATTGGAAGGAGGTGAACAATGATGGACAACGAATTGCTACAAGTTCCTTCCTTTCCCTTCGAAGGATCTCTACATAGACAAGAGTTGCGGATAAAGAATGAATGAATGAAGGTGGAGAAAATCCATTCTTCATCGATGAGTGATCTGATTCCAGGTAGGGGTTTATTTTTTTCTAAGTGATTACCTTCCCCCGTTCTTCTTCCTAAACAACGAATGTGGGTAAATCCACTAACATATTTACCCGCAGATCGGTAGTCTTTTCGAGACATGGTAATTTGAATATAGGGAATTATGAGAAGTCAGATTCATGTTTTGATTATCCTTTGTTAAACCTCCAAATAAGGATGAATCATGATGACACGAACAAAGGTCATGGTCCATCCTTTGTGTGTTCTTTATGTGTTATTCTACTCCTCCCTTTTATTTGTTCTTCGTGACGTGACAGAAACCGCGGTCCAAGAAGGATCGCAGCGGTGGATCAACCTGGGTAGGAGGCCGAGGGAGACCGCGGTGTAGGGTGAATGACAGTCGGCATGAGAGCCAGTGGTGGCGGAGGGAGAGTCTCAGCCAAGCGGGCCGCGAAGGTGACATAAGGCTACAACCAGGAGGGCTGCGGTGGTGGCAAGGGCCGTCAGCTTGAAGTTTGGCGGTGGTGGAACCCGCAACATCCATTTCGGGTGGCGTACCAGGGCCGCTGGCCGATAGTACATGGTAGGGACCACGTGCGGGAGGAGGTGCACCACATCCTAGGAGGCCATGGCCAATAGGACGCAATTAGACACTAGCACATGGTTCATAGGATCACTTACAGGGGATATGACTGGCCGCATGACGCAGGGTGGACATGGCGCATGCCGTGTCCGGGATGGACCAAACCGACCCGCTAGCACAGGTCGGGCCAGGGGTAAACCAGCCCGCCAGTACGGGTCGGGCTAGAGGAGGACTGGGCCGCCAGGCATTTTGGTAGTTTTGACATGTAAGAACACTTGTTTTTGTAATGGGTCAAAATCCCAACCTAGTTTTAATTTTTGAGATTTATGTTGGTTTTAAATGTATTTTCGACATGTTTTTGTGTAAACTGGAGAAACTGGGAAGCTTCTTGAAAATTCCAGATTACACATCATGTAACTTCAATACATATTGTTTACCCTTGTCCATGTGTGAAGTCCATACATGGCATGTAAGCATGTTGTCCAGATGGAGATAAATAACCAAGTACATGCCGGGTACACTTAGTACACGCTATGTAGGACTTGACCGTGTGGTGACTATACATGGTGTGTAAGGGTGTCGGGAGGAGTTGGACCATGTACACACCATTTACTTCCTAGTACACGCCGCGTAGTCATGTCAGAAAGGTCGTCAGCCACCAAATGAACAGTTAAATTCTATACACAACATGTATACCTATATACACACCGTTTATTTTTTTTCTGCTAAAATGGGAAGCAACCTCATTTTGAGGAAGAAACTCAAACCCTCAACGGGTTTGAGAGAGGAGAGCCTGTCAAAGCTTATTTTTCTCCTAGATCACCGTCTGAAGTCTGATTCCAATGTTTGAACCCCCTCAGTAAGGCCTTGATTCATCTTAAGCCGTTTTCTTTGATTCCTCCTCTCGACCATGTTATCTAGGGTTGATCATTTTTGATTTTTTTATAGATATATCATGTTTTAGGCCAAATTGGAGGCTAATACTGGAGGGGGTTCATAGTACAATTACGAGGTAGATGATGCATACAACTTTTTGTGTTTTTGTAGTCATTTGGGGGTTGCAGCCTTTGGGCGCGATGTCGGGTATTGAGAGAGACTAGTATTTATTAATATTGAAATGACCATATGCATTGTGGGATGTTGTTGGGTATTTATTTATCCTGTTATGCTTGGGAGAGGCTGGGTTAGAGGCCACTTCTCATTTTGGGCATTTGGGATGGGGGTTCCCAAATGGTTAGAATTGAATTTTTGTGAATTAAACTAATGAGTTCAAATTTTTAAGAATGATTAAGTTTGTTAGAGGCTTTTAAGACCTCAATATTGGTATGGGACAACACGTGGGTAGTGCAATTAAACTGTTTAGTTTGTTTTTTCAGTTTGAAGTATTTCTTGTGATTATATATACACGATGTGTGATATTACATATGTTGGAACCTTCAAGTTGTGTTGTGAATGACCAGAGTATTATTGAGTGATGTTGATCATAGGTTGGGCTTGGCCCTGATTACATTGGGAGTTTCTGACAATGAGATTGGGCATCAAGGATGTCGAATTGAGGTGATGTGACTGTCAGGTTGGGCATGGCCCGAGTTACTTGGATGGCGAGGCCATCAAACTTGAGCGACATGGTCGTAGGGACATGAGGTATCAGAGAAGTTGTGGCTTGGAAACTTATTTTGGTGATTATCGCTCACCCGAAACTTTGATTAGTGTGCACACAGGTAGACTCTATAATGACGTGGTTTTGAACAATTGTTGGGTAGAGGCCCCTGATAGATGCGGTTAGG
This sequence comes from Viscum album, assembly GCA_963277665.1. NCBI lineage: Eukaryota > Viridiplantae > Streptophyta > Magnoliopsida > Santalales > Viscaceae > Viscum > Viscum album. The sequence continues at coordinate 475,814,829 of OY728123.1, forward strand.
TACAATTGGTTTGGGGGTTCTTTCTATAGGAAGCAACGTGGAAGGTGAAGAGCCTTCAGGGGATAATGTTGAGACTATTTTGTTGGGGGTAGAGGCTTTCCATGAATTGAGGGAAGACATTGTTGTCCATCTGGTTACTGATTAAGGGCAGACATCGATGTCCCTCTAGTTACTGATTTGGGGGCAGACATCGCTGTCCCTCTGGTTCATATTTGAGGATAGACATTACTAATCCTCTGTTTTTTGTGCCATGGGAAGGCATGGTATTTCGAGTAGGGTTAATATTGTTTGGGCATGCCTTCAGGACATCAGTACTTATGACACGATGTTTCATAAAGCACATGGTATTGGGTTACATGACAAAGATTCCGGCATTTGCCGAAGCAGGTGACAATCCATGGTGGCTGCTGAGCACCCGTGGAGTTTATATTTATTTTTGCATCGTACTGTTTACTACTTTCCTTATAAATGCATGCCTACTTAAACAATTATATTAGACACACACCATTAGGTGGTATCCTACTGAGATTCGTCTCACACCCTACATGGCCCCTTAGGGATGCGTGTAGACTTTATGAACTTGCATGCAGGAAAAGTTTCTGGCTCAGGAGCTGGACCGTAGTGATGTTTGGTATGGAGACTGGTATGGACCTTGAATTCCTGCCTATATGGTGTTTACTTTGTTTAGATTCCATGTTTCTGTATCTTCATTCTTGCTTTAATATATAAAAACTGTTGGTTAGCCTTTGGCGCCATTTATATAAATTGACATGTATGACCTGCTAAGGATGCATGCTTTTTGTTTAGTAGTTGTTGAAATTTATTTCTAGCATGCTATTATGTTTACCTTCCACTATTGTTGTTTCTAATTTGCTTTCGTTCTTTATCTCTTATTGATTGTTCTTCTGCTCTGTGGTTCTGGTTTGAGTCTGCTGAGTCATTTATTTCTACTGCATGTTATATATTATTTCTCAGACTAGTACCATTATTATCCTCTGAGAGGGTATAGCCTCCCCACTATACCAATCAAACCCTCGCTTCTAGTCGCAAGTCTTTGGTATTTGGGGAGGTGTGCCTAAGGTAGTAACACCCGACCCATTTAGCACTGTTCGGGTGGCTCTTCGGGTCTGGGATGTTACAAAGTGGTATCAGATGAGTTCTTGATAGGGATTTAGTAGCAGTGTTTTGTTTCCTACTAATGATATTGAGAATTATTTTTTTATTTCTACTGGTTTACTATTTGGGATATGGTAGACTGGAGATAGGTTGTAATTGGAACTGGGTTTCTAGCTTGTGCTTGGGTGCTTGCAACCCTAGGTATGAGGGGTAGACCAAGTTTCCTTGGGTGGGAATTGTTGTATTTCCTTTCCTTAGATTACATTTTATATGATTTCCACCTTGGAGGCTCACTTGGTATGTGATGTTATTGATTGGGATATGTGACCCTTAACGTGGTGAGGTAAGGGGGAAATAAATTAGACCTTAGCCTGGTATGGAATGACATGATTGTTTGGATTTTGTAGGAACATTTTTAGGGTATTTCAATTTCATAACTACACGTATGCTTTGTGAAGTGATAATACCATGGTAATAATATCAATTTCCATGATTTGTATGATTTGAAATGTGAATAGGTGAAATTATTGATAGAATCACTAGTTTACTGCAATGTACTATTCCATGATTTATCTATTGTGAATTGCATGTGGTAAGAGATTTGGGCCTAGCTTTTATATGATAAGGTAGGTACTATGGTTGAGGTGATTTTGATCACCAAGATTACGTGACTCGATTTTCAGTTTGAGGCAACATTGGTTGTTAGGACGGGCATGGCCTGAGGTACTTTTGATACTTGGCTCTGTTGAGGGTGGGTAAGGAGGCCTTGAGGCCAGGATGTCATGGGCATGGGTTGAGATGGGGGAGAGTAAAGGTAGTTGTTATAGGTTTACTCATTACTTCTTTACTTATATTTGTGATATATATATTGTTATATATGTGGGTTGTTTGACTATTATGGTATTTCACAAGTTCCTCCTAGAAGATTCGGATGGAGCATTAGGTGGGTGATGGTACAGTGCTGTATGAGCATGATCAGGTTCTGACACCCGAGGGACAGGAAAATCATGAGCTGTAGGTACAGGCTCACAAACATGAGGGACTGTCTTGGAAGGACTTTGAGGATAGATTATTCAAGCACTTTTTTCCAGAGACACTGAGGGAAGAGAGAGCTCGGGAGTTCTTGAGCCTTCAGCAGGGTGACATGTCTGTCATAGACTATGCATCTACTTTCACTGATCTGTCTCACTTTGCACCAGGTATGGTAAGAAATGACACCTCAAGGGTGAGGCGCTTTGAATATGGCTTATGGAACGCCATACGAGTGCAGGTAAACATATTTAGGTTGACCTTGTTCTTAGTGGTAGTGAATCAGGTGCTCACGGTTGAGGGAAACATGATGGATAAGTCCTGTATGAGCAAGGAGAAAACTTCTGGTGATGGTTCAAACAATAGGAAGTGAGGTCAGGATGAGTACCATCAGGGCAGTTAGGCCAAGGAATTAGCTAGACCACCTTGTGGCAGTTTAACAATGGTTTTCTTTCTGTGTGGGAAGCCAATAAATGTCTAGAATCAGTGTGATAGGCCTCCAATGGAGTGTTGGGCATGTGGATAGGTCGGACATTTTGAGAGGTTCTGTAGGATTCCTTCTCAGACAGTCAGTAGACAAGGACCCGGATAGAAGGTGGCATCCAGGGTTTATTTAGGATCAATACCAGGTGAGGGTAGCCAAGCCTCAACTACACACAGAGGACATGGTAGAGACAAGGGGACCCAACTGAGGGGTCAATGGTCGGTTACTAGTGCAAAATCTTAGAGAGGACATGCTTCAGGTAGCCGTGTGTCAGGCCAGGTGCACATCATGGAGCTACCAGAGGCTGAGTAGGATGGTGATCCGATGATGGTTAGAGTTACGCCGTGAGTGTGGTCGTGATTACTTGTTTTCTTTTTGGCATGGACTTTTTAGGCATGTCCATTTTGAGTGCACGAGGTGCACAGGATATATGTGGACTGACTAGATGCTGGTCAGTGGGACTGACACCATTTCAAGTGCATGATATAATTATATATATATATATATATATATATATATATATATATATATCTGTGTGTGTGTGTTTGTGATGCGTAGCATTAGGAGCATCAAGGATGTAGTTTACTTTAGGTGTTGTGGGCATCAGGAGCATCGAGGATGCGGGTTACTTGAGGTTCCATGGACATCAGGGCATCAAGGATGCGGGTTACATGAGGTGCATGTTATTGGGCTTAGATTTGAGCCTCCATGGGATGCGGGACCTCATAGAGGTGGACACCATGCAGTGTGGGGTATGATCGGGTGTCATAAATGACACAGGAGTACCAATGAGGTGCAGGGGTGATGATGCGTCATGGGAGGACCATGGTTCTAGGAAATAGGTCATTGAATTTTTGCTTGGTTTCAGTTTTTTCAGGTTGAGACCGAGTTAGGAAATTCCTATGGTGGGGAACCCCTTGAGGAATTTAGCCAGAACCATTGGGGTTGGGGTATTCCAGGTTTCTTTGACCAGGATGGGTATGTTCGGTGCCATCTATGGGTTTCACTTGATAGCTCGGGGGTGAGCTATGTTAAGGTGGGGAAATTATAAGATCCTGTGTTTTTGGAACTTGTCAAAATCCAGTCCTAGTTTGAATTTTTGATATTTTTGTTGGTTTGAAATGTATTTTCAACTTGTTTTTGAGTAAACTGGAGAAACATGGAAGCTTCTAGAAAATTCCAAATTACACGCCATGTACCTTCAATGCACACCGTGTACCCTTGTCCGTGTGTGAATTCCATACATGGCATTTGATCATGTTGTCTGGATGGATATAAATAACCAAGTACACACCATGTACACTTAGTACACGCTATGTAGGTCTTGACTGTGCGGAGGCTATACATGGCGTGTAAGGGTTTCAGGAAGAGTTGGACCATGTCCATGCCGTCTAGTCATGTCGGCAAGGCCGTCGGCCACCAAATGAATAGTTAAATGGTATATAAGGCATGTATACCTATATATATGCTGTTTATTTTCTTTTTTTTCTCTCTAAAATGGGTAGTAGCCTCATTTTGAGGCAGAAACCCGAACCCTCAACAGGTTTGAGCGAGGAGAGCTGGCCGGAGCTCATTTTACTCCCAGATCTTCCACTGAAGTCTGATACGAATATCATCAGATCCATTGGAACCACCTCGGTAAGTCCTTGATTCCACTTGAACCATTTTCTTCGATTCCTCCTCTCTACTAAGTTATCAAGGGTTGAGTGTTTTTGACCATTTTATAGATCCATCACATTTTAGGCTGAATTAGAGGCTGATACCGAATGAGGTTCATCATATGAGTATAAGGTAAGTGTTTCATACCTTCTTTTGTGTTTTTATGGTCATTTGGGGGTTACAGCCTTATGGCGTGATGTCAGGTATTGAGCGAGACCCGTATTTATTAATATTGGAACAACTGTATGCATTGTGGGATTTCGTTGGGTATTTTATTATCCTATTATACTTGAGTGAGGCTGGGTTAGAGGTTTCTACTCATTTGGGGAATTTTGGTTGGGGGTTCCAAAATGGTTAAAATTTAATTACTGTGAGTTAAATTACTGAGTTTGAATTGTTAAGCATGATTAAGTTTGTTAGAGGATTTCAAGACCTCAGTGATGGTGTGGGACAACACGTTGCTAGTGAAATTCAACTATTTAGTTTTTTTTTATTTTAAGTATTTATTTTGATTATATATATGTGATGTGTGATATTTCATATACTGTAACCTTTGGGTTGTGTTGGGCATGGCTTGGGGATTGTTGAGTGATGCTGATCACAGGTTGGGCTTGGCCTGAATTACATTGGGTGGTTCTTAACATGGGATTGAGCTTCATGGATGTCGGCTTGAGACAATGTGACTTTCATGTTGGGCATGGCCTGGGTTACTTGGATGGCGAGGCCATTGGACTTGAGTGACATTGTCATGGGGACATGAGGTGTCAGAGATTTTGTGGCTGGGGAACTTGTTTTGGTGATTACCGCTCACCTGGAATATTGAGTAGTGTGCACATAGGTAAACTCCGTGATGAGGTGGTTTTGACCACTCATTGGGTAGAGGCCCCCAATAGATGCAGTTAAGTACAATTGGTTTGGGGGGATTACCATAGGAAGACACGTGGAAGGTGAGGAGCCTTCAGGGGAAAGCATTGAGGCTATCAGTTTTGGGGTAGAGGCTTGCTGTGATTTGAGGACAGACATCGTTTTCCCTCTAGTTACAGATTGAGGGCAACCATTACTTTCCCTATAGTTACTGATTTGAGGGCAGATATCATTTTCCCTCTGGTTTCTATATGAGGACAGGCATCACTGCTCCTCTGATTGTTCTTCCATGGGTAGACATGGGATTTCGAGCAGGTTTACTATTGTTTGGGTGTGACTTTGGGACATCAGTACTTGAGACATGAGGTGTCCGAAGGAACATGGTTCTGGGTTACATGATAGATATTCCGGCATTGGCCGAAGCATGTGACACTCCATGGTGCCTACTGAGCACTAGTGGAGTTTATCTTTATTTGTCCATCATATTGTTTACTACTTTCCTTATAAATGCATTCCTACTTAAACACTTATATTAGGTATGTACCATTGGGTGGTATCCTACTAAGATTCATCTCACACCTTACATGGGCCCTTTGGGACGCATGTAGACTTAATGAAATTGCATGCAGGAAAATGGTCAGTCTTAGGAGCTGGACCGTAGTGATTTTTGGCATGGAGACTGGTATGGACCTTGTGGACATGCCTAGTTGGATTTTACTTTGTTTAACTTCCATGTTTATATATCATCATGCTTACTTTAATATGTAGCAACTGTTGGTTAGAATTTGGTTCTATTTATATAGATTTATATGTATGACCTAATAAGGATGCATGATTGTTGTTTAGTAGTTGTTGAAATTTATTTCTGGCATGTTGTTATGTTTACATTCCCCTACCGTTGTTTCTACTTTGCTTTCGTTGTTTATTTTCTATTTATTCTGCTTCCGCTCTGCGGTTTTGGTTCGAGTCTGCTAAGTTGTTTATTTCTCCTACACGTTTTATATTATTGCTCAAAACTATACCATTATTATCCTCTGAGAGGGTATAACCTCCCCACTATACCTATAAGACCCTTGCTGCTAGTCGGCAGCCTTTGGCATTCGAGGAGCTGCACCTAACGTAGTAACACCTGACCCGTTTAGCACTATTTGAGTGGCTCTTCGAGTCTGGGATGTTATAGGACCCACTTCCCAATGGGTATGGTCCCTTCGGTTGGGCAGACCAGGTCAGCCCAGACCCAACCAGGTCGGATCAGATGAATCAGGTCGGGTTGGGTCGGTCTGACCGGGTCAGACTGGGCCCAGACCCAACTGGCCCCTTTTTAGTAAAATGGGAATAAATTCCAAACCGTGCGTCTAATTGATGAGCCATTTGCGGCATTGGGACCCTTGCGATGAGACAGTTTTTTTGGCATACTTCAAGTGAGTTTCCATGGATTTTTAGTTATAACTGATGGATTGAGCAGTAGATTATCTCAGAATCAAGCGCGCAATGAGCGGACCTCAGATGAGTAGTCAAGAGGACCTCATTGGTCAAATAGACAAATAGACGTGCAAACCTTAGTGGCCCGACAAATGAATTGTCATGCAGACCTCAATGGCCTAGTAGACAAAGGGTCATGGGAACCTCAGTGGCCCGACAGACGAATAGCCATGTAGGCCTTAGTGGCCCGACAAAAAAATAACAATACGGACCTGAGTGGCTTGACAGATGAATAGCCGTGCAGACATCAGTGGCCTGATAGATGAGGATCTGTGTAGACCTCAGTGGCCTGGCAGACGAGCATCCAAGTGGACCTTCGTGGCCTAACAGTTGAGAAGACTTCACTGGCCCGAAAGGCCTCATTGACTCATTAGGGATGAATCAATTATTAGTAAAAATGTTTATATTTATGATCGATGAACTTGTTTTCTATGTTTTAGGTTGTACCTGTGTGAGCTGACTCTAGTAACACTCTCTCGACTGTACTTCTTAAAGGATACACTTTGTGTACCTCTTTGATAGTATACTTTGTGCATACTTAACTTTGTGGTATTACATTTGTGTTTCAGGGTCCTTACTGAGTATTGTGTAACTCACCCCTACACGGGCTCTACCTGCACGTGTTGTTTCCCGTGCAGATGACAGATGCTCTGATAGAGACCTTGGTGGACTTGCACCAGGAAGTTCCTAGGGAGATCTGAAAGACAAGGGGTACTTCTATGACTTCAGGAGACACCCCCTTCACCTACCCTTTAGTTTGGGATTACCACATATGGACTTGAAGAGCATGAACTTGTCTTGTTTTTGTTGGGCTTGTATTCTGGCCCCTTTACTTTTAGCATTGTGGGTTTGGATGTGTGTGCGTGCATGCATACAGGTACACATGAAAATTCCTCCCACTTATGGGATAATGCCTTCAACGCTAGTCACCAGCCCCTGGCCTTCGGGAGGCTGGATTGGGGTAGTGATGGCATGGGCCTTGGGGGATGGGTTGTGATAGAGTGGTATCAGAGGAGGTCGGTTCTACCTTAAAAACCCAGAGTCTATGAGTTTTGTTTGGGGAAACAATGTTATGTGTTTTGAGCTCGTCATTCAGGCCAGGGAATCCAGTGTTGGTGCAATGACCGATGTATCCATACACCAGGACCTTGAATTTTTTTAACTCGGTACATGAAAACACTAGTTGTAGGGAGAAAAATGATGGTACATGCATCGTATAGGAATGGGTCGGGTTTTCCAAGTCCTTCTTGAGTCATCTCACCAAGTATACACTATTAATCATGGTACATCTTGTTTTGTTTCAAGATGCTTCCACATAGACAACCAACCGAGATTCCATCGCATGAGCAAGAGGATGATCTGTTGGGTGATGAGATGGGTACAAAGGTACGTACCTGAGACAACACCACCGAGTGGTGTACCAACTATACCACCACTTGTGGGGTATCATGTGGTACTCATTGTAGTAGCATATGAGATGCACGAGCTGAGCACACTTTCACAAGTTTCAGCAACAGAGACCCCTCAGGTTCTGAGGTGAGCCCGACTCATAGCCAGCTAAAGATTTTCTTAAGGTGGTGAATGAGTTTTATGTCTATTTAGGACACCATTAGATTAGATGGTGGTCCTAATAGTGAGGTTTCTATGTGGGTTAGTAGGATGATGGTGAGGTTTGGACTACCTGATCTTACAATGAAGTGACTCTTCTGTGGTCATAGCTTAAGAACCTTTCTCAAAGAAGGGGAACTTTCCATAAAATCTAAGGGATATGCATGCCCAAGATATTATACAGCTTCAGTAGAATGACATGTCGGTAGCTGAGTATTCATCGAGGCGTACCCACCATTGCAGGTACTCGATGAATACGATACGACCAGTGCTTTAGGGATCGGACCTCCGAGCAAGGTGTGTTTAGGGCCATCCGAGACAACACTATTACTCTATGCATTCATACTTTTGTTAGAGTGTTATAGATAACCCTTGTAGTTGAAATTACTTTGTCTTTGCAGATACAACCATCAGATGTCAACAATGAGAAAAGCAGGAAGCTGACGTCAGTCTCAGAGACTTGGACATGTGAGATGTTATGAGAAGAGGTCCCAAGATAGGGGATCTACAGCTCAAGGATTATAGGGTGAGTCAAGTCAGCCTAGAAACATGTAATGCATTTCAAAAGATAGCACGTGACATCTTGCTAGGGATTTTCCAGCCCATCGTGATGAAGTGAAACGGTGGATGGGCCATCAGGGAAGAGATAATGACATGAATAGATGAATCTTCCGAGCGACAGATGTGGTAGAGGATCTGGGAGAGCAGTACAAGGTGGTATAAATTTTGATATGTTACAACCATCACCCCAATGTGGTCCCCACATTGCTCAGGGAGATGGAGGATAGGGAAAGGGGGAAACTGCATACAGTCATGGAATATGACCCAAGGGCTCCATAAATGATTTGAGGTATGATTTGTGTCTACTATTACCTGCTGAATTAATAGAAATAGGTGATAATCATTCCATCTTTTCATGAATATTTTTCAAGACCCAGAGTCTCTGATTAAACTATTGACTTGACCCTTACGTATGGAGATACCTATGGGAGGAGTCTCGATAATCAAACATACACTAATGGTGTGATATGACCCTTGAGGTAAGAGTTTTGGTTGAAACCACTTTGTGGAAGCATTGATGCCTTACGATGTTAGTTTGGGTATGGAATAGTCATCCATAGTTCATGCTCATATTGACTATTTTAGGCGAAGGGATGCAGTATGTCCGCAGTGTTGGAGTGGGGTTTTCATTGGTCGGAAAAAAAGAAAAACTATACAGCATGGGATAAAATCTTGCATAGGAGGGTGTATCCAATCACACTTTAGTTGGCCATCCATACCCACTTTTCAATGGATGTTTTGAGTTTTTGGTTCCTAGAAGTAGTGGCAGAGTAGGGGGACGTATTTGCAAAAAATGTTTCCTGGATTACCTCCCCATAGGGTGATGGAATTATGTATCATTATACACCCCAAGATGGAACCAATATCAGTATCAATATATCATATGGATTTTGTAGAGCTTTGAGAGCTGAGGGTGTAGGTGGGGGACTTGTAGAGGAAGGACATAGTAAGACCCAGTGTTCGAGGTTATGTCTGGATTACCAAAACGTTAACCAAGTGGCTGTGGAGAGAAAGTATCCACTACCAAAGGGATGATGAATGCATATATCAGTTGAAAGGGGCCTCCTTTCATGTGGATAGAAAGGTGCCTGTCGGCTTTTCAGCAACTAAGACAATGTTTGATGAGTTCCCCAACCTTAAGTTGGCAGTGGTAATATTCATATTGAAGATGTGGCAATACTACCTTATGGGAAAATGATTTATCATCTACTCTAACCACAAGATTCCCAAGTATATCTTCTCTCATTAGAATTTGAACTTGAGATAGAGATGATGGATAAAGATTCTTGAGGACTATGACCTCGAAGTAGTCTATAACCCTGGTAAGGGAAACATGGTTGCAGATGCTCTCAGCAGGAGATCCAGTTCATAATTTTTGAATGAGGAGACGGAGAAGTTGGCCTCATTATAGTTATCCTTAATGTATTGAGATGATGCAGCTTACCTCCAATCGGTGGTTGTTACCCCTCCACTATTAAAGTGAGTCAGGGAGGCACAACTCGATGATACTGACTGTGAGTCTTTAAGTTCTCAATTATCCATAGGGAATACCCCTGATGGATGTTCAAAAAGTGGGGAACACTTTGTTCCTTTCAGAGGATGCACAGTAGTAGAAATGGATTCCTAGAGTGATGAGATGCATTGGGATATGCATGTGGCTGTCCATGCGGACACTGGGGTTGATGGAAAAGGTTAAAGTTGGGATTACCTATTGATATAAAAGTTGAGTGCCTTTTTAATCAGTTTTGTGGTTTTTCAACACATCGTGTAGATCCCCTATGCTTGGAAGGGATTCTAAGAGGTGTTTTGGACTCATATGTGCTTGAGAAAATCTTTCCACCAAATGGAGACAACTAGACAGGGCAGACCATTCAGGTCTTAGAGGACATGCTACATGCTTGTATCCTCAATTTTAGCCGTAGTTGGGAGGATCACTTACCTTTAGTGGAGTTTGCGTAAAACAAAATCTACCACTCCATGATCAGTTTTGAACCATTAGAGCCCTTGTATGGATGACCTTGTAGGTTGCCACTTTTCTGGATTGACCCCGTAGAGTTAGTGCTCATGGGCCCGAAGTTGTTGCAGGCTACTACAGAAAAGGTGCAGGTCATCTGGGAGTATATGAAGACTGCACATAGCTATCAGAAGTCCTATTCTGATTGGAAATGAAGACCCTTGGAGTTCTATGAGGAAGACCATGTGTTTATCCGGGTCTCTCCTCAATATGGTATACATAGATTTGGTCTGGGAAAGATGGATGTTGATGACAGGGTGACTTTTTCGAAGTTTCCAATGGATATAGAGGATTGATAGGAGATGAACCTATGTGGGTGATTTATTCCTATAGAGCATGTTCAGTGGTAGCATAGGAATCTCCAGGAGAGCACTTGGGAGTGGGAGGCCCAGGTTCATGCTCGTACCCTTGTCTGTTTGGGAATCCCTTGGTTTGGATTTTGAGGATGTAAATTATTAGTTTGGGGAAGCTATAATGAATTGGATTTTCTTGGTTTTATTTTTAGAAAATTTATGGGAAAATTATGAGACCAGGTGCTGAGATAGAGTGAGAATACAAGGCCCGGTGTGCCCGGAATGGTCCATCAAAAAATGTTTTGCTTTCAAATAGTGCTCGTGAGAAGTTTTCCAGAAAAAGTGGAATAGATCTTAAATGGGTTCCCAGATCAGAAATCTGAGGGAAACGTTGCATTCAGGATGGCATGTTTAAACTAATCGTGGATTAAGTTTAGTCGGTGTGGGCTTCTAGTGAGAAAATTCGAAAATATCATAATCATAAATAAAATAATTAAACATTTTTTTTCTTAAAATTATTATAACTCACTAAAGGTGAATCAGATAGAAAATCCGAGACCATCGTTGAGCTCATGAGGGTGTTCTTTCCTTAGGAAGATCCTATCATTGGTCAACATGAACCAACCATGGAATGTAGTTTTTGGGATGTGGACCTAAATAAAATAATTAAATAAATATTATTTTATTTTTAAATCCATATAACTCATAAAAGGTAACTTGCTTTGGAAAACTGAGAGTACCGTTGAGCTCATGGGAGTGTTCTTTCCTTAGGTAGGGCCTAACCTCGACTGGTGCAGGTTGAGGGTAAAAGTTAAATTTTGGGCGTTTTAAAGAGAAATAAAATAAACTTAAGAAATTTTATTTTATCCAAATATTTTTTTTTTCTGCAACACAATGTTGAGCCAGCTGTTTCATTTCATTTATGAACCAACGTAACGACACTACAACTCAAGTATAACAGAAATGTTGTTCAATTTCAAAAATGAAACAGCATAATGTTGCAGCGACTCATCATAATAGAAACACTAAAACATGTTTCCTCCATTTAATTGTTTAACATAGATATGAGATCATTGTCATGATCTTGGATTGACTCTGAGGCTCCGGAGGAGTGGCATTGGCAAGCGGAGAACAGTGAAGAATGAGGAATCTCCATGAGTTCCATCCTTACCCTTTGAAGGATCTCATCATCGACGAGAGTTGCAGATCAAGAATTGATGAACGATGGTGGAGCAACTCCATTATTCATTAAGGAGTGATCCGATTCAAGGTAGGGGTTTATTTTTTTCTAAGTGATTAACTTAACCCGTTCTTATTTCTATATGATGAATCCAGGAAAATCCACTAACATATTTACTTGGGGATCAATCGTCTTTGCTGGACATGGGAATTTTCATGCGAGGAATTATGGGAATTTGGATTTGTATTTTGATTATCCTATGTTAATCCTCTGAACAAGGATGAATCATGCCGACATGAAAAAGGTTGTGGTCCATCCTTTGTGTGTTCTTTGCATGTTATTATACTCTTCCCTTTTATCCATAGTTCGTGATGTGATGAAAACCACAGTCCAAGCAGGACCACAATAGTGAATCAACCCGGGTAGGTGGCTGAGGGAGATAGAGGCGCTGGGTGAACAACTTCTGGAATGGGAGACAATGATGGTAGAGGGAGGGTCGTGACTAAGAGGGTTGTGGTAGTGATGAAAGGTCACGACTGCGACAAGGGTCGCCAGCTCGAAGGCTGTCGGCAGTGGAACCCATGGTAGGTGCCGCAAGTGGTGGAACAGGGCCACTGGAAGCCATCCAGTAGTGATGGAACATGGCGGGGACCATGTGTGGGAGGCAACACACCACAACAGAGGATTCCGCAACTAGTGGGACGCGGGTTGACGCCAGTATGCAGTCTGTGGGACCGCATTCGGGGGATATGACTGTTCGAGTCGATCGCACGATTCATGGAAGATTCGACACCTTCCACATCCAGGATGGACCAAATTGGCCTGCTAGTGCAGGCTGGGCTTAGGGGAAACTGAGATGCTAGGTGACCTTGCTGGCTAGAAACCGGCCCACTAGCGCAGGCAGGGCTAGAGGAGGACCGGGATGCCGGGTAGTCCGGTGGGCCAGACCTGTGACCCAATGGTCCTAGACCCTTGGTTCAGGCTGGACTAGGTCAGCCTAGACCTGACAAGGTTAGGTAGGTTCGACTTGGTCGGACCGGGCCCAGACCCAACCGACCCCTTTTTAGTTAAATGGGCATAACTTCCAAACTATGCATCCGATTGGCGAGCCTTTTACAATGTTGGGCCCCTTGTGACAAGATGGTCCTTTTGGAATACTCCAAGTGAGTTTCTGTGAAGGTTGAGTTATGACTGATAACATGAGGAGTAGATTCTCTCAGAATCAAGTACGCTATGAGTAAAAATATTACGGCTAGCTGTGATAATAAGGAAGTGACCAGTGAACCTCAGACGAGTAGCTGAGCATACCTCGTTGTCTTGGAAGATGAATTGATATACGGAACTCAATGTCTTGGTAGAAATATAGACTTGCAAACCTCAGTGGCCGTGTAGAAGAATAGACTTGAAGACCTCAGTGGCCCGACAAACGAGGAGTCGTGCAGATATCAGTATCCCCATAAACAAGCAGCTAAGAGGACCTCTATGGACCGACAGATGAGCAAACCTCAGTGGCCCAACATACCTCAATGATTCATCAGGGATGATTCCCTTAGTAGTAAAAATGTTCAGCTTTATGACCAATGAACTTGTTTTCTATGCTTTAGGTTGTACCTATGTGAGTTGAATCTAATAACTCTCTCTCGACTGTACTTCATAAAGGCTACACTTTGTGTACCTCTTTGGTAGTCTAATTTATGGATACTTACCTTTTTGGTATTACCTTTGTGTTTTAAGCTCCTTACTGAGTATTGTGTTACTCACTCCTGCACGGGCTCCACCTGCACGTGTTGTGTCCCGTGCAGAAGACATACACACCGATAGAGACCTTAGTGGACCAGCACTAGGCAGTACCCAGTGAGATCTGAAAGATGAGGCGTACTTCTACAACTTCAGGAAGCACCCCCTTGACATACCATTTAGGTAGGGATTACCGCTGATGGACTACCAGAGCATGTACTTTTCTTGTTTTTGCTGGGATTGAATTCTGAACCCTTTACTTTCAGCATTGTGGGTTTTTATGTGTGTGTGTGTGCCTGCATATAGGTACTCAGTAAATTGTCTCACACTTATGGGATAATTACTTTGGCGGTAGTCACCATCCCCTGGCCATCGGGAGGTGGGCTTGGAGTAGTCATGACATGGGCCATGGGGGATGGGTTGTGACCGAGATAAACATAGTGTTGTGGATTTTCCCAATAAAACATATATATTGTTTTTCATTTCAAGTAGTAATGTTGAACCCATGTATTTATCTGGTTTTCAAAAACTACTAAACCATTTTTTCCTTCATAATACAACTTCCTTGTAATCATTCCAATATAATGAAATAATGTACTGACTCCGTGCTTCTGGGGTTGGGGTGCTACAGTTGGTATTAGAGTAAGTTTAGTAGAAAACATGGAAACTAGATTTAGAAAATGTAGATTAGGGGAAAACCCCTAATATAGACTTGAAAATACACATACAAGAACATCCTAAAATTTTGGTAAGGAATAGATTATTTGGATCTTCCTATAAAATAAATCCTTGTCTGGATACTACAAGTGGACGTGGTTCTGGCACAAATGTACCTAGGAGTAATAACTCTAATAAGGTGTTTTGGGCTTGACCGGGGTAACCTGGTACACAAAAATGGGCCTTACTGCACACTTGGTTTGACACTCTCGGGGGATACACTTAGGATAGTGAAAAATTTCATTACTATCCATTATGAAGGATTTGTGCCCATAAAGTATCCAAAGTATATGGTTTTAGGATTTCTGATGCATAAATTTATGTTATGTACTATACCATGTTTAGGGTTATATAGAGTTCATAATTTTACGATCTAATTTAGTATATGGAATTGATTAGAAATGGATCATAGCAGAATGAATGATAACTTCCCCAATTAACGCGATGCAAATAGTAAGAACGATCATATCTCTTATGGTCTTAAGCCATCATTTCGAAAGAATATAGTCTCCAATGTATCCTCATCACATGAAGAGATAATATCATGTGTTAAAAAGATATATAAAGAATTCTCTGAGTCCTATGGATTTTAATGGAAGTAAGATAAGAAGACGGTGGAAGAGGAAAGAGTAGATAAAGTGAGGAATAAAAAGGGTAGTTTTCCAACATGTGGTACTTGTGGAAGAAAAAACCTCGGATCCTGCTTAAAAGGAAGAGGAGTCTATTACAAGTGTAGAGAAAAGGGACATGAAGTTCCTGATTTCAAGGGTAAGAAAATGGTTTGCAATGTACTGTGATTCTACTACAAGGAAATGGGACACTTTGTGAATCAATGTCCCAACCATCAAAGGAATATGCCCCAAAGGATGTTACTAAATAATGATCAAGTCATGATACTTCCACAGATAAAGTGGAATGATTAATATGCCTCATCGAGAATCATGTCATCTGAATATTTTATCAGTAATATACTGGTTATAAGAATTATGGAATATATGAGGATTGTACTGTTGTACTATTTCATTAAGAATTTGAGGTCGTATGATGAATTGTACCAAGGATAAGTGACTCAGTAGAAATTTAATACCTTGGGAAATTATATGGATGAGGGAAAGGCAACCCTAAATATATTCCTAATGATTAAGATAATGATGATGAAATGATTGATTTGGATAAGTACTCACTACCAAAAAACTGATTATTGACTTGTCTACAAGTGCTATATGATATCATTGATGGAGTTTACAACATTTATGGATATAAGGAATATATCCAACAACATGTGTAAGGATGAGTGCATGTTTCCAATAAGGGTTTATGGTAATTTGAGTTATTACCATATTTCAAGAGGATACATGATGAATATATTCACATGTTTGGAATTTGAAAATTTAGGACTGTTTCATGTCGATTAAAGGAAAATAAGGTACCAGATGCATTGAGAAGAATGGATCATGGAGTTCTAAACAAAATGAGGATTTCCAAGGACCCCATGTACATGTACCTAGTAAGGATGGATATGGGAATGATTCTAAAGTGTTGTATCATGATGTTTTGTAAATTTAAACCATTTATGAAATGGTTTAAGTTGATCAATGTATGAGGATTTAGAGTTTAATCTCACCAAATTATGCAACCTATGCTAAGAGACAAAGTATAGATAGTTCAAGGCACAAATTATCGATTGTGTTTGTGAAATAAAAATGTATATTTATACTCTTATATAGTGAAATAATTCCTCAACTCTAGGAAAAGATTCCTAATAAAAAATGTTGTCCTATTTTTTTTTTCATAACTGTATTTTATGGTTTTGTGGTAATGTCTTTCATCTGATCATGTTCTCTATCACTTTCCATCAAAACATTATGGCTTGATTATTCTTCCCTGACCATGTTATCCAATTAAAATGCATACTTTTGTAGTAACTAATGCATTAACCTTTCCCACTTATTAAGAGGTTATTTTAACCATATTTCTGATGTGGGTTTCTTAAAAGGAAATTTTCAAGTATCAACCATTAACTTTTGAAATTAAATTTTAAAATTTCGAGGATGAATTTTTTGTAAGGAGGGGATAACGCAACACCCTAAGGTTTACAAATAAATTTAATATTGAATGCATGAAACACTGAGTCTATAGAAAAAAAATACTTTATTATAAATGATCCAATAAACATAATTTTTCCACTTCCATTATTTGAATTTTTAAAATCTAACATATAAGGTTGCGTTCAGGTTGATTTTTGGAGTCTGATAGAATAGACTTAATTTTTTTGTGAATAGTAACTTACCCTTCTGAATAGTAACCTACCCGTATGAATAGTAACTTACCCTTATGAATAGTAATATACCCTTATGAATAGTAATTTTATTCTTTTGAAAAGTAATATGACCCTTATGAGTAGTAACCTCATCCATGAAATTATAAATAAAATTTAGGCACCTTATAAATGAAGTAGAATATTTTATAAATTATTAATTAAGTATTCGTATTTTTGTGAGTGATAAATATTTAATTAAAATTTTAATTTAATAAATAAATTAGTTTTCATAAAATGGGTTCCAAAATAAATATTTTTTTCCTATGATTTTAAGATAATTTTATGAGACCATAGTTAATTTTTGAAAGTATTATAAAATCCATTTTTAATATAAAATATGTATTTTTCAAGTAAATAATGATCTTATTTAAACATTAAATTTAACATATTTAGAAAATTATTTTGAAAAAATGGATCTCATTTTTGGATTATTCATGTCAAAAAATGGTTAGAGCTAATTTTTGGGATTTTTCTAAAATACATGAATTTATTGATGAATAGTAAAATACGATAATTTATGATAAATGCTAAATACATGGTTTATTGAGTCATTAGTGATGTAATACCAATGTAGGCACAATTTTTTGGAACTCACATGCACTTATTACTATTTTTGATAACCTAAATCAAGACTATTCATAGTCCTGAGCAAAAATATTAAACTAATGATTAAATTAATAAGAAAGCCCTCCTCTTCTCCACTATAAATACCACCCCTCCTTACCTCTTCTCATCACTTCTCTCAAGACTTGTGACTTGTCTAAATTCTACCCAAATATCCTACAAAGCTTCTATACCATGTCTTGGTCTCATAAAAAGACCAAATCCTCTCCCCTAAAGAGGCTCTCAAGGAAGATTAATTCAATAGGTAAATTCCTATTTTAAATTATTTTACTTTCATTTCAAGTTCATTTGTTTTCTTTTTTATCCTCACCTCCACTATTCCAAATGTTATGAAAAATAAGGTTCCTAACATGTACTATAATATTGTTATGATTATGGAATGATTTATTATCATCTCTCCTTTACAATTATTTTATGATAGTAGTAAAAAACACAATCTCAGATGTGCTAATTTACCACATTCATGGACGATGGGTTTTCAATTTATGTTACCATATTAAATTATGGTCATGAAACCATTATTATGGTTTAAAAAGACTATAATATATATATTATGTCTCATCTATGGTTCTGGAATATTCTTTTACACATGTTTTTGATTTATAAAGCAAAATGAGTTCGTTGTGATCAAAAACTGCTAAAAAACCCATACAGTTATCAT
The DNA here is from genome assembly GCA_963277665.1 of Viscum album. Taxonomy (NCBI): domain Eukaryota; kingdom Viridiplantae; phylum Streptophyta; class Magnoliopsida; order Santalales; family Viscaceae; genus Viscum; species Viscum album. The sequence goes on from OY728123.1 coordinate 475,833,178, forward strand.
TATATAATTTATATAATGATTCATCTTCACTCCAAGTAAAAAAATTAAATTTACAACCATTTAGCCTTTTTTATTTTCACTAATAACATATAACTTCAATTCGGAACAACCATCCTCATTTTACATGATTATTGGTTCAGGTATATAAGTATACTGATCAAGAAATAAAGAGACCCGAACAATGAAATTGAACCTCTTAACCCATCAAAAAGTCCATTAATGAAGTTAATAAGGTTATAATAAATCAATTAAATGAACATGAGGTTCTGGGTTTATTAATTAATGAACCTACATTTTATTTTTCAGGTCATTAAGATCAAGTTGAGAATACCTTCAGACTTAAGGTAAGGGTTTCTTCATCTAACTTCCCTTTTTGTGAGATATTCTGTATTCACTACTACTACTTTTGTATGGTGTATGTATACTTACTATTGTTGTTTGATATCATTAATTTCTTTATTTTAATGATATTAAATGTATCTTTTTATGATTATTAATTTTTGGGCATACGATTCAGTTGATTACAAAGTTTTAAGTATTTTCTACCCGAACCTCCATTTTCATTCGGGTTGCTCTTATTCTATACACACCTCAATGAAATTGTTATTTATTCCTATTTAATCCTCAAAAATTATGTGTTAATGTTATATATATGTGTACCAATCATAATCCTTAATTATTTTAAAACAATCTTTCAAAAATTTGTTCTGAAATGAAAGATCGATTCAAGGAACTTCTCTAATTCTTACCTATTATGAAGTTCACTCTATAATATGTTTTAAGCCATATTTATCTTTCTAAAATCAAAAATTTTATCATGAAAAATATATTTTGGTTCATTTATGGTTTTATGAAAGAAAACATGCCTTTTCATTGTAAAATTCATTAATATTTTCCATAAACCACACTAAAATGTTTTATTTCTAGTGTTGCATTAAAAACACATTTTAAATGATTTCAACTAAATAAGACTTTATTTAAGACTAAAATATAATTTCAATGACTTTAACTTTTATTTTTTGGTATTTACATGTTTACAATCTGATTTCATGACATATAAAATTGATTTTCCAAAAGAACGCTTCTATCCAAAGTAAAAAAGGTTTTTTCTCATCTCACATTAACTTTTATGAGATATATTCCTTGATCACCACTTGTTTCTTACTTGTGGCGTATGTATTTAACTTTGGTATATCATATAAAGAGTATCCTTATTCTAATGATATTATAAGGGATTATGATTTGAATTTTTCAAGGTGGTATGGGACACTTTGGAATGTTTAAGGATTATTTCCTCAAATTTTTTTCAATGGTATCATTTAAAAGTATATTCATCTATGTCAACATGCCATGTTAAATATTATAATTCATTGAGGTTTTTATCTTATGTTATCGTATAAAATATTATGTTGAAGGGTTTCTAATTAGTTTGATTATAGATGTTCAATCTTGATACCCTTCACCATATTACTCAGAATGGTTAGTGTTTATGTTAAATGATTGGGGAAAGTTATTTACATTTCATATTTTAGTTTCAATATGAGTGTACATGTTGATTATTTTCACCCCTTTTGTATGAGGAATGAATTGGACTTAGTAAGTAATGTGTGGGGCCCACAATAGCCTCTCAATACATCAGTAGGTCTTATGAGACAAATAGATATGGACTTGGCTGAGGCCTTTCCCATTTTAAGATATGGTTTTGGTCAAGGCCTTAATCATTTTTAGATGTCTTGGCTAAGGCCTAGACGGTATGTTTTAGAATGTCCTACATATGAATTTCCCTCATTATGAAGCTAGTAATTTAAATTTCAGGTGGTTATTCGACTAGTAGAATACCCATGAATATGTTTTATTATGGAATTATTTAATCAGATCTTATTCCTAGCATGGTATATACAAGTTTATTTTTAATGGAGTGTGTTTTTAGTTATTCACCATGCCTAATGTTTATGTTTATGATATCTTCCACTGTGTTTTTGACCCTTACTAAGTATCTGAGCTCACCCATTTTCTTAGGTTTTATTTTTCCCCAGGATGCGAAGAGGTATATTATGAATGAATTGCATGGATAAACTATGTATTGTGGATGTTCCCAATAAATATTATATGTTTTTTTTATTTAAAGTTTTAATATTGAACCTATGTATGTATCTAGTTATCAAAAACTACTTAACTATTTACTCTGACTCTGGGATTCTCTGGTCAGGGCATTACACAAACTAAAAAAAATTATAAATAATATTGAAGTGAAAGGTAAATAACTATTGGTTGAAAATACATTGCATGATAAATTAAATTAGTATAAGTCCCATAAAAATAAAATTAATAAGAAGGTGAAGTTCTTGGTGCCCATGAAAATTTATAGAAATTAAAGAAAATGGAATCCATGCATAGAGGGTTCTTAAAATATCAATGCAATAAATAATGAAAGATATTAGTTGAGAGAAATATTAAAAAAAATTATAATTAATGATGAACATGAAAGTACCACCTCATAATTCCCATTTATATTTATTATTTTGAAAATATGTAGGGAATTGATTGAGATGGACTACTGGGGTAGATATATGAGGTTTTCACTGCTAGACAATAAGATAAATTTTCCACCATCGGGTATTACTGTGATGAATAAATGAGAAGTTTAACCACAAATAGACATAAAACAAGATGTGGATCTATAAAAATACCAATAAGAGTTGAATCTTGAGTTATAGACATGCCTAAAAAAAATTAACGGATGAGGTATTCTAGTCACAATTTTCACCCCTGTTTTTATTATAAAAATATGTTTATAATGGGGTTTTTTTTGTGATACAATAAGAGAAACAGATGGTTTAATTTATTTAGATCTTTATATTTTCTATTTCATTTGTTGTTTTGATTGAATGATATATAATTTTTGATAAATCTATTTAACAGTGCCTTAATTAAGATATTTGGAATGTGGTATTACATATGTAGGACATTATAGAAAACCATGTTATCATAGGGAAGTATCTACTATTTTTTATAATGGTCTATCCCATATAGATATAAATAGATTAACTGAAGGAACCAACTAAGATTTATTTTGTTCCATAATTATCACACTAGTTAATTATCATACAATTCAAATTTAAAGAGGGATAATAAATTATTATGAATGACCCTTTTCTAAATGGATAATAAGAAGATGATGAGATTATAATTCACCCACATTTCATTTATATTTATTGTTGATAGGAGGGATAAAATACATGTAAATTAAAAAATACTGTCAAATGAAGGGCCTAAGGTTATGAAAATAAATAGAAATGGTGATATTGAATATCTTAAGTGTAAGATTATATATATTTTCATTAAAAAAGGATTTCATGTTGATTATAGCTATTTATATTTGTTGGTTGTGAAGGAAAATCAAGATATGATTCCATTATATAATGAAAATAAATAATAGACAATGCTAATTGAATACCTTTTGAAGACATCTTGAAAATGGGAAATTGATGTAGAACTTTATTTTTGTTGAGTATTTTTTATTATATTCATGATAAATACATGTTCTGATGGAGGAGTCACCATCTAAAATAGAACCGTATATGTTTTAATGGGTTCCATGATGACTATAGAAATTAATAAATTTTGATTGGGAATAAAAAGAAACATATACATCCATTATATGTGGAAAGGAAGGAAATATGAAATGTTTCTTAAAGTCATTAAGAAGATATCTTACAATTGGGATATTCATGTATCCCTCTAATTATAATGATTATTTATAATAATATTCATGTTAATATCATTTGATATTGGAGGAATCAATATATGAAATAGTTCTTAGTATGTATCGGTGGGTATTGGTTAGTGGGAGGGTAAATTACTAATATCAAATAAGCTACACTAGATGAAGAATTAAAGAAAACATCCATAGAGAAATATGATTTCCAATTTCTTTACTAGGTGGGGAATTAACTTTGGACGATGTTTGAGGATCAGTTTAAGTTTTTGATAAGGATTACATATTAGTCCAAGTGATTATGATATTATTTGGGTAAGTGTGGAATTTTGAGTATTGTGATGAATAATTCACAATGGCATGAACATAGAGTTCAATCGATTGATTTAGTATTCATCAGTATAGATTTGGTACCTATGTAGGGAGTTTTTAAAGGCATTTTCTAATGAATATTTTTCAAACTAAATGTAGATTAAATTCTAGAAAAACATATATTTGATTGTCCTATGTATAGTTAGTGCATAAAGGAAAATTTCACCAGTGTATGAACATATAGTTCATTTGTAATCTATGTTTGGAAAACAAAGTTGATTGGAGAAAACCTAGAGTTTATTTATGAAAATATTGAGTTAGGGAAAGTGAAAAATTTCAAAGGTGTAAAATGGTGTGTTCCCTTGTACTCAATGTTAGTGAACTTATATCTCCACATAGATTTTTTGATGAAAAAAGTTTGAAATTTACAAAATTATGCAGAGCATAGAGTTGACAGTGCACCATGTTGTGTTGTTTTTATAATAACATAGATTTAATATAGATGGCATAAAGTTCCGATTAACCCTATGTGTCAACATTTAGTATTTTTATGTAACCTAGAGTACATCAATTTGTGAATTTAATATATCTAAATAATTTGTTTTAATTTTTTGAAAAATTTTAGTATAGTTTATTTTGAAGGAAACTCTAAACTAGATGATTTATGGTATATTATTTAGGGATATAAAAATTATAATAATGTATGTGTATCATGATTTTTTTGAGTCTAAAATAATAATATGATGGTAATTTTTTTGGAGGATGATATCCATAGTGATGATAGATCTTCCATGAAACATGCCAAAGTGGAAGAATGTAAAATTAATTTAAGACTATCTAATTTGTGGGGAATATGAGACATAATATTTTAATATAAAATAAATAATTATTATCATGAGATCCATGTAGTTTGAAATAGTGATATAAAGAGATATTTTAAATGAGTTTTAATATAAATTAATTCAAATAATACCAGACTAGTTTAAATTAATTAGTGATGAGGACCTGTAAAGGTTTTAGGTGAATCAAAATATGAATATTATGAAAATAATATTCATTGGATAATAAATATTTTATCTATGAATATTAATATTTAATAGGTGGAATAATCATATGTTTTATAACTTCTTCAATTTTGGAATCTTGAATAAAAACATTCAACTGAAGAAGAAGACGACATAGATACTTATGAGTATAAAAGATAAAAACCATAAATATTTTAATATATTAGAAGAAACCAATTTTTTATGATTTAAAATAAGGCATGTTCTGATACATTTCCTATGCAGATATTGTGTATCAAAGGTAATGATAACCATAAAGGCTTGAAGATCCTTCCTGTGTGTTGAATAAGAAGAGAAATATGATGATGGAGAGAAACATAGATTAAGATATTTTCTTTTCCAATTAGTAGATTCAAGAAGAGAAGAGACCGATACATTGGTTGGTGCCTATATTTTACATTGAGTATCTTGAAGTACCATTGTGATTAAAAATAATCTCTGTGATTTTGAGTGGAGAATAAGTATTGCATGCATACATTTTTGTTTATCACTCTTTATATATTGAAGTACTGTTTATTTGTTCTTGGATAACCCTTGAAGAGATGGTGGTACCAATATAAATAACTCTATTTATGAATTGTTGGTTCCAATATAAATAATTTTGTATCACTAGAGTGGGTAATACCCATACAACCATTATCTGTGACTTAAAATACACTTGTGATAACCTCAAAATTAAGCAATTATTAAATCAATTACCCAATGAAGTGGAACATGAAAAGGATTATGTTTCCATCATGGATCCAAACACTATAAAAATACAATATGTTTTAGTTCATTATTTTTTCTATATTTCATGATTAATTTAATGTTAATATAAAATTAATTTATACATTCATTTTAATAAGTGTATAGGTCCATGTGGAAGAGTATTTAGTTAATAAGAAATTAAAACATAGTAAACATTGGGTACACTGCTTCACCCAACCTCTCAATGTCCTTGCACGATCCACATGGATTTATATTATTGTTCTTGAATACCGTTCTAAGAAAAATGATAAATGTTAGAGTTTACAAGTGTTTTAGTCATGTATATAGAATGTATTCCTTGGCCATTATTTCACGCACAAACTTATAAAAATCAACAGAAAGATACATCAATGTGATTTTTATAAATTTAATTTCCACGTGGGAATTGTCTGTGATAAATTTATATATGGAAAGAAGAAAAAATAATCTATCAAATCAAACAAGGGTATCACTACATTATTATTGGTAGATATAGTTAACCTTGACCTATTTATTCCAATACAAATGGAAATAATAGGAAATAAATATTACAATTTAGTAATTTTTTTATGGTTATAGAATATCTAATTGGGTTTATTTAATTGTACATAAAAATTAGTCTTGTAAATATTTTATTAAATTTTCATTGGAATCTCAAACTAACAAAGTTTCATATCCATTTGGAGTGATCATGGAAAATAATTTGAAAATTAATACATTGATGGAATTTGTAATCCATAATTTTATAATAAATATTTTCTACCATTTATAACACCTTATAAAAATAATGTTATTGAATAATATAAATAGAATCTATCATAAATTTTAAGAACCCCCTTAAATGAATTAAATCACAATAAATACTTATGGATTGATGTGAAAAATACCCATTTTCATACCCCTAACCATTTCCATGTATGAGAAATTCACGAGAATACACCCTACGGAATTTGGAAAAATATGTAACCCAAAAAATTTATTTCATGGTAAAAGGATGGAAATGTTATATTCTTAACACAAATGATAACATTGACTACTATGATCATAAATCAGATGATTTTTTTTTGGGTACACGAACTCAAAATAGACTATCAAAATTTAATTAGAGGACCGAGACTATAGAGGAATCAATCCAGGAAAAATTTAAGGATATTTTTTAATAAAAATAAATTATAAATTAGTGTTTTTAATGAAGTACTTGAAAATTTGACATCTAGTATTTCACCTATTTCAAAATAAGTTAATTTTAAGGAAAATTATCCCTCAAGTGATTTTTTAAAGGAAATGGTTAAATATTAATACCTTATAATATATAATCTTATTGATTTTTTATGTAGCTACATGAACTAAAAAATATATCTTAAATGAGGTGGAGTATAGTTCTTTTGTGTCACACAGAAAACATCAAAAATAATGAAAATTCCTTTAATAATGAAAATATTGTACTTTCTATGACAAAGAAGATAAAAAACATTCTAGAAATTATATTTGAACCCTTTTGAAAAGACCCAATACTAATACCAATATTTTTTTTCAAAATGGGTGTTTTGTAAAAGATTAAATGATTAAGGTAGAACTATTATAAATAAATCTTTGAATGCAGTAAAAGATTATAATTAGGAAGGAGGTATAGATGATGATAAAACATTTGTACCTATTTCATGGATCAAATCCAATAATTAATATTGGTAGTCTCATATGACATTAACTTCAATAATTTTATATTTGATACTAATAATTCATTCATGATTGGTTTTATTTTTTATCGATATATGTTGAGAAACTTTGAGTTTTAATGATTTAAAATTTCCAAAATATTTTTTTTAATTTTAAAGGGTTTTATATACATTTACACAATCCCATTGAGTAAAATATAGTTTTTTGAATAAATAACACTTGTATAATGAGTTAAAAATGATAAAAATTTAATTTTATATTATTTTTAAGGCATTTTTCAATTTATTTGACAGTTATTGAAATTTAATTATATGATGTTAAATGTTGTTCAACTAATGAATCTATTTGTTTTAAAAATTCAAATTCAATGTATAATGAATTTTAAATCATTTTTTGGGTGAATAATAGTATTTTATTGGTTTTCAAGTTAGTTTAAACTAGAATTTCATTTTTTATAGCCAATGAAAATACAATAAAAAACTTCATAAAATATTTCTATCAATAATGTTTGGGAAATTAGTTCACCCATGAATACTTAATTTATATTCACAATGGGTGAAGATAGTAAAATGATATAGAATAAAATTTTTTAATGAATGATCATGATACTTATTTTCCTTATAATTTCCCAATTAGAAATTATTATTTGTGTTTGTATTTGTGCTTATTTTAATAAAATACTAATATATCTCAACACCATGATCTTAAAAGTATCATTCAATATCATAAAGTTAGGAAAATAATTTTCTATTACCACCCATAAATAAAATTATTTTAAACTAACAAGTTACATGGATGGTAACTCATATAGATTAAAATTAAATTGGAATAGTATAAATGAGGCATGTCACATAGAAAACAGTTTATCACTTGATTTAGTATGAAGAAATATTTTGTTTCACTTTATATCGAAGAATTTTAATCCTAATATATGATAATTTTTATGATAAAATAATATATATTAAGAATAATCATGTAGAATTTTTTTCATTTGATGATCTTTTTCCCGCAATGTTTGTTAAAACTAGTACCATAAGTATATTTATGAATCATATTTAACACTCAAAAAATTCACACAATAATCATATAAACCACTTAATGAGTTATCACATTCAAAATAATTTTATCATAATTTAGTTTATAAGAACCCTCCATAAAATTTATAATATCTTCCCAAAATCCTTTACTCAATTATGTATTGATTTTATTAATGGGGAGCTAGGGTGAGCTAAATTGAGACTCCCACATTAAAAGAAACGAAATTTAATATGGGATAAAAATATTAAAAATTTGATATCATTTCTAAGAATATTGTATAAAATTCATTTATAGAACATAAATTTATTTTATTCTTAATTTATCTCTTAAAATATATATCTTAATTTCTCATTATTATCCTTTATTATGATTTAATGATTCATTTTTATTTTAATCAGTTCATTTTTTTTATTTCCAATATTAAATTAAATTATACCATATTGATAAATTTCAAGAATTAAAATCATTATTTGTTTTTTTATTTTTAAACACATATTATATTGTATTATTATTTTAATTAATTAATATAATAAGTTATTGAAACCCTATATATCACTATTAATTAAAATATATTCCATGTTTTATTATTTTAATAATAGAAAACCACCAGACCTCTTGTATAGAAGAACTTGTGTTCCCATATAGGGCATAATAGGAATTGTATATTCCATTGAACATCTTGTGAGATAGACCATAGTTCTTGTGGTAAGTCCAAAAATTAATTAATGAATAATATTACCACTTTTTATTTAGATTCCCTCATTTTTTATTAGAGTTTTTTGGTAAATATAATCAGGTTACTATGTGTTCCTTATAATGATATAATCCCCATTTTCACTCCCATCTAACTTTAAACACCTATCTCCATTGAACTACCATCATTACAATATTAAATGTTTTTATTGAGACGTATACTTTTATTAAATCATTTCATAGTTACTTAACTATTTTTTATTCATGAATTTTTACTTTTTGCATTATAATTTTCAACCTCATTTATATTTATTAACATAAGTATTGTTTTCAACAATCTTATAGTTTTTTATAATTGTGAAGGGTGAAAAAATAATACAAAATGGTATATTATCACCAATCACCCAACTGTGGTATTCAATCTTAAATTTATCAATACTTTTTGTCATCATTATCAAAATTAATCTTATTGTGATTGTACAGTTAATTACATTTTTGAATTACATATAAAATAAATTGTTTTTCTTTATTGTTATAAATTTATTTAGTTTTTATGATCTAGTATATTATCTATGTTTTAATAGATTATATATTTTTTATTAAATTCACATGGATATGCTTAATTGTTAAGGAGGTTTTGATCATAAAAATTGGGGAGATTATTGATCATTAATGATAAAAAAGGGGTTATTATTCTAATAATTGCTTTTCAATTTTTTATGAATATACATATATTAAACTTAAAATAATTATCCTTGAGTCACATGATCATCAAGAAATCCACCTAATAGAAATATCAATTTATGTGTTTTTTTAGCATACCATAAAAAATATTAGGGGCCAATCATTGGAAGGTTAGTGGGAGATGTAGTGGCTACTGGATTCACCACCAAAATATCTGTGAGATGAAAATAACTCAGGTAGTGCCTAAGAAGCTTCGCCTTTGTAAGAAAATTACATCAGAACATTTCTATAGCCTAATTGTACTTTGTTAAATGTTTTCTAAAAAGTCAACCATCTTGATTCTGTTGAATCCAACATATAGATCCAATATCTAATAGATATACTCAATTTACAATGACAATTATAAAATAATAAATGTTATATAAGCTTTAAATAAACCTCAAAAAAGAAATTAAAAGTGTTAGATCAATTTGGAAACAATAGTAGATATTGATTACTCACTTTTGAGGTAATTTTCTCTAGAATAATCTTATTATTATTTATTTTTTCATTTAATATCATTTCTCTTAAAATAATTCACAAATTCCTTAGATATTATATACTTTTCTTCAATAGGTTCATATTAAAATAGTCCACTCTTATTCATTTGTATTTTCCATGGTTCTCACTACCACTAAATTGATGGTTTTGGGTTTTATGCCACACACACTATAAAGAATATGTAGTTATTTTTTCATTATTAGATAACAATAAAACCATTTCATCAATGTAATCATCATGATGTTAAAATAAATATATATAGAGACTCATGGGTAATTTGTTTTTAGATAAAAATTTTCAACAAATTCTTCATTCCTTTTAGTTATACAGTACACACTATTTTAGTTTTCTAATTCTTTTTGAAATTATATTTAAGATTAAATTAAAAAAAATTTGGAAAGGAAATTCACCCTTATTTCTACCCTATCAATCCAATAGTGTCGATTTGTGATGTCTCGAACCCGAGCACCACTAAAAGGTTCCCTGAGCCCGGTTGGACACACAGTCTCAAGTGCATATCCATGAACGACAAAGGCTGCCGTCTAGAAACGAGGACCTTGAGTGTGCTAGTGGGGATTCTATGACACCATTATCAGAGTGTAGAACATCATATAAATATAATAATAATTAAATAGTGTAAGTAATATAAGTAATCATATGTAATAATAGAAATTTACACAAAAGTTACTAGACCTGTAACCCTCCATTGAAGAAACATATAGAGATATTAAATAACATAATAAACTGATAATAATACCCAAAAGATGATGATACTGTATTTCATATTTATAAAAAATAGAAAAAGGTATATATGGTAATAGGAAATACGTGCTATAAAAAATAAGAAAAAATAAGAAAAAAACTATTCAAGTATCCTGATCTCCAGCTCAGTCATCTACTACTATAATCTATCCTAAGAAAGAAATAAATATCAGGTTTCCAAAGGAAACTTCCCCTTCTCAACACTTGTATACATGTAATATTCATTGGTACCAATGGTGGTCTGGATAGGATGTGAGATAAGTCCCAGTAGTCCACCACCAACAATATCTATAACATATAGTCTATGTAGTTAAATCTAGAATAGTGTGAAGGTATGCATATATAAAATAAACTAGCAGAGCAATGTAAATAACTAGTACCTAATTTAGCCTTAGCTGGTGTTTTAACACGTAGTCATTTCGGTAATTAAATATTTTTCAAGTATATATAGTATATCATGTGAGGTATAACTAGTACTGACATCATGATATTACAATAATAATAAAGGATCCACGGTATAATAAGGAATCTATGATGATGATAATAAAGATAGAGGATCCAAGTTTATAACTAAGGAATCCTTGAAATCAGGGGTTGATATAACCCAATAATAAACTATATCTTGGATATTAGGGTTCTTCATGTAATCCAAGGGGTATAAATCAAGTCATTCCACTATAATATGATTCTAACAGATTCCAAATAATTCATTCAAGGTAAAACCAGATAAGCAATGTCTAAGATCAATGGGTGTATCCATGGTGCATCATTTATGTAGACATCATTCTAGATCTATGGAGTGTATCCAAGTAATCCAATAATGATAATGGTAGGATACTATGGTTACATATCAGGAATCAACTAGTAGATAAAGATCGAGTTCTAAGGTGGGTCTCACACTTGAAAACCGTCATCCCTGAATCGAAATTTAGTCCCAGAGTGCTCAAGGGATTCCCTAAGGAATCCATGGATGGCTCAATTTTTACTACTCCTATAAAAATTTCAAGGTCCATATTTAATAGGTAAATTACACTTGTTTCATTAACTAGTTAATTCCATGTAATAGTCATTCTATTTAATTAGTCTAAGGGCATGTCCCATACCTTTTATTAGTGTGACAAGTTTAAAGGAGGAAATGTAACCATTTAGTAGTTTATACGAGTCAGAATCAATTCATTATCTCACTTAAATTCCTTCTATTAAGTAGTAAATGGTGTGCTACATACATGAAAAAAACCATTTAATTATATTTATTTTAAAATACCAAGTGGTTTTGTATCAGTATACATTCCATTTATATTTTAAAAGATTCATTGATTAATTGGAACACTTACCTGAGAAGGGTAAAGTATTATATACATTTAATAACCATTTATAACTCATTCATTAAATTTAAACACTTAAATTAATCTACTTTTTTTTCACAGGAGACTCAAATGGTGAAGAAAATAGTCTTAAAAATATACAAAAATCATAATTTTGGAAGAAAACTTCTTATGGAAATTGATGTTGTGTCCATAACCTTAAACGATAGATATAATACATAAAATGGGTCATAGAATATGATTATAATGACTATAATCAATAAAAATTAATTTAATAGGCCATACCTGATGAAATAATTGTGAACACATTACAAAAATTTATAAAATGATGATACATGGGGATGAGATATAGACCACCTACATTAATCACATAATACTCTCCTAATCTAGTATAATCCATTATTTTTTCTTTGATTATAATATATATGAATAATGGTTCAATACCCAAAAAATTGGGCATATTATTCTGCATCAAAATAGTGTTTTTGAGAGAAATAAGAACTATGAATTATTAAAAATGAATCAAGTGCTTACTGATGGGCCTCCAACGTGGTGAACGAGGATTGAACTAGACTTTGAATTAGATCTCAGGTTCATAAACTATCAAAGATAGTTTTTAGAGCTCAATTAGGGAGAGTGGAGAGATTTTTCTCTATAGTAAGGGTCCAAGAAGAAGGTGGGAAAAATATTAGATCATTAAGAGAATTTTCTTCAATTTGACCAAGAAAACAGATGTGAACAATTTTTCTCATGATTGGAAAAATTATGCACTAACCAAGGAAGGATCAAAACCTCAATATGGGATCTACATGGTTAGTCCACACAATCTGAGAAAGCATGCACCAACTAATCCATTCTCCTCTTTAAAAAAATGAAGAGTTTTGGCATGGCCATACGGCTCTGGGCACATGGTTTCCTAAAACAGTGTATCCCCCTACTTCTATTTTTAAAGCCCCTAACTATTAGGAGAGACTATGTGGGTTGGGTCTTGTGGTTTCTAGTAACTGCGTCACACAATTCTTTTCTCCACCAGCTGAGTTTTTGAGCTCTTACTAAGCCTTAAAAAACCCTGAAACCTTTATAACTTGATTACGAATCCATATTAGGTACTAAATAATGAATTAAAATGAATTTAAAAGGATACACACCATAAGAAAACCAAGGTTATTATAGTCTTCCCCATTAATTGAACTCATACCCGAGTTCACCTTCCAATGATGTAAAATATTCATCTAAGAACAACTTCGACCACTGGGAATGTACGTTTTCCTCCCACTCCTATGTATCATCCTATACACATCTGTGCTGCCATAACACCTGCACTAAAGGGAAAAACCAGCCTCAGAGAGCCTTTGTGCTTTGGTTGATGATGCGTATTGGATACTCCTCAAATGAAGCATCGAAATCTAGATCAACCTCCTTGGGATCAAAATTATAAGAGGGGTTGGAATGATAATGGAAAATCTATGAAACATGGAAGAATCCATGCTAAGAGTGGTACCTCTGGGGTACTAACAACTGATAGGATAACGTTCTGACTCTCTCCAAAATCTCAAGCATCCCTACATAGTGAATTTAAAGATTCCATTGACTTTATATATGTCTATTCCCTTTCCTAGTTGATACCCATCAAAAAACATGATCCCTGACCTAAAACTATAGAGGTCATCAATGATGATCATCATAAGATTTATTTATTTATTAATAAGTAAACATACACTTCCTGATTAGATGAACCTTCTCTGAAGTCTCTTGCATGAGACAAGGTCTTAGTAGGGATTCCTATCCTACCTTTATCTAGTATAGGAGTGAACATCATGACATACCATACTAGGCCTCAAACAGATTCATCTAAATCATTATAGGAATGCTATTATTGTAGGTGAACTCGATGATATGGATATGATTCTCTTAAGATCCACTAATGTCAAGGATGCTTGTGGGGAGCATGTCCTATAAAACCTTTATCATTCATTCCGAATAGTCGTTAGTTTGAGGGTGAAAAGTTGTTCTTAGAATCTCTTGTGTACCCATATATTTATATAACCCATTTTGGAACTATGATGTAAATAAATCATACCTATCTGAAACAATGGTACTATGTACCTCATGTAGTAGGATGATATCATAGATATACATCCTTCCCAGCTCATCAACTAAGAAATAATCCCATAGATGAAGGAAGTAGGCTACGTTTTTCATTTTTTCAATAAAAACCCAAAATTGGTCACTACCTTGAGGTAACCTAAGTATGCCATTTAAAAATTCCATGTTAAAATATTCCCATTTCCATTCTGATACTAGAAGAGACTGTAACAATACTTCCGGTCCTGATGCTCTGTCTTCCCCTAATGATAGGTGGAAAACCAAGTGATAAATCCTGAAATCTAACAATCATCCAAGGCCACCAATATAAGAATCACATATCTTGATACATCATTGAGATGCATGGATAAACTACCCAATGAGATGTGTGTGACACTCTTATCAACTCCACTCTCATATCTATTGAAACCAAGACATGTCCACATATGCTATAACAACCCATATATTCATTAAACATTAATGCATATTTTATTACATAAAAGTACACTTAATAAAACTCAAAAGATCAAGAAGTCTAGTGTCTTTGGGAATTAGGTACATTACATAAAAACATATAACATGGGATACATAACATTATTGAACACTTCCTTGACATGGTCACAATATTCCAACAAATATAAAACTGCATGTGATATCATGGGGACAAAAATAAGAAAGGGGTGAGATATAAATCCCAGTAAGGAAATAAAAAAGTAATAACATGAAGAAGATAATACATGTTAGACAATAGGCATATCAATAGATCATAAAAGGAACATGAATAATAAGGAATTATATATCATGATAATCATAACATGGGAAATGTGGAAACAACTTAAAACACTTATTCGGGAACATAGGTCAAGGCTAAATCCACAAAGACCTTAGGGTGAAAAATGTCCCATGAAGGAATCAGGTACACCCCTTTCACAACATGACATATCCTAGTAATAAACATTACCCAATGCATTGGAGCACTATTCGGGTGCACCCATCATAATCATTTCATTCTCATGATTAAGTGTTCCACATAGATCATAAATCATGGATTCATTCGACATTATAATTTATTCCAAATTAATGGAATGTGGAATAAATACATTTAATTCCAAAATATATAAATATATGTTCATAAAGGTGAATACCATTGATAAAAAAATGGTTATTTTATTCACAAAACAGTTATTTTTGCATGGAAAATCATGGATAAATTTTAGTAGCATAACAACGCTACATAAAAATTCATAAATTTTTTTGATGAGTGATAAAGAGGTTTATCATCATATAAACATAAAATGGACAGTAATAGTGACATATAAGGAAATGTACCAACATTAGGAAATAGAAATATAGTGCATAAGTTTATAAATAAACCTAAATAAAAGATAGAAGGTGAGGATCCCTTATGGAATTGCATCATAGAAACAGCTTAGGTAACAGTCTAAATGGGGGAGGATACATGATCCATAATTAAATTAAAATAAAATCAATAGTAAGGGAATGATTATAAATTAATTACAATATAACAATTTGAAATTAAAAGAACTAATTTCAAATAATTTACTTGAATTTTAAAAGAGAATATGATGGTGAGAATCCCTTATAGAATTTTGGCAAAGTAATAGGTTTACATAAAGTTTGATAGGTAAGATAAATGAGAGTGAAAGGGGCTATAATAATTTATAAATAAAATTAATAGTAATGGGGATATTTAAGAAAATATACCAACATAAGAAAATGGAAATTAAAATACATAACATAAAAGGAGTGCTTGATAAAAGAGGAGAGTGGAAGATCCCTTGCATGAGTGTGTGACTCCAAAGTCTTGTAAGGGAATTATTGAAACCTTCAGGAGACTTTGGAGGACTCTAGGGAGTGTGGGTTAGAGTTTGTACAAGCTCTAAGGAGATTGAGTTAAGAGAAATGGGAGTTCGGGTGATTTTATAGAGGAAATGAGGGGAATTTCTTTATTATTTAGGTTTCCAACTCTATATTATAAAATATTCAAAACCACAAACCATTACTTGGGGTTTTCCCATGGCTTCTGAAAAACGGTATTGTTTTACATTTTTTTTATGACCAAGGTCCAAACTTATTAAAATAATTCCATTGGTGATGTGGAGGCAAGTCACACTCTTAATGAAATGATTTTAAAATATTAAAATATATTATAAGTGTTGGAGGAATCATAATGGATTTACAAAGTAAATAAAATAAACTTTAAAAATATATATTCTAAAGTAAAGAAAAATATATTTGTTCATGGACCCCATTTATATTACTTATTACATCACATTTGAGTTATTATGATGTCATAAAATAAAAAGTATATTTATACATTATTTAATTTTTACACAGAAATTCGACTATGTTAGAAAATGATGAAAAATTAACCATTGGATAATTATTACATCTTGGTTACAAAAATAATATTCATTTTATCTATTTTATTTTATAAATTTTTGACTTTTAAATTTTAAAATAAAAAACTGATATTTATTGAAAATGATGGGTTTTAGACAATAACAGTTTTTGAACCCAAAGAAAAATTATATTTGACATCATTAAAATTATATGGTCATTTATATATATTATTTAATAATATTATTAAATTAAAAAAAATATTTTTTCAAATATCTATTAATTCATAAATTCCTTAATTGAATTTTAAAATTAACAATAACTAAAATTTGTTCTTTAAAAATGCTTTAAAAAGTAAAAATAATAGAATGAAAATATATTTAATATTTTATAAAAAATAATGTACATATTTCTATTATTAGGATATTGATACATATCCATTTAATACACAATCATATTTCATAAGAGTAAGTTTCACGGTGGTGGGGCTTTCATGTGGACATTTGGCGAACATGGTTTGGTTCGTGAACATGATGAGCTTGAACATCTTTGATAAACGGTTTCTATCATGCTTTAGTTATTGGATCTCGGTTTAGGAATATTCAATGTAAAATCCCAAAAAGGCTATCTCCCTCAGAATCTCTGATAAATGGGCTTCATAAAGTACAATTTTACTGGTTGTGGCCCTCACTTTCTTTGTCTGTGTCAAATGGATTTTTCAAAACCCTATATTTATACTAGTCATGTGATCACTATTAAATGGATATATCAAAATTTTTAATGATACTTAATGATCATTTAAATGAAATTTGATATAATAAAAAAAAATAAGTGCATATTTTTTCTATAACTATTAGAAATTTAATTAAATAAAAAAGGGTAATTTTATTCATAATATTTTGGGTCATTAAAATCTCCCCCTTTATAAATTAATCCCTCAAAATTTTATTTTGCCACACTAAAAATGATGAGGGAAACTCTAATTCATCACCTCCTCTGGTTCCCATGTTTCTTCTTCAAACTTTTGGTTTCTCCACACAACTTTGATGAAGGGAATTGTCTTATTTCTTACAACTTTTTCTCTAGGGTCTAAGATCTTTACCGGCTGCTCTTCATAGGAAAGATCATTCTATAATGGTACCATCTCTATATTGAGTACATGTGAGGGTTCTGGTATATACATTCTTAATAAGGATGCATGGAATACATCTTGTGCTTGATAAAGGTTCAATGGGAGTGTTAGTTGATAGGATACTACTCTGATGCAATCAAAGATCTCAAAATGGACGATGTACCTTGTACTAAGCATTACCTTTTTCCCAAATCCAATTAATTTCATCCATGGAGATATACATAGGAATACAATATCTCCAACATCAAACTCCAAATCTCAACGACATTTGTTATCATAGCTCTTCTGTTAACTTTAAGAATCCTTAATGTGTTACTGAATGGTCTTAACCTTCTCCAAAATTACCTCAACCATTTTAGGACACAAAATTTTTCATTCCCCAACATCATCCCAACATGTCGATGTTCTACACATCATCCCATAAAGAGATTTATAGGGATCCATTTGGATGATCGAGTTGAAACTATTGGTGTAAGAGAACTTGACCAGAGGAACATGTTGGTCCCATCCTCCTTTGAAGTCAATTGACCATGGTTTTAGCATGTACAATTGTTTTTGGGTAGTTCTATCATATTGGCCACCAGTTTGAGGGTGATAATCCATACTGAAGTTTAGCTCAGTGTTTCGAGAATCCTCGATACTTTTCAAGAACATAGAGGTGAATCTTGGATCTCGATTAGATATAATAGATAGTGGTAATCTATGAAGCCTTAACACTTCTCCAAGGTATATCAGTTTCATTTGATCTAGTGAGAAGTGCTATTTAATCTCAATGAATTGTGTAGTATTTATAAGAAAATCCACAACAACCCAGATAACATTGTTTACTTTGGATGTATTAATATATATGGTGACAAATTACATGGTTATGTTTTCCCTTTTCCATGCTGGTATGGGTAATAGTTGAATCATCCCCTTAAACTTATGGCATTCAGCCTTCACTTTCTGACATACTAGGTACATTAATGTATATTCAATGATATCCTTCTTCATGTTTTCCCACCAATTGTGATATTAGAGATCTCAATATATCTTTGTGTTTCTTAATAATATAGAGAGATTCAAACAATGTGCATTATCCAATAGTTCATTCTTTAACTAAGGATCATATAGAACACATGGTCTTGAACCAAATCCCATAATTCCTTCTTGGTTAACATTGAACTCATAATATTTCCATTTATTTATAGTTTCCACTCTCTTCTAAATTCCCACATCATTTCTTTGAGAATCCTTTAACCTTTATAAAAGATATGGTTGGGAAATCATTTGTGAAATGATTGATGATTCTCATTTCATTATGATTCCAATATCCATCATCTTAAAATCCCAAAAGATTATATCCTTTTAAATTCATATAAATGAGATAATTGATGGGTTCATTCTACTTAGAGCGTTTTCCACCTTATTATCTTTACTAAGAGGGTAGTGGATTGAGCTGTTGTAATCTATGAAGATCTCTAACCATATTCCCTAGTGCGTATTAATATCTTTCTATGTGAATATATATTTGAGTCTCTTGAGATTACTATACATCTCAGTCTTCTCCCTATAGAGATAATTCTGCCAGATTTTCAATGTAAAGATCACAACATCAAACTCTAGATCATGTGTGGGACAGTTTTTCTCATGAATTTTCAACTACCATGAGGTGTAGGTAATGACGTTTTCATTTTTCATTAACACACATCGTAATCCCTTCATTGAAGCATCACTAAAAAGTATGAAAAGCTATCCACTTATGGGTAGTGTGAGCACATGGATAGTGATAAGACTCCTTTTAAATTCCATGAATCTTTGTTCATATTCATCATTCCAAGAAAACTTGAATCCCTTTACAGTTATCTTGGTAAGAGGGTTTTAAAATCATGAGAAATTTCTCACAAATGGGTGATAATATGAAACTAACTCAAGGAAACTATGGATATATTTCATAGATGTCGACCTTGACCATCCTTTGATTTTTTTTTAAAATGTTCCTTAGATATCCCATTTCTTATGATGATATTCCCCACTAATTAGGCTTCCTTCAACTAGAACTCACACTTGCTGTACTTGGAATAAATCTTATCCTTTCGTAAGGTCTTCAGCACAATGTTCAAATGATATTCATGATCCTCCTTGATTTTGAAGTAAATTATGATATCATCTATAAATACTACCAAAAATTTGTCAAGGTAATCTCTAAATACACTGTTCATCAAATCCACAAATATTTATAGATCATTAGTGTGTCTGAATGGATTCACTATGAACTCGCAATGCCCATACCTTGTATGAAAATTAGCCTTGGGGATATCCCTCCTCTTTACCCTAACTTGGTATTACCCCGACCACAAATCCACCTTGGGGAAATATTGTGCTCTATGTATCCGATCAAAGAAGTCATCAATTGATGGAAAAAGATTCCTTTTCTTTATCATGATCTTGTTGAGATCACAATAAAAAATGAAAAGGCACATTGACCCATCTTTTCTCTTGACGAAGAGGATTGGTACACCCCATGGTGATTCACTTGGGAGTATAAAACCTTTATCTATATTCTTATATAGTTGTTTCTTTAGCTCCCTAAGTTCCACAACATCCATCCTATATGGAGAATTTGATATTAAAAACTCCCTAGGTATAAGTTCAATTGAAAATTTGACTTCTCAGCTAGGTAGAAGACCAGGAAATTCCTTGAGAAACACGTTAGTGTATTCCCTAAAAAAGACAAGTCTTATAGGATGATTCTTTCCTTATACTCAATTATTTGAGAAAGATTCTCTTAATCGTAGGGAAGTAATATCCATTCTTGATATGATGGTGCTAAAAAATATTCATCCTCCTCCTTCAACTTGAATACAATCATGGGTCAATTTTCCATATAAAGAGTGATTTCCATCTCACAGTAATTTATGTTGGCTCTATATAGGGAAAGCCGATCCAAGCCCAAAATTGCATCAAATTCCACCAAATGGAGTGTGAAGAGGTTATATAAGAAGAAATGGATAGTGATATTAGGGTTTACTAGAGAATTAATTTCCTTAATCACATTCACAGGTTTATCCTATCAGAAATTATTATCTTGGTGTCCTTACTTCCCACTCTTAAAGAATTTATTCACACCCCATAGACAGTTTTTTGGGTGCTTATTTCTGCACCTCTAACTAGCGGGATACTGAAATTTCTTACCACTATTTTATTTCTCCATAGAACCTCCAAAATTAAATTACACATTCCAATTATTATCCCCATAATATCCTTATGATTATCTGATATCCATTTCATATTTTATGGCACATCAGAAAATTTCCTCACATCTATCAAAGTCACAAATTGATAGGGCTTTTTATAGACTTGGTTTTATCCCACCAAAGAAGCGGTAAAACTTATATTCGTTAGTAATGAAAAAACTAGAGGAATATCATGAAAGTTTTATGATGTTTTCCATTATATAACCCAATAGATTTTTTGTATCTTTTTGTTGAGTGCAAGGAAATCCCTTTCCATTTTAAGACAGAGTGTGTGAGGACAATATTTATCAAAAAAAGTTGTTTGTAATTCCTTCCACTCTATTGATTAAATATCTTATTCAGGAATTGTATTCCTGATCAATATACACAACTTATAATATTATACCTCTATATGATAGATATCTATAGGAAACTTCCATTTTTCATAACATTTATTGATGGATAATATCTTCTTAATGGAGTTGACCCATTATTCCACGATTAAGGGATCATATGATCCATTGAATGTAAGAGGCATTTTTCACTTGAATCTCTCGATTTCAAATTTTTTTCTCTTAGAGGGGTTTTGGGTGCTCTTATTGACTCAAGTTTTTATTCATAACTTAAGTTATATGAGAGAGTATAATGAAAAAGTTTGTTATTCCTGCTCCTATCAGGTTGGGCATCTCATTGGGGAAGTTATCACATTTACCTTCACATCGGTTGTTATCCCAATTCCACCTATTTTAGAACATTGTATAGAATAAAAGGAAAAGTATGGATAATTATATTAAACAATTAAACACATAAATGGAAATCCAATGAAATTAAAGGGATAACTTATAAATTACATTTATCTCCTTAAATTATGAGTTTCTATGCTTCAATCTATGTTATTTATGATATATTTACTAACATATATTAGTATGGGATTTTTCCCTTAATAATGGTTCAAAATTATTTTATTAATTTTCAAAATAATATCCCCCTATAGTTTCAAACTACGTGCACACTAAGGCCAATTATCATGTACCCGATTTCCCTAAGACCCAGAACATCTGGTCGGAGTAGTTACTCCTAGGTACATCTATTCCAGAACCACATTCACTTGTAGTATACATACATGGATGTATTTAATCTATAAACCAATTAATATATACTAAGCAAAATTTAGGGATGTTTTCTTATACTTAGTCTAATACCTAAGTCTTTCTCTATATTTTTCTGATCCTTATCCAAAAAAAAACAAAACTCTTTCTCTGATACCAACTATAATAACCCTTCTCTTTATTACACATTAATACATGTTTTATTACATAAAATTAAACTTAATACAACCCAAAATATGGATAAGTATATTTTATTTATGAATTAGGAAAATTACAAAACAAATTATAACATGGGATACAAAAAATTATTGAAAACTTCTTTGAAATTATCACAATATTCAGATAAACATAAAACTACAAGGGATATCTAGGGGAAATAAATTAGAAAGGGGTGAGATATAAATCCCAATAAGGAAATAAACAAGTCTTAACATGAATAAGATAATAAATTTTAGAAAATAGGAATGTTAATGGAGTATAAAAGGATCATGAATAATAAGAAATGATATATCATGATAATCCTAACATGGTAAATGTGGAAACAACTTAAAACAATGAATCATTAAGTTAGTTCAAGAATAAATCTTATAATAAAACATGGTAGAAAAATTACTATAAAGGAATAAGTTATAACCCTATCCTAACTTGAATTATCCTAATATGAAACATTACCCAATGTATTAGAGCGTTATCTGGGCACATCCATCGTAATCATTTCATTATCATGCCCAAGTGTGCTATATAGAAGATACATCATGTATTCATTCAAAATCATAATTTATTACATGATCAAAGAATATGGAATAATTAATTTTAAGTCCCTAATAAATATTTATATGTTCATAAATTTGAATTCCATTGACAGAAAAATGGGTATGGTATTCACTACACAATTATTTTGGCATGGAAAATCATGGTGAAATTTTTATAGCATAATGACACCATATAAAAATTATTAAAAATTGTTTATAAGAGAAAAAAGGTATCTAATAATATAAAAATAAAATGTAAAGTAATAGGGATATCTAATTAAATTTAACAAAATTTTAAAATAGAAATAGAATGTATAAGTTCATAAAGAAACTTGAATAAAGGATAGAAGGTGAGGATCCCTTACGGAATTTCAGCATAGTAACAACTTAGGTAAGGGTCCAAATGGGGTTTGATAAATGATCCATAATTTAAATAAAATAAAATTTACATTAAGGTATTGATTATAAATGAATGAAAATACAACCATTTTAAATTACGAGAACAAATTTAAAAGAAGTTTCTTGAATTTGAAAGGAGGAGAAGAAGGTGAGATTCCCTTACGGAATTTCGGCATAGTAACAGGTGTATATAAAGGTCCATAGGATAGATAAATGAGAGTGAAAGGGGATATAATAATATATAAATAAAATTAATAGTAAGGTGGATATGTAAGAACATATCCCAACATAAACAAATGTAAATTAAAAGACAACAGAAATGAGTGCTTGATAAAATGGGAGAGTGGAATATCCCTTACTTGAGTGTCTGACTCCAAAGGCTTCGAAGGGACTTATTAAAAGATTAAGGATTTATTGGGAGGATTATAGGTAGTTTAAATAAGTATGTTTACATACTAAAAGGATTTTTAGTGAATAAAAATGGGAGCTTGGGTGGTTTTATATAGGAAAGTAGGGGGTTCTTTATTATTCAGGTTTTAGACTCTACATAATAAAATATCTTGAACCAAAAATAATACCATGAGTTTTACCATGGATTATACCAAATGGGAGTATTTTACATTATTTTATAAGGAAAATTACCTAATTTATTAAAATATTATACTTGGTGATGTGGAGGTGAGTCATAATCTTAAAGAAATGATTTTAAGATTTTAAAATATTTTATAAGTCTTGGAGGATTCATAATGGATTTAAAAAATAAATAAAATAAACTTAAAACCATATTATTTTAAATGGAAAAAATATATTTGGTCATGGATCCTATCTATATTTCTTATTAAATCACATTTGAGTCATTATGATCTCATAAAACAAAAATTATATTTACACGGTATTTAATTTTTTCCAAAAAAATGGTTGTCTTAGAAAATTTTGAAAAATTAACCATTGGATAATTTTTATGTCCTAATTCTAAAAAATATTCATTTTATATAAATAATTATTTAATATGTGAATTTTAACTTTTAAAATAAAAACTAACATTTATTGGGAATGGTGGTTTTTTGACAATAACAGTTTTTGAACCCAAATAAAAAATACATTTGACGTCATAAAATTTATATGATAATTTATATATAATAAATATTATTTAATAATAATATTTGATTAAAATATTTTTTTTTCAGAAATCTATTAATTCAGAAATTCATTAATTTTATTTGAATATTAACCAAAAATAAAATTCATTCTTTAAAAATCATTTACAAAGTAATAATTATAAGATGAAAACATATTCATTATTTTATTAAAGAGATGAGCCCGTAAGGGGCTCCCAGCTTAGGGTTTTCCTGTCGCCGCCGCCGCTCCTTCATTGCGGAGGGCATGTCATTCCTCTTTGAGCTCGGTGGGTTGGTGGAGGAGCTCTGCTGCAGCGACATCAAGTGGTCTCCTCTCATGCTGTGAAGATGAACTTCGGGCTTCTATGGTTGCTAGTTCAGATATGAGGGTGTAAGTATGGTCTTCGTTGACGGTATACTCTTCGGAGCGCCCCTGGTTTTGTTCTTGGCAGCTCACTATTGCCCTTCGGTGAGCTTCCCAGCGCTTGAAGGTTGCGCTCAGGCGTCGGTGGTTGTGGGGTTCCAACCCTTCTTAGGTGAGTGCATTAGGGTTTTGTTGTTCCAGATGCAGTCGAATTGATCGGTGGCGGCGGGATCTTCAGAAACAAGGTATCGATGGCGGTGACGTTTCTTGCACAGTTTGATTCGGTTTTTGGTGAAACCTCTTTTAATTTCATAGATCTCATTTTGTTCAGTTCAAATAAGGGTTCTTCTCATTTCATCCCGTATCATGAGAGGGTGGAGTTTAACTATGATTTATTTATGATGGATTGGGGGTTCTTCGTTTCTTTACATGAGGCGGTGAAGGTGTTAACCGCGACAGTCTGCATGGTTTTCTGCTTGGTTTTTGTGGTTTTGCGTATGGAGGATCATTTTTTGGGTTGTTTGATGAAGTTGACACTGAAGGGGATTCCGACGGGCTCTGCAGTCATGGTTGGTTTTTCTGTGGAGCGGATGGTGATTGTGCGGTTG
The DNA here is from genome assembly GCA_963277665.1 of Viscum album. Lineage (NCBI taxonomy): Eukaryota > Viridiplantae > Streptophyta > Magnoliopsida > Santalales > Viscaceae > Viscum > Viscum album. Next base: position 475,858,863 of record OY728123.1, read on the forward strand.
GAATTTGTGATTCGGGTTATTGCTAGTGATGATCAATGATGGTTGGTGTCAGCTTCTTCTCCGGTGTATTGCTTGAAGGATGGTTGTGCAACTCGAGGTGGCGGTGAGGCGCGTGATACATGGCGTATCTGTCAGAGATATGCGGGTGATGATGGCGGTTGGCAGCGACGCGACCCCAGTTGACCCGATGAGTTTCCTCGGGTTTGGTGTGGGTTTGAATTTCAAATTTTGTTTAATCATCATGTTTTTTGGTCTCCCGCGTGGTGTAATGTGTTTTCCCTCTTTTCCTTAAAGAGGCTTTCTTGAAAATGAAAAAAGAATTTTCAGCTTATTAAAAATAATGTACATATTCCTTTTGCTAGGGTCTTGATACATATTAGTTTAATACATTTACATATTCCCTAAGAGTAAGGTGAAAGATTTTGAGGATTTCATAGACTATTCGAAGAACATGGTGTGGTTTATGATCTCAATGAGCTTGAACTTATTTCGTAATTGGTTTCACTTATGCTGAAGTTGTTGGATATGAGCTTGGGATTGGTCTAGAAAAAATCCCAGAAATGATATCTCTATCAGAAGCTTCGATAAATGGGCTTTACAGGGTATGATCCTACTGGTTAAGGTTGTTACTTCCTTTTTCAATGTCAAATGGATTTGTTAAAACCCTATATTTATACTAGTTATGTGATCACTATTAAATGACTATATTATCAATAGAAATGATACTTAATTGTAATTTAAATATAATTGGATATAAAAAAACAAAATAAGTGAATCTCATTTTTATAACCATAATAAATTTAATTAAAACAAAAGGGGTAATTTTATTCATAATAGTTTGGGTCGTTACATATGCATAGGATATTTTCTCTATACATAGAACAATATGAAGGTGGGTCATCTCCTGAAACAATCTGATGAAGAACCAATCCTTTAGGATCTAAAAATTCCCTAATCTTCACCTTATCTTGGAGCGAAGAGATAACTGACAAGTCTGAGAGATAATACTTTTTGTGACTATCATGAAACTCCAGATGCATATCAAAAATAAGGGACATCAATTTCCATTCATCACTGGCTTCATGTACAACCTATGATAGAGTTTTCTAACACAATTCATTTAATACCTCCAGCCTTTTACAGGAATATAGGAAATATCAAAATCGAAGGACTAAAGATATTTGAACAATATTCACTATTTGATATTCAAGTCACACTGTATAAAGATATATTTGATGATCTTGTGGTCTGTATTCACCATAAAGATCTCACCCAAAAAAGTGTGTCTCCAACAACATAAGGTGTAGACAACTACCACTTTTTGGAGGTTATGCATCGGGTAGTTTATCTCATGAGGCCATAACTAGTAAGATCTATACACAGAGACTATCTTCTTACATCATCACTACTCCCACACTATTTCTTGATGCATAAAAAAACAATAAATAAACTCTACTAGGATCTGGAAGAATCAGAATAGTTACCAAAACAACCCTTCAATTCAACTTCTGAAAGGATTTCTCAAATTATTCTAATCATAGAAACTTGACAACCTTATTTTTAAGACCACTAAGAGGTGATTTATGGTGTGAGAAGTCCTATATTAAATTCCTATAATATCTACCCAAACCTAAGAAGCTCTGTATATCAAACATGTTCTTGTATTTCTCCTAGGAAACCACAGTACTCACCTTCTCTATGTCAACTAATAATCCAGACTTTGAGATAATATGACCCAAAAGGAAAACTCTCTCAATGAAGAAGGGGCACTTACCAATATTGACATAAATCTAATTCTCTCCCAATGTACTTGAAATGATATCAAACTACTTATCATGGTATATACGAGTGTGAGAATACATAATGTTATCATCCAAAATACCATGCACTACTAGAAAACTAACCTATACCCACAGTTTGGAACTGTGGGTATAGCCCCTAATATCGTGGGTATAATCTATACCCACAGTTCCATAAACCATGGGATACTGAGACATCAATATAGATCTATAACCATAGTTTTATAGAAACTATGGGGATAGCCCTGAGAAATCCCATAATACACATGATTTTAGTTAAACTATAGACATATATCTATATCCAAGGTTTACAAAACCATGGGTATAGATTATCCCACCAAAAAATATAACCATGGTTCATTGAACCATGAGTTTAGATACTTTCCCCAGATAGGTAGTACCATCCTTCCTACCATCCTTGAACTAAAAAAATACACACCAGTTACAAACCACAACCACAATACACAACATTCTATCTTCCTGTTTTGGGTTCACAAGTTCAGTTATATCCTCAATCACACCATATACATGTTTCACTCTATATTTTTCACTGTGTTTTTAATACTAATATAATTGTAAAAAACATCAAATTTTATTTTGGTTTTAAAATAGTTGGGTAGGGTAGAATTCCATTGTCTCTAAAACTAAATTACCTAGTCATTTGTCCCATTTTTCTTTATAGATTGTCTATAAAAGACTACTCAGATTCATTTTTTTAATAAATTTCCAAAAAATATCTTCTAAATTAGTTTCATAATTTCATGGTCCATCTACATTTTGACACAAATTTATTAGTTGGTCAAGAATAAAAAGTGTAGGAAGATGTTGTTTAAAGACCCCATGGGGTCTCTAGGACAAGTTGGGGTGATTTTTATAGCCAAAATTTTATTGATAAGAACTGACATTGATCTAATCGAAGAAAATATAACCTATTATATACATGAAAATAACTGAAATAAAACCACTAAAACATCAATAAAAGTAAATGCAAGTACATATTATGATCATTATAGATATATTTTATATAGATCGTGTTAAAATAATAATATAAAGCATCATAAAAGAAATGAAATAGTTAAAATATTTTCAAAAAGTTTGAAGCACCTTCCAATTCTTCTTTTTCCACATTTATAGAGATTGATTTGGAATATGCAAATAACCCAATCATCATTTGGTATAACAAGATATTTAGACCAACTGAAAAACAAATACAATTATATTACATGTATTAGGTTTCATAAAAATGGCTAAAAATCCAAAAAGTGCCTTGTTGAACTGAGTGTGAAAATAAGAAACTTTGATTTTAGGGTTTTATTTAAAATAAACATAAAAATAATACACATTCCATAATAAAAAAAAAATAAAACCAGGCTATGGTTGTGAACTCTGATAAAAAAAATCCCCCAACATCAATACCAGTCTCTTCCCATGATTCTCTCTCGACTGCCTCCTCCAAGATTTCTCCTGGATAAAATGTAAGAAACATATTCAGATCAAGAGACAACTATAACACCCCAAGCTTCCACAATATTCTTCTCTTTGAATAATATAGTAGTTTGCGTTGTACGCAACTTCGAGTTCTAACACACCACAACCAATCAAACTAGCCGTTCTGAATATTAATACCCAATTTTTTAAATTTTTTAAATTTTATTTTTCAAAATGGAATTCATTTTTGGATTTATAATATCAAAATTATCTTAGGGTGAATTTTTGGTATTTTTCTAAAAACTTTTAATTTTTGATGAATAGTGAAAAACACTATGCTATTGTTTAAAACTGACTTTTTATTTAAATAATTATTTATTTTATTTAAATTTATTTGAGTTAATAAGAGATACATAATACCTATATATGTTCAATGTAATTTATTGGACTCATTTTATAATAATATTAGATATATAAAATTTTATTGAACTTTTTACCGTCTTTTACCCACCTTTTAGGTGCATTTACAAATTTGCATAAAACATAATTTTACCACTTTTGTGAATTGAATTTCAAAAATCTGAGAGACACGGGTGACATCAGTAAGTAAAATTTGGTTCAATAAGATGAAATTAATTTTTGGTGAATATTAGATTTTGACATTTATTTACCACAGTTAAAAGTAAATAGGGTAATTAAAGGTAAAAAATGATATTTTAATTACCCTAACGTAGGTACTAATTCTACTGGATACATGTATTTCGACAAAAATCAACCTTAGGAATAACATACGATCCTTTTGGTCCACTTGGATTAGATTAGGACATATATTATTTTTTTATTTAAAGAAGAGTTAAAAGTGTTAAATTCAAAGTTTAATAACTAAATTTTTTTTAATATATGTATATACATAAGATAAATTAGACTATAAATATTAATTAGAAATATAAAAATATTTCCTACATAATGGTATTTTATTTATAATTTTTAGACATTAAATAATTAAATATAATTATGACACAATGATGATGTAGTAATTAACTTATTAAGGAAAGATTAAAATAATTGATATTATAAATATCCAAATAAATGTAAATTGAGACTTTTTATGAATTACACTAATTTTCTAGGTTAATATGACATGTTATAGTTGATTAAATAATTTTGTTTCAAAGTGGTCAATTTTTTACGACTTTCACAAAAACAAAATACCAAATAGTTTCAAAATTGACATAAATGAGTTTTTAAAACAAATAATACATTATTAATTGATATAAAATTACTAAAAATCTAAGAATCTTACAAAATAGTTTTATAAGGTTATATATATCAATAATGAACCACTTGGGGTTCTCTTGTATTTTTTTAGTATTTTTATTAACCATTTATTATAATAAAACAAGAATACATGGTAAAAGTTAAAGTATTTAACTAAGATTTAAATTTCAAAGACAAGGTTAATATGGTGACCTAAACCTGTATAAAACCTATTTGTTGAGAGTTTTGAGACCCATACCCACTTTAGCCTCAAAATAAATCATTTTTTATCCATTATAAACTGAATATTATTGTATAATAAAATAATATTTCAAGCTTTTCCTAAAGTGACCCTCACCTCTCTTATAAAAGGGTACTTCCCCTTATATCAAAATCACACCTCCAAATCCATTTGGTTAGGAAAAAACCTGATAAAATATCCTCCTAACTACCATCAATTTGACCTAGAGGCCTTATGTTGATCAGAAATCCAACCTAAGGAGCCCTTTTGATCAACTCAAAAGGAAACACTTGAAGAAGAGGTAATAATTTCACCATCTCTTTCAAAGTTCTTTTATTCTTACATTTACTCTTTTTTTGTTGTTTCCATACCAAAATAATAAATCCAGTACATTATAAATACTGTTATGTTATTATAAATATGGTTAAACCATATTAATTATTCTATCCATCCTATGAATGACAAGTCACCATACATGCGTACGTACGACTTTCCGTCTCCATGTCATGGTGTAGTTTGTTATTCAAACACTTAATTAGTTGGATGAGTATAATAATGAGTATAAATAATGTAAATAACAAATATAACATGTTAATTATTATTTATAAATGATATAACATTCAATTACATACTATTTCACAATCAATAGAATGATATTGTCGCTCCTGCGTATGTACAGATTACCATCTCCACGAACGCGATGAAATTCATTCCCCATCATAACCATTCAAGAATAATTTTCATTTTATGATTAAAATAATGTTTAAGAACTTAATATCATTCTGTATATGAATAAAATACATCCTATTCATAACAAACACGGCTTATGTAACCAAGTATATAAAGGAAAACAAATCAGTTAACACCTGAAACAATGATACTACTGAAATATTATTAACAAAGCAATATTAGAAGATCATATATGATATCATATTTATGTATGTCATTACTGTATAATTTAATAACAGTTATTTAAATATTATACAATAGGTTAAAATACCCTAGATCAAGGAAAAGTACAAGGTTAGGGTTAATTTTACAATCTCTATTTATCTGAAGCTGTTTATACGTAACTATCTACTGGGACTTCTTTGTCATCCACATCCGTGTTTCTTAAAAATGAATTTAATTTTTTTTACTATTTACTAGAATATGTATTAAATTCATTTATACCCTTTTTAGACTATTTATAAAAACATTTAAAGGAATATTTCCGTCGTTTTCCAAACAAGGTACTTTATGACCTTTTTTGATAAATTAAGGTAAGAATGTTTTTTTAACTTATACAGCGAGTGCAGATATTTTCTGCCATTATAACACCTTTTAAGCTTCCCTTACAAGATTATAATAATATTTTTGAAATAAATGTTTTATTTTATAATTATATGACTTTTAAATGATTTCAAAATAGAAAGAGATACTTCTCTCAAATAGTTTTGATTTCATCTATGTCAACATCCTTTGATTGATTTTACACTTATTTGAATTTGATTTATTATGATAAAATCTTCCATATTGTATTGAAGGTTTTGTGATATGTTTGACTGTGGATGTGTTATTTTTATACCATTCATGCTTTATGGATAAATTATTGACATTTTGTATGCTAGTTTTCATACGAATGTTTATGTTATGTTTCAACCTTTTCATATGAGGAATGCATTGGACTTAGTAAGTGACGGGTGGAGACCATTATAGTGACTCGATGCATCGGTAGGTATCACGAGACAAACTAGTGTCTTGGCAGAAGGCCTTGAAAAAATCTTATTTTTAGTCTTGGCATGAGGCATTGACTATGTGGTTATGATGTCTGACATTATGCATTCCATCATTATGAAATTGTCTATTGATATTACATGTGATTATTCGACTAGTAGAATATCCATGTGAATAAATAAATGGAATTATTTGATTTATCTTTGCCATGTTATGCTGAAGTTTACGTTTAAAAGGCTTTTTTTAGTCTTATACATTACCTTAAATGTTTATGCTTATTTATGATAGTTTATGCTATATTTTTATCCTTACTAAGAATCTGAGATCATCCATTTATTATGTTTTATTTTTCCCAGGATGCGAAGAAGTATATTACGATTAACCTGTAGGAATATGCCAAGGGATATAAGAGTGTTCAAAGGGGACCGAATGCTATTTTTTTTATTTCATGATGTAACGTAAAACTTATGTATGTATCTAGTATTTCCAAGGACACTAAACTGATCAGTCTTTCGGGACATGATTCCTTGTATCATGCCAATGTTATGTAATAATGCACTAACTCTAGGTAACTGGGGTAGGTGCATTATAGTTGGTATCAGAGGAATTTTAGTACAAAGCATGCAAACTAGATTTAAAAAACTCTGATTAGAGAACATTACCCTAAGATAGACTTTGAGGATTAGTATAGAAGTTCTTACTAGAATTTTGGTAATGTAGATATTTTGTGAGTTTTCCAAGAAATAAATCCTTGTTTGGATACGAACAAGTAGAGGTGGCTCTGGAAAAAATGTACCTAGGAGTGAAAACTCCGACAAGGAGTTTCGGGCTTAACCCGAGGTCTCCTAGTACACGAAAACGGGCCTTGCTCCACTCTTGGTTACGACACTCCTGGGGGATATGCTTAGGATAAATCAATTTTTCTTTACAAACCATTATGAAGTTTTTATTAGTATATAACTCCTCAAAGAAAATATTTTTCTGATTATGGATCATATCCATAAACTATTCAATTTATGTTAAGTGTTTTACAAGTTTTCAATTATGTATTGTGATTCACAAACTAATCTAGTGTATGCCATTATTTAGAAATGGAGCCTAGTGGAAGGAATGGAAACCGTATCAATGCACGTAATCCATGTAGTGATTTCCCTTTTACTCAAGATATTTATAGTGGAGTTGGTGATGCAACTGGTGCTGACCAACTTATCACCAATCTGGGACAACTCACTAAGGTTATGAATTATAACCTTACCCATATGGAGCACCCTGATCCACAATGTGGAGGATCAAAGTTAGACTGTTTCATGAGGAAACAACCACCAAAATTTAATGGGACTGCAAATAAATTTGTAGCTGGGTGATGGAAAAGTTCCTTAGAGAAAATATTTCATTCTTTAGGGAGTAGAAAAAAAGTTGTCATGGAAGTTTATCACCCATGGGTGATGAATATCAATGGTGGTCATTAATTAAAATCAAAAAGGAAGATTAATAATTATCAAATATATAATGGAGGGATTTTAAAGATATTTTCTTATAAAAATACTTTCCTCATGACCAATGAGCGGATATGGAAAGACAATATCTGAGTCTAAGGAAAAAGGAGGATGATAATTTTGAAAAGTATGAGGCTAACTTTAAAAGGTTAGAAAGGAATGAAACAGATTATATATATAACCCAAGGAGTAATATTGATCAATTATTTCATGGTTTAAAACCATTTCTCCATTTAGAATTAGTCTCACAATCCTTCTCATCGTACGAAGATATTGTCTCATGTGCTATCAAGATAGAAAAAGAATTCTCTAAGTCATATGACTTTAACAAAAATAAAGAGAAGAAGATATCTACTGAACACTCTATAAATGGAAATAAGGGGAAGAAGGGAAAAGTTGAATTTCCATCTGGTGGTAAATGTGGGAAGAAACACTCTGGTACTTGCCTAAAGGGAATGGGAGTCTGTTACAAGTATGGTGAAAAAGGCCACCAAGATCGTGATTGGAAGGTAAAGAAAGAGTATTTCAATGTTGAATGATAATATTGTAGGGAAATAGGGAATTATAAAAATTAATGTCTTAAGAACCAAACAAACTTACATCAGAAAAGGAGAAGGGAGAAAGGTCAAGCTTATGCGATCACTACTACTGAGGTTGAAGCTCTAAATGATGTGGTGGTGGGTAATTTAATGGTTTCCTCAAGTTTATCCAATGATTTATTTCATTCTGGATCATTGCATTGTTTCATATCTTCCCAGTTTGCTAAGAAAATTAGATATTTATAATTTGATTTAACAAGGGTGTTTTCAGTCAAAACTCCCAGGAGAAGTATCATTGTAGCAAATTTTTTTGAATCAGTTCCCATTAGGACATATAAACGTGCTTTATCTAATGATCTCATCATCATACCCATGATTTAATTTGATATAATCCTCGGTATGGATTGGATTTCAAATCATGATGAAAAAATTTATTATAAGAAGAAGGAGGTTACAATTTACGATGATGATAAGGAGTACCTTATCTTTAGAGAAGAAATGTCACCATATGATTCTTATCTAGATCCACCCCCTATAGCTCTACTAAATTCAATTATGGGGAGTAAGAGAGTGAAATAACTATGGGTGAGGAAATGATTGTTCAAATAGAGGATGTACCTATTGTGCAATAATATTTTGATGTGTTTCCAGAGGATTTACCTGGACATCCTACAAAACAAGAAATTGATTTTTCCATTGATTTAATTCCTAGTTCAAGTCCCATATCGAATACCCCTTATAGAATGACCACTGTGGAATTAGTGTAACTAAAGAAACAACTATAGGAATTGAGTAATAAAGAATTTATTCACCCTAGTGTTTCTCCATGGGGAGACCCTATTCTTTTTGTTAAGAATAAAGATGAATCTATGAGGTTGTTCATTGATTACATGTAGATCAATGCTATAATAATAAAGAACAAGTATCCCCTACCTATCATTGATGATTTATTTGATCAACTTCATGGAGCTCAATATTTTTCAAATATTGACCTTTAATCTAGATAACATCAATTGTGTATGAAGAAGGAAGACATTTTGAAGATATCATTTCGTACCAAGTATGGGAATTATGAGTTTACAATAATGCCTTTTAGAATGAATAAATCACCCTATGTTTTCATGGATCTAATGAATTAATTTTTCAAGGAACATCTTGATGAATTTTTAGTGGTATTTAATAATGATATCTTGGTTAACTCCAAAATCTATGATGATCATGAAAATCACTTTCACACTATTCTAAAGACTCTTAGAAGAAATGAATTATATGGGATGTTTAACAAGTGTGTATTCTGGATTCAGGAGATTTCTTTTCTTGGCAAAATTTTTTCTAAGTATGGAATATCTGTTGATACTTCTAAGAAAAGAGAAATAAAAAAATGTCTAAAACCAATGCGTATAACTGAGGTATGCAGTTTTATTGGTTTAGCAGGTTATTATTGGTGTTTTGTACAAGATTTTTCCCGATTGGCTAACCCATTAACCAAGCTCACACATAAAGGGGTTAAATTTGTTGGAAAAAAAATAATGTGAAGAATGTTTTGAATAACTAAAGAGAATATTATTCAATGATCCTATCTTGATTCTACCATTATGGAATTATGGGTTTTTATTTATAGTGATGCATCAAATAAAGTACTTAGTTGTTTCCTCATACAGAATGATAGGGTTATTTCCTATGCATCACGTTAGCTAAAAATTCATGAACAAAATATCCTACTCATTATCTTTAGTTAGTAGATGTAATATTTGATTTGAAGTATATTTTCCCAAAAAAAAAACTCAACATGAGGCAAAGATGATTCCTTGAATTACTCAAATATTATGATTTCACTATATACTACGACATGGGGAAGAAAAATAAAGTGAAAGATGCTTTGAGAAGAAAGGATCATGGAGTTTTGAACAAGATTAGAGTTGAAAGGGATCCTTTGTTCAAGGATATAGTAAAGATGGATATGGGAATAATCATAGAAAGTGAGAAATCAATACTTTTTTAAATGGTTTCCAATCTAATTTTACTAGAAAATATAAAATTTCTCAGATTGATGATGAGGTGTTTCAAAAGAAAATTAAAGATGTTAAAGATGGGAGATTGATTGACTTCGTATATGAAGATAAAAGTTTGAAATTTGGGTAGAGACTTTGTGTTCCTGACATACCTAATCTAAAAAGGGAATTGTTGGATGATGCTCATAGATCCAATTTCTTTATACACCATGGTAGCACTAAGATGTATAGATATTTGAAGGAAAATTTTTAGTGGGACAACATGAAGAGGGAGATTTCTGATTATGTGTGAAGATGTATGGTTTGTAAATAAGTGAAGGCTGGAAGACAACATCCTAGAGTATTCATACAACCTATTCCCATACTTGAGTGGAAATGGGATGATATTACAATGGAATTTTTCATGGGACTACAAAAGAATCCTAGAAGGAATAATGCAATATGGGTCACTGTTGATCATCTTACTAAGTCAGTACATATAATTTCTATAAGAGAAGATTTACCACTTGAATGTTTAGAAAGAATATATATTAATGAAGTTGAAAGACTTCATGGAGTAACCCTATAGATTGTTTTTGATCGTGATCCCCATTTTACATAAAGATTCTAGAAAAGTCTTCAGAAGACCTTGGATACTGATGTTCGTTTGAGCACTACCTACCACCCTCAAGCTGATGGACAATAAAAATGGACTATTCAAACCTTAAAATAAATTTTGAGATCTTGATCACTTGACTTTCAAGGTATGTGGGATCAATATTTACCACCGATAGAATTTTCCTATAATAATAGCTTCCATTCAAGTATTCAGATGTCACCATATGAAGTGTTATATGGAAAGAGATGTTGCACACCAACATGTTGGGATGATGTTGGTGAAAGAAAACTCATAGGACCATAACTTATTGAGGAAACAATGGAAAAGGTGACAGTTATCCAAACCCACATCAAAGCAGCTCAAAGTAGGAAAAAGAACTATGCCAATAACCAAAGAAATGATTTGGAATTTCAAGCAAGAGATCATGTTTTCTTGAAGGAATCTCCATGGAAGGGTGTTATATGATTAGGTAAGAGGGGAAAATTATGTCCCAGGTATATCAGACCTTTTGAAATTATAGAACTAATTGGAGTTTTCGTTATCATTTGGAAATGCCACCATGTCTCTCCAAAGTTCATGATGTGTTCCACATATCACTGTTGAGAAAATACATGCTTAAACTAACGCATGCACTCACCTATGAAGAAATAGAACTGGAACCCGAACTATATTATGGCGAAGATCCTATCAGAATTCTTGATACTAGAGAACAAGTGTTGAGAAACCAGATGACTTTTCTAGTGAAATTTCTATGGAGAAACCATAAGATGGAAGAGGCAACATGAGAACCCAAGGAACTTATGATGAAGAACCACCAGAATATTTTTATGCTTTAATATTCTAGAAATTTCAAGGATGAAATTATTTGAAGGAGGGAATAATGTAACAACCCAAGCTTCCATGGCATGCTTCTCTTTGAAAAATACAATAGCTTGCGTTGTACGCAACTTCGAGTTCTAACACACCATGACCAATCAAACTAGCCGTTATGAATAGTAATACCCAATTTTTTAAATTTTTTAAATTTTATTTTTCAAAATGGACTTAATTTTTGGATTCAGAATATCAAAATTAACTTAGGGTGATTTTTTGGTATTTTCCTGAAAGCTTTCAATTTTTGTTGAATAGTGAAAAATACTTGTGTTATTGTTTAAAAATGAATTTTTATTTAAATAATTTGTTATTTTATTTAAATTTATTTGAGGTAATAATAGATAAAAAATACTAATATATGTTCAATTTAATTCATTAGATTCATTTTATAATAAAATTAGATATATAAAATTTTATTGAACTTTTTACCATCTTTTACCCACCTTCTAGGCGCATTTGCAAATTTGCATAAAATGTAATTTTACCACTTCTGTGAATTGAATTTCAGAAATATGAGAGACATGATTGACATCAATATGTAAAATTTGGTTCAATAAGATGAAAATATTTTTTTGTAAATAGTAACTTTTGACTTTTATTTACCATGGTTAAAAGTAAATAGGGTAATTAAAGGTAAAAAATGAAATTATAATTACCCTAAAACATGTCATAATTCTATTAGATAAGTGTATTTCAACTAAAATCAACCTTAGGAATAAAATATGATCCTTTTGTTCCACTTGGATTTGATTAGGACATTTATTATTATTTTATTTAAAGAAGAGTTTAAAGTGTTAAATTCAAAGTTTAATAACTAAACCATTTTTAATATAGGGTTATACATAAGATAAATTCGACTATAAATATTCATTAGAAATATATAAATATTTCCTACATAATTTTATTTTATTTATACTTTTTTGACATTAAATAATTAAATTTATTTATGACACAATGATGATGCAGTAATTAACTTATTAATGAAAGATTAAAATAATTGATATTATAAATATCCAAATAAATGTAAATTGAGACGTTTGATGAATTACACTAATTTTATAGGTTAATATGACATGTTATAGTTGATTAAATAAATTTATTTTCAAAGTTATACTGTTTTTATAACGTTCACAAAAACATAATACCAAATATTGTCAAAATTGACATAAATGAGTTTCTAAAAAAAAATACTATATTATTAATTGATATAATATTACTAAAAATATAAGGTTTATCCCAAGGACTTAGATAAGGTTATATATATATATGATGAAAAACTTGTGGTTCTTTTGGATTTTTATAATAATTTTATTAACCATTTATTATAGAAATACAAGAATACTTGGTAAAAGTTAAACTATTTAACTAAGAGCTAAATCTAAAAGATAAGGTTAATATGGTGACCTAAACCTGTCTAAAACCTATTGGTTGATAGGGTTTCGACCCATCCCCAAATTATCCTAGAAATAAATTTTTTTGGAGCCATTATAAACTGAATATTATTGTATAATAAAATAATATTTCAAGCTTTTCCTAAAGTGACCCTCACCTCTCTTATAAAAGGGTACTTCCCCTTCTCTAAAAATCACACCTAAAAAGCTATTTGGCTCATCCACCCCTACTCAAATATCCTCCCAACTACCCTCTCTTATACCTATAGGCCTTAATTTGATCATAAATCAAACCTAATGATCCCTTTTGATCAAATCAAAAGGAAACACCCGAAGAATAGGTAATAATCTCACCATCTCTTTCAAAGTTCTATTCTTCTTCCACTTATTATTTATTTGTTGTTTCCATACCAAAATAAAAAATCAAGTACATTATACAAACTATGATGTTATTATAAATATGTTACACCCATATTCATTATTCTATCCATCCTATGAATGAAAATTCACCATACGTGTGTACGTACGACTTACCGTCTCCACATCGTGGTGTAGTTTGTTATTCAAACACTTCATTTTTTGGATGGGTATAATAATGAGTATAAATTATTTAAATAATAAATATAAAATTTTAATTATTCTATATATATGATATAACATCCAATTAAATACTATTTCACCATCAATAGAATGATATTGTCGCTCGTGCGTACATACGGATTGCCGTCTCCACGAACGCGATGAAATTCATTCACCATCATAACCACTCAAGAATAATTTTCATTTTATGGTTAAAAATAATGTTTAAGAACATAATATAATTTTGTATATGAATCAAATACATCCTATCTATAACAAACATGGCTTAAGTAACCAAGCAAATAAAGGAAAACAAATCAGTTAACACCCTAAATAATGATACTACTGAAATATTATTAACAAAGAAATATTATAAGATCATATATGATATAATATTAATGTATGTGGTTATTTTATACTTTAATAACAATGATTTAACTATTATATAGGAGGTTAATGTACCCTTGATCAAGGAAAAGTACATGGTAAGAGTTAATTTTATAATCTCTTTATTTATCCGAGGTTGTTTATACATAAGTATATACTTGGACTTCTTTATCATCAACATATGTGTTTCTTAAAAATGTATTTATTTTTTTTTACAATTTCCTAGAATATGTGTTAAAGTCATTCATACCCATTTTTGAATTTTTATAATATGTTTTGAAATGAATATTTTTATCATTGTCCAAACAAGGTACTTTATGACCTTTTCGAAAAATTAAGGTAAGAATGTTTTTTAACTTATAGGGAGAGTGTGGCTATTTTTCGCCATTATAACACCTTAAAAGCATCTCTTACAAGATTATAAGAATATTTTCAAAATAATTTTTTTCTTTTATAATTATTTTACTTTTAAATGATTTCAAAATAGAAAGAGGTATTTCTCTCAAATAGTTTTGATTTCATATATTTCAATATCCTTTGATGGATTTTACACTTGTTTGAAGTTGATTTATTATGATATAATATTTCATATTGTATTGAAGGTTTTGTGATATTTTTGACTGTGGATGTTTTATTTTTATACCATTAATGGATTTTGGATAAAGTATTGACATTTATTATGCTAGTTTTTATATGAATGTTTATGTTATGTTTTAAACTTTTTAGATGAGGAATGAATTGGATATAGTAAGTGACGGGTGGAGCCCATTATATCTTATCGATACATTAGTAGGTCTCATGAGACAAACTAGTGTCTTGACACAAGGCCTTGAAAAAATATTATTTTTAGTCTTGGAATGAGGCCTTGGTTATGTGTTTATGATGTATGGCATTATTCATTTCATCATTATGAAATTGGATATTGGTATTACATGTGATTATTCGACTAGTAGAATATCCATGTGAATAATTAAATGGAATTATTTGATTTATCTTTTCCATGTTATGCTGAAGTTTAAGTTTAAAAGGCCTGTGTTTTAATCTTATACATTGCCTTAAATGTTTATGATTATTTATGATAGTTTCCACTATATTGTTATCCTTATTGAGCATCTAAACTCACCCCTTTCTTATGTTTTATTTTTCCTAGGATGCGAAGAAGTATATTACGATTAACCTATAGGAATATGCTAAGGGATATAAGAGTGTTCAAAGAGGACACAATGTTGTTTTTTTATTTCATGATGTAATGTAATACTTATGTATGTATCTAGTAAATCTAAGGATACTAAACTGATCAATCTTTCGGGACATGATTCCTTATATCATGCCAATGTTATGTAATAATGCACCGACTCTGGGTAACTGGGGTCAGGGAGTTACAAAAACTACAATTTCATGTTGCAGAAAAGAATATAATAAACAATAATTAATTACACAATACATCCATCCCACACATAATTGAGTCATGTCGAGTCAATGCAGTACACTACTTGGGTTTGAACTCAATTAAATAGTCTTTTTCAAGCTTGACTCAACTCAACTTTAAAATAAATCTATTTCAATTTTCTAAACTAATCTTTATTATAGAAGTAATAGAAGAAAAAAACCAATAATATATATATATATATATATATATATATATATATGAGTGATCCACCATAAATACATATGATGGAGAGATATGCCACCCAAAAGGGTCCCGTCTAGTTTGAGCTACAAGAAGAATTTGATAACATGACCAGAAAATGATACGAAATTAGAAGGATTAGGATTAATTTTCCTACCTGACTAATAAAAATACTATGTTCATGATGATATTATTTATAATCATGTCATGTTCAGGCTTATTTTTCCAAGAATAATTTGACATGAAATGACATATTTAATGAAGCATGCCATAAACTGAACCTTTAATTAAACGTGTTGTATTGGCCAGTGTCTAAATTTGACCCATTTAACCTGTTGATTTTTTTTCATATTCATGTTAATAATTTTGGTTCGAGTCATTGTGTCATATTATTTAAAATTAAATAGTTAATTGATAATATTTAATGAGTAAATGTTTCATCTTCAATATTGGATCTTCTAACACATTAAATAACCAAGCTATTGTCGTTGCAAATATATTTATGTATGCGTTAGCAAATGAAAAGAATCAAACATGACCCACCAACATGAATTTCCATCCCCTATATTTAACTCAATTAAGATGAACCAAAAAATTCCCCTAGATATATATTGGGAATTTCCAAGATACTTATAGTATTAATATCATAAACAAATTATGTTAATTACCAAATTTAGCTCGAAAAAATATTGAGTAGCTTTTGAGTATCATTTAATCCTTTACACCAATAATTTCCCACCACACGGTGTGTCTAGGGAATGAAAAAAGTAATCAATTCTATTAATTAAAGTACCTCTAAAAACTATCAAGGAAACTCCACATCTAGGGTACAAATTATGGTTTCCTATATAAAAGCGCATGGTCATTTTCTTTGTCAATAAATAACATGATGACAACCTGAAGCGAACATGATAAGATTTATGAAATCCATGCCAAAAAATATATTTTGGAATAAATTAAATATTAAGTGAAATGAAATTAGCTTAACCATAATGGATCAACACATGGGTATATTCTTATCTTACAAAGCTCATTTTGGCATTGTCTTCTTTTACCAGCTTCCACAAAGACAAATTTATCACCAAAATTTCCACAATAGAATGATGAATTATGACATTATAACATATCCCTTTCCTAGTATTACTTCAAAAACAAAAAATACAATAAAATGTTTAATTTATATTATGACACTATGCATCTTCTTACCTGTTGTTATAGTAAAAATTCATGAAAATAAATGAAACAATTCAAAAATGTTCAAAAAGCTTAATGTACCATCAATCTATTATTTTTATATATTATAAAGAGTGATTTGGAATATGAAAAAAAACCAATCATCAATTAGAATGGAATTATATTTGGAAAAACTGCAAATCAAATAAAAATAAGTCTTGTTCTTAATAATTAATGAAGAAACACATCTTTTAAAAAAAGATACAAAAAAATTTCTTTTTTTGGAAGGTAGATAAAAACATATTCATAATTCAATAATTAATCCAAAAGAGATACGTTGATCATAATTTCCAACCTCAAATTTATTAAATCTATCTCTTTTTATCGAAAAAATTAAAATTCTACTAAAGAAAACTCATGCTTCAGTTTAGAGGGGTCTGAAATTGTGACACCTAAGGGAATATCCTTATACAATTATGTTAAAATCCATTGAAATTGACCGAGTTTTTGAAAATAATTGAAACATACTATATGGATTATATTTAGATTCCAAAATATTAGTTGATATGTTTACCACATGAAAAGTTTACTAGATCATCCCTTCATGATCAATCTAACTCATCCATTCCCTAAAAATATAAACAATGTCTTATTGGCCAGGTTTGAGACCTATGAGATAATTCAACAATAAATCCAAGTTTTATTATATGGTTGATAGAGAGATATTTTAGCATTTAAAAATGAGAATTCCACTCTATATAACCCAATATTATATGATTAATGGGTTCCTCTCTATGTAGGGAGAATTGAAAATCAACACCACCATACCATGTTTGTTATATATGATATATCCACCTCACATGATACCAACTTAACAAGATCAACTAGAATTAAACTTAATCTCAAAATTTTGTGCTTCCCAACCCACCAATAATCCTTTTGAACACCTACACTATCTACATGGATATAATAAATACAAATTAAATCCACCCTTGAGTTTTTATAGGGAAATATTCCACCACAAAATTCCTCAAAAAATACCAATAAAATAAGAATTCTAGTTTTTAAAGAATTTGTATTCACTTGAGAAACTAGAAGCCTGGTATCATTATGATCCTCCAAGATAAACCAACATTCTGTAGAAACCAACATACTATGATAATTACATTCACTAGATTTTATTTCTACATTATTGAAAAAAGTTTCTAGGAACTGCTCAATATATTCAAGAAAAATAAAACCCCCAAGCAGCTACCTAGAAGATTATAAATAAATCTTTCCCATTCTCCTTCTTAAAATAGAAGCTTTATGGACACTAATTTTAATTAGGTACAAAAATTAACATTTAAATTCAATCTAATCACTTTTATGTTTGACCATGTTGTTAGGAGTAATAGATCCTTACCTCACATTTTGTGCTAGAAACATATATTTAGAAGGCATACCTACACAAAAAAAATAAATCAGAATATATAAGAATTGAAGTAACATTGAAATGAAAATAAAAATGACCAAATCCACCTTAATATGGTTTAATCCATGAATTTCTATGTTTGATTTTGTTTATAGTTTCCATCATTATTTTACCCCTTTTTCCATATACTTCCTCTACAAAATCAACATTTTGGTCTAAGATTTCCATGAACCAGAAATCAAAAATGATTCATCTTCTATTTCATATCAAGATGATTTTGGTGGGCTGGTTCCATCACCAAAAACCTAGGGAGTAAATGGTTTTTTCTTCAAAAAATAAAACAGGTATCCAATATATCATTCAAAATAGTGTTTTCACCAAATTTTTTTCTCCATTGAATCATGGTATCCCACATCTCTTTTTCTTTCTCAAGATTAAACCTCTATAATTTAAAAAATCTATTGGAATGGAACTACAAGGAATTAAAAGATAGTATTGAAAGAAATATTTAGGTTGAAGTGGAGGAAATGTATGTATAAGATTAAGTAAATTATTTTTGTTATTCTAGAATACATGGCTGGACATATTCTTGATAACATCCCTTTAAATGCAATTATTATGGATTATATCTTCAAATAAACCAAATTAAAGTGCTTAGGAATGGTGAATGCGTTGACTTATAAATATGTAAAATTACCTATAGAATTCCAATTTAATACCCCTGATGAAAACATAATCAAAATTCATTTCATTGCATGAATAAATTCACATCATACAAGAAATCCAATAGTCCAACAAAACAACAGCTCCAACAAAAAACAAGCCACACTGCACCTATAAATCAAATAAAACATACATATACATCCTAATACATAAAAGTAGTCAATTCATGTCCTTAAAGTACTTACACAAGTATCCCTACTAAGTAAAAAATGCAGGGGATTAATATCCCCCGCATTGACAACATCCCCTTCCCCATCCCCATGTCCATCATCATCATCATAAGCAACCTCATCACCAATATCAGCATTAGCAACATCAGAAGTAGCCTCATCACCAACAATATCATCAAAAACATCCTCATAATCAATATCTCTATAACCACCACTTTCATCACCACTAGGACCTTCATTGGAATCACCTGAGGAATAATTAAAGAGTGCATTGGAACCATATATGAATGAAAAGTAATAGAAGCCTATGATTGTAGTTAATGAATAAAAACCAACATAGATTTCATGAAATGTTTGGTTATCAACTTACTTCTTTCACACTCTGGTTTACTTCTTTCACACTCTTATAAAACTATTTTCTTTGCCTTAGCTGCTTCTACATGAACGCTTTCCAGCTTAGTGGTATGAGACGCTTGAGAGGAGACTGACGAGGACCAATACCTATAATGCAAAGTGTTTTTCACTAGTCAACATCAAACTCTCCTCGTGTGATCCACACCTAACCCCTAACTCAAATTATCATGTGGCCCGAATTTTTCAGCTTCATTATCATCGAGGGCCTCCATGGATGTTTTTTGAAATTATAAAAAACATATTAATAATTAATTTCATATAAATATTTGAAATATGAATAAAAAAACTTATTATGTTATTGTAATGGCCCGGACCTCTCCGGCCCATTCCTTTGTCAAAAAGAAGTCCACGAAGTGTTCTGGAGGGTAAAATGGACTTTTCCCACACTTTCCAGAATTTTGAAACTACACGCCGTGTAATTTGAGTACACGCCGTGTACCCCCTTGCCGGGTATACCCCGTGTTGGAGTCATGTCCTTTCCGTGTGAAATAAATGGGTACACACCATTTGTCCATACTACACGCCGTGTAGTCCCTCCCCGCGTACGCGTTACCATGTGTTGACTAGTCAACGACTGTGTGCCGTGTTGGAGCTGTGTCCCTGCCGTGTGAAATAAATGGGTACACGCCATGTTTCCATACTACACGCCGTGTAACCCCTCCCCGCATATGCGCTACCCTCAAACCGTGTGTTGACCAGTCAACGGCCACAGAGCTGTGTTGGAAGCCGTGTGGAGACTGTGCGAAACGGTCGAGTACATGCCATGTACCATAAAGTAAATGCCGTGTACTTTTTATTTTCTCACCTATTAAGGGAGGGGTCCCCTCCTCCTTTTCAACACACCCCACTCCTCCCCTTTCCTCTGAGAAGAGTTCTCCCAAGAGTCTCGAAGGCTCTTTCTTCTATAATTTCTTCGTTCGAGCTCCGATTTGCAATCCGTCAGTGGCCATGAGATCGTAACAACGAGGCGGAACTTCTAAGATTGGATCCTTTGTCTTTCCTTCGGCCTTTCCTTTCCAAATTCTACTCGAGGAGGTTTTTCCGGGACTCGACGGAAGTGACGGACACCGACGGACGTCTTCTAAAGTTTATCCGGGGGAGCGTTGTGATCAGAACCTATTGAGGTAGGGATCTTACCTTCGTCTCTCTAATTTGTGCATCATGAGGGGTGGGTGTCCTCTTGTTTACGTGAAACACATTTGAATTGGTGTAATAAAGATAATAACTGGCTTATATAATGGGTATGGGAAGTTTGTGAATGCAGTTACATTTTTTATATCCTGTGATATTATGTTGTGAATTGAATAGGCTTATGCCTACTGAAAATAACGGTCATTGGGGGCCTTTGCTTGCACAATTAAATGTTTCCCTATCTTTCTAGACCGTTTTTGTGAATGAAAATTTGTGGAATGTGGGAATTGGTTAATCACGTAAAGTTGGATAATTAAATTCTGGAACCCTTGTGTGATCACCCCGGTTGAACAAAATGGAATAATGAACATGTGGGTGTTGGCTTGGTTACGTGGCATGTGATGGGGGTGTTTTGTGGGTTGTTGTGGATCGGGTGAGCAGCGGGGCTGCGGTTGACTTGGTTGTGGGTTGGTGTGAATGCTATGATGGTGATGGGAAGTGGGGCTATGATAAATGGTATTAAAGGGATAATGATGTACGGGTTTCATGTGTTTGTGGTTATGGTGGTTGGTAGCAGGGCTGTAGGGATGGGTTTAAATGTGAACGGACTATGGGTTGTGAATAATAAATAAAAGTGGAAGAGTTAATGAATGGTGGGGTATGGTAATAAAATGGGAATAATAGTTAATGGGGTTGGTTGGTTAATAAGAAGGACTTGGTTATGTTGCTTGTGTTTTCCTAACTTGATTTGTGGATGGCAGGGATATGTTTTATGAATGATCGATGCGGTTAGTTGTGGATAGTTTCCCAGTAGTTAAGGAACTAATAAACTAATTCTTCTAAAATGTGAAAACCTAAATGGGGTTGGGTTTTTTTTGTTGTATGCATGCTTCGTAGTAGCAGTGCCGAGGAACATGCTCAGTTTCTCTATTTAGAATCCATAGGTTGGGATGTGTGTTTGTTATACATATATATATATCTATATATTTTGTGTTTTATCACACCCCACCCATGTTGAGAACTTAGTGACGAACACTCCCATTTCATGGGATAGGGTGTTTTCCCCTTAGTTACTAGATCCTTCTTGCTCCTTCTTCCCTAGGCTGTGATGGCTTGAGGCGACCTTACACCTAAGACTCTTCGGGTAGGTTTCGATTGGGGTGGTTTAGCCCAAGACTCTTTGGGCAGGTTTTACTATTTCCCAAGAATATTCGGGATGAGGCCCAGGTGTGTGCGGGCAGGATACATGGTGGTGAGGCCCAGGTGTGTGCAGGCGGGATACGTGTTGGTGAGGCCCAGGTGTGTGCGGGCGGGATATGTGGTTGTGAGGCCCAGGTGTGTGCGGGCGAGATATGTGGTTGTGAGGCCCAGGTGTGTGCGGGCGGGGAGAGTGTGGCAGTGTCCGGACATTCGCTGTTAGGAAGGGTAGCTAACTAATGGGGAATGGTGCGGGGTACCCAATAATCCTGTTCTTATATACTACTACCTGTTGTGATTGTGTTTTTGGTGAGTGTGGCTGGTGAGGTTGGGTGGATAGAATTTCTTGCTAGGTTTCTTCTGTTGTTCTCACGGTACATTAGGATGTATCCCCACTTGTGCACGAGAGATTTAGGTTTCCCTACTGAGTATACTTGTATGATCACCCTACATTTACTTTCAGGTTTCCAGGAGGTCTACCAGGGCCGTGTAGGACCCTACTAGTCAGACAGTTGGAGTTGTTGCAGTTGATGTACGCTTGTTTTCTTTTTTGTAGTGTACTTTGAGCTTTCTTGTACTTGTACCTTGTTATAATTTTTTTTTAAACATGCATGTGGGATTGGTTTGGGTTTATTTTTATACACTTGTTCTTTTCTTTTTTGGTGGTTGACTTGTCCTATTTTCTGATCTTAAAATAATAAAAGGGTAATGCCTCCCATATTTGTGAAAAATCATACCCTTGGTGCTAGTCGCCAACCCGGGGCCTACTGGAGGCGGGACTCGGGGGTCATTATCTCCCTTCCACCATTGCCAGCTCAGGAGGGGCATCTTTGGTGGGAGGGGGTCATGACAGAATGGTATCAGAGGGATGGTTGAGAGATAGGATGGAGTCTCGAGTTAGGTATAGTGAGGATTGCATGGTATGGTAGGGAAACAATGTTGGATAATCTTGGTGCGTGACATAGGCCAGGGAAGACCAGCTAGGACACGAGATTTTAGGGCCCCCCGTGATCCGATGCAAGGACTCTAAGCCTACCGAATGACCAAGTGAGACCACATTGATTACAGGGTAGAGACCCTAGGGAAAGTGAATGCATCATCATGATTGTGTTTTACTTGATTTGGGCGTTTTGGGAAAGAAATTTAAATAATATGATAAAATAAAACCTTGAGAAGTTTCCTTACTACTTGGGATTAGGCGATCCTTGTTTACCGTACAGCTATGGCACCTGGACTTCATCCCCAGGTGGCTCAGACGGACAAGGCCCAGCAGATTCAGGCAGTCGATCAGTTGAGGATTGACCGAGAGGAGGAAGATAGCCAGTGGTAGAAGACTCTCCGTTCTTTTCAGCGGCAGACCCTCAAGAAGTACGAGGGTAGTACTTCGGATATGGAGATGAAGGGGTGGCTTGAGGAGATAGGGATCACTTTTAACTTGATCCATGCTCCGAGGGAGTACTAGGTTTCCCTAGCAGTCAGTCATCTGAGAGGTACGACGCGATAGTGGTGAACGCTCTACCTTGGAGAGAGGATAGAGGAAGAGGATCCGTGGGCTGACTTTGAGAAGGAATTCCGAGAGGAATTCCTTTCTTCCATGATCAAGGTGGAGAAGTGGCAGGAGTAACTCTCCCTCCAGCAGGGGAGTATGTCTGTACGAGAATTGGGGATCAAGTTCAAGGATCTCTTGCGCTTTGCTCCGGATCTCTTTCCAGATGAGGAGTTTCGAGCGAGACGTTTGGAGGAGGCACTTTTTCCTTCGCTTCAGTATGCTGTCACCCCCTTCACCCTTCCGACGTACTTGGAAGTACAGAAGAAGGCAGAGGTTGTAGAGAGGATTCACTCTCTAGGAGGTGCACCACGTGAGGGGTTCTAGCTCGGCTCGTCGAAGGGGAAGGCAGTCAGTAGCAGGTCTCCTGCAACAGGACCTTCCAGGTTCATGCCAGTGGGGAGAAGACCCCAGCAGTTCTAGTTCAGATCTTCGGGTCCTCGTCCCTTTTTCACGAGCCCAGGACCGAAGTGTTTTTCTTGTGGAGGTTTCGGGCACATTCAGAGTTGGTGCCTGACCCAAGCTCAGTACGGTGGAGGTGGGTAGGTTCAGCGCCCGCCTCAGCAGCACCAGTTGCCGGCGAGGCCCTTCCAGCAGCAGCAGGACCATGCCCCTCTGAGGTCAGACTTTGCGGGAGGAGGCCGACCTCAGGGTGCTCCTCAGGGAAGTTGACCAAGGTGTGGTCGGGGAGGTGGATGACATCAAAGAGGCAGAGGAGCTGGGCGTGGATAGTTGCACGCAGCAGAGTTGACAGCTCCAGCAGGACTAGAGGTGGTGCGAGGTACGATTTGTTTGTTCAACACTCTCGTTTCTGCTTTGTTCGATTCAGGAGCTTCGCACTCCTTTGTTGCACCTGGTCTAGCCCACGCTCTGGGACTAGAAGTTGAGAGACTTTACGTACCACTGGTGCTAAGTACACTAGTTGGAGGCCAGACCAGCGTATCTTGTGTTTTCCGGGGATGTGGGATGATGTTGGGACCACATCAATCTAGTGGGGACCTTCTTCTGTTACAGATGCAGCCATATGATGTCATCCTAGGCATTGACTGGTTGTTTTCTATTAGTGCCATTATCGACTGCTTCCAGAGAAGAGTCGTGTTCTCCGATGTGGATGGGAAACGAGTATCTTTTGTTGGCGAGAGGAGCTATCAAGAGGGAAGATGGCATATAGAGCCTCTTCTTTCCTTGTTAGGCGGGTTATCAGTGGTTCCAGCTGATACAGAGATGGTGAATTTCCCATAGGTTGTTGGGGAGTTCCTCGATGTTTTTCCCGAGGAGGTTGTGACTCTACCCCCCTGACGTGATTTTGAGTTCGGGATAGACTTACAGCCTGGTGCCCGTCCGATTTCGATGGCCCCTTATCGGATGGCACCTTCAGAGTTGCGGGAGTTGTGGATTCAGATTGATGATCTG
Source organism: Viscum album (assembly GCA_963277665.1). Taxonomy (NCBI): domain Eukaryota; kingdom Viridiplantae; phylum Streptophyta; class Magnoliopsida; order Santalales; family Viscaceae; genus Viscum; species Viscum album. Next base: position 475,883,990 of record OY728123.1, read on the forward strand.
ATGGAGAAGGGTTTTGTTCGACCTAGCGTATCGCCATGGGGTGCTCCATTTTTTTTCATGAAGAAGGCAGATGGTGGTCTCAGGTTATGCATAGACTACTGAAGGTTGAACTAGGTAACGGTCAAGAACCGTTACCCCCTTCCAAGGATAGATGATCTCTTCGACCAGCTGAGGGGAGCAGGTTGGTTTTCTAAGATTGATCTACGATCGGGATATCATCAGCTGAGGGTAAAGGATAGTGACATCTCGAAGACGTCTTTTAGGTGCAGGTATGGTCACTTTGAGTTTGTAGTGATGCCATTTGGAGTTACGAATGCACCAGCTGTGTTCATGGGACTTATGAACTTTGTCTTTCGAGAGTTTCTAGACCGGTTCATCATTGTGTTTATCGATGACATCCTGATCTACTCAAGATCATATGAGGAGCACATTGAGCATCTCAGGACAGTCTTGGAAGTCCTTCGACACCACAAGCTTTATGGGAAATTGTCAAAGTGTAAGTTCTTGACGCAAGAAGTACACTTCCTTGGGAATGTGGTGTCTCAGCATGGAGTGTCAGTGGACCCATCAAAGGTGGAGGTAGTTGTTTCTTGGGCGGCTCCCAAGAGCGTGGCAGAAGTTCGTAGTTTCATGGGGTTAGCAGGTTACTATCAGAGGTTCATTTTGAACTTCTCTCGAGTTGCTGCTCCATTGACAGCTTTGACTAGGAAGAACCAGGTCTTCCTATGGAGCGAGCAGTGCCAGAAGGCTTTCAACTACCTGAAGGAGAAGTTGGTCAGTGCTTCCGTACTCAGGTTTCCAGAGGAAGGGTTGTTGTATGAGGTGTTTTGTGATGATTCTAGCCTTGGTCTGGGGTGTGTGATGATGCATAAGAAGGGTGTGATCTGTTATGGGTCTAGGAAGTTGCGCCCTCATGAGCATAACTATGCCACCCATGACCTGGAGCTTGCAGAAGTTGTGTTCGCACTGAAATTAGGGAAAAATTACCTCTTTGGGGAGCGCTTTGTGGTCTTCTCAGATCACAAGAGCCTGCGTTATATCTTCTCCCAGCGTGACCTGAACCTGTGGCAGCGGAGATGGGTCAAGTTTCTCCAAGACTATGACTTCGAGATCACTTACACTAAAGGTAAGGGAAACGTTGTGGCTGATTCCCTAAGCAGGAAGTCACATAGGGAAGTGGTTCGGGAATCCACTGATGCTTGGAAAGCGATGAGAGAGTTGGATGCCTTGCACTTGGATGCAAGGGTAGAGGGTGTTAGAGGCTGTTTGTTTCAGATGACGCTGTAGTCCTCCTTGTTGCAGCAGGTGGAAGAATCTCAGTGGGGGGACTCTGAGGAGGAAGTGATGTGGGATCATATCGATCAGGGGAACGCTCCAGAAGGATGGTCAGAGGACATCCGACATCGGATGCTTTTCCATGGAAGGTTGTTTGTTCCGGAGGTGATGCATGAGGGAGTTCTCCGTGAGTTCCATAGCTCAGCCTTGGCGGTACATCTAGGAGTTTCAAAAATGTATCGAGGCCTGAGGGAACAGTTTTGGTGGCCTGGGGTGAAACGGGCAGTGGTAGAGTTTGTGGCTAAATTCCTAGTGTGTCAGCAAGTGAAGGCTGAACACCATGTTCCCAGTGGTTTGTTGCATCCTTTAGATGTCCTCGAGTGGAAGTGGGATGACATCTCAATGTACTTCGTCACAGGACTACCCAGAGCTCAGGGTGGTTATGACGCTATTTGGGTAGTGGTGGATCGACTGACGAAATCAACTCACTTCTTAGCAATTAAGGAGTCGGGCCCGGTGAGTACCTTAGCATAGAGGTACGTAGATGAGGTGGTGCATTTTCATGGAGTTATGAAGACTATCATCTCAGTCCGAGATACTCGGTTTACCTCACGAGTTTGGAGGGGGTTACAACATGCTTTTGGCACCCAGCTACGCCTTAGCACTTCTTTCCACCCCCAGACTGACGGGCAGACAGAGCGGACTATCGAGATGTTGGAGGACATGCTGCGATCATGCGTCCTGGATTTCAGAGGATCATGGGTACAACACTTGCCTTTAGTAGAGTTTTCCTACAACAACAGCTTCCACTCTACTATTGGAAAGGTTCCATTTGAGGATTTGTATGGAAGACCATGTCGTTCACCCATTTGCAGGGCAGAGGTTGGCGAGACACGTGCTCTTGGGCCAGAGGTAGTGCAGAGCACCACAGAGAAAGTCCAGCTTGTATGTGAGAGGTTAAAAGCGGCTCATGACCGACATAAATCTTATGCTGATCGTCAGAGGAGGCCCTTGGATTTCGAGGTGGGAGATCATGTGTTATTGAAGGTTTCCCCTCGATGGGGGCAGTGAAGGTTTGGGAAAGGGAGCAAGCTCTCACCTAGGTTAATCGGACCTTTTGAGGTACTGAGGCGAGTCAGAGAGGTGGCATATCAGCTGGCCCTACCACCTCTGTTGGAGAAGGTTCATGACGTCTTCCACGTTTCCTAGCTTCGTGAGAACTTACACGACGACTCTCATGTTTTTGACTGGGGAGAGTTAGATATGGGGGACGACACGACCTTCTAGGAACGACCAGTCAGAATCGAAGATCGTAAAGAGAGGGTGCTCCATGGAAGAACCATTCCCTTGGTTCGTGTGTTGTAGAGGCATGGCGGCCTTGAGGAGAGAACTTGGGAGCGGGAGGCCCAAATGCACGCTCAGTACCCAAATTTTTTTGACTTGTATTTTTCCTTGTTCTTCTGATCTTTGTTTTGATGTTATACTTTGTACCTTTGATGTATGGAATTCTTGGCTTGTCGGTTATGAGACCTTTGGTTTCCTTGTTCTCTGGGAGTGTGTAACATGTCCGGGCATGTGGGGAAGGGAAAAACCTAATCCTTAATCGAGACGCATTAATGCGGATGCGATTGAACACGTGCATGAGAGTCAGTGCCGCCTAAATCGGATAATATCTCGACATAGGAAAAGTAATTTTTCCCCAAATCACGTGTTCGGGCTGTGTGTGGGTTGTGCAGTGTTGGGGGAAGTGTGAGTTGGAAAAAAATACTAATGTATAGAAGTGGGAAGACATGATTCTTAATTGAGACGCATTAATGAGGATGCGATTAAACCCGTGCAAGCGAGTCAGTGCCGCCTAAAGCGGATAATATCTCGACATAGGAGGGGGGAAATTCCTAACACCTATAATTAGGGTTGACGGTTGTGTTCCTGTTATAACAAGAGCCCTAAGAGGTATCTTGTTGGGTTCCTCTGGGATGGTTTTGAATTCTCGGGGACAAGAATATTTTAAGAGGTATCTGATGTAATGGCCCAGACCTCTCCGGCCCATTCCTTTGTCAAAAAAAAGGCCACGAAGTGTTCTGGAGGATAAAATGGACTTTTCCCACACTTTCTAGAATTTTGAAACTACACGCCGTGTAATTTGAGTACACTCCGTGTACCCCCTTTCTGGGTATACCCCATGTTGGAGCCGTGTCCTTGCCATGTGAAATAAAAGGGTACACGCCGTGTGTCTATACTATATGCCGTGTAGTCCCTCCCCGCATACACGTTACCGTGTGTTGACCAGTCAACAGCCGTGTGTCGTGTTGGAGCCGTGTCCTTTCCATGTGAAATAAATGGGTACACGCCGTGTGTCCATACTACACGCCGTGTAGTCCCTCCCCGTGTATGCGCTACCCTCAAACCGTGTGTTGACCAGTCAATGACCGCGAAGTCGTGTTGGAAGCCGCGTGGAGACCGTGTGAAATGGCCGAGTACACGCCGTGTACCATAAAGTACACGCCGTGTAATTTTTCTTTTCTCACCTATAAAAGGAGGGGTCCCCTCCTCCTTTTCAACACACCTCTCTCCTCCCCTTTCCTCTGAGCAGAGTTCTCCCAAGAGACTCGAAGGCTCTTTCTTCCATAACTTATTCGTTCGAGCTCTGATTTACGATCCATCAGTGGCCACGAGATCGTAACGACGAGGCATAACTTCTAAGCTTGGATTCGTTGTCTTTCCTTCGGCCTTTCCTTTCCAACTTTCACCCGAGGAGGTTTTTCCGGGACTCGACAGAAGTGACGGACGCCGACAGACATCTTCTAAAGTTAATCCGGGGGAGCGTTGTGATCAGAACCTATTGAGGTAGAGATCTTACCTTTGTCTCTCTAATTTGTGCATCATGTGGGGTGGGTGTCCTCTTGTTTACGTGAAACACATTTGAAATGGTGTAATAAAGATAATAACTAGCTTATACAATGGGGATGGGAAGTTTGTGAATGCAATTACTTTTTTTATATCCTGTGATATTATGTTGTGAATTGAATAGGATTATGCCTACTAAAAATCACGGTCGTTGGGGGCTATTTCTTGCGCAATTAAATGTTTCCCTATCTTTATAGACCATTTTTGTGAATGAAACTTTGTGGAATGTGGGAATTGGTTAATCACGTAAAGTTGGCTAATTAAAATCTGGAACCCTTGTGTGATCACACCGGTTGAACAAAATGGAATAATGAACATGTGGGTGTTGGCTTGGTTACGTGGCATGTGATGGGGGTGTTTTGTGGGTTGTTGTGGATCGGGTGAGCAGCGGGGCTACAGTTGATTTGGTTGTGGGTTTGTGTGAATGCTATGATGGTGATGGGAAGCGGGGCTGCGATAAATGGTATTAAAGTGATAATGATGTACAGGATTTGGTGTGTTTGTGGTTATGGTGGTTGGAAGCGGGGCTTCAGGGATGGGTTTAAATGTGAACGGACCATGGGTTGTGAATACTAAATAAAAGTGAAAGAGTTAATGAATGGTGGGGCGTGGTAATGAAATGGGAATAATAGTTAATGGGGTTGGTTGGTTAATAAGAAGGACTTGGTTGTGTTGCTTATGTTTTCCTAACTTGATTTGTGGATGGCAGGGATATGTTTTACGAATGATTGATGTGGTTATTTGTGGATAGTTACCCAGTAGTTAAGGAACTAATAAACTAATTCTGCTGAAATGTGAAAACCTAAATGGGGTTGTGGTTGTTTGTTGTATGCATGCTTCGTAGTAGCAGTGCCGAGGCACATGCTCGGTTTCTCTGTTTAGAAGCCATATGTTTGGCTGTGTGTTTGGTATACATATATATATATATCTGTATATTTTTTGTTTTATCGCACCACACCCATGTTGAGAACTTAGTGCCGAACACTCCCATTTCATGGGAGAGAGTGTTTTCCCCTTAGTTACTAGCTCCTTCCTGCTCCTTCTTCCCTAGGCTGTGATGGCTTGAGGCGACCTTACACCTAAGACTTTTCGGGTAGGTTTCGATTGGGGTGGTTTAGCGCAAGACTCTTTGGGCAGGTTTTACTGTTTCCCAAGAATCTTTGGAACGAGGTCCAGGTGTGTGCGTGCAGGATACGTGGTGGTGAGGCCCAGGTGTGTGCGAACGGGATACATGGTGGTGAGTCCCAGGTGTGTGCAGGCGGGATACGTGGTTGTGAGGCCTAGGTGTGTGCGGGTGGGATACATGGTTGTGAGGCCCAGGTGTATGCGGGCGGGGAGAGTGTGGCAGCGTCAGGACGTTCTCCATTAGGAAGATCAGCTAACTAATGGGGAATGGTGCAGGGTACCCAATAGTCTTGTTCTTATATACTACTACCTATTGTGATTGTGTTTTTGGTGATTGTGGCTGGTGAGGTTGGGTGGATAGAATTCCTTGATAGGTTTCTTCTGTTGTTCTCACAGGACATTAGGATGTCTCCCCACTTGTGCACGAGAGCTTTAGGTTTCCCTACCGAGTATACTTGTATGCTCACCCTACATTTACTTTTAGGTTTCCAGGAGGACTACCAGGCCCGTTCAGGACCCTACTAGTCGGACAGTTTGAGTTGTTGCAGTTGTTGTACTATTGTTTTCTTTTGATATTGTACTTTGAGCTTTCTTGTACTTGTACCTTGTTATAAAAATTGTTTAAACATTCATGTGGTCTTGGTTTGGGTTTATTTCTATACACTTGTTCTTTTCTTTTTTGGTGGTTGACTTGTCCTATTTCCCGATCTTAAAATAATAAAAGGGTAATGCCTCCCATATTTGTGAAAAATCATACCCTTGGTGCTAGTTGCCAACCCGGGGCCTACTGGAGGTGGGACTCGGGGGTCATTATCTCCCTTCCACCATTACCAGCTCAGGAGGGGCATATTTGGTGGGAGGGGGTCGTGATAGTTATCTTGTGTATATTCAATTACTACAATTTCATCCTTTTTGTTTCTATTGGAGAAAAACAATTTCACATGGTACATGACTTTCGATCACCAACACAACTTACTGAAAATGAGAAATGCACAAATCTATATTACAACCTTATATGATAAATTTAAAAATCTAGATTCAAGTAAGCTTCATAAAAAACCTATAAATATTTATATAAATTACACTCATAAAATATTGGTATTTTTCTGTATATGTGGTTTGGTGAATATCCTCTTTAGAGGATGCGCTCTAAAGTGGGTTTCATGGAATTTTACTTACTTTGTATAAAATATAGACAATCCTTATCTTTGGTATAATTTTTAATTTATAGGAAAAATTTACTAACCAAGGGGAATCCATGATAAATTTATGAGGAATTTTATCAATGAAATAAATTAGTGAATGTAAATCCATCAACAGTTCCAATAAAAAACATTTATGAATAAATTCTGTGGTGGTAATTTTTTGATGTTGTTTCTTATGTGTACTGAGGTGTCTTCTCTAGGGTTTGGTCTAATTGTCCATGAATAGGAAACTGAGTAACAATATAAATGATGACATTATTTTAATTCAGATGGAATAACCTAGCGCTTCTCATGCTCGGGCATTGTAGTGCACCCTAATGTGTGTAAATATGTCATTCCATATTTTTTCTTTTTTATTTTTCTCTGATGCATGCTAAAAACAAAAATTCAATATGGGTAGTAAGAATTAGTTTTTATATGAAAACCATTAATGGTTGGTATTACTTTAAAATATTCAATCTTCTTATGTGTGATCATTTTTTGATATTGGGTTTTTGGATAGTCAGGGTATGTGGGTACACCCTCTAAATCAGTACCCACTCTACTACTCTATCCAATATATAACTCATGATGGTATTCCCTCCATAACTCTCCAAGGTAAATCAACCTAGAACCATTGGAATATTCACTATTGGGAAATTTAAACTGACTCTACAATGAACATGTTAATTCATAAAATACATTACTAATATAGATATAAATTTATAAAATTTTCTTACCAATTTCTATGCCGATTCCCTATTCTTGATGTCGTCACTAATATATCTCCATGAGACCGGTTCTAACAGAATGATATAATGGTATTTATATAAAGTGGCCATGAAAATTCTACACTTCCTATCATTTTTTACCTACCATTTTATTTTGAGCATTGTATTCCACCATAATAGGAGTTTCTTGATTATAGGCTCCCCACAATGAGTGTTCCCACATTGCCTAGGAGAAGATCCCACTGAATAAGATAAGAGGGGTAAAAGAATTATTAAGTGATGATACAACTATAAAAAAATGAGATATTATAATTTGAACCAGTTATAATAAAAAAACCTGATATAAGCTCATGAATAGGTTGTTATGCATCCATGGACTGTCCTTGATTAGCAGCCTCTGACAAAAGTATCTTTTCCACTGTATGCTCTGGATGATCTTCATGCATTGGATTGGATGATGAAGGAACATAATAATTATACATAGAAAGGATTTTAGTAAAATGATGTGGCATAGACATGTTAGAATATGGGTTATAGGTTTGGGGATACATGAATGGATATGGAAATGGTAAAGGTGGGAACATCAGTCGAGTCGATGTAGAAAAGGACTGAGAAGAAGAGGATAAATGAGATGATGATAGGGGCATGGATTGGAACATCCCAGGAGTTTCAATTGGAGGATGGAAATGTGTGGTATATGGGCTATCCACTAATGCTTAGTATGGGAAGTGGTAAGATGAGTGCTCCGTCTAGGTCTAGGAGGATCCCTACATGGCCCATGCTGGTAGGAGGAGTTAACTTTGGGGGAGCTATATATCCCTAACCAAAATTTGACAATGAATATGAACAATACAATATATGTAACGCGGAAGAGAAATATTACAATTTTTATACTCACTAAAGGAACCAAAGGTGAAAACCCATGCCCGCATATATCATGATAAGCATCAAATAGTATCTTCCTATGAGCTTCTATAGTATTATTCATAATCTACATAAGAATGAAATGTAAAATTTTTAGAAATAGTTTTTAAAAATCATGTATACAACATAGAAGTAAAATAATAACAATAATTTCATATCATATTTCCTTAATAAAAATTTAAAACCAAGTTTTACATTTTTTAAAATCATGTTTTAAACGTAATTTTTTGAATTAAAATAAATATAATTAAATGAAACGAAACCAAATAGTACTAAGACAAACATATCATTCCAAACTAAAACTAAATTAAAGTAATTACATTAATAACAACCAGAGAAACTCTTTTTTAGGTAAAATGAATGAACTATAAACATATATGGTTGCTTCTATATATTACCCACCACTACCTCAGGTTCAACATCAACTCTCACAATGGGACAATTTGAGTAATCAAATGCAATATTTTGGTCAACACAAATGGGAGTGTAACATCAACTCTCACAATGGGACAATTTGAGTAACCAAATGAAATATTTTGGTCAACACAAATGGGGGCTTAAATGGTGGAAATTTTTCCCCAAGCATCATGAAAAATATGTCTTGGTATTACATCATTAATGACAACGTAATCATGTCTCAGATGATATTTCATATAAAACACTTATTTTTCGATTGATGCCAAAATGTATGGTTCATTGGTATGCAAGAATAACCTCATTTCAAAAACTCTAAATCCATAATCATCAATAAATTTACCTTGTCACATAATTGAATCAAACCATTTACATTTTATCATAGTGACTTGACCTTGAGAACAGTAATCTAACAAAAATATTTTCTCAACCATTCCATAATAATATACATCTTCATATTGAGGTTGAATATATGATACACTATCATAAAAAAATATTTTAGCAGTTAACATAACTCCATATTGTTTTTTTCTCATTTTCACCACTCTATCAGTTGTAAAAAATTTATATTAACTGATTATTAAAGATTTGTATTCATGAACCAAATAATTTGGACCGAAAGCCAATGCTCTTAATTCTTGAGAAATAGAGTCACCAGGAAAACTCAATATCTAAAATAGATATGAGTAATACAATTAAATGGATATTTATATTTTAAACTAATTAATTTAATGGTAATACCTTTTATTTCAACCAAGTTGGAAACTCTTAGCTATGAAAATCCTCTCTCCTTCTCAAAGGCAAAGATCAATGAACTCTACTTATAATTTATTTGTGTTACCTACCTAAAATGATAATAAAAGTGGTATATGTGAAATGAAATATTATGAGATAACATATATATATATATATATCCAAATTACATTCTTAATACAGTCATCAAATAAACCATAGTTAAACAAAACTATGTGATGTGCCATATCCTGCTCTTCAAGGCTCATTGTAACTAATGTATATGACCTAGAAATTCCTCCTATTTGGGGAAGAGATGGAAACAAGGGCTCAATTTCCTCATACTTATTATCTTTATTTCTCATTGGTAAATTATGTCTTTTAATCACTTCCAAAAAATATATTGCACAAAAATCCATACATTCTTGGGAAAGATAACCCCTAAAAAAGGAAACTTCAAGATAATTCTTGTTTCAGACATATGATTTCATTGTGAACATATTTTGTTCAGTAGGATATATCCTCTGAAAAGAGATCGGTCCCCGAATACATGTCTCAGTTGGAAGATGAACTATTAAATGCAGAATAAAGTTGAAAAGCATAGAGGGAAAAACTTCCAACTCACATGGAATTAACGGTGCCTATTGCAACATTTTTATCTAGAATTAGTTGTATAAACTTTTAGTATAAACATCTCTAAAAAACTGTCACAACCAAACCACTTTCATTCATACATTATTGGATATAAAATAATGAATTTATATTAGAATAAATTTATGAATAAGGATGCGATAGTCATGAATTTTAGGGGTTTTAGTTTCAAATTTATTCTATTGTCTCATTAAGATGTGTTGCTGGATTAGCCATCAAGAACCTTGATATTCTCTAATACTTCTAGAAATTGATTTTTCTATGATAATTTCATCACAAAATAAGAACAAGTAACTTTCCATTTATTTTTTCCAGTACACATAAGATACAGTTCTAGTCAAATACCCAAATCCAACAAGTCCCAAAGAGATCAGAATCCATCTTTGTTCTTCCCCTTGATATTAAAAATAATAGCAAGAAATATTTCACATATATTTTTATCAATATGAATTACATCTAAACAATGATATATCAAATTGGTAAACCAATATGGAAACCCAAACAAATTACTTCTCTTTTTCCAATTGTAAGTTGGTTCAGTGTCAATATTATTCCACTTTTTAGATTTCAACTGACCATTCCCCAATAAAAAAAATGAAATCCTTCAATTCAATAATCACATCACTTTTTGAAATATATTTAGGTGGTTTTTTAGTGTCAATAGAATTATCAAACCTCCAACTATTCATCCTGTATTGATGATCCATTGGAAAGAATCATCGATGCCCCATGAAACTGAATCTACAATGATATTTAAGCCTTCTCGATTGTGTATTCTTCAAAAAAACAGGACATTATAGTTTTCCCTCCATGATCCACCCAGACATCGTTGCTTAAGCAGGGAAATAATTTAAAATCCATATAAGGGAAGCATGAAAACTAAATGCATTCTTTGAAGAAGCATGGAATGTTTGCACACTGAAATCCCAAAGTCATTTCAATTATATTATTAAAGTATGAAAGTATAATTGTATATCATTACTGGGATCGAAAGGTCTAGATAACCGTATACTCAAGAAAGTGAATGGTGTTTTCATACACATCCACAAAGGAGTATTATAAACATGAATAAAAACTGGTCATATGTTGTGAGCAGTAAGCATATGACCAAACATATTAAAACCATCACAGGATAGACCCTACCTGACATTACACACCTCAACTGCAAAATCAGAATGTTTTAAATCAAATTTCCTACATGCTAATACATCTATAATATGAAAAAACTCCTCATTACCTTTAATTCTATCAGCATAATTCCATCGCATATTGGATGAGATTTCTATAGACATGAATAGATTTTGAAGTCTATGAATCAATGGAATGTTCCAAATGACATTGTATGGCACACGATATAGTGTTCCACCTACATTTTTCTTCCATAGAGATATACCAAATTCTTCACAGTCATTATAGTCCACTATTTCCTTTCAAAATAAACCTCAATATTTCAGACAATCATGGAATCTATTAGTCGCAAATCCAAGCTGATTAATTAACTTCCATTCCTTGTAATGATTTGAGGTAATATCTACACCATCAGGAAGCATGTCCGTAAAACTTTAATAATTTAATTAATGGTGGTATTGGAAATTACATATATGGTTTCCCCATGATATAACCACATTAAAAATTACAACTTTTTCATTTTAGTACATTCTTGATATAATGGAGTTCTAGCATCATCCAATAATTTTTTCACTCTTTCAACATCATCATCTTCAGTATTTTTCTCATGTGTATTGATATCATTTCCTTATTTCACTTACATATTATCTCTATCGAGACAATGAACATATGGACATAGATCAAATATGAAATTATCCATGCCACTTCTTTCATTTCATTCCTAAACAATAGAATATTGACTCATCTCTCCATGGTGATACCAAACATAATAGTTTTTTTGAAATCCAAATTTCGTTATATGGTAGCTAAATTCATCCCAGCTTATCCATGATTATAAAACACATTACAACCTCCATCTAAAGAATGGTTAAACCAAAAATCTAAAAAACTCTCCAAATTATATTGAAACTCGGTTGAAATTTGATCAGTATGATACACCCAACATCTATCCATTTTATAACAATGAAAAAAATTTATATTCCACTCAAAAATGTAAACCATAATTAAAAAATTAATTAAGATCAATTTTATTATTAAATTAATCAAAGCATACTAGTAGCTAGGAAAATAAAGAATAAGAGAAATAACATATTCTATAAGTGATGAACAATATCTATTTGTAGCACTAGATTCAAAAGTATAAGACTAGGTAATCATATATAACAATTAAATTGATGACTTTACTTGAGGATATATTTTATTGTTTCTTTTAATTATGCTTTGAGCATCATTCATAATCTCATTATGTAAATATCATCTTTCTTAATTAATTTTTTTAAAAAAAATACACAATACTTTTAAATTGTGTCGAGAATGTCATATTTTAAAATAAAATTTTAAAATATCATGGATTTGGAAAATACTAAGTTTCTAATTCTTATACTCCCATGGTATTATATTTAATGTGTAATAGTATACATAATTAATAATTATTTTGTTCTCAAGAATATTTGATGTTCAATAGTGAAACACTGAGATCATTATTCATCTATAATCTAATGTGAAGAATCATTAATATAAAATATATTAGAAAAATAAAATCAAGGAGGCAAGATCTATTTTTTTTGTTATTGTAGATAACAAAACAACAATATCAAGAGGAGGTGAATTGAAGATGAAAAAAACACAATTTTTATCCCACTTGATAATAAAATTTTATTGTAGGAATTAATTTCTTGTCAAATAGAATATATCATAGAAAAAATGGATATTTACTATAAAAAATAAATGTATTAGAACATAAAAACTAAATAGTTAAATATAATAACCTAAATTAATATCAAAACTAAAAACAAATTCACGAAGTACTGTATATCAATACAAATATTCCATAAAGTATGTTTATTACCAAACAAAAACAATCATGGATGAAATCAATTTCACTCTAAACCATTAGTAGATTTGATAAACATGATCAATTAATCCATGTATCAACTATGAACATCATCAATCTTTATTTAAGGAAATAACAAACCTATTTTCACTTTTACAATTAGACATATAGCCTAGCCAATACCATTTTTCAAGGACAAGGAATAACCAATGAATAAATTTATTTTTGATTAGGTTAGTATAACCGAGTCACTGCCATTTAGTGGAGGAAAAATCATGTATAAGATATGAGTACCACTTGAAACTAACTATACAACATAGATAATAATAACACAATAAAAATATAAAAAGATAAACAAAAAAAAGATGAAAATGGTTTGTCAGTGTAGATATAAGAAACTTCAAACATTGAGTATTGGTATAGAATAATTAGATAGAAAATAATTCCTTATAAATCCATATTAATAGTGGATGAAACAATTCAGTTTTCCCATATAACAACACTTCAATATCAAGAATATAAATGGTTTGTCTCTCATTGTATGATTAGTTATGAACATATTTACAGAAAAACTGTAATGGTTAATTACTTCAACACAATATCTATAATATTATTCTTATGGGTGTTTCTTAAATACTTTTTACAATCATTATACACAATGTTTAGATATAAATAAGGAACTATTATTGTTACTTGTATATTGAAATATGATGTTTATTCTTATTATCACAAACCCATGAATCTATTCTATATAGTGTTCTCATATTTAATGTAATATCAATAATAAATTGATACTATGTTATCATTATTTTATCTTTATTATAATTCTTTATATAGTGTTATTCATGTAATCTTTGATCATTAATTCTATAATAGCGTCTAAGAATCCAACATGTTTCATAGTCAGGATTCCTAGATGTATAGTTTGTGTAAATTTTGATCCGAAAGATTATAATTTTTCATAATATAATAATCATAACATTTGATAATCTATATATCAAATTATTAGATGAACTAAATTCCATTTAATTCATGATACAACTAAAGGTTCACATCATGAGACTTTAATCCAAGAGGACATGTAATATAATTTTTTCTAAACAGAAATGCATAATTTTCTGAATTTTCCAAATTTTATCATCTAGTGAATATATAAAATATTTTTTGATATGCTGATAATGTAATGTAATAATTCTATAGTAAGTGTAACATTTTTAAGTAATTCAAATAATATTTTACTTTAATAAAAAATAAATATATTATAAATATATTTGACAAGTTGGAAATTAAAAATATGCATAAGTTTCTTCCCTTGGAAGGAAATATAAAAACATAAATATGTTAGAGATTCATCATAAATAAGATATTTATCACTATAGAAAAACTAATACATAACATTTTTTCAGATATGTATTTTTTTAAATACACAATAGGAATCCTATGTAATACACAATACTTAGAAAAAATTCATCAAAATAGAATGAACAATAGATTAATAATAATATTAATAATGAATAAATAACTCAAGAATAGATTGATGAATATATAATTATCCAAACACAATCATAAATTTTAAATAATACACTCTAATAAAATCACCCATTTTGATAATTAAAAAAATTAAATAAATCCACAATACCCTCCCTCTATTTTTAATTGATCAAAGATACCAAAAAAAACATATCATGTTCTAAAAAAACATAAATTTAAAACAGAATGTGTGATTAAAAAATTTGAAATATATCCTCTAAATTTATAATATAAATCAACCTAAAATAATGTATACAAAACCAAACTATGTTAAATATAACTAAATAATGTATTCTAAACCAAACTTTTATAATTATAACCAATCTGACCAAAAAAAAACTCAATCAGATATCAAAGATAAATGAAACAACATGAAATGATACAAATCGAATAAAAAAAACCCAAACTAAACTAGAATCAATTAAACATACTAGAAGAAGAATTAGGGACTCACTGTCAAATAATTAAGGTATCAGAAAAACCCTCAATCAGCAAAGAATGATGGACCAATAGGAGTGTTAGTTGTCCAGTGAGGGAAACACTGCTCGACCTAGGGGGGATGTGTGTCGGGTGACATAAACACCACTCGACCTAGGGTTGATCTACCATAGGAGGAGGATGAGGGGGGTTTGCGTCAACTGGAGGAGGATTAGAAGGGGTGTTGTGCATCAACCAAAGGAGGAGGAGGGGCATCATGTGAGGGAAACATGGGAGTAGGTAAAAGAACCTATGAGGGTTGCAGGTGGGGGTGGGGGTGGGGGGGGGGGTGCCTGATGATTCAGGGGGGGGGAGCGTGGGAGGGGTGAAATATTCACCCCTCTATTCCAATAGTTCTTTATAAACCACTAGAAAAGAGTATTTATACCCATGGTTTAAAATAAGCTGTGGGTATAAACAAAATATATTAAGGCTATACCCACAGTTTACAAAACTGTGGGTATAGCTTCGTGGGGGTAACCCCTCTTTCCAGTAGTGATGGAAAAAGAATCAAGATAATGGTGTAAAACCCTATTCATCAAATCTATGAAAATATTAGGCATGTTTGTAATACCAAATGACATGAATAGATACTCATACAAACTATACATACTATGAAAAGATGTTGGATGTATGCCTAGAGTTCTGGATCACACCTAATGATATCCCAATCTCAGGTTGATCTTTGAGAATACCCTCCTTAGAGCTATTAAAATAGATCATCTAATTAAGTTATTGAATACTATTTCTTTAACATTAGTAGGTTCAATTATCAATAATCCATGAAATGACAAAGGGTTCCATCTTCCTTCTTGGTGGAACACATTGTTAAACCCCCAAGAAGAAGTACTGGGTCAAATAAAACCTATTTCATTTAAATCCTCCAACTACTGCTTGGCTCTTGGAGCTTAGTAGGTTTCATCCTTTATGGTGGTATGAAAACTATATCTTCTCGTTTAAATATCTCAATCACAAAATCTACCAATTTCTCCGGAGGTATGTTAGAAAAATCATCATAAAGACATTCCAGAAATGATCTACTAAAAGAGCATAATAAATATAAGAAAATATATACTCTTCCATATAAATCGTAGAAATTTGGGTGGTCATTGCATCAATACCATGATGATATGGTCCATATCTACAGTCCTAGACATCCTACTCCACCTTATGTAAATAAAAAATACCCTTTGGTGATGTAAACGATATCCAATGATGAGATCTGTCTACAAAGGCATGATATAAGACCAAATAATCCATCTAAAGAATGAAATCAAAGCCAGTCTCGAGAACGAAGAGGTACCATAAGAAAGGGTAACTGACTAACTCAAGAGAAGAGTCCTTGAATTGATGTATTCTATATAACCATTCTCTCAACGGTGTATCGTAGGTCATTACACCAAAATAATAGTAAATTTACATCCCAATACATTCCATGATAGATAATGAGATGGAGGATTGTGAATCAACTATATCAAATAAGGAAGATGCTATTGTGGAGGATAATAGATTATTCCCTCATACTATGGACAATTCTATACTTTGATCCTCATGCATTGGCTGTAAAGAATGAAACTAGCCTGATCTGTGGCCCTATGCTATTGCCAAACATCTCTGAGTATGATAGCTATTCTAGCACTGATTACCCAATGTCTGACTACAGTGGACACAACCTCTTCCACATCCAGTCCTTTTGGTACTAATCCAACTCCCCTCCTAATTCAGAGTAAAAGATAATTCCCATAAAGGTGGAGCTGGTGCTGATCCACTTCCACTAGAAGAAGATGAAATGGTCCGACATGATATTTGAAGATTCCCCATATGATCTTAAGCTTGGCACTCCAAAGGATATCTATCACACTGAGGCTTTTGATTCCCTTTCCATCTATACTGATGGAACAAAACAGAGTTTCTAGTATGGTTACTCTGACCACCACTACTCTGTCAAGAAACCTCAAGGGATTGATTTCTTCTATTGGATGAACTACCAGCCTTCCTCGGAACTGATCCTCTATGCCAGGTACTATTTATTTCCCTCGGGTTTCACTCAGTGATAAGATCCCGATTGATGATCTTAGATAAAGTAGGTAGAAAAAATATTCACCAGAGTATGTATGGAATACTGGATCCCATCCTTGAAGCGTCTAGCACATAAAATCCCGTCATCTTCTTGAAGAAATGAAAATTGTTGTAACTTAGTAAAATTTGTTGAATAATCTCTAACTTAAAGAGAACCCTTCTCTAGATGCATGAAATATCTGGCTCAGCCAACTCTCAAAATCTGAGGAAAGAACTAATCATAGAATTCAGTTTTGAAATCATCTCATACCATTCACAGATGGAGATCGTCTTGGGTAATTACATCCCACCAATTCTCTTATGAATCATGAAACATTTTCATGGAAAGGTTGACGCTACACTATGGAGGCATCTCTAGATGCTCAATGATTGATGGGATGGCCTCCAGCCAAAACTAAATAGCTTGAAGACCACCATCCCCTAAGAAGGTGGGAGGATATTGGTGCTGTAACTCAAATGTCAGATCATCCATCATAGGTACAGGTCATGGGGAACCCTTTATGGGTTTCATCATATGTAGTAAAATCTCAATAAGATGAGATTTAGTTACAATATCATGTGTAGTAGGTGGTGCCTCTAGTTGCTCTACATGTGGTGTCACTTGTCTCTCAGGTCCTACCACCTTCAGAGAGTGATCTTTGCTACCCTTCGGGTGCACACTATAAGGATGTCATGGTGGAATAGTTCTAAAAATTCCAAGCACACACCATAGAAAAATCATAATGAAGATAGATACACTTCAGAAGTATAACGTGACAATAAAGGATCACTACACAAGGTATACTACCCCAAATACCCACTTATAAGGCCATGTATTGATAATTTCTCAAGTTGAAATTATAGGGGTTCAAGTGGATGAAGGGTCAATAGCAACTTGCCTCTTCATTTACCGGAAACCATTTTTTATGTTGTGTTTTATATTTTAATGTTGTATTTTCTTATAAACTTATATCAGATTTTGATTAAAATGGATATTCAGTCCTAGTGAATTTGGTCCCACACAACTTATAACTTAAATCAATATCCATTTAATTTCTAGTTATTCTAGTCTATATTTGGTATCAGAATGTAATAGGTTATATGTGATTGATTGACTCGATAAAATACCCATTACAACCCATGGGGAACCATAAACCTTATGAATTGAAACTATAAATCACCCAATCACTCCATATAATAGAATAGGCATAATATAACTACCCTAACATCACTCAACAATCACTAGAAAAACACCAAAAGTAAAGTAGTGAAATTGACCTACATGGCATGGCATATACATGGAATGTAAATTCCAGGTGCCAATAATGATGTATAATTGATGATTTTTTACCTTATCTCATTAGTCAAAGGATAAAAAAACCTCAATCATATTATTAATAATAATAACCATCAAATAGTATGTTTTCCCTACAATAGTGAAGAGATATCAACTATAATAGGAAAAATTAGAACATCAATTATTATTCTAGGAAACATGGTATTTATCCCAAACATGGGTTAGTTACTCTCAATATCTACTTATAAACATGTTCTAAGAAGTCCAAATCTCCTATCAATTGTCTTTAAAGAGTAAAAAACTAGAGGAACCACTCTGATACCACTTTGTGATGGCCCAAACCTAGGTTCCACTCAATGGTTCCCCAAGCCCGATTAGACACATGACCTTAAGTACATATCCTAAAACTCCAACGGATGATGGATAGTAATGAGGGCCTAAGGTGTGTTATTGGGGAGAATATTAACTCATTAGTAGAGTGTTCCATAGTAGATATATATAATAATAGTTAAATATTATAAGAAATATAAGTAAATAGATGGCATGTCAGAAACACACACTAAAGACATTGTACTAGTAACCCACCATAATAGAAATAGATTGGAATAACAATTAACAGAATAAAATGATTTTAAGAATCAAAGGATAATGATAACATATTCTATGTGTCTATAGAATTGTAAAATAGGTATACATGGAATTAGAAAAAACATTATACAAAAAAGAATAAAAACGAAGAAAAAAATATCCAAGAATCCTGAGTTCCTGGTCGGTCATCTACTACCAAGCGCCATCCTAAGAAAGAAATCATTACGAGGTGTCCAAAATAATACACTTCCATTATAAATACCTAAAAACATGTAATCTTCCTAGGTTTCAATGGTTTCCCAGACAGGGAGTGAGATAAATCTCCATAGGCCACCACCAATGGTATCTATAACATCCATTCTATGAAATAAAAACTAAAATAGAGTGAAAGAATTCATATAAAAAAGTGAAGAAGTAAAATAATGAAAATACCCAGAATAAGATTTAGCCTCAACTTCTATATAAACATGTGGTCATTTTCTTAATTAATTATGTGTTATTTTATATACTATGTTATGTGAGGTATAAACACTATTGACATCATGATAAAATAATAAAAAAGGATCCAAGTTATAATAAGTCATACATGATGATGATAACAATGAAATAGGAACCAAAGTAATAACCAAGGAATCATTGACTTCAAGGGTCCACTCAACTCAATAATAATATATATCATGTTTATAAGGGGTATGTGTGTAATCCAAGGGGAATCACATAAGGAATTACACTATAATATGATTCTAACTGATTCTATGGAATTTATCCAAGGTAAAATGGGATAAGAAATGACTAGTCCCAATGGGTGTATCAAAGCCACCTCATGTTCCTGGATGACACGTTGGATCCATGTGTATATAGGGAATCCTATAATGATAATGGATGGATCCTACAGTGGTATATCAGGAATCCACTAGTAGAAAAGGATTGTGTTCCATGCGGGGTATCACCCTTAGAAACCATCATCCCTAAATAGAAATCAATTCCACCAGTGCACAATGCATTCCCTTAAGAATCCAAGGCCGTCTAGAGTCTGGCCACTCATATGAAAATTTCAAGGTCTATATATAATAGGAACCTTATACTTGATTCATTATTTATTTAATGCCATGTAATAATCATACCATTTAATACGTCAAATGTTTCATTCTATACCATTCATTATCTTGATAAGGTCAAAGGAGGAAATGAAACCATTTAGTAGTTCATACAATTCATAATCAATTCATTAGGATCACTATAATACCTTCCATTAAACATGGAAATGTGTTCTTTAGATGTAAAAAAAGCATTTAATTACATTTATTCAAATAATCCAAGCGGCATGTATTAATATATATACTATTTATCTTTTAAAATATTCATTGATTTATTAGAATACTCACCTTAGAACAGTCACGTTTTATATATATGTAGTAACTATTTATAACTCATTAATTTAATGGAAATACTTACCTTAATCAAGGTCAAGTCACAACATGCCTGAATGGTGGAGCTGGTAGGATTAACAAGCTTATAAAAGCATAATTATGGAAACACCCAACTTTGGGAGGCTGATGTTAAGGCCATAACCTAGAATGATGGATAAAATATATAAAAAGAATCTTAGAATACGGTTCTAATGACTATAAGAAATACACATGAATTTAATATGACAGACCATATGAAATCAGCATGTGCACACTAGGACAGTTTATAAAGTGTTGAAACTTGAGGGATGAGTTATAGACCACCACCTTAAGATTGTATGACTCTCTTCTTCTAGTACCATCCTTTAGTTTTTTCTAGATCATAAGGTAAATGAGGAACAAATCAACACCCTGAAAATAGGGCATATGATCCATCATCTAAATAGAGTCATTGAGTGAATGAATAATGATGAACGGATAAAAATAAATCAAGTAATTACATATTAAAATCAAACATGATGAACGAGGATTGAATTAAAATTTGGATTAGGTATCGTTATCAAAAACTAAATAGGAAGTTGATAACTCAAAGTGGGGGAGGGGAGAGCTTGATGTCTGCTGGAATTTTCCAAGGAAGATGGTGGTAAAAATATTAGATCATTGGGGGAATTTTGATCAATTCACCCAAAAAAATAAAGGCATAGGGTTTGGCCTCATAATTGGCAAAACTGAGCATCAACTATGAAAGGCTCACTACCTCAACTGGGGATCCACATAGTTAGGAAACATGATCTATGATACCATGTTCTAAACATTTCATTCACCTCTTCTAAAAACTACTGAGTTTTAGTATATTCGTGTGTCCATAGGCACATAGTTTCCTCGAACCATGAAGCCCCTACTACTATATGTCAATCCCCACCAGGTTATGAGAGACCGTGTAGGAAATGTCACACGATTTCTAATAATAGTGATGCATAGTGATTTTCTCCACCGATCAGGGTTCCAGGCTCCGAATATTCCCCAAAGACCCCAAAAAATGTTATAACCTCATTAGGAATCCATATTAGGTCGAAAATAAATAATTATACAGAATTTAAAAGGATCTAAACCAGAGATAAAAACAAGGTTCTTACACAAGGATTTCTTGTAGGTTTAAATCGATTCTAAGATTTGTCCAAAATTTTGATGTGGCTAATGGATACAGATCGAATATTATTAATTGTTCTACACCATATATACTTATAAAATCCTTATCATAAAATATTAAAATATTTATGAAATATTTATAATAAAATATTTCAATATATAATAGAAAAATTAGAAAATTGGACAATAGTAACCAATATTCTATCATTTATATAGGAAATCTTATGAACTCTAAAGACAATGTCCATTGTGATATTATCCCACATTCATTATTATATAGGTAGTGGATACATTATTTTTTTTAATGTATTCTCTAACCTATACTTGTTTTCATACATAACATCTCAATATATAATCATCATTTTCTCAAACCATTTTTTTACATAAAACATTTTCTTCAATGTCTCTATAAATAAAGGTATTATTAGGATATAATGAGAAATTTGTGATATGATATTTGAAAACATAATGATTTTTTAATTCACATTAAATTATGATTAATAAATTTATTTAATAACACTAATATTTTTTGATAACTATTTTCCTAATTATATTCCTTTTTTAAACTCACCTATATGTATTTATTGGAAATTACATGAAAAATATTTTGGTTTTCTATTTCACTATATTTAACATGTTGTTTTATAATATCTTTATAGGGTCTAAATAATATTTCATCATCATGATGTATGAAACACTATTATACTACCTAAAAGTATACTAACTCCATTGATTGCATGGCTAGTGTACTAGTGTATAATACAATCATACTCCTGGAATTGTTTCATTCAACATATTTTTCTCATGATGAGTTTTTTATAGGATTATATATTTCAAGATCATATGGTTCATATATATGGCACAAATTTCTAAATATAGATTGTGTGTTCATATCATTAATAAATTGAATATTGTCACTAACTATAAATAATTGTTTTATTTATATTAATGGGGGTTTGGTTGTTATAATGCATATGACACAACCCTTTGAATATGAATTTGGGTATATCTTAGTTCATTCCATAATGAACCATTATTGAAGAAAAAAAATTTTAATTCCAATTTTTATTTTCAGTATTTTTGAATTTATTAATCAATTATTTAAATCATTGATAATTTCTTTACATAAGATTAACTATGTGAACTTGACCTCTTATATTTAAACCTAATTATTTAGTTAGAAAATCCAATTGTTTTTAATACAATACTTATAGTTGAAATTTATACCAAGAATATAGTTTATTTTATTAAAATTAATATTCTTTTTCCATTATTCAATAACTATAGGGATCCCATTCTCAATAGGTAAACCATCCATGGTGAAAATATGTTAACAAAATGGGATGAATTAATCCAAAATACATATCTACTGAATTATCTATATAAATATTTAACAAATGGGTTTTTAGTACCAACATAAAAAGAGTTTCATGATATTCATAAATGTTAGAGTATTTCTGGATATCATAGATAAATACCAACATATATTTATCATGATATTACATAGAAACACTATTTGTTTGGCCTATAAATTTTTAGGGATCATTGGTTAATAAAAAATCATAATACTGAAATCGCACTATTTATACCTATTAATAATAATATTTTTTATGTTCCATATTCCTATATATCTAGTAAATGGTACAGTAAATGAATATCATTATTTAGGATGTATTGATCCCCATGAAGTTTTTAAAATATGTTACAGATATATAGAAAATAGTATTCTTATGTTATAGCCATTTTTATCTCAACATAGTTAATGCACAACTCTATAAACTTATCATTATTCATAAAAAATAATACCAAAGATCTATAATATAAAATAATCATATGGATAAATCTTTTATATAATTATGCTTGTAGTTTTTTCATCCATTTCAATAAATTTATAGGATTCATATGATAAGGTTTCATTTATATGAACTTTTTTAATAGCATTATGTTTAATTAAAAATTTCTATATTTTAATATATTGTAAATTGATGAACACTCTCAAGAGATACATAAATTTATTTTTATATTATATATATGTCTTATATTCTATTATCCTTCTTCATTACATTTTTTGCAGCTTACATATTTTTTTACAATTTATTTTACTAATATGGGCCATAATATGTTATGCATAACCTGATTATGGAGATACAATATATCAATTAAAATTAATTGAATTAATACATACCTGAAAAATAGAAACCACTTTTACCTATAGTATCATTGAGAATGATAATTGTAGATCTAATTAATTCCCAATATTATTACAATAATTTTAATAGTAGGACAATTATATTAACAATTAAGGACTAACTACACAATGTAGTAAATATAGTTTAACATATTTTTGTAATAATTTAGTTCATATAATATATATAATTGATAATTAATTTATTAAAATCAAAGGGGGTCTTTATTTTAATTTATAAATTTAGCGTATATATAATATTGTATGGAATCAGAATCAAGAAATTTATAGGATGACTATGAATTCATGGTTATAAAATTTATGAAGATATAATTTTTTTGCATCATATTCTAAAATTTTCACTATAAATATCCAACCATTATCAATCATCCTTTTTTATTTTATATTTCATTTATGAATAGTGGATTTATTTAAATAATGTTTCACTACACTTTAATTAAATCATTAAAAATTAGATTCCTCTCTCTTAAATTATCACTCATAAGTAAGGTGGTCATGTTCTCTATACATGAATCATATACTCAACACTCATAAATATAAACCTAAAGTAATTCTACCAAAAAAATTAACAATTGAAACTATAATCTCCTTTCATTTCTCTTCCAATTATTCATTATTATTGGAATTCTTCTATCCCCACCTTCTCTTAATTTCATTAGTAATGCATGATTTGTAAAAGAAGTCTCTATCTTTAATGAGATTCTGAATATGTCCTCATAAGTGAATAATGTTTTGAAGACTAAGAGAAAAAAATGGATTGATACCAACTATTCATACTAAGTCGAAATTCAACATGACTAAATGTTTCTTTTCTAACCACTAATGGATAGTAAGTAGAATTGATGTTTCAATATCTTTCATTTGGGTGTTTTTTGATCTTAAGTAGAATCAACATGTATTAATAAATAAAAATATAAATACAATCTAATAGAAATAAATATCACATTTATATAATAAGATAAAAAATTTAATCCAAAAAAAATAAAATAGCCCTAAAATAAAATACCTATATTATATCCTCTCAAAAAAATATCACATAAAATGGTCTACTTGATGAGTCCAAACTATATATGGTAATATAAAAATGAAAAAAAATATAGACACACCACCACCAATATGGTTATTGGACTCAATTGAATACCAAGTACCCACTAGCCTATGTTAAGATATTTTTGTGTTTTTGTACTCAATTTAACATTTATTACATTTTTATACAAAAAATACATTTTTTTTAATTTATAACATTTCACTGAGTGATTTTTATGTTTTTTATTAATTTATAAATAGTTTCTAAATGTTAAAATATTATGAGATTATCATTCATGATGTTTATATAAGACATTTTTAAAATTAATAAATATAGATAATGATTTAGTTATTCAAATGTACTATGATATTTTTAGTGTTCACTCATATATAAATAATTTTACAAAGTAAAATATCCAATGCAGTTATGATTTACTCTTACATAATATTTTTAATTCACACGGTATTCTTACTTGATTAGAATTTTCAAAGTAAATCCTAATAAATAGTTGAATGTTACACTAACATTGATTGTTTTTTATAGTATATATTTCTGTGAAAATAATTATTTAATATTATGTAATAAGGAGGATAAATTTTTTTTATTACTAAGTGTTTTAAAAGTGTTTTATTTGTATTTATATCTATTAAAAGATATATTTTTTAGAAAAATATAATCTTTTTATGAAAATTTCACTTTTATAGATTTTATTTCTATAAAACTAGGTGTTGTTGTCTTCAACCAAATTAGACATCTTTTTTATTTATGAGAGTGAAAAATACATTATCATAATGTGGAGAGGACTTTTATATGTTTTATTTGAGAGCCTCATTGAATTATCATTCATTTAATAAATACTTACTACCAGTTTCTTGAAATATAGTATGATATTCCATGTAAATAAATCTGAATAAAATCACTATACTTAGATTAGGTGGCGTTGGAGTGGAGTAGGGTATGATCTTAGAAACATTGAACTATAATAAAAATAATTGTTTCCATTCTTATTTTTTTACTCTAAATTACATTTATGAAAATGGATTGTTTTAAAAAATAATATTAAAGTGGAAGGTAATATATTTTTTTTCCAAAAAGGGATAATTCTAGAAACTCATTTCACACATTTCTTAATTCATTTTTTATGAAATTTAGATGACACTATCTATATTCCAAAAACTGATCAAACATATCATTCCCTACATTATGTCTTGAAATATAAAATTTTCATTCCTTGGAGTTTGTGTATACACTTTGTGAGCATGATAACTAAGTATTTGACCACTTATGAGTCCCTAGATTTCTACATAATGGTTTTTATATAAATATTTAATTTTTTATTAATTTTATTCTAATCAAGTAATGTATTTTAAAAAACAGTCTAGTTGTGTCATCATGTTCATGCAAATATATTACAAAGTCTTCTTTCTTACTTTAACCATTTAATGTTAGTTTTTTATAACATATAGACATAAAATAAAATTCATGTCATATCTATAATTGAAGGTAAATTTTTTTATCCAATGGCATAAAATATTCAGCACCACAAAAAATGGGTAATAAAAAAATATTCTTCCCAATATACAGTGACAGGGTTCATAAGATATCAAAGTAATCCCATGTTATAAAATCACTACCCCAACATAGAATAGGCCCTTACATAACATAATACACACTCTATATAGTAATTTTAGTCCATAAATACATATATATTCAAATATTAGAAGGAAATAAATTTCATTAAAGGATATATAAATCTTAATAACCAACCTTATCGAATATAAAACATGCACCTCACCACATGGAATCAATTTTTTTGGACATGACACCATGACAAAAAAATATCAAATTCTCAAATTACTGTTTTCATTATTTAAACATTTAATCTATATAATATTCATATACATTTATTTAATATTTCTACAAATTTATTTTTATATAACTAGATTAAAAAACACATAACAATCTATATAACTTTAGAAGACCATGTATATCTATCATACAAGGTCATGTAAGTTTATCCGTAACTTTTTCCATATGAAAAATATGTTAACCTTATGAAAATATTTATAAAATATTTTATTTTATTTTTATTTTTCTGAAATGAGATTTTTCAATAAAATATATTGTTTTTAAAGAATATTTAAGACTATATAGTTGGATCAAAACTGCTTAACCTTTGAGGTTAATTATGAAAAAACTAAACTTATAGTGGAAAATTAATTATGGGTGAATGGTTTTGTGAATAGTGAAAACGTATAATATATTTCAATATTTTCTGTTATAGTAGATTGTGTATTAATGGTGTATGGATAACATAAATGTGCATAAAAAAATGAAATATATAAAAAAATCAGTTATTTTTGTTTCTAAAATACATCAAAAATAAATTGTTGACAATTATTTTTCCTCATTAAAGAAAATATTCCCTAAGAAGAAACATCCTTGATCCCTTGACTTATTCCTTTATATCTTTGATGATTCTACACTTCTTAGAGTCAATTCCTTGTGGTTTGTCACTCAAACTGAAATTCACCTTTTCTTCTTCTTATTCTTTCTCATTATATTTTCTACCTTAACACCATCATGGTGAGCTAGGAAAACTTTTTACATGATTTTATCTTATTATTATTATCCTTTTAAGGATTTTTTTATTATAATGTGAAAAATTATTTTATTCGGTGGAATATAAATAATCCTAAAGTATTTTTAAATCACTAGTTGGTAAACCTATACAATTCCTTTTAACACTGAAACTATATTTCCAAACTCTCTAAAAAATAATTTAATTATTTTTAAACCTATAAATCATAACTAAGGTTGTTTCATGATGATTTTTTAAACTTATATCAAAATAATTTTCACTAAAAATTATATTTTTAATTTATAAATTATAAATATACACTCATATAGAGACATGGAAAATAGTTTAGTTAATAAAATTACTAAGGATTTT
Organism: Viscum album; assembly: GCA_963277665.1. Classification (NCBI taxonomy): domain Eukaryota; kingdom Viridiplantae; phylum Streptophyta; class Magnoliopsida; order Santalales; family Viscaceae; genus Viscum; species Viscum album. The sequence goes on from OY728123.1 coordinate 475,911,589, forward strand.
TTTCATGAATTAAGAACATTTTCTAATGAAATGATTTATTATAAATTATATGATATAAATAACATATTTATGGTTATTTTATCAAATTATTAGGAAGTTTTTGGTTTTCTTAAATTATTTTATATATAGTAATTTTATTGATTTATATGATATGTTACATTTATTTGATTGATTTTTTCTATCATCTGCATGTTGGTTTGATGTGATTTTTTTAGTTACACAGATTTACTAATGTTATTTAATTATTTATTCTATAAATAATGGTATGGTAGAAAAATGTGTAAATATTTTTTTTTAAAATTTCTTATCCCACATTTTAATACTTGGATATTAGTTTTTGTTGATTTTATGTTGGAGTATAGTGTGAAATGTGATGCAAATAAATATTGGAATTATTATATTGATCAAAGGGGATAATTCTTTGATAGGTGTTAAAAGTTGGGGATTATGGATTTGATATGATTTTTATATGAAAATATTGATATTTTATTTTTTAACTAATTCATCATCCCTAAATAAATTTCAAGGGAAACATTTGTAATATTCATGAGAATTTATGGGATGAGAATTATAGTAATTAAGACTACACACCTTCTTGTGTAACCCTAGTGTATGATTCATTATTTATTTGGGTATAATACCAGAAAACACACTCACACACCCACAACCATATCCCAGAAGGGAAGTTCATATCCCCCCAATGGATAAACCATCCATCTATCTGTTATATTAGGTTTTTTGTTTGGCCCATAAGAACACATTTTGATACCTCAAAGTCCCCTTAATCATTTCTGAAAGTCCCATTCATCATAGTTCAAAGCCCATTAGGCTTGGAATCCTTATTTCTATGCTCAAAGGCCTATTTTTTTTATCACAATGACCCATTTTGTTAATATTAATAATATAGTTCTTGGGTTTATATAGTACCTACAATAGTACATCCAATACTATGGTATCCTACTACAATACTATTACAATAACCTTCACCCATGGGGATTTGAACCTAAACATCAGATGTAGTATTATAAGTTTCTTATCACTAAGACAACCCCCATATACAAAGTCTAAATGTTTCTATAGTACCTTATACCCATACTGTATGAATATTTCACGTGGTTGGCGATGATTCCCCTTAGGAAGATTGAAAGAGAAAGAAATAAATGTTATTATAGTTAAAACTATCAACATTCAATATGGTAATTTCCATTATTATTGTTTCCATGAATGAATCATAGGATTTTAGGTGGTATCCTATGATTATTATTATTTTTGGATATTTGTTTAAATTATGATTGAAAATGTATTATTTTTTACTATTATGTTTCTTATAACATTGTAATTATTTTATTTTCCAATAATTTATTGATCTTTGATACTTGAAGAGTTCCTTCAATACCTAGAAGTTATCTTCATTCACATTTCATTATTTTCTCATAATACTTATGTATTGATTAATACTCATATTAATAAATATTTACTTTTTTAAATAAAACAAATAATATGATTCAAGTTATTTCCATGATGTTGTAAAAAAATTTATATAATTTCAAATAGTTATTATGTTCAAGAATATTTTAGATAAAATGAAATGGATTGATTTCAATCTTTTCAAGAATTAAATGAATTAATATTCTGAAATTATTATTATATTAAATTTTTTATCACCAATAAAGAATGATTAGTAGTTTTATTCATATAAGTTAATAAAATATATTTGAATGAACTTGGTTTTATAGATAAAATATAATTAAATCACCTATTTATATTTTATTTATTAAAAAGAAAACCGTACTTGTACATATGTTTTCTAAACTAGAATTGCATGGTTTATTTAAAAAAATGACATATAGAGATAATGTAGTTTAATCCTACAAGGTATGATCTTTATCACACCTAATATACAAAAAAACGTTCATATATTCTCTTTAACATATTATGCATGGAAATTTGGTTTTTTTTCTATCATAGAGATGATCTAACAATTGGTCTGAGTCTAGAGGAGATGGTATGGGATCTGAATTGACTTGAAACATGAGTATGGGTATAAAATTTTGTTATTAGTCATGTTTTGACCATTTAAAATGTTATTTACATGTATACTTGACCACCCTTTTGATTAAACATTAACTCTAGGTTCATTCCAATTTAAATTTTGTATATTACCTATTATTATGTATTCTTATGTTTTGAATTATGGTTTTTAGATTATGTTTTTCAATAATGATATTATTTTGTATTTTTTTTGATAAAAACTAGTTTATATTTTTAATATTTTAGATAGTATTTATTTTGATTATATATAAAATCAACCAGACAGAGTGAACATGCTGAAGTTTCTATAAAATTTCTGTTTTTTATATAATTATATTTGTGAAATAATTCCAAAAGTCTAGTAGTTTTTCCTAAAATTAATTTATAGCATATGACAATTTAGAATACACATTAGGATTTATGGTCCACCGACATTACAACCTAGTAGAGTTATCACTTTCTAGTTAATTAGAAAATGGTATCATAGATAAGTTATTTATGTTATTTTAGAAGTAAATTTACACATGTGATAAGATATCCAGATCTTTATGGGTATGCTATATGTAATTGTCTAGATAATATTTATGATGAAAACCCTATATTTCCCTATGGATATTATGAATAAGTATTTTTTAGTAATAATTTATTCTTACTTATTAGGATAATTTGGACTATAACATGTTGAATTTAGGTTTATTTTAGAGGTATAAAATTAGTTTTCATGGATTATAAACTCTAAAAAAATAGTGAAACTCATTATGGATTATCAATAATTCATTATATGTTCTAAATAAGTTATGGGTAATATTGTTATAAAACTATGTATTCAAATCATCCATATCTAGTAAGATTTTACAGTTAATAAAAAGTTTCATATACCATGAACATGTCGCACATTAAGTTAGAGATATTTTTCAACTAGGTAAATGATAAATGATTCAAAAAATAATGTATATGAATAACAATACAATTAAAAATACTTTAAGGATATTTTGATTTGGTATAACTTCAAATTGGTTGTCTTATAAATTACTATTTTTTTGATAAAAAACTAATAACTATTTTATGAATTAATTATTTTTTGGTAACTTGATGTTTGTTAATTTATGTTGTGATAATTAGGTACTATGCATTAAGGGTATAGTTTTATAGAAAAAAATAGGTTTTAAAAGTATGATTTTATTGTTTCAAATGTTTTCAATGTTTATTTTATTGGTTTTTAATTATCAGAATATACTATCAAATCCCTCATTAAAATTCTACAAATAAAAATTCAATATGATTTTATTTACATTTTTTGTTATAAGAGTGGGATTTTTATAATACTGGAGGTTAGTTATATTTTTTCCATGTTTAATATACATAAATTACTTTTTAAGAACTTGTAGATTTTTTTTATTATTTTGTATATGATAATTTATATAATTTATCATCAAATTAAAAATGGTTAAAAAATTATTTTAGTCATAATTTTTTTCTTCAAAATAGGTTTTTTAAGTATATATGATTTCAATCTAGCCAGAGTCATTTTTATAAAGTTTATTTAATGATTATGCAATTTTAGTAGAATTTTTATCTAGATAGAATACAATAAAATATTTCTTTTACATCATTGTTTAAGATTTGGTTTCATGTGTTTTGATTTTTTGGTATATTTTAAATATTAATTGTATTTATTATTATTATAGAGTCATACCACCCTTGAAAATCTTAATTAATAATCTAGAGAAAGAAAAAAATGATTTAAAAAAACCCAATACTCTATTTTATCAGTATTTGATGGAGTCGATAGAGGGTTAGTTCAAAATTATTGGATGTTATATTTGTTATATGTTAGTTCAAATTAGAGTTCAGACTGAATAATTCCACCACCTTAATCTACTGATATTATAATGGGAGATACTTTCTTTAAAGAATGAGGAGTTGATGATGAATTTTCTAAGAATTAGAAATATTTTCATGTTTGTTATATCTTATTATTTACTTTCTGCACCTTGAAATTTGACGGTATGAGTTTAAAATTGGTGAATTCCATTATTTAGGATTAAATATAGAAGAAACGATTAAAAGAATATTTCAATTAATTTCTCATTCATAATGTTTACCTTAAAACCAAAAACCAATCCAAGGTTTTGGATATTGTTTCTTGAATAGAATTATCAAATGATGGAGGTGTATGATAAAACTTTATTATGTATTGTATCTACCTAAGTTATAAATCAATAATACATTTAATTCACAATGTTTTAAAATAAGTCACCATTATTGTGTCTAGTTCGTAGATTATTTAAATGGGTGAGTCTGTTATTCAGAAGTGTCTTCCTAATATTTTTGATATTTTAATTTATAATAGGACTATTTAAAATTAAGTAAAAATATTAAATACCAATATGTGATGAAAGGTTGATCAATATTGGAAATAAGAAGTGTTTTATGACCAATTAGATTGGTTAATGTGGTGTGGAAAGACTATCTTCAATTATTTCATAATCATTTACAATTAATAATTATCTAGTGTTTTGGTAATGTTGAAATCCATGTCCTTCAATACTTTTCATTTATTGGATCATAAAACATTAATTTTTTTCCTTTTAGGAAATCCCTTATGTTTTTTGAGATATAGATCATGGATAAAATTTTGATTCAGTACTAATTTATCTATATATCCAAAACTCATAGGGATTTTTCATTAGTCAAACAGACTCAGTTGTAGAAATAGTGTGATCTATGTATTTTATGAAAAGAGACTCAATTTGGTTTAGAACCTCAAACTCTGATTGAAGCTAAGTAGATGGATATAGTTGAAAATATTCTGTTTTTTTGGAAATATAGCTATAGTGATTTTGATTACCCATTTAATCCCTATTTTATGGTAATTTTTTATTTGTTTTAAATTTCTCTCTTTAATAATGTAAGTTTTATTTAATGTATTTATTTGAAGAATTATAATGGTTTTCATCCTCAATTTTGGATTGAAATATATAGTAATGTTAAATATGAGTAATCATTGTTATTTTTTGGTAATTTTATTTGTATTCTATAGTTATTGGGATCAGTAAAATTCTTTCTTTATCAGTATCATATCACTTAATTATAATTTTAGAAATGAACTTGACATTGATTCCAGTGAAATCTATATTTGTTTTTGAAACAATATATTTTTAAAGGTAAGTTTTTTTTTGAATCCCAATTTGACTCATTTGAATCAAGTAAGATAATAAATGTATTCTAAATGATGAGGTGACCACTGATTCTCTTTTCCATTTCATTAGTAGTGTGAATTATTTTTATGATTACAATATAATATGAAATTTCCAATTATTTCAATTTTTATTAGTGACGGGGGTATAAAAAATCTTATATATGACTTTCACCCTACCCACCCACATCTAGAATGAAATGAATTTCTTTTAAATTATACTTAAATACTATAATTTATGGAGTCAATATGAAATATTGTTATAGATTTATTTACTATTTGTAAAATAATATCAATATTTTGTTAATTGGTGTTTTTTAGTATACTATGGAAAAATAATTCATGTGGATATTTGTTATATTTAATTTGTATATGGTTACTTTTTTAGGGATATAATGTTTCATGGTCATGGAGGTTTTGACACCTACGACGTCAATATTTGATATTTATATTATTTATTTATTTATTTATTGGTTTTCAATAGAATTTGGGTGAAAATTTCATGTTTTTTAATAAAAGTTTCTGAAGTTTAGTTGGTACTTGGTTTCACAACCCTTGAAGGTGTACTATATACCATGAAAATTTATATCAAAACAGTTGTGTGGTTGGTGGAATATTATTTTTGTTGATACGAATTATATATTAAATATTTCTAATTTGCAATTCAATAAATTTTCTCCAACCATTTTATATATTTTCAAAAAAGTAATATATTTATGGATGATTGAAATGAATATTGATTTAATATTAAAATTAGTGTATTTCATAGTTATTATATGTTTTATTATATAAAATAAATAATTTAATATGTTTTAAATATATTTATTTTCACAATTTTCAAGTAATATGCATATAATTGATATGATATAATTGAAGTTGATTAAGTTTTTAATGTGAAACTCATCTAGATACAAAGTATGAATGAATTGAATATCTAAGCAGAAGTTTTGAAAGGGAGATGATATTTTATGAACTTGTTACTCTTCTAGAAGGTTAATATTTTAAAGGATCATATCCAAAAGTAATATTATGAAATCACTATTTATATTAAATATTAGGTATATATTGAATCATGAATATAAATTATCTATAATTTATAAGAAGAAGAGAATATTTTTTCAAAGGAAAAAAGATATGTGTGATCATTTCCCATGAATAAGAATATATGAAGAATTAAAATATTTTCTAATGTACAATATCTTCCCTATGATATGTAGAGGATGATTTTCATATGAGTTTGTATATAAGGAATTTTTTTTATATAGATTATATGTGAATATTAATAATTTTTTGATGAATAGAAGAAAAGTATCATGTCATGAAGGAGGGTGTCACACATAAAAGGATCTCAAGATAATTAATTTTTGAAGTAACTAAAAAGAGTCCATTCCATAAAAATGGAGGTCATTAAATGTTATTTTGAAGTTATCAAATGTCAAAAAATATTAAATTGTAACATTATGGATAGTTCTATTTTATATCCTGATGAATTTTAAGAAGAATCCCCCCAAATGAATTTGGAAAAGATGTGGGGGATTTAAAAAGGGATTATTTTCAAAATTGATAGATATTAATCAGTAAGAGTTCAGATTGAGTGAATTAATTATTCATCAAGTTAGGAAAAGTGGGTAGAAATGGAGACTTAAATTTATATAGATATTTGGTGTTAAGCCCCATTACAATAGTGAGTAGTGGAAATATTTCAAACAATATCTAAGTGTTTGAAATTACATGTATCATGTTCAATTTTATTAGAATTATTTTCTATAAATGAAAGTAGTTTATTATTTTTCAAGAATTCAATATCTCTCCAAATTTTTTTGATTAATATTCCATCCTATGGATGTAAATTAATTTTTCGTACTATTTATATTTCATTTGAAGGGTCTTCTTAGGAATTCAATTAATTAAAAAATATATATTTTTTGTTCATTGAGTAATTATACCAATTTAATTAGAGGAATAAGATATACACTAAGGATTCATTATGAATTTATGTAAAATTTTATTTACTCATTAATTTTTTATTTTATTACTTGATCAATTCAAAGAGGAAATTTTTTTAATAAGAAAAAATAATGTGGTGTTATAATGTCGAAAATTGTTAAAATAATTTTTCTCAAATCTAATATCATAAACTAATCAGTTAATCTACTTTTCTTTATTCATTATCACCGATTCAGAAAAAAAATGCCTCATTCTCATTTTTCAAACCCAAAATTTAAACCTAGGAAACCCAAATAAATAATAAAAAGTTACAATCTATGCATATTTTAATCCTCTATGTGAGATAACCGTAGGGAATGGTATGCATCATTCCCAGGGGATAAAATTTGAATTGATATTCATGAAAAAATACTATACTTTAGAATAATAGTTTATAAGGTGGTTTACTTTGTTTTTAATATATATTTCTATACATAAATGTGTTTAAACACTTATTTATAACCTATATACCTAGAAATTAATAATACCAATAACTCTGGAGCTATAGAAATGAGGTTTGGGGAAGAGGGGAGCTCAATTTTTATCCTTATTCATAAGGAATACTTTATTGATAAACCTAAAATTTTAAATTATTGTTTTGATTCCACTACCTCATTAGAAATAAAATATGTTGGAAAAAAATAAAAATGAATGATAATAAAACCTTATTGAATTTGTGTCCCAATATTAAGATAATTAAGAATGAATGTGGAACACATAGAGGCATCTAGTAGTTTCAAAATATAATAATGATTTATTCATTAAATTCTATAATTCCATGGGAAACCTTGGGAACATTAACACATGAATTATTATCTGTATTATCATATCCATAATAATATTAATCCATTGGGAGTAAATTACGACCAAATAAATCATAGATATTATTCTTTATCCTTATATAGAGGGTAAAAGGAGTTGTTTAAAAATACCCACTCCACTTTAATAAGTTATTAAAACGAGTTAATGAAATGATTCCCTAAAAAAATATTTTCTACCTATTGAACCTATTCCATTGGAAAATAAATATTAATAATTAGGGAAAAAAGTAAAATATAATATGAGTACATGGAGTGACTTAATAGTATATTTATAGGTCTTTCCCACCATCAAAACTGTTAATAATCATTGATTTTTTTGAATGACTTGTTACTTTTAAAAATAAAATGGTAGATTTTACTATAGAGGGTTATCTAGTGGATAAAACCCATTTAACTTCTTAAATTGTCATTTCTAAAAGGTGAAAAAACCATTACTTTAGAATCGGTGGCCTAGTTCAACAAATAATTCCAAAGAAATACCTACTTCTAGTTCTGAAACCATTATTATAATGAACCATATCAATGATATTAGCATTATGTTATTTTCCCTGAGGATATAATTAATTCACTAACACAAATATAAAACATTTTTTTGACATCAATTTCACTATGGAATTTTATCCTCACATTTATAATGTAGAGAGGGTATGACTTTGTCATCAGTACCGTGCCTGTGCTTCTGCATGGGACTGATACCCAAGTGGTCATGCGATGGTGGAGGCTAGTCACTAAGGTGTAATCACTGGGGAGGGGCAGACTCTGTAGTCTTGATCCAGGTTTTCCTTATTTATTTTTTTATTTGATTGTAATGTTGGATGATGTGGTTTGTCACTTTACCCTAAAAAGTGTTTTTGATAATAAAAAAAGTTAATTTTTAGTCAGTAGAGATTAGCGCCCACAATTTCAAGAATATCATGATGCTATAAATGTTTGACTTCCTAAGAGACCATTAAAAAAAACAAGAAATCCTGATTTTTACAATGAAATAGAAATTATACCATAGAATTTGATAAAAAATATAATTATAGGGTTGGATATCATAAATAAATATGAAGGGTTTTTCCAATTCCAAACATATATCCCATAACTAGAATACTTCTAGGAGTATGATAATTCTCTTATTAGAAGGATTTTTTATCTTATAAAACCAATAAATAAATATAATAACAACCATGAAGAAAATATTAAACAATAAAAAATCTTGTTGAGTATTTGGTAAAAAAAATGGGATTAACAGCTAAAAATAGAAAAATAATAAGAAATTAAATGATTAACAGTCTTCCTTTATATAATATTGTAAAAACTAATGGAAATCCACACAAAGAGGATTTTTCTTTGAAACTAAGAAGTTAAAATGAGTTGAACATCCACTAGACTGTGTATTCTAAAACTGAACCTATTAAAAAGAGTTCTAAACATTGAAAAATTGACTTAAAACCTACTAAAGATAGGCTTACTCATTTTTATACACTTGAAAACATAATTCCCACCATGAAGGAAAAATCAATTTCCAATGGGGATGTTTTTATTAAGATTAACCAAAGAGAGTATGTGATATTGAAAGGAACTTATTCCTTACCACATGTCTATCCAACCAATAATCAATACTATTTATAGTGAATTGGATAAGGATATCTTAGAGACTTTTTTGAAAGTTCAGGTTAACATTTATTTATCTGTTGTAATGAAAAAACATCAAAAATATTCCAAATTTTTAATTAAAGTGTGTTTTCATAGTAGAATATTGAAGGTTGGATAAAAATTGAAACTTAGGAGTAATATTTACTCAATAATTCAATATACACACCTAATTAAGTGAAAAAATTGTGGTACATTCACCATTATATACACTATGATTTAATTTTAATTTAAAGATGTTATTTTATAGTTTCAATAATCTTTAAATGTGATACTTCACACTATTTACTCAAATTTACTGGTTAGAGAACTTGAACCTACTAATATTTGATATAATTAACCAATAGAAGAACTAAAAAACCAAATTGATTCATTGAACTTATTTTGGTAAGAGTAATAGATATAGTTTTAGCTCTGTATATTTATGTTTAAGACATGGGAGATGATTGGTTTATCATATATAAGACTTTTATTTTATTAAGAAATTTTCTTTCAAATATAAAAAATTATAATTTTTCATAAAGTCACATATTTACATTAATTATTGAAAAAATAACCCCCTTTAAAATTATTTAATATATTAAAAATCCAATGTATGATCACTAAACCAATAAATCAATATTATTGATTGGTTTTCCATTATATTATTTATAAAATTTTCCTATAATTAACCAAAAATTGATTATTAAAAGAATGTGTCTTTTCTTACTACTAAACATGGATGAAACAATTTAAAAAGTATTTATTGTGGAAATTATATAAGTGAAAAAATAATTGCATGTGAGACTTATAGTAATAGTGATTTATTTTCTGATCAAAAGGAAAATGAAATTTTTTTATAATGATATACAATATCTTTTCCTATTAAATTTGAAAACATGAATGCTAACCAAGTATTGAGTGTTTTAAAATAACTTAAAATGATGTTTTTAATTTTGATAAAAAATGTTTTTATGAATATAGAGCTACTTTTGAAGGTAACAATTTTTCACACCCTATTGAAAAACTTTCTGTTACTATTATCAATTTTAAATATTATTTCATTAATAGTGTTTTAAGAGAAGAGTTATATTTTTTTGAGTTAATATAACCATCTTTACCAAGATAAAATATCAAATCTATTATATAATAGAATCCATTTACATATAATATTTGACAATAATTTTTATAGGAGAATTAAATGATTCATATGATTACTAAAAGGGTATATCCATGGATCAAAAAAATAAACTATTAAAAGGACTTAAATATAATATGAAATTCATAGAATTCAACCTAGATTAAATTCCTTGAATATTTACTTCTATGTGAATAAATTTAATCTTGTCAGTGGATGATACCAATCTAGATATGTGTTGTTAATATAGAAAAATCATACACTTTAATATGTAGTTATAAAAGAAGCGGCCAACTATATGAGGCCATGTATAGACTATTGGAAACTAAATCATGTGATTAGAGTATTTCTATTAACTCTTCCATTCTATCACCAAATACTTGATAAAAATTAGGAAAATATTTTCATTTCTATTTAGATGGTTTGATGGATATTTTAAAATTCAAATTTCCCTAAGAGTTAATTAAAATACCACCATGACTTGTTCAATTGTAACTATTTATTATAGAATAATTCCTTTTGGATTCTATAATACCCCGAACAACATTTAATTATCTACGATGAGTATTTTTTTTAATTTTAGATTACTCTTTTGAGGACTTTATTGATGATTTCAATGTGTTTTTATCACCTTTTAATAGTTTTTAATAGTATTGTTGTTTCATTATGTACTTTCATTAAGGGAAAAATTATTTTCCACTTTAAGTAAATCCATTTTCTAGAAGATAAGTGAATAATTATTAGAAATTTAATAACTTAGAATAGAATTATATTTGATAATTCTATGTTTTATGTTATTTCAACACTTACATACAAAAAAATATTTATGTATTTGAGATTATTCCTTGGTCATGATGGGTTTTATAAGAGGTTTATAAATTATTTTATAAATTTATCCTAACCATTTTCCATATTAATAAAAAAATATTATTATACTATATTTGTTAAAAATTTTAAATATAAGTTTAAGGAGTTGAAATATAATTAATTACCCTCACCCATTATTCAGAAACATATAGGGAATTTTCCCTTTTAATTAATAATTGATTTATAGTATTTTTATCTAGGGAATATTTTTAGTCTAAGCAAGGAATAAAATCCTTATGTCATAGATTATGAATCAAAGACTCTGTATTCAGTACAATTTAACTATACAATCACTAAGAATGAGTTTCTATCTATCAAATTTTCATTAGGAAAATTAATGTGTCACTGGGTAAGATTCAATGTGATTATCTTCACTGAACATTATTCTATATGATTTTTTATAAGGAAACCATAGGAAACACCATGGATGTGGACAAGGATTTTATTTCTAAGGGAATTTTATGCAGGAAAAAATTGATAGAATATGAGAATTTAGTTACAAAAACATTCATTATAATATCCACTACATTATATGAAAAGTCCAAAACCTTCCAAAAATTAAGGAAACTTTCAATAATGAGGAACTTCACATGATTAAGAGTTTTAGGCTATGGTTTGATAACTTTATTAATTACATGTATAATAATAAATTACATAATTTTTTTTTGAAATAAATAGTTTTCTAAATTTTTGAGTGAATAAAGGAAATGAAAAAGGGATGATCCTAATTTTAGAACCCCAGGGATGTTATAAAATCATTAATAGATTCATCCCATATGATGATATACACTCAATGCTAAAAGTTTTCAAAAAATAAATAGTTATTGTGATCACATTGGACCATAAAGGACTAATAGTAAAATACTTGATTTAAGTATTTTTATGATAATATTACCAATGGTTATCTGATTTTTAATAGAACTTTTAAGACTTTTCCTTTTCAAGGGAATATTTACAATGAAATCAGATACCATAACAACTCATCAGGCTCTATGATGTGTTTCATGTTTTGGGTATCAATATCATGGGACCATTTCGTATATGTTTTGGATACCATTATATTTTTATATATGGACTACGTGTCTTTTGGGGTAGATTATATTCCCACTAGAACTCATGATACTATGGCTATTTATAAATTTTCAAGCACCAACCTATTTTTTAGGTTGTGTCTACCTAGATTCATAATCACTAATTAGGGTATAAATTTTTTTAATAGGACCCCATAGGATATTTGGAGGAAATATATAGTTCATCGTATGGTTTATACTCCTCACCCTTATAAAAAATGGTATGGATGGGGTATTAGTTAGAGAAATAAAATTCATTTTTGAGAAACATATTCATGAAAATAGAAATAATCAGAGTATAAAGTTAGATTAATCCCTTTGGGATTATGGGACTAATTTTAAAAACCCAACTGGAAGGTCACCCTATAGGACAATGTTCTAATGAGAATTTTTATTACCTATAGAGATAGAAAACAATTCCATTTAGGTTTTCAAGAGTTTTGACTCGAATATATTTTATGTAGGAAAAGATTAAAAATTATGATTAATATATTTACAAGTAATTAGAAACAACTAATATTAAAACTGTATTCTTTACATGGAGAAAAAAATATCACTCAATGATGAATAAATCCCCAGTAAGGAGTTGTAATTTGTTGTGAAAGTGTTATTATTTGTTACTAGACTAAAGTTTTTTTTCAAGATAAATTTCATTTCAAAATTTCTATATATTTTATTATTACTAATTTATTTAATTTGGGTTTTTTATAGATATAGTAACTATTTTAAGATACAAAATTTATATTTTATGGTCATATATTTAATTTTTTTAGAGAAAATTTTCCAGATCTTCTAGGGGAGAGAGTTTATTTTCATGTAGTTGAATACATATACATATAATTTGTCTCCTTCTTTTTTATATATTTTTTTATTATAATTTATATCATAAATTAAAGCATAATTATGAAATTTTTTAAAATAATTTTGTGGTTATCCGTTATTAAATTAGGACTTTTTCTTTTTATCATTTTCATTTGGTTATTTTTTTTAATTTTCATGTGTTTCTATAACCTTTTATGCTCAAATTAAATTCTATTATAAGATATAGAAACTGTATCAATTTTTGAATCTAAATTAACCCATGGAACTCAACATAAATTAATTCTAAAATAAAACTATTTTCAAATAGAATCATTTTTAAATTTATTTAAAAATTAGTGATTTTTGAGTCTCATGTTATGAAATAATATCCCATATTAAAAGAGTGTACCAATGAGTCTTATAAACCAATTTTGATAATTATTTACAAGGTTTTAACTTTTATGAAAATAAATCCATTCTTAATTAACCAAAAGTTTTTATGAATTATCATAAAAAACATGGAGATTTGAAGAAAAAATGTTAAAATAATAGAGACATATTCTTGATTAAAAAATCCATTTTAATAATAAGATTATATTCTATCATTTAATTTACATATTACCCTTATAATCCCTTATTATCCATGAAATACAATGCAAAAAACCATATTAAAAAAATTAACGCCCTTTCCAGTAAGGTTTATATGTAAATTAATGATCCTAGTTACATTATGTTTTTAGGGAGGGAGATGTTTTTTGGGTGATAAACTAATTAAAGGTTATTGGGAATATATTTTGAAATAAAAAAATCATATCAAGGATATAATATGTGGAAATTTATGAAAATAATAATCATCATGTTTGAAATAGTGAAAGGAAAATATGACGGAAAAATTAGGCTTGGATGTTTCTAAAATAATTTCATGTTAAAAAAATCATCATTATCATTAAAATTCATCTAATATATTTCAAATTGGAAAAAATGGAAGAAAAAAAATATAATGAATGTGGTTGAGTGAATAAATTATTTTTTATCACATATTAAATGTGTGGACATTTATGGAAAATCGTGGTGGGATTATGGAGGATTCCATTATAGAGTATAAAACCAGAATAATGAATTTTTATAAAAGTAGGGCTAAATATACTCACTCTACCTAAACAATTTGAACATTTTAAGCATTCCAAAACTTTGGAATGGAACAACCCTAGAATATCTCAATGATAAATAGAATTAAAAGGCACATTTTGGTGTAGATCTAGAACCTATTTAATCATATTATAACCTTTGCATGTGCCTGTATGATAAAAATATCACTTAAATTATAACTTCCTATGATGAGAGGCAATATTTTTAGGGAGTTAGGTATTAATTTGAAAGGGAGGATGAATGGTGTGGAAATAAATTTATTATACCTAATTAAGTGAAATAAATTTTATGAAAGAGACAAGATGAGTTTGGGTGACGTGCCTATTTAAAAGGAAAGTTACAATGGATATTGCTGTGAATTTTAAGTTGATATTATTTTTAATTCTCACTTATATAGGATTTGAAGTCTTATTTTTGTGTGAATGAATAAATTATAAATTTTTTTAATTTATTTTTTGTATTCGAACATTTTTTTTCATGTCATTTTATCAAATTTAGGAGAATTAATACATTTTTTAGCAGTTGGATTGAATTGGGATTTAATTTTAAAAGGGATTAATTTCATGAATTTTATCTTTTTTATTAATTTTTAAGTTAATTGAATAAATAATATGTTGAATATTTTTATTTCACAATTTTCCATTATATTTCATATTATTGAAATGAAATGTGAGAATAATATTATGTTTTAGAAGTTTAACTAGTCTAGAAACAAATTTTAGATGATGTAAATATATAGGAATATGTTCTAGAAGCAACATGATATATTGTTAACTTATTATTATTTCATATGATCAATTTTTCATAGGATGAACATAAAAATAAAAATAGAGAAATTATTTTTTATTACTTAATATTGGAAAGAAGTGGATTAAAGATTTTAGTTGATCTAGAAGTTACAAGATAAAGAGGAAAATTTGGCCAAGGATAAAGATGTGTAAAATATTTTCTAATGCTTAAGAATTTTTAAAGAATCATAAAAAATTAAAAGGTATCATATTTCCCCTATAATAAATTTTACAAGAGTTGAATTATATTTTTCCTATAAAGAAATTTGATCTTGAGATAATGTGTGAGATTTTATACTTTTCCTTGAAAGGGAATAAATATTATAATCCATAAAGGGAAGAGTTTCACCACAATGGTTCTCAAGAAAATTACATTGGGGAGTTACTAACAAGTGGGAACACCATAGTAATGAAATTCATTCCAAGACATTTCTAAGATAGTTGATTTATTAAAACCATTAATATTCATTTCATAACCATTTTCTATTCATAGCATGATAAATTTGATGATAAAGCCTACACATTATCCAAGATATCCATTCCATGGTTCTCAGTCATGAAAGATACATGCTTGATCATGTGAATTTATTCAAAGAAAAAAAATGAGAGAAACAATCCAAGGGAGATTAGAAGAATGGGGTTAAAGAATAATGGAATATTGATAGAATTCATTGAGTATGATTTTTCAAAAGAAAAAAAATTATTTATTTAAAAAATATAAAATTAATTAGAAAATTTATTATTTTCATTATAGGATGATAATAATCATTACTAGTTTATATTATGTGAATCATGGATTCATCAGGTAATAATCAACTAGAATAAATTGATATATTTTCCTTGGGTTTTTTTCAGGAAAAACTTTTACAATAGCGACCAATGGGGAAATACAAAGCCTATTTTAAGTCAATTATGTTCACTATATCCTATTCAAATTGTTTGGTTAATATTATTATTAAATAAAATTGGAATAATTTTTTCATGATTTCAATATCTGTTCTAATTTCTTTGATTCATTTTTTATGTACTATAATTAATTATTATTTTCACTCACTTAATATTTCACAGGCATGGTCATGTTTAAGAGTATATTCAGCTAAATTATATTAAAATATTTTATATTAAATTAGTAATTAGATCACTTTTATTGAATTAATAACACTCAAACTAACGTTTTAGTGTACATTCAAGTAGAATTTGGTGTAGACATTAATATTTTAGAGTGTACGTTGAGTAATCCAGATAAGACAAATTTTTTATGACAATGAATAAGGTTATTTTCAAATATCAATACTATTTTATAACTACTATTATCTAATGATTACTCATGAATTCTTAAATTTATTTATTTTCTTCATTCATTATCATATTTTTAAAGTACACATATTCTTCTTCTTTGAATACCCAATTAATAGAGGAAACCAAAATAAACAAATTAGAGGTCACATTTTGAGCTTAGTTGAAACCTTAATGTGAGACAAACACGTGGGCTGGCGCACTTGATTCAGAGGAGATAAAATTTTAATAAAGATTCATAAAAAAACTTAACATTACTAAAAAAAAAACCCTAACAATATACATTAATATTTTCAATTCTAGTTTATTTTTCATAGTTGGTGAATTTTCAACCTAATTGTTCATCAAATCATTACTTTAAATTAAAAATACAATAATTTATTTTTTAAATAATTTACTAGTAATGGTTTACCCCTAATTATTCACAATTTATCCAATTCATACCACGTCTCTAACCCCTTTTGTTCCTCCCTTTCTCTCTTTCACTCAATGGCGATTCATCATTATTAGATTCATCTCTACAAGTTTAGTTACTCAAGTTAAATTTATCCCATAACCATCTCCATTCTATTTCAAATTTCCTTCCCTAATACATGCACGACTACATTGGGATTTTCCCTTCCAAAAGTTCACCATAGTTTATAAGATTTTAGCAATTTTTTGGTCTTATAAGGTTCCATCAACATCACTTTTGGGAAACTATCACTATTCAATAAAAATATTTATCAATTATTGATAGGTAAATTTATTCAATTCCATTTCACTATGAATATATCTTTGATTTATCTTTATTAATTAAGAAGGATTTATTGTAAAACATATATTATATGAACCATATTTTTTCATGATGATTCTATTAAGTTTTTTATTAAAATATCATTCACTATAATGGGTTTCTTTCTCTCCAAAAATATATAATTTTTCATGTATAATGTTTCTCACACTAGATGCTTGAAAAAAATACATTAGCATTTTCTATTGAAATAGTTAATGTATTTTAAGTTAATAGAAACCATATAATTTATATGGTATTAATAAAAACTGTTAACAATATTTTTCAATGGATAAAGATGTTTTTTTTGCTTCATGTGCCTTACATATTAATTTTATTTATTTTTAATATATACCACATTAATTTATTCAACTGTGTTATCTAATGTTAATAGTGGTTTGATATAATAATTTTTTTTGTAATAAAGAGGTGGAAATAGGATTTTATAATTATTTCAAATAATTAATGGCCTATTTGAAACTTGGATTTCATCAAAAATTAGAATTTCTATTGATTATTTTTGTAGGAATGTAGGAATTTTATATATGTCTTCCACATTGGTTATGATTATGCGTTGGATAATTTCTCTCTTGGGTTTGATCATTTAAATTGAATTTGATTGTTTTTTCTCAATAAGGATAATAGATATTGAACCTAGTGTAAGTGTTGTTAAGATAAATTTTTACTCATAATTTTATTTATATCATAGTTATATCCATGATTGCCTCAATAGGACCTTGGTTGTTTCCCTATTATTATGATTATGAATTTTGTACTTTATTCCATTATGATTGAACTTATATAATGATTTACTATTTTTATCCATATAATGTAGTGATTATTTAATTTTTAAATAATCTATAGCTCTACGGTTCTTGATGATCAACTATATTAACTTTTAAATGTTTTTATTAAAAATTCATTATTATATCATGATATGTTTATATTAATTGATATTTATTTTTATTAATGTTTTTTCCCCAAAAAACCCATCTTATCATTATTTTTATCAATGATACTAAATGTACCTGAATTGTATTTTAAATAGTTTTTATGTTGTAGGATATTTTTGAAAAAATGATTCAAATTAAATTTAATCTATTATTGAATTACTTTTATTAGTATATTTAATGACTTGATATTTTAAAATTTTCTATTTTAACAAATCATTCTCTATAGTTTGTCTATAATATAATTATTTTATAAAAATATTAAAATGAATTTGATATTTAAATGAAATTATAATGAAAGAAACCACTTCTTATTAATTTCATAAATATATATAATACTTTAAAATATGTTTTTATACTATAATTTCATGGTTTCTTAGAAAATATGTATTATAGATAAAATTATTAACACCTTATAAGCATGTTTTTCTCACACTTTACTTACACCCTTTTTAAATATATGATTCTTTTACCACCATATGCTGGTAATAATGATTACTTTTGACCTAGTGGGTCATCATGATTTTGGTTTAGTGAAAGAGGACATATAAAGTAAAGTTAAGTAACTTAAAAAAATATATGGTTAGTTTATTCATCATTGGTTGTGTATAGATTATGTATTATGGTACAATCATGTGTATTTAAGCACATTGACCTTCATTAATCAATGTCTATGGGTTTATTCTATTTTTTTATATTTTTGATATGTCATTATGTTTTCATATCTTTGAATTATTTATATATTTGTTTCATTGTTTTATTTAAATTTTTTTTTGAGTTAACACCATATTTATATGCTATTATATTGAAAATTATTTATTGTATAATTATGTAAAATCCATCCATTTGAGTGACCATGTCATGAATCTGGAGAGAGATACTCTTTTTTAATTATTTAGTTGAAATCATTCCTTAGGATTGGTGGTTGGTTACCTTGAACTTTTTTTCAACCCTTGGTGACTAATAACACACTTAAATACTAGTGGTGGGATATCTTGGGTTTTCAGTTGGGGTATCCTAGGTTGCTTCAATAAAAAAATCCCTTATTCTGAGTACTTTTCCAAATACAAACTTAGGTTTAATGAGGAAGGCAAGAAAAAATTAACCAAAAAATAAATCCACCATGGGATTAATATCTCATATAGAATAGAAAGGAAATTAAAATTATTTCATAAGAATACAAACTCATTAGATTAAAATTTTATTCATAGGTATTTGATTTCTTAATCATTTACACATCATCGTGCATGAACTCTATAGATAAATAAATGAAATTATAGGTGTCACATAACATGATATATTTCAATTCTTCACATAAAGAACAACCATAAATTCTATGAAAAAATTATATTTCACCCAAACCTATAAAAAATAAATTTAAATTTAAATTTAAATTAATCACGAACAAATGGTGATGGAAACTAGTGATGGGAAGTTTCATTAGATGGAATTTTCATCTTGAGATTAATATCATTGATAGGTCATGATTCTACCAACATAAATGAATATGTATTGATATATATTTATAAATATAGAATAAAATAAAATTAATAAATGACATGTTGTACATATATTACTCTATGATGAATAGTAGGAATAAATTATTTATATTAAATATCTATAAAACCTACAAAAAATAAATTCTTGGAAAATATTTTAAAATACCACTTGGTATATGTTTCACATCATTGATTAATTTTTTAACATGTTAGATTATTTTACTTACCCTACTAAAATCACTCTATAAGATTCTATTCCCCAAATTATATATAAAAGTGTCTATTGTTTTATAGAAATAACTCCACCTTATCTATTTCCCAAATATTTTCCCTTCAATCACAAAATACATTTTCCTCAGAAAAATTACCAACAAATTAAAAAAGTTTTATTATTAAATAATAGAATAATAAAGCATGAAATATAGGATAATTATAAGCCCCCAATGATAGTTTTTATAATCATTAGGAATTACTATAAACTATATCTAATAAAGAACTCCAATTTTGAAATATTGGGTCTATATTCCACTCCCAAGACGTATTTAATAAAATTTAATTCTTGAAATATTTATAAATTTTAGTGATTTTCTTCCTATGTGGATTCTTTTTCATCTGATCTATGATACACTTAATCCATTCCTCTCTCATGGATTCTATATCCCATTCTACTTACCTAAAAATGATCACATAAGAAGGTTTTGATTCATATATTCAAAAATAATTCATATGAACTAGAAGAAGAATTGAATTATTCTACACAGGTTAAAGAAAATTATATGCCACTATCTTATTAGAAACAATGTATCTTTCATACCTTACGACCTCAAATGATGAAGTTCCAAATATAGAAACACACTTGAAAAAAAAAGACAATTTATAATTTAAAATTCCATTATTTGTGTCTCAAGTCCACATAAAACCATTTCCAACTCCAAGACCTCATTATTAATTTCATGATCATCTATTTCTAATTTATAGTATTCATTGTGAAAAAGGGTCAATGTAGTAATAAATCTCAACCTTTTTCCCAATACACGGGATAATGGCATAAACTATTGTATGGTACCTTAAAATGTTCCATCTATATTGTTCTTTGATAAATAAATTAATATATAAACTATGTTAGTTCATGGTAGATTTCAAATACAACTCCAAACTTTATAATTCATGGACAAGGAATTACCACTAAATCAATTATTCTATAATTAAACTAAAAATCAATTTTTTTTGTGAAACATCATAATAAAATTAACATATGTACCTATGGCTCATATAAGTCACTGAAAAAGTTTATATGTGCATATCACACCCCTAAAAATTATTTTTAACAACTAAAAAATGTCTAAGATAGGGAAATGAGGACATAATTCCAAATATAGTGAGATCATAGTAGTTAAATAGACTCGCATACAACCCCAGTTGCACTAGTATGTAATTTATTATAACAACCTGTAATTTTATTGATGGAATATCACTTTTGATTATATAAAAGTGATATATTTAGTATTATAGTATTATATAATTCACACATAACACATGATTGAACCAAAAAAATTGTTATTTGAATTTGAACATTACATTTATTGAATAACTATACCCATAATAATTGAAAATATTACTATTGGATAAAAAATAAAAATAAGACAAAAAAATATGAAAATTTGGATATGCTCGATCACATAAAATGACCACATTGACAAACAACACATTATAAATGAAGTAGAATATTAGTAATTAAATATTCATATTTAAAATTAAAATATGTTCAACCTTGATAAAAAATATAATTGAATAAAGAATTAATGAAATATAAGGTATTTATATAATGTAGGGAACTCATATAACCATTAAAATTATGGCCATCAGAGTAGTGATCTGACCATAGGAATAGTAATTTGGCCATTAGAAATAGTAACATGATCGTTGGGTTAATATTCTCATTTATATAAATGTAAAATAATATTTAGTTATCTTTCAAAATGAGAATACAATATATTTATTTCATTATATAAGTAAATAAAAGTTTTAAAAATGATAAAATATATGTTTATATTTTTGTTAAAGATAAAGGTTTTATTTGAATTTCATAAAAACTATACTAATTTAATATAATCATTATTATCATAATCTGGGCTTATAAATTTGTATAATGTTTCATTATAATGGTAATATAATATTTTGAGATCATATGTAATTTTTTTGAGGGTCATAAAAATTATCCTTATATTAAAATTGGCATTTCTCAAATAAATAAGGATTTTATTTAAAAATTAGATTTTATTTAATTAGAAGAGACTTTGAAAAAAATTTACTTCATTTTTAAAATATACGTGTTGAAAAAAATTTAGTGTTATTTTTTGGTATTTTTCTATAATAGTTGATTTTTTTTGGTAAATAGTAAAATACGGTAAAAACTGAAATTTGTATTATAAGAAATATACATGAATTTATTATTTATTTATGATGAAATCACCCATTTTTTCGAAATAAAATGAACCATTTACAATATATAGTCACAAGACTCCATAATATTTTTATTCTTGTGTCAATATAATAAAATAATGAACATATTATTCAAAAACACCCCTATACTCCCCTTATAAATACCAACGTTAATACCCCTTCTCTACAGACATTCCAAGCCTCAGATCTTACCCAAAAGCTTCCAAAATATCTCTTCATATCTCCCCCATTTACTTAGAATTATTTTACTCATTAAAAGACCAATCCATTGGGCCTTAAGTGGAAGTTAAAGAGGCGACGTCTAAAAGGGAAGGTAATACCCTAAACTAAGTCTTTACATTTTTCTACCTCCTCATTCTTCAAAAAAATTATATTCAAAATGGAATAATAACTCTTGTATAATATTTATAATATAATTTTATTTTTTAATTAAATATTTACCATCCTTAATCTTATTTTCTAGTCTTTTTCAAAAAATGAATAACATTGTTCGTATTATGCTAGTTCAGGCCTCTGCAGATGATGAGTATTATTTTTTCATCAGAACCTTCATGGAAGGTCTAAATTCAATTATAATGGTTTAAAGTGACCTAAATATGTATATTAGATATTATTTAAGATAATTTAATGAATATATAGTCATTATATTATATAAATTAAAAATAGTTCATGATGGTTGGTAAAACAACCTAAATGGACTAACCTTTAAACATTATCATTTTTACTAAAATAATAGTCCCTATGTTAGAAAATATATAAATATTTGAGAACATTTAAGTTTATATAATTTCATCAATACCATTTCAATTAAATTCTATAGTTTTATTAAAATTTACAGGAACATTAATAATTATATATAAGTGATCAGACCATGGAAACATGAAATCAACTCCCTCAGTATGAAGAAATTAAACATTAAATCTCATTGAACTGATTATAAATGAAAATAATATAATTATAGTAAATAAAATATATATTTAACTAATTATGTATTAAGTAAATATTTAATTTATTTTTTTTATTTAATACATTAAGTGAAAGTGTAGAATGATTCTAGATCATAAGGTGAGGGATCTCTCGGAACAACCCCATTTTTATTTGGTTATTTTTTCTCAATTCTTAAAGAAATTTATATATTTATTAATATTAATTAATTAATTTTAAAACTCTATATAAATATACCATAAATATATACATAGTGTATTTACCTTTACTTTTTGGGGATATATATCTTTTAAATGATCTCTTTTTAATTTCTTTTTTTATAAAAAGAAGATTAAAGGGATGTTACAAATTTTCTTTGCCTATTTTAAATTACATCTCAGTGGAATTCTTTAAAACATACATGGTTTATTAAAACAATTATATTTATATTTAAATTTATTTTAGATTATTTTTTGTTTTATTAAAACTATTATTCTTTTAAACTATTTTAAGACTCTTTACCATTTTCTCTAAAACCTTTCTTAAGTGGTACATTTCCAAAGTTACCTATCCACTTTTTTTTTTCACAAAATCACTTTAGTTGGACAGAAATTTAAATAATATATTATTTTATTTCACCTTAGAACTTCCAAGAATTTTTTAATCCATTATTTCATGGAAACCATCAAGATAATTCATTTTGTTATCTTAAAATTCATGATCATGAATCCCAATTATTTTCATGGGTAATTCTTACATGTATACAATTCATATGACTTCCATTTCATTAAAACATGATATTGTTCCTATTAATATCTCTATGAATAGATATATATCTTGTTAATTAAATAATTTTATTTATTATTAGACAAAATATATGGGATTAGGGAGAAAACCTAATCCATGATGGGACTCTGTCCACCATGTGATGTTGTATTGACAGATATCCTTGAATTATGCTTATGTAATCTTTTATATTATTGCAAACTTTATATGTTTCTATAATATTTTGATTTTATGTTAATTATTTTATACTAACAAATGATTATTCCTGATCCTTGTATTATATGATATCATGTTATGCATTTTTACTCATAGGTTATGCTTCGTTATCATGTTAATTCCCTTTTTGGTATTTTTTATAACATATTTTTATGTATTACCTAGGTTATACTATGTAGTTTTATAAGATAAAAGTGTTTTATGAGGGAATTATTGATATTATTGTCACGACCTGACCCAACGGGGCTCGAGCTGTGACTCCCCAAGACTGCCTCCAAAAGGCAAGTGGCTGGCGACTAGCGCTGAGTAGGCTATCACACACAAGGGAGGCATTAGACTAAGGTACCTGTACACACGCACCCACATACACCTCCATGCAATAGTTCCGAGATATATAAAACTGAAAAGTAAATGCATGCATACAACTATCCCAAACCAGAGTGCAAAAGAAGTACAAAAAGGAAAAAACAGGGCCCACCAAAAGAAAACTACAAAGGCATCCAACCTGCTTGGAAGAAGGGGTACGCAGCCAAAAGAACCACTAGAAAGCTCCTCAGCATAGCTATGGTAAGACTCCATGGTCAGTCCCGCTCACTCTGATCCGCCTGCTCCGGGTCCTCCTGGGACTACATCGAAAGGCCTGTGATCTGCACAAGACACAAACATGTGCGGGAAAATCCGGTGCAAGGGTGAGTATAACAATAATCAGTAGGCACCCAAAAAACCCAAAATAAAAGAGAGAAACTGAAAGGCAACAATCTGCTCATCCCAACCAGAGGGAACCCAGACGAGAGAGAAAATCCATCTCATGACCATCCTCGGCTAAACACAACTAGTCAGCTCAATCCAGGTGTATTCCCAAACTTACACCTTGAACATCTAGATATAATCATCTCACGCACCAAGCCACATGAGGTATCGACCTCTTCACCAGAAATAGTTCAAAACTAGGAGAGCACACTCCATGATAACTATCAACGCAGATGACACTCGTCCGAGAGATAGAGTCCATCGGGTCCCACACAAACATCTCAAACGTTCACCCTAGAGATCATGCTCCTCGGATATCGTCACTAAGGAAACATCGCTGAAACAACATAAACACCAGACTCCTTGGATTGGGGATCGCTCCTAGGGTCCACTAGGGGATACCAAAACCTACACCGGTATACGAAGATCTCACAGATAGGGGATCACTCCTAGGGTCCGCTGGGGGATACCACAACCTGATCTGGCATTCGTAGATCTCACATATAGGGGATCACTCCCAGGATCCACTGGGGGATACCACAACCTGATCTGGCATTTGTAGATCTCATAGATAGGGGATCACTCCCAGGATCCGCTGGGGGATACCACAACCCGATCTGGTGCTCGACAGAAACACGTCACTCAGATAGAGGATCTTCACCCATGAAAGGATGGCCACGATGCTACCGAAACCCTATCTGGTACATCTCGAACTGAAGGGGATCGAACTGACGATTCCATAACCCTACAGAAACCATGCGCTGAGTAGGGGATCATATAACCAATGATACCGCAACCCTACTATAATCCTCATGATGAGTAGGGGATCGTATACCCGATGATTCCACAACCCTACTGAGCATGGACCACTACGTAGGGGATCATATTCCCGATTATGCCACAAACCCTACGAGGTTAACCTTCTAGATAGGGGATCACCTCCCGTGGATAAGAGGTCACAACGATACTAAGAACCCGATCTAGGGAAATGATTCTAGAAGATCCTGCTCCAGGCCCATCGGAGGGATGCCGTAACTCTAACAGATTAAACATCTCATCGAGAGGATCACAAACCTATACTGAGGTTGTGATTCCACACGAAACCTCATAGGAATGAACCAAGGAAGTACCCTCAACCATTGCTGGTCCAAACGTCACTAACCCGAGCGACCCGCCACAACGCCACACCGTGCACATCCATGGCCAATACCGAGGACACCATCGCGATTCACATGGAAAAACATGCAGGATAGGCTATTTACTCACCCGAAACAGACAACCAATGAAAAATTCACTGTTCACCGTAGCTAGCCCGCATGGGGCCCACACTACGATCCTGAAACTCATCAAGCGGATCATACCACTGTGATCCACTCAGAAAAACACGCGGGATCTACTACTCGATCATCCCAAATAGAAACTTGGTGAAAAAGGTACTATTCACAGAAGTTAGCCCACATAGGGCCCACACTACGATCCTGAAACTCATCAAGAGGATCATACCACTACGATCCCCTCAAAAAAACACGTGGGATCGACTACTCGATTGTTCCAAACAGACACCAGGTGAAAAAAGTACTATTCACCGAAGCCAGCCCTATGGGGCCCACACCACACTCCCGAAACTCCTCGAGCGTATCACACCACTGTGATCCCCTCAAAAAAACACATGGGATCGACTACTCGATCGTCCAAAACTGACACCCGGTGAAAAAGTTGCGTTTCTCCGAAAACACCAAAACCTGGCCTCGTGAGGCCCACACCCTGTTCTCGGTCAGAACACCTGAAAACCCTCAAGAAAAGTCTACCGTACCATCAGGGTTTCAACTCCACTGACGACACACCAATCAGACGCTCCGGGTAGAAGATACAACAACCCGAAGTCGAATAATAATAAAATATCATTATTTTATTCGACGTTTCTAGCACCCGGGCCATGATCCCGAACTTCAAAACCTCTGAAACCACACCGAAGGGTTCGCCTCGTCACAAGGGTCACGTTGTTATAGACGGCACATGATTCTGACCTCCCGGGAGAAAGATATAGGGGTTTTAAAACCCCCCGTATATAAGAAGAGGGCCGGACCGGCCTGGGCCGGCCCGCGCCGGCCGACCCAGCCGCCGTCGCCGCCGGCCGCTGTGGCCGGCGGACCGTGCTGCCATGATGCGGCGTAGTGCATGCGAGTACGCAGCCGACCCCCCCCCCCCCCTTCGTGGGGCCACCGCAGATTTGCAGTCGGTCCACCGCCCTGTGGTGGTACACTTCACCGCGGCCCACCGCCAGCGCCGCCGCGCCAGTGCCGCACCGGCGAAGCTTCCGAGGGCCGACAGGGGCACCCCGAGGGTCCAAACGCGCTTCTGAAGCCATCTGCGCACCTCCCAGGACTAGATCTATGGATTTTCAGGCTCAAAATGGAGAAAAACCACACCAAACAGGATCTGGGATTTCAAAACCCAAAACACCTACCTGTTGGCGGATCGTCGATGCTTCGGGTGCATAACGACGCCCTCGACACCCTAAAGCTCGATCCGCTGATGATCGGTGCTGAAAACGGTCATTCGCAGCTCGATTTGGTGAAGAAACAGAGGAAGAGGGAGGGGTTTCGTCGCTGCGCACCGAGGAAGAAGGAAGGGGGGGGGATCTTGATGGATTTCACCCCATTTAATTAATTCATTAAATTAATTAAATTAACACTCCCGACCAGACCTCCCGGTGCAGATATGATTTGGTCGCCCCTAGGGTAAACATGCCGTTTTGAACGCAACAAAGAAATCAAATTTTCGATCTGAGACTCCATTCAGAAGTTATTCGAGCCAATGCTCATAAATAAACTTTTCTATTTTTTTACGAATACGCCCTTGGTGGCTTTTCTCACATCAGGCCCGCGCCCGCAAAGTTGACACCCTGCCTAGGGTAAACGACATGCTCCAGAGGCAACCGTGCCCTCATATTCCCATTTTGAGCTACCGTTTAGGAGATAACACACCCCCTCCATGTGCATAGTATAAAAATACTTAATATTTTTATAAAATTAATTCCGGGCATACCGGGCCACAGAATCGCATGTCGTCTCCGCACCTATTTTTGGAGTTATTCATAGGAATATTCCAAAGTTTGATAGAGCCAAAACCCGGGTCTCTACATCCTCCCCACCTTAGAACTTTTCTCCCCTGAAAATACATTAGCACAAGGATAGCAATTGGACTCTCAACTGGGTCTCCCACTCCAGTGAGTTCACCAACAAACACCCATGCCCGAACACATAAGTCAGAGGGACTCATCCACCACACCTCAACACTATCCTCTTTGGGTGACACTAACTAGCCTTCATGGTTTTGATCGCGTCACAAAAACACGTCTCGGTGGGGGAAGGATCCCTCTTCCTCACGCATTCAAAGCACGCCGAACAACACCCACACAGGGTCTTTCCAACACCTCGAACAAAACTCGAGCAAGCAATGGAAAGGAAAGAGTACCACAAAATAGTTTCTATCAGACTACTGTAGAAATTATAAAGGACACAAGGTGTACCTAAATCCATCCGCGGAGCCTCTGGGTCAACAGCCTCTAGGGCATGCAGCTGTCCTCGCCCTCGCCCTCCAGCTCCCTGAGCTCTGTGTGGACGACCTGGGGGTGGTTGTGGTGGAATCTGATACCACCTACCACCTCCTGCTGTTGCACCAGCTCCGTCGCCATGTCCGCCGCCCTGCGGACCTCCAAACTCAAGATGTTGTCGCTGCCAAGGCGGCCTATCGACCGAATCCCTCTCAACAACATGACGGGACGAAAAATCTCTAGCATGATGTCCCCGACCGTCACAATCATTACACCGCCTCTCTTGTGGCTGACCAAAACTGGCCTGCGAGCCCTGTGAGCCCTGAGCCTTAGATCCTCCATCTTGGGGTCGCCTCATGAATCGTCATCCATGTACATACCGTTACGCCTGTCACCGACTACTAGTTGCCGACATCTCAGCTGCCACGCACCCAACACTAATGGGATGAATTTACTCATCCAGAAAGCTCTCCACCACCAAGGCTCGCTCCAACACTTCAGCATAGGTGGGAAGACACAGGGAAACCAAACCTGCCCAGATGTCTCTGCATAGGCCCTGCTCAAAGGTCTGAGCCCTAAAAAAGGGTCTCGAACCATATCCAGGGAGTAGTGAGAAAGGTCTGTAAACCTCGCTGAGTACTCCGACACAGTCATGCCCTCTTGCAGAAGCTACAGAAGCTCTTGAATCCACACTGACCTCAGCGTCACCAGATAGAAAAATTCCCTGAAGAGCTGCTCAAACTCTGCCCATATGAGTGTCTCCTCATCGTGGGACTGTGTCACCAAACTCAACCATCGCCCGAATGAACCATACAGAAGGCTCACCTCTAGGACCACCATCTGATCTAAAAGTGTCCTCACTAGGCGAAAAACTCGGGTGACTGCTTCGATCCAGTCATCAGCTACCTGAGGGTCTGGATAATCCCAGAAACTCACAGGTCACTGCCTCTGGAACTCATGCAGTGCACTCAGCCTGCGCACAACCTCATCCTGCACTACCGACACAACCAGCTGCTCGACAGGTGGGGGCTCAACTGGAGGACCACCTGGAGGTCCAGCCTCAGAACCTGCACCCTAGTCCACAACCTCTACACGGGGCAGATCGTCACCACAATCCTGATGTGGAACTATCGCTGGCTGTCGTCATGGAGGCATCCTGAAATACAATCATGACGCTCCATGGTCAACGAGTATATCTAGAGAGATGACTCAAGAAGAACAAGGGAAACCCAAAAACCCAGTCCTATATGATGCATGTATTGTTATGTCCTTGTGACTAGTGTCCAAATTACCTAAGTCGAAAGGCAGGTTATCAGAGTCATAGTGAATGGATACGTCGGCCGCCGCACCAACACTGGAGTCCCTGGCCTGAAATCCGAACTCAAAACATCTTGAAATTGACGCTATGCAACCCAAACAAAACTCATAGCTAGACCAGCTACGCTTTGAGATCCCAATGGTGGAACCTCCTCTGATACCACTTTTTCATGACCTGACCCAACGGGGCTTGATCCGTGACTCCCCAAGCCCGCCTCCAAAAGGCTAGGGGATGGCGACTAGCGCTGAGTCGGCTATCACACACAAGGGAGGCATTAGATTAAGGTACCTATACACATGCACCCACATACACCTCCATGCAACAGTGCAGAGATATATAAAATTGAAAAGTAAATGCATGCATACAACTATCCCAAGCCAGAGTGAAACAACAATACAAAAAGGAAAAAATTGGGCCCACTAAAATAAAACTACAAAGGCGTCCAACCAGCTCGAAAGAAGGGGTACGCTGCCCAAAGCACCACCAGAAAGCTCCTCGGCACAGATCCGGTAAGAATCCATGGTCAGTCCTGCCCACTCTGCTCCGCCTGTTCTAGGTCCTCCTGGGACTCCGTCGAAAGGCCTGTGATATGAACAAGACACAAACATGGGCGGGAAAATCCCGTGCAGGGGTGAGTATAACAATACTCAGTAGGCACACCAAAAACCCAAAACAAAAGAGAGCAATTGAAAGGAAACAGTCCGCTCATCCCAGCCAGAGGGAACCCAGATGAGAGAGAAACTCCATCTCATGACCATCCTCAGCTAAACACAACTAGTCAGATCAATTTAGGTGTATTCCCATACTTACACCTTGAACATCTAGATATACTCAGCTAACGCACCAAGCCACATGATGTACCAACCTCTTCACCAGAAACGGTTCACAACCAAGAGAGCACACTCCATGATCATTGTCATCCAAGATGACACTCGTCCGAGAGATACACTCCATAGGGTCCCACACAAACATCTCAGACACTCACCCGAGAGATCACGCTCCTCGGATATCGTCACTGAGGAAACCTCACTGAAAAAACATAAAAACAAAACTCCACTGATAGGGGATCACTCCTAGGGTCCGCTAGGGGATACAAGAACCCACACCGATATATGAAGATCTCACAGATATGGGATCACTCCCAGGGTCCGCTGGGGGATACCACAACTCGATCTGGCATTCATAGATCTCACAGATAGAGGATAACTCCTAGGATCCGTTGGGGGATACCACAACCCGATCTGACATTCGTAGATCTCATAGATAGGGGATCACTCCCAGGATCCGCTGGGGGATACCACAACCCGATCTGACACTCGACAAAGACACTTCACTCAAATAGAGGATCGTCACCCATTTCACGATGGTCATGATGATACCAAAACCCTATCCGGTACATCTCGTGCTGGAGGGGATCAAACTGATGATGCCGCAACCCTATAGAAACCACACACTGAGTAGGGGATCGTATAACCAACGATACTGCAACCCTACTATAATCCTCATGATGAGTAGGGGATCGTATACCCGATGATGCCACAACCCTACTGAGCACGGACCACTGCGTAGGGGATCATATTCCTGATGATGCCACAAACCCTAGGGGGTCAACCTGCTAGATAGGGGATCACCTCCCGTGGATAAGAGGTCACAACGATACCAAGAACCCGATCTAGGGAAACGATGCTAGAAGATCCCGCTTTGGGCCCACCAGAGGGATGCCATAACTCTAAGAGATTAAATATCCCATCGAGAGGACCACAAACCTATACTAAGGTTGTGATTTCACACGAAACCTCGTAGGAACGAACCAGGGGAGTACCCTCAACCATTGCTGGTCCAAACGTCGCAAACCCGAGCGACCTGCCACAACGCCACACCGCACACATCCATGGCCAATACCGAGGACACCATCACGATCCAGATGGAAAAACATGCAGGATAGGCTGTTTACTCGCCCGAAACGGACAACCGGTAAAAAAGGAACTATTCACCATAGATAACCTGTGTGGGGCCCACACTACGATCCCGAAACTCATCAAGAAGATCATACCACTATGATCCCCTCAGAAAAACAAGAGGGATTGACTACTCGATCGTCCCAAACGGAAAACCAGTAAAAAAGGTACTATTCACCCAAGCTATCTTGCGTGGGTCCCACACTACGATCCCGAAACTCATCAAATGGATCATACCACTGCGATCCCCTCAAAAAAACATGCGGGATTGAGTACTCGATCGTCCCAAACGGACACCCGGTGAAAAATGTACTATTCACCGAAGCCAACTGAGGTGGGGCCCGCACTACGCTCCCGAAACTCATCAATCGGATCACACCACTGTGATCCCCTCGGAAAAACACATGGGATCAACTACTCGATCGTCCAAAACGGACACCCGACAGAAAAGTTGCGTTTTTCGAAAACGCCAAAACCCGACCTCGTGGGTCCCACACCCTGTTGTCGGTCAGAACACCCGAAAGAAATCAAGAAAAGTCCGCCATACCATCAAGGTCTCAACGCCACTGACGGCACATCAATCAGACGCTTCAGGTAGAAGATACAATAGCCTGAAGTCGAATAATAATAAAAAATCATTATTTTATTCGACGTTTCTAGCACCTGGGCCACGATCCCGAACATTGAAACCCCCGAACGCACACTGAAGGGTTCGACTTGTCACCAGGGTCATGTCACCGCAGACGGAACACGATGCTAACCTCCCGAGAGCATGATACGGGGGTTTTAAAACCCCCCGTATACAAGAAGAGGGCCGGGGCGGCACGCGTTGGCCGACACGGCCGCCGCTGCCGCAGTCGGCCGCTCCGGCCAGTGCGCGTGAGCATGCAACCGACCCCCCCTCGCGGGATCACCGCTGATTGGCGGCTGGAACACTACCCTGCGGCAGTCCACTTCCTTCACCGCGTCCCGCCGCCGCCGGTCGTCGCCGTGCTGGTGCTGCGCCGACGAAGCTTCTGAGGGACGTCGGGGGCACCCCGTGGGTCCAAACACACTTTGGAAGCCATCTGCGTGCCCCCCAGGACCAAATCTACGTATCTGCAGGCTCAAAATGGAGAAAAACCAAAAAACAGGATCTGGGATTTCAAAACTCAAAACGCATACCTTTTTGTGGATCGCCGATGCTCCGAGTGCAGAATGACGCCTACGACGCCCTGAAGCTCGATCCGTTGACTATCAGTGTTGAAAATGGTCCTCCGCGACTCTATTTGGCGAATAAATGGAGGAAGATGGAGGCTTTTCATTACTGCACACCGAGGAAGAAGGAGGGGGGGGGATCTTAATGGATTCCCCCCATTTAATTAATTCATTAAATGAGTTAAATTAACACTCCTGACCAGACCTCCCGGCACGGAGGAGATTAGGTCACCCCTAGGGTAAACCCGCCATTCTGAATGCAATGGTGGGATCATATTTTCGATATGAGATTCTGTTCAGAAGTTATACGAGTCGACGCTCATAAATAAACTTTTCCATTTATTTACGAAAACGCCCCTGGTGGTTTTTCTCACAGCAGGCCCGCGCCCGCAAATTTGACACCCCTCCTAGGGTAAACGGCACGCTCTGGACGCAACCGTACCCTCAGATTCCCATTATGAGCAGCCGTTTAGGAGATAACACACCCCTTCCACATGTATAGTATAAAAATACGTAATATTTTTATAAAATTAATTCCGGGAACACCGGGCCACAGAATCGCAGGCCATCTCCGCACATAGCTCCAGAATTGTTCATAGGAATATTCCAAAGTCTGACATAGCCAAAACCCAAGTCGTTACAATTATAATAATGTTTTTTATTTTACTTTTTTCTTGATGTTTTATGTACCTAGTCATCCGAAGACACTGAGCCTCTTAATATTTTGTTGTGATTATTTGATATTTATCTTAAAAATCATATTTTTATAACCTTAAAAGTCTTGGGTTTACATATTTGGTATTAGAGAAAATTTATAGCCATTTTTTTATTAAGACTAGAATACCTTAGTAAAAACCTTAGGTATAAGTCCAAGTATAGGAAATATCCTCAAATTTTGGTTTAGTATAGAGAAAGTGGTTTCCAAGAAACAATATGCATATCTAGACACAAAGAATGGATGTGGCTCTGAAATAGTAGTACCAAGGGGAAATAACCCTAGAAATTGAATCTTAGGTTTTTATTGGATCATCACTAGGTGAACGACATAGAGGCCATTCTACATGCCTAGTTTGATACTACTAGGGTATATGCTTGTGAAAATCTAAAAACTCTTTAAAAAACATTCTGAAGGACTTGAATAAATAGTTTGGTTAGAAAAACTAATATGAAAATTACTATGAATATCCTGGATTAAAACCTAGAGACTCATAAGTTAGGATTTACATATCATTTATAATTTATTCCTTATATGTTTGTAGTTTTACTTTTTATATGAAATTTATTTTGAGTATTCTCATCCCTAACATTACCTCTATTTTATTTATTGGTAGGAAATAGGAGGAACCGTTATAAAAACCAATGTGATATGCATTGTGATGATTTACAAAAATATATGCCAAAAAGTATGAGTGTGGAAGCTGATAACTTCAGGGATATACTTGGTCAACTAAATCAAGTTACGAATAATAACTTGAATCATGTGAAACTCACTCCTTCTTCTAAGAATGAGATTGTTGTGTTCATGTTATTTATGTGACAAAGAACTCCTACCTTTACTGTATCATCTTATCCACTCATCACCAAAGAATGGATTAACTCCATTGAGAAGATATTCTATATCCTTCAATTATTATAATATGATAAAGTCATACTAGTCATTTATCACATAGAGGGGGAAGCTCATCAGTGGTTGAAACTGATGATGAACACAAAGTGTGAAGGGAAAATTGATTCCCTGGAATTGTAAATATTCAAGAATATGTTTTTTAATAAATACATTCCTAAAACTCCATATCCTAAAATATAAAGGGATATCCCCCAATATAATAAAAATAAAGATGAGTCTATTAGGGCATATGAGGAAACATTAACAAGGATTACACCATAATACTCCAAATTTATCATCAACAAAGAATGTAAAGTGGAACACATATTTAGTGGATCAAAGTCGAGTCTATGAGATTTTATGTCTATTCGGTAATTTAAAAACTATGAAGTGTTTTTATAATGTCTTATTAAGGTTGAGATGAAGATTGGTGACTCTCAGTGGTCTCGTGGGGTTAGAGATAAAAAGTCCAAAAATTGATTTTAATTGGTGAGGATCAGTAGATAAATCCCATAGAGGATAGAATATACAACTTCCAATGTGTCATCAATTATGAAGAAGAATATATAAAACTATCTCAAGGTAATTTGGAGATACATAGTTTGTGGAAAAGAAGGTAATTGGTCTAATCAATTCTAAAGAGAGATGACTAATCCAATAATTTTGGTGGAAGAAAACAAGGTTCAGATCAACACTCAGCCTATGGTACAATGTTTTAACTTCAACACATAGATGAATTATGAAAGTAAGTTTCCTAATCCAATAGTATTAAGGAATAATAAATGAAAAAAAACCTCTAAGTCCTAGAGAATAAGGTAGGAAAAATTCTATCACTACTACCATGGTGGATCCTAAGAATGACATGGTGATAAGTGGGTTGGTGTTTCATTAAAGAATAGAAAGTGTGATGTTTGATTATGGCTCTACACATTCTTCGATATCATAAATTATTAGTAGAACAATTTAAGTGTTACCTCTTAAAATAGAGAACAATCTATCTATGAGTATAGAATACGGGGAAAGTATTACATCCTAAGTTTATAACTCCTCACTAGTTAATGTTTATAGGAAAAAAATCCCAGAAATTATTTTCCCTACTTTATTTATTAGAGTATGATTCTATCTTTGGTGTGTATTGGTTACCCTTATATTAATCTAACATCAACAGCTAGGAGAGAGAGATCACTATGCCTATCCTGAGCCATCCTCCAATATTTTATAAGTGTAAGTAGGATGAATAATCTATATTTTAATATCATTCTCAAGAACATATATTGTTTACTTATGAGAAAGCATATATTTCTCAATGATTGATTCAAGGGACAGAATCATGCTTGAATACATTACTATTGTGAGGGACTATAATGATGTATTCCCCGAAGAGTTATTTTGTCTTACTCATGACCGATGGGTTGATTTATCAATCCAAATTATACTTAGATCTCTTCTTATATCGAATACTCCCCAAAAAAATCACTATTGAGATGGAGGAACTAAAGAAATAGCTACAAGAGAATATGTAAATGGGATTAATATAAACAAGGGATTCATTGGAATGCATGCTAGTCCTATTAATCAAGAAGTATGATGTGTCAATGCACCTCTACATTGATTATCCTGAACTCAACAAAATCACTATAAAAAAGTATCCCCATCCACGGATAGATTACCAATTTGATCAATAATGTGGGGACCAGTATTTCTCTAAGGTGGAACTTCATTCAGGATAATTGTAATTAAATGTGAATAATGAATATATTCCCAAGAATACCTTTCAAATATGGTATGGACACTATGAGTTCATAGTGATTCCCTTCATACTCACTAATTCTCCAACAATATTTATGTACTTACTAAAGTGAGTCTTTAGATATTCCTCAAAAGATATATGCTAGTCTTTATAGATGAAATTATGATACACTCCAAAATAAAGGAGGAGTATGAGGATTATTTGGTTACTATGTTGAAAACATTTTTAAATGATAATATATTTGAAAATTATTGTAAATGTGAGTTTGGGATAGAGGATGTATCATTTTAGGGCATATTATCACTAGAAAATGGAAATATATGGATCCTTATAAGGAAAAGGTGAATATAAAGTAGCATATGACTACATTTTTAATAGATATTTTTAGTTTCATAGGACTAGAAGGGTTATATTTATGATTTCACAAGAACTTATCTAGATTTTCAAACATGATGACCAAGATAACTCAGAA
Organism: Viscum album; assembly: GCA_963277665.1. NCBI lineage: Eukaryota > Viridiplantae > Streptophyta > Magnoliopsida > Santalales > Viscaceae > Viscum > Viscum album. The sequence continues at coordinate 475,948,569 of OY728123.1, forward strand.
GGAAGTGATGTTTTCTGTGATAATTAATGAGAAGAGAGATTATATGAATTGTTGAAAAGTCTTATCAATGAACTAGTAATCAAACTAGAATAAAGTGGGGAAACTTTCATTCTATACATCAATACTTTAAATAAGTGATTGGGATTTGTTCTAATGAAAATTGATAAAGTGATAGCCTATGCCTTAATGAAGTTGAAACATCATGATAAAAACTACTGAACACATGATTTGGTGAATGTTTTAGTGGTCTTCACATTGATGATTTGGTTGTATTATCTCTTTGGAGGGAATTAGAAAATATATATGGATCAAAATACCATCAAGTATATATTCACACAAAAGGAAATTATTATGTTCTTGCATAGTTGATTAGAGGTGATCAAGTATTATGACTCATATATCCATTTATATCATAGGAAATAAAATAATGTGGAATATGATCTTAGTAGAAAGATTCATGTGACCATATCAATGATGATAATTAATAGGGATTCATTTATCTTAGAAATAAATAGGATTGAAATTTTAATCATAAAGAAAGAAATGTCATCATTCTTTTTTTTAAAATTATTTCGGAACAATCTCTTCTGGTGAAGAAAAGAAAATTCTCAAAGATATGATGCAGAAATATATAATAATGTGGAATATATAATAAATTGTAAATCTTTATAGTTTTAAATTGTTAAAGTAGTTATATTATTTGGATCATTATTACATGTACCATCAAATATTGAGATAAAGAAGGAGATATTCAATAGTTTGCATAGACCGACCTTCTCCAACCACCCAAAGAGCATGAAAATATATTGAGATCTCTGATAGAATGTTTTTTTTGGAAAATATGAAGAATATTATCAAATAATATACATCAATGTTCTTGGTATGTCAGTAACTAAATACATAAATAAAAATTCCAAGGGGGTGTTTCAACTATTACTCATACCAACATGGAAATGGGAAACCATCCCTATGGACATTATCACTATTATTTAAAATAAATTTATTGGAAATAATGATATATGAGTTATTATGGATCATATTACAAATAGTAATCACTTCATTTGTATTAAATATAACTTCTCAGATGATGAGAAAACAGGGATACCTTTTAGAGAAGTGGTGAGGCCGCATAAAACACCATTATTGACTATATCTAATTAAGATCCTATGTTTACATCTATGTTTGTGAAAATTCTCCGGCATGATCTAAACATGGATTTTACCTTCATTATGGATTATCAACTCAAAATTCATAGCTAATATGAGTTAAATATCCTAAAAATGTAATACATGTTGAAATCATACTATATAGACTTTAAAGGATGATGGGATCAACATCTTACTCTGGTGAGTTCTCATATAACAATTTCTTTCAATCATTCATATAAATTGCAATATATAAATATTTTTATAGGAAGATATATAAAACAATTATTTTTAGGGATTAATCTAGTAAATTTAAGAAGTTGGGACCTCTAATGGATAATGAAATTCTATACTGGTCAAAGCCATTCGACATTCCATGATAGGAGCTCAATGTCAACGAAAGTGTTATGTTGAAAATAATTTACAACACCTATAGTTTGAGGATAAAGGAAAAGTTTTCTTCCATATATCTCCATGTAATAAAGTTATTAGATTTGAGAATAAGGGAAATCTATGTTCCTAGTAAATTAACCCCAATGAGATTCTTGATCTTATCGAAGTTTCAGCCTATCGACTTGCATTACCACCAACCCTATCTCAAGTACATGACATGTTTCATGTATTCTTTCTCAGGAAGTATATACTAGATCCCTCACATTTAAAAAACTGAGAGGTGGTATAACTAGAAAATAATATTTCTTATAAGGATAAACTAGTGAAGATCTTGGACTATAGAGATAATTTTTTACACACCATAGAAACTCACCTAGTCAAAGAACTATGGAAGGACCATAAGTATGCGGCATCCTGGGAACTAGAGGAAGTAGTGATGGAGAAGTAACCTAATCTATTTTTATCTTATTAATCCAAATGAAATTTCATGGATAAAATTTTCTATGTGGGGAGGAATGTAGCATCCCTAAAAATTTTCAATGGATTTTCCATTGGAAAATATAATTCTATCATATATAGTAATATAGTATTTTATAATGCAGACACACCATATGATAAAAACAATAACATTTTTTATATTTATATTAACATTACATTTAGAGAATAAACATTGACATAAAAATCTAAATTAATATAATGGGATAAAAAATAGAAAATAAGATGACTAAAATATAAAAATTGTATTTGATTGGTACCATAGAATAATCATACTCACAAATAACAATGTAGAAATGAAGCATAATATTAGTAATTAAATATTAATCTTGAAAATTAAAATAGATATAAACATGAGAAAAATTTAAGTGAATTAATAATGAATGAAATATGAGGTATTTATGAAAATTAGGAAACCCATATGACTGATAAAATTTTTACCATTAGAATAATAATCTAATCATTAGAATAGTAAGAAAATTATTAAGGATAGTAACACAAGTGTTAGAATATTATATTCACTTATGTAAGTGTAAAATAATATATAGTTAAATTTTTTAATGAAAGTATGACATATTAATATCCAGATACAAATAAATTAATTTTTTAAAAATGATAAAATTAGTGTTTATATTTATATAAAAATAATTATTATTTTTATATTTATAACAAATATAATAATTTAAATTTTTTTATTTTAATAAAATATGTTTATAAATTAATATTATGTTACATTATAATGATAATATATTTTTTTGAGACTATAATTAATTTTTCAAACTGTCAAAAAAATGATCATAATATTAAAATTTGAATTTAAAAAATAAATAAGGATTTTATTTAAAAATTTAATTTCCCATATTTCAATAATTATTTGAATTAAATAGTTTTATTTTTTTTGAATTTACAAATCAAAAAATATTTACGTTTAATTTTAGTTATTTTTTTAAAATATTATAATTTTTGTGAATAGTAAAATGCGACAAAATATGATAATTTGAATTTTAAGTTAAATAAAAGAATTTATGAGTCAAGAATGATGTAAAAATTCATAAGACCAAACTCAAAATGTTATTTTACTATATATATTTATAAGAATAAACCCAATTGGTATTCATGTGAAAAAATAATAAACTAATGAACATAATGTTAAAAAACACTCCTCTCCTCCCCTTACAAATACTACCCATCACCACCCATTCTCCTCACACCTTATAAGAATTGGATCTTACCCAAGAACTTTCAAAATATGTTATTATCTCTCCTTAACTTCTTTATTATCATTTGTATCATATAAAAACCATCCCAATAATCCTTAAGTAGAATGCCAAGTGGAGACATCCAAGGGAGAAAGTAATATCCTTAATCGAGTATTTTGTTTTTTCTTCCTAATCATCTTCCAAAAAAATACCTTTGAACCTGGAATAATAAATATTTTATCATATATATTTTATAGTTTTATTTTTAAAATTTAATATCAACCATCCATCATTTTCTCTTCACCTCTTATTCAAAAAATGGAAAAACATTGTCTCTATTATATTGGTTCACACCCTCTATTGGTGATGAGTTTTATTTTCCATTACCACCTTTATGGTAGGTTTAAATTAACTTATAATTGTTTAAAGTGATGTAAATAATTATATTATATATTATTATAGATTTTTTAATAAACATATAGTCCTAATATTAAATAAAAATAAACTTGTACATGATGGTTGGTAAAGGTGCCTAAATGAACTAACCGTATAACAATAACATTTTTACTCAATGAATTATACCTATATTAGATAAATTATGTATATTTAATACCAAGTTAATTTTTAAATTTCATGAATACCATTTCTTTCACTTCTATATTTTTAGTTCCATTTTAAAAGTACATTAATAATTATCCACAAGTGAACTGAGTTTGGAGTCATTAAATGAACACCCTTAGAATGGAGAAATTAAACTTCATATCTCACTTAAATGGTTTTAAATAGAAAAATATAATTATATAAAATCACTTATATTTATAAAATAATTTAAATAAATAAATTAATTAACATATTTTATTATTCATGATGTTAAGTTAATGTCTAGAATGATTTTGGGAACCAAAGGTACAAGGTCTCTCTAAACCACACCATTTTATTTAGGAAAAACATTCTCTATATTTACCCCGATTTGTAACTCTATTTTTATTTTTTATATCTCATATATTATATATAAATATATATACCATGAATATATACCTATTTTATTACCCTTTTATATATGGGGATAAAAATTTTCTAAAGGTTTACTCATGAATTTCCTTCTTAAGAAAAGTTGATTAAAGGGATGTTCTATGTTTTCTTTACCTCTTTTAAAGTAACACTCAATAAAATGATTTAAAAATTTCAATTTATCTAAAAAATTATTTTTATATAGAAAACCATTTCAGTTCATTCTTGGTTTTATGTAAACCATTATGATCTTTCCCTCTTTGAAGACTCTTTCGCCATTTCCCTAAATCCCCACTTAAATGGTACATTTCAAAAGTTATTTATCCACTCTTTTTCACATAATCACTTAATTTGGATATAAACTTTTAGTATCTATGATTATTTTTAACCTATGAATGTAGAATAATATTTTAATACCTTATTCCATGGAAACCATCATGATATTCCATTTGGTTATTCTAAAAGACATGATTATGAAACTAATCTCTTTTCATGGGTAATTTTTTTTATACCTTACATTTGATTTTAATTTTTGTCACACATAAGAATGTACATGTTATGATGGGTGAAACCAGATAGTACTCCAATTCATTGGGTAAATTTTATGTCTCATGATATGATATTTATGGTATTAGTGAGAAAACCTAATCCATGATGGGACTCCATCCACCAGGTGAGGTTGTCATGGAACTTATCAATTACATATGCATATTTCATGTTTTCTGTTGTTTCCACAATACTATTAACATGATCTTATGTCCCATGTTCTTTATATTTAACACCCCTAAGATTATTTGTGATCCTTGTATTTTTTGATATAATGTTATTTATTTTGACTCATATGTTATTATTTATTGTCATATTTATTTCCATATCAAGATTTTTAGCTCACCCTTTTTTTAGGTATTCTCTAGGTTATCCATTTCAGTTTTATGATCTCAAATGAATTTTATAATATCATTATGGAAATTTGAAAAAGGAAATTTCATTTTAGTTTCATTATGATGTTTTTATACCAGGTCTTCCAAATATACTAGGAATCTTGATCTCTGGGTTGTGTTTATTGGATATTTATGTTAATAATTATGTAATGATTTATGTACAAGTCTTATATCATTAAAAATAAAATTATATGGAATTATAGATTTGTGTGTGTGAGAAATTAATCCACAAGATAAACAATACCCTGAGATATAGTTCTATAAATACTACTCATATTACAACATTAAGTGATTTCAAATATTTATAAGAACTATAAGTTTCTCAATTTTCACAACTCATCTTCTACACCTCACATAAACCGATCCAATAAATAACCATAGACCATATGAGGTGATATTCTCAAAATAATTACATATATAAATCCCTTAATTGAATTATAAAATTCTCAACAATATTTTTTACATATCTCTATCTATGGATAAAACTTATATAATAGAGGAATAAATATTTGAAAATGTCATGGTTTCTCACAACAACAATCTTATTCTAAAATACTATTATATTATCAAATTTAGTGCCTCATCTAAAAAATATATTTCCATGAAAGTAAATGGTAGAAAGGAATCACATCTTCCTAAAACAGATTCATTCATAAAAACTCTATATGTATAGTTATAATTGTGGTATTTTATGTCCCAACCCTCTGTAATAGTTATGGCCAAAGTGGAATATGTTTGATTCACATGAATATCCTTATTTCTTACAAAAACTGTTTGAGAAACATTCATGTAATCCCCATGCATATCGTTACCACTTCGAAGTAGTGATTTGGTAGCTCAATGAAAAAAACATTCTCAATCCCTTCTTATCACTTAATTCAACAAATAGGTGTCCTTACCACATGATATTAAACTACATGGATAGTCTAGTAATTGAACCATAAACTATGAAACTCAAACTATGTGGTTTTTTATTTCTCTAATTACAAGATACTTTGGATAAATCCTCAAGTTTGAATCCTAATCTCAAAGCACCATTACTACCCTATTACCCACTCAAGAGGTGGTAACTACTAAACCCAATAACATTTCTAGAAAACACCATGTATTAAAATGTGTTTCTAAAGGAAATTAAACCACATAAACCCATATTTGATAGACATAAGATGATTTTACGCTCATATGTGATGAGTATAATTGGACCAACCATCCATATTATACATGTATAAGAGGACCATTTTATTCCTTTTATGATAATCATAATATTCAATTTGGGACATGCATATGATTATGAACTTTTCTGATGCATCAAAACCCCTTCATCACGTACTTTATTGAGTAAAATATTCCTCATGTGAAAATCATGAGATTCCTTGCAGAAGGAACACATGATACCACATGTGGAGAGAGTGGGATGCCTTATGGGATGATCATGGGATTCCTTGTGCAATGAGAATATGATACCTCATTTAATGATCATAAGATTCATTTTGTGTTGATAAAGATATGAAACTTGCAACAATAATTTGACTCCTAAAGCATTCAATATTGGATGACTTTTTGGATGAGCCCATAATTCCCCATGTGACAAGTACATGATTCCCTCATGGACTTACATGTGGATATCTACACATACATGTCTTAGGTAAATAGGATGACCCAATTTCCTCTCTAATGAAGACTATAATATTCCATCATTGATGGATGTGAGGAAGATACAATTGATATCCTACTAGGATATAAAATAACAACAAAAATCATATTCATTATGTGATGATAATATTATTCCAAAATATTATAACATTAAGAAGAAAAGAATCAGAAAATTGTCCCCAAATGACTAGTGTTCCAAAAAAAATAATCCTCTATAATTGAATTTTTTTCCTATAGATATTCAACAAGTTATATTATTATATGATTTCAGTATGGATGACATCAAAAATTGGATCATTCGAATGTCATAAATCTATAAAGGAATCTAATACTAAGGAATAATCTACCAAGTGTTATGAGAAAACCTCTTATCCTTATGTTTTGATCAAAGATTCCATAATCATCACCACAATGGTGAAACACTTCCCTCAATTGGAAAACAAGAACATGTTTCTCAAATCATGATTGTCCATAGTGCATCCGAATCAATGTTTCAGTAGAGAATTATAGGGAAATGAAGTGGGGATCCCAAAGTGATTCCCATTCCTCAATTTGTGATAGGATATGTATTGTCCATTATGTTGGGGGTCAAAATCATTAATCATATAGTAATGGATTTTTTCAATTTCTTATATAATTTTAACAACAAAAAATGACAAGTAATTATCCCTAATTTCACCTACATGATGGTTAAAAAGTGGGGTGAGTATAATTCTGTTAACACAAAAAGATTTATATATGAGGTGATTATATACAAATATTAGTTTTTGGTCACTACACATCTTCAAATGATATTGGTAACCCTCATCCCTTGGTTGTGATTTCTACCTTTCCCAAGGAAATTAGGTATCCTCTCACCCATTACCTAATATAATTGATAAAATGATAGGGGATCAACACTTGTATCCGCCATCATAAATAAAAGGGAATCATTTCACTAGATAAATGGATTGAAATGATTATTAATCCATGGAGACAAACATTCATCCCTAATATATATTATCCCACAATTGGAAATCAACCCATAGAACTACCACCAACCACATAGAGATCCTTCCCCTAAATTACACCAATGCTGTTAACCACTTTAAAAATGAGGTAGGGAACATTCATGTTTGATAGCCACAAATTCTACCGAAGTGTCTCCTAGGAGGGATCCTACCAACCATTTCCATAATGAGTACCAGAACACTTAAATGGTGGGAAAATAGATTGAGATAAACCTTGTTTATGATTCCCCATTCCAGACTACATGGAACTAACATCAATGCTAGGTCACCATTCTTTCTCCCCTATAGGATGCTTCAATACCACCTATGGATGTTTCTACGCTTCCATATAACTTCACCATTTGGTTTTTAAATCATACTTTTAGTTTGAAATACATACACCATTCACCTCCCAAACATTCTTGGTAAACTCTTCTGACTACTCATATTACCAAAACCATTATAGATGTCCTCCCCATGATGAAGTTATGTATAAAATTGTAGGTTTTCTCAAGGGTTTTGTGGATATCACCCTTCATAGAGTTCCTCAACATGACTCAAAAAACAAAAAGACTCATTGAACATTAAGAATACAATAAAATAATGGATTCTGGGGACCTTTATTACTTAATTCCCCAAAACCAAGGGGGTCATGACATATAAATTGAGTATATTGATCTTCGAGTCTGAGGTGTAGAATATACAAATGAACTTTCCTATGTACCATTATATGAATAATGTTAAATATTTATTCCAAAGGATATCCATTTTATTTTAGATAATAAAATCACTTTCTTATCATTATTACACTATATTCTAGGTGATGGATATATCATGGATCGTTATAGTTTTTTTATATATAACAGTAACTATTAAAGGTTACAGTAAATGGAAATTTTTATATTATATGTGAATAAAGGTTCTATGACATATAAAGATATATTTATAAATCTAATTTCATATCATAAATAAATATTTACATCTAAGAGTGATATGTTACATATGATAAAATTATAATAAAAAATTATACTATAAAATATCTCATAATCACCCCTTATTCTTAAATTCCACAAACCCACCAATTGAGAGAGGGTGTGACTATTTGAGGAAGATATGGTGGAAGACATGATCCTATGAGATACACATTCCAATAACTAGAATTCAATCATGTTTTGGACACATAAAATCCATATTTTCTCTATCCCAAAGCTAAATATTTTGAACCACATATAAAACCTCCTGATAAATTTATTGGTAATTTTCAATAGCTTTAAAAATCATCACATGGTGTATCCTAAAAAATCCTGGAACATGTAGGCCCTTGAGTAGATGTACTAAATAGTTAACCATGTAGTGATTATAGCTTTTAAAAATCCTAAAACTTTTGGGATGTCTATAGAATTTTCGATAATGTGAAAATAAAAGTAACTTTGTATTATACCTAATAATTGAGGCAGAATCACTTGGTGTTTTCATAAAAAGTTGGGTATAATATTCATTTTCACATTTTTCTTCTCTTAGACCATGACAGAAGGTTCCCAAAGATATCACTAACGATGGAGTTAATGGAGCATAAATATTGTATAAAAAATTAGTGGATATAATAATAATCTATCCCCCTACTAACTAAAATCATGAAACTAATGATGAAACCAAGGAGGCTAATTTTACCTTAGATTATAAGAAATGGAAATAAAACCTGGGGGAATTTTCCACACCCATTTGGTGAGATATGCCATGGGTTTATGAACTCCACTAGTCATACTACTATAGATAAAAAACCATTACATAAATAATTGGCATGTTTTGGTCAAACTCGTTGGTTTAACTAAATCTTATAAGATAGCCTATACAGATATTTTGATAACCTCAATTTATATTAAAATGACCTAGCCATATTACATTACATAATCTTTAATTTAGTCAAGAACTCACTTACTTTAACATTGAGGATATTTTCAAGTTTATAGATTTAGATAAATAGTACATAATACATTCATTACATTACACATTAATATAGAGTGGATACCCTAAAAATAGTATTCATTTCTTCCAAAATATAAAAACTTTTAAATGAATCATGGTTTCTTTGAAAAATCTTTATAACATTTAACATGGATTCATTATTTGTATTGAACATCCATATAAACTATTAAAATCATTTAAAAACTTGTTATGAGAACAAAAATATCAGTAATGGATATAAAAAGAGGTAAAGAACACATTAGTCCATGAATACTTGTAACGTATGAAATAATTTTCAAAAAGACATACTTGTAACCCATATAATCTTACATTGTGAAACATGATATTCCCATGATATTTACACCAAAAATATAGAATATAAATAGAACCATATGGTATCTTTGGGGATTAATTACATAATCTTGTAACCCCTCACCTACCTTACAATTTGTAACCCTCACAACTACCTTACAATTTGTGTAACCATCACAATTAAACTTGGAGTAAACATACATCTGACCTACAAAATACACATACACAATGAATTTTAGGGATATATATGTCCCACCCTTAATTATAAAAAATTTCCAGGAACCAAAACATAACCATACATCCTGAATAATCACATAAAAACACTGCTTTTGAATTTCATAAAACATAATTTTAAAAGAGGATTTTAAAAGAAAATCCACTTAATAATACCATATAATTGAAGTGAGACTTAATAGCGCGGATGGAATATGTATAAACACTTTAAATAAAAATAATTAAACATAATATAAACAATATTCATCACATAAACAATTTTCATATCACATAAACAATTATGTATATGGTTAACCCAAAGAATGTAAATTGGATTATGAATTCCCTCACTTCGGGGTTGTCTTAATTAAAACTAGTTTAAACATCCAATATAATGGTTAAAAGAGTGTTATTAATATATAAAAGAAACATTTTAATATTTATCATACCTAATATGATCATTTCATTACATCATTTTACCCTTTAATTGTTAGTATTTTGTTCCTTCCATTGTTTTGGGTGCGTTCTTTACATGATTTCCGTGATCGGTTCATGATGGATATTCATGTTGATTGGAGGTGAAACTATTGAATTGGAATGGAATAGTATTTAAATATTTCATGAATCATAAATTATACCATTTATAGTTTTGAATTTTTACATGAGGATGATTCATAAGTTAAAACATTATTGATATTTGTTTAGGTCATTTTGGAGATTCTTCAATCTCAATGAACTCATTTTGTTTTATAAATTAATAACATGTGAAAAAAATGATTTCAAAACCTTATATAAGATATAATAAATAAATTATAATATTTTTCATCCATAAAAATGGTCTCATGATTAGTCTTGAAAGAAGTAAAATAAATTGAAATCACATCATCCATGATGTCGGTAAATCGACACATCACGGACGTTGTTTTAGTTTCATTTATAAGTGGGAGAGGAGAAGAAGTATAATGGTGAACCTTCCATAAATATGATGAAATACATTATATGTAATATAATGGATCATTCATGCCTCTTAGATAAGGGGATGTGTGGAAAGAAGAAGAATAGAAAATAAAATTAAAAGAAAATAAAGAAAATAAAAGAGGATGTTTACCTCTTGATCACTTCTCTTTGAGATCCTTCTTATGGACCTCTATTTTGGACTTTTGGTGAGTCCAGAAGGTCTTAGAATTGGGGAAGGGTATTGGGAGGAGTATTGGGTATAACTTAGGCAAGTATGAAGTCTTGAGAGGTGTGGGAGGAAGAGGGGAATGGGGGTGGTATTTATAGTGGATGATATGAGGGATTTTACATTATTTTAATCATTATTATAATATTTTTTCTCAAGACTATAAATAGTATTGATTCATGTGACCCAAAATAGTAATAATTTCATCTGAGGTCGAACCAATTGGTCTTACATCAGCCTTTCATCACCTATTATGCCATAAAAAAGTATTTAGAATTTATCATATTATATTATACTTTACTATTCATAAAAATTCAATAATTTCATAAAAATCCTAAAAATTAACCCTAACTATTTTTAAAACTATAGAATTAAAAAATGAACACATTTTTTTGAAAATAATTTTCTAAATAATATTAATTTAATTTTTAAATAATATCATACTTTATTCAAAAATTAATAATTTTAAAACTATAACTCATTTTATATCACCTTGAAAAATTAATCAAGATGTCATTATCTTAAAGCCTTAAGAAAATAAAATAATAATACAATTTAATATTCATTAAGGTCATATTACTATTCATATTACTATTCATAAGGGTATGGTAATATTCACCAAAAAACAAGTTGATTATATCAAACTCCAAATAATTTACTAATCATAACTGTAGATGACTATTTTTTGAAATTCAAAACATAGAAGTGGAACAATTATGTTTAATGGATATATATAAATATCTATTTAAAACATAGATTCAATCATTTCAATTTTTTTAGAAAAACTTGGGGGGTTACATTATGCACACATTTTGGAAATTGAATCCTCACAGTTTTATATATATATTAAACCATTGAGGGTACCTTTCCCTCATAGAATTTTCAGAATCCCATGTTTCTTATTCAACCATGTGTTTTCTCCACAAAACCTTTACTTGGGGGATTACCTTATTCTGCAATACTTGTTCCATTAAATCAAGAATATGAAATAGTTTCTCTTCATAAGAAAGGTTCTATTCTAGCTAAACTACTTCTAGGTTAAAAAAAGGAGTCAAATCTGGAACATAATTTCTCAATATTGAAACATTAAAAACAATGTGTACCTGAGATAAATTTGTAGGAAAAGTTACTCAGTAAAACAATCGTCCAAATTTATTTAGGATTTCATAAGGCCCGATGAACCGTGGACTTATCTATCATTTCTTACCAAAATGCATATCACTTTTCCATGGTGAGATTCTAAGAAAAACATGATCACCTATCTCAAATGAAAAGTCTTTCCTCCTGTTGTTTGAAAAACTTTTCTATCTAATCTGAGATATCCTCATCTGTTACTTGATCATATTCATTTTCTCAGCCACTATCTCTACTAATTTTGATCCCATAAACTTTATTTCTCTAACTTCATCCCAAAAAGCTGGAGTTCTACACCACTTACCATACAATTCCTCAAATGGTGACATCTATATACTAGAATGAAAACTATAGTTATAAGAAAATCTAACTAAAGGAAGATGTTGATCCCAAATTTCTTGGTAGTACATTGAACAAGATTAAAGAATATCCTCCAAATTTTGAATAATTCATTCTAACTACCCATCTGATTGAGGATGATAAGATGTACTGAAATTTAATTTTATGTCCAACGACTTCTGAAGGCCCTTCCAAAAGTTAAAAGTGAACTTTGGATCCTAGTTAGATACAATGGAAAGAGGAACTCCATGTAACATGAAAATATCTTTGAGGTACAATTGAGAAGGATGATCCAAAGAAATTGTATTTCTGATAGAAAGAAAATGTGTAGATTTAGTCAGCTGATCAATAATAACCCAAATCTAATTGTTACCCTGAGAATTATTTGGTATTCCCACCAAAAAGCCCATGGATACATTATACCATTTCCACTCTGACACTGGAAAAGGATGAATTATCCCATTTGGTAACTGTCTCTCTACTTTAACCTCTTGACATGCCAAACATTTCATGGTAAAATGTGAAAAATCCATTTTCATCCCATCCTACTAGTAATACTCTCAAATATCTCTGTACATCTTAGTACTACTAGGATGAACTGAAAATGGCGAACTATAAGATTCACAAAATAATTCTTTCATCAATTGGGAATCAAAAGTCACACACAACATTTTCCCAAATTTTAAAACACAGTCTTTTTCATTGTTAATTTCTAGAAACTTTCCCATTTAAACCAATTATACCTTTTTCTATAGCTCACGGTCTTTCTTCTACGCATGTTGAATTCTATTTAATAATGATGACTAAACTAAAATCTGAAACAAAAAAAATGTATTTCCTGCACCAAAAAATTCTAAGCCAAAATTCATCAAATCATTAATCAAGGGATCATGTTCCAAACGTAACATGGTTAATGATGCATGATGTTTTAGACTCAAGGAATCCACCACTTTATTTTCTTTTCCTGAATGGTAATTGATCGTGAAATCATAATCTTTTATTAATTACATCCATCTTCTCTACCTCAGGATTAATTCCTTCTGAGTAAATATATACTTTAGACATTTAAGTTCTGTATATATTTTACATTTGGCTCTGTATAAATGATGCTTCCAAATTTTCAAATAAAAAAACCATAGCTTTCAATTCCAAATAATTTGTGGGATAATTCAACTCATGATGTTTTATTTTCCTTGAAGCGTAAGTAATTACCTGATCATTCTACATCAGAACACAACCAACTCCCTTCAATGAAGCATCACTGTACATGAAAAACCCACTATTTTTTAAAGGCAATGCCAAAATTAAAGTATTCACCAATATCTTATTCAGTTTTAGAAAACAAACATCAAATTATTATGTCTAAATAAATTTAACCCATTTTCACTTTAACCTAGTTAGTAGTCTAGATAACCATGAAATTTTTTTAACTAACCATCAGTAATAACGTGATAATCCAATAAAACTATGAATCTCTATGACATTTTTATGTATTTTCCATTCATCAACCACTTTTTTTTGGCAAGATCAACTATTATTCAATCGTTATTTATAATGTTCCCATGAAAAGAAATATGATGAAACTAAAAATCACACTTGATGAATTTTCCATATAGTTTATTTTCCTTTATGGTTTGTAAAAAAACCCATAGATGTTTTTCATGATCCTCTTTACTATTAGAAAACTCCATAATTTCGTCAATAAACACAACCACAAACATATCCAATAACTCATGAAATATTCTATTCATAAGATTCAGGAATAAAATAGGTCCATTAGTTAACCCAAACAACATAACAAAAAATTCATAATTCCCATATCTAGTATGAAAAAACTATTTTTGGGATTTCATCCTCCTTCACCTTTAGCTGATAGCATCTGGATCTCAAGTCTATAATGGAAAAGTATTAAGCTCCCTAGAGGTGATAAGACAAGTCATCAATATTAGGTAAAGGATACTTGTTTTCAACAGTGATGTTGTTCAAGACTCTATAATCAATGAAAAGTCTCATGGAACCCTCTTTTTTTAATGAACAAAATAGGAGCACCCCATAGTGAAGTGCTAGGATGAATAAATAATTTATCAAGAAAATCCTACAACTGATTTTTTCTGTTCAATAAGTTCTATTTAATATATTCAATATGGGGGTTTTAAAATTGATTTTTCATAAGGAACTAATTCAATTGTGAATTCAACTTTCCTATCAAGTATGAAACTTGGTAAATCATTATAAAAAACATCAAGGTATTCATTTACCACTAGCATATAATTAATATGAACAATTCTATTGTTTTCAATAATATGAGCTAGATAACTTTCATTTCAATCTTTCAAAATTTTCTCAGCTTCCTAATATGCTATCAATTGTATGGGTTCATTCTTTTATAAAAAATGAACCTATTTCTAAAAAAACTTCTTTATCTCTACAATCAATAATTTTATGATAAATAGAAAGAAAATAAATTCCTATATTGACATGAAACTATACTTAGGAAAAAGAAACAAGGTTTTTAGGAAATGTCTTTACACAACCCAAAATAGAAATATTCTTATAATTCCTCTTTTCTATAATATTTCCCCCCTGGTGTTTTAACAATAAGTTCTGGTCTCATCTATTGAGGTGATATTTCCAATTTACTAGAAAATTCCTCAAAAATAAAGGAATGTATAGACTCTGTATCGAACAAAACTTTAGAAAAATATGAGTAAAAAAACAAGGTACCTAATATAACTTCATTGGATGGACCAACGTCTGCTAACGTAGTTGCAAAGGATCTCACTACACCTTTTTTCTCGTAGTCTAGATTCTTTGAATCATTCAGATCTCTCTTTGGGCAGACATTTTCATAATTACCCATCTCTCCACATTTAAAACACTTAATAGTTTTCTTATCTTTATTATTATAATGATCATTTTCATTACAATCTAAAACCATATGTATAAACTTACCACATATGAAAAAACTCCCAGTTTTAGTAAGGCATTCCCCAGGGTGCTTTTTGCAACACTTTTAACAAACTAAAAATTGGAATTTCATACCATCAAATTTCTATGGTTGATTCTTATCCATCTCTTTCCACCTGGACCTCTTATTCTACTTATTTTAAAAGTGAAAGTGATCATCAAAAAACTCTACCTCTACCCTCTCTCCACATCAGACAAGATTCTCATAACTTTTGAATTTACAGGAGGCCAATGCCCTTTGATACCTTGTCTTTAATCCTGAGTAAAAGTGGTCAATTTTGAGATCAAGATCCAAAATATGATTTAGAGCATACCTTTCCAGCCAGGTTAAGTTTTCTTCATATACATCCACTGAATCTTCTTCCTTTTTCTTCAATTCAAGGAATTTCTTTTCTATCCTAAGTCGCACCACCTTAAGAAAATATTTTTCAAGGAAAATACTTTTAAATTCATCCCACTATAAGGAATCAATATCCTCTCTATCTATGATATTTTTGACCATTGACCACCACTGATCAACTTCACATTCAAAATGATAAATTGAAAGACTTACCTTTTGATTTTCTAAACAATCTATGACATCAAATATCTTTTCAAGGGCCTTAATCCATCCTTCAACCGCTACTGGGTTAGAAGATCCATTGAAACAAGGAGGGTGTTGTCTCATAAAATGTTCCACTATCATCATGTTCCATTTTGGTACCTATATTTTTTCTCTTACACAGATTCCACCACCATTAACTACATGCTTTAGCTCATCCATTAATGTCACAAATATCTCAGTTCCAATCCCTACTATTCTAAGCTGTAGATTCAGAAGGATATCATTCTGTTGGTTCCTCTCGTCTTCAGCTTCCCTGTTTCTTCTACAGAAAACCATTCTGAACAAAAATATCTTAGTCAAAGAAAGATGGTAATATTTAAATACTATATCATTTAAAATTAACCATAGAGTAAAAAAATCATTTATGGTATTCTATTAACATCATCCTAACCCCTAAATATTTCTAAACCATCCGCTGATACCAACTATAAGGACTCGTCCGTATTACATTACATAATCTTGAATTTAGTCAATAACTCACTTCCTTCCACATTGAGGATATTTTAAAATTTATATCTTAAGAGAATTGGGACATAATACATTCACAACATTACACCTTAATACAAAGTGGATACTATAAAAACAATATTAATTTCTTCCAAAATATAAAACTTTTCAAATGAAACATGACTTATTTGAAAACTCTTCATAACATTTAACTTGGATTACTTATTTATCTTACACATCCTTATAACCTGTGAAAATAATTTAAAAACTTGGGATGAGCACAAAAATCTTAGTAAGGGATATAAAAAGAGGGAAATAACATATTAGTCGATGAATACTTATAACGAATGATATCATTTTCAAAAATACAAACTTGTCACCCATATAAGATTACTTTGTTAAACTTTATATTTACATTAGATTTACACAAAACATATAAAACATAAATATAACCATAAGGTATCTTGTGTAATTTCTTAAATAATCTTGTAACCCACTCGGCTACCTTAGAATTTGTAACCCTCCTGGCTACCTTATAGTTTGTGTAACCATCTCGGTTACACTTTGAGTAACCATACGACAGACCTCCAACTTACACATTCTAAATGAATTGGAGGGAGATATAGGTGTCACCCTTCATCCTAAACAATTCCCATGAACCAAAATATAATCACACAACAAGAATAATAGCATAAAAACATTTCTTTTGAATTTTATAAAATATAATTTTAAGAGGATTTTAAAATAAAATCCTCGTTCTAATATCATATTATTGAAGTGAGAATTAATAGAGTGGATGGAATACGCATATACACTATAAATTTAAATAATTCAAAATAATATAAATAAAATTAATCACAAAAACTATTTTAATACCACATAAATAATGATGTAGAAGGTTAACCCGAAGAATGGAAATTTGGTTAAGAATTCCCTTATCTCGGGTTTTTCTTAATTAAAACTTTTTTAAACCAAATGTATAATGTCTAAAATTGTGTTATTAATATATTATAGAAACATATTAGTGTTTATAATACATTATATGATCATTACGTTACATCATTTCACCATTTAATAGTTAATATTTTGTTCCTTCCATTGTTTTGGGTGCGTTATTTACATGATTTCCATGATAGGTTCGTGATGGATATTCATGTTGATTGGAAGTGAAACTATAATGGAATGGTATTTCCATATTTCTAGATCCATAAATTATACCATTTATCATTTTGAGTTATGAAATGAAGAAAAATCACAAGTTAAAACATTATTGACATTTGTTTAGGTCATTTTAGAGATTCTTCGATCGTAAAAAACTCATTTTGTTTTATAAATTAATAAAATGTTTACAAAATGATTCCATAACCTTATATAAGATATAATACATAAATTTTAATCTGTTTGAACAATAAAAATGGTTTTATGACAAGTCTTGATGGAAGTAAACAAAATTAAAATCACATTATCCATGATGTCAGTAAATCGACACATCACAGACGATGTTTTAATTTCTTGTATAAGTTGGAGAGGAGAAGAAGTATAATGGTGAAACTTCCATAAACCTGATGAAATAAAAAATATGTAAGATACTGGATCATTTATTCCACTTGGATAAGGGAGGTGAATAAATAATAAGAATAGAATAGAAAATGAAAAGTAAAAAAGAAAACAAACGTGGTTTTTTGCCTATTTATCTCTTCTCCTTGAGATCCTTCTTAACGCCCTTGGTTTTGGCCTCTTGGTGAGACTATCTGGTCTTCGAAGTGTGGATGGGTCTTAGTTGGTGTATTGGGTAGAACTTAGGCATGGATAAAGGCTTGAGAGGTGTGGGAGGAAGAGAGGAATGAGGGTGGTATTTATAGTGGATAAGGGGAGGGATTTTACATTATTTTAATGATTACTATAATATTTTTTCTCAAGACTATGAATAGTATTCATTCATGTGACCCCAAATAGTAATAATTTAATGATATTTCAAACCAAGTGGGCTTAAATCATCCTTGATTCACTTACGATGTAGTAAAACAAGTATTTATCATTTATCATATTTTACTATTTATAAAAAATTAAGGAATTTCAGAAAAATTGAAAAAATCAAGAAAACTATTTTTTGATGTGTAGAATTAAAAAATGAACACTATTTTTTGAAAATAATATTATAAATATTATTAATTTAATTTTTAAATACAATAAAACTTTATTAAAAAATAAACAATTTTAAAACTATAACTCATTTTATATCACCTTGAAAAAATAATCAAGATGTCATTATCTTAAAGCCTTAAGAAAATAAAATTATAATAAAATCTACTATTCATCAGGTTAATATTACTATTCATATTACTATTAATATGGTTATGTTAATATTCACCAAAAAATGTTGGTTCTATCAAACTCTATATAATTTACGGATCACAACCATATATAACCATTTTTTGAAATTCAAAACATATAAGTGGAAAAATTATGTTTAAAGGACAGTTATAAATATATATTTAAAAAAATGTTTCATGAATTTAAATTTTTTTTTAGAAAACCTTGGGGTGTTACATAAATATATTGATCATTATAAATATTTGAGTTTCGAGATCCTTTAGGGATACCTTTATGATTATGAGGATGTTGAAGATCACCTCATTACACCCCCAATGGACAATTCAAAACATATATGATTCATAAAATATACTAAGACTGATGAAGTATGTTATTATAACCAAATTAATAATTGATATTCACCAGGTATCCCTCTCTAGTATATTAGTATTATTTCCCACAGTTGGACCAAAACTGTTGCACCTCAAGAGTCTGCTAATTAGTAGGGGTAGATACAAGTGGAAGCCTCTAAGGATGAGTTGATCAGTTCCCTTGATACTATCATAGAATTAATAGATATATAATTGGATTTAGAATATACTAAAATAAAGTTTTACTTGAGTATGTGTACCATGCTCCCCAATTCCATAACCAAATTTCAATAACACAAACATTACTTCTTTTAATGGAACATGTATCCTTGGGAAGCACCTTGCTCACACTTCCTCTAAATGATGACCAATTTTATTAAACATATATAAGTAATATGTGGAGAATATCTACATAATTTTTAGACACTATAATGACTGGGATTGTTTTATTATAATAATATTCCATCAGGATCTATCACCAGTTGGGATGATAATCATCATAAATTTCTCTACTAGTTTAGATCTACTTTGCTCAATATTACTATAATCTACCTATAAAATTAAAATTAACGGGGGAACTAACTTTTCTAGAACATCATCACTAAATATAATGAACTAATGTACTCCCATAACATCAACTTGACCTTGGAGTAGTTATTAGGGATGAGAATGTAATTTTTTTTAAATGAGCTGGTCTAAATTCTCATTTACTTAATATACCTATGAATATTCGTATATTTCATCGAGAGATTACACTATACTAATGAGGTCATGAATTAGACTTATCATCGATATAATTCATTAAATCCCAGACTTAAATTTATTTTGATAAGTACAATGAATGTTTCTATGAAAAATACACCATTTCCTCAATCAATTCAATTACATGTTTTCCCAAAAGTATAATCCTTACTAGGCATAGACTTGTAATAAAGACATTACCTCACGCTCCTGAATAGGATACACAACTAAAACCTTTGATGATAAGAAAAATAATGTTTACTCCTTTAAGGTTGATTAGGCTCCTATATTCATCATATATTCCATGGAATGTAGATTTCTCAAACTTTAGTAAATCATATGTTTTCATGAGGTTATATTGAAGAAACACCATAGTTACTCCCCCTACAATAGTTTTATTAGAAAAAACATACTTAACTAATTCATTATCAATGATTGGATCCTGAAGATGGTTGATAATGTAATATTGTAGTTGGGTGATCCCTACATGCATTCCAAATATATTTCCACCATTGGTGATGATAACGATGTTTCTAGGGGCTAGAAATCGACCTCAATATAAAGAGGATAAATAATGACCCGCCAATTCTCATTGGATTTAGAGTACAATGATTCATTACTAGGCCTTAAGAGATATCCCCATGATTCCAAAGGCTAGCAATAAATGCTGAAGGGTTTCAAATACCAGTGGGGGAAATTTATACTTTAAGAAATAAACCAATAAAACCACCAACCATAACCAAACATTCACTATATGATGCATGAACAAATGGAAGACACCTCAATAACTTCATGTATCTCAAAATCACTTCAAATTAAGAAAAAAAAGAAGAATTACCAAGTATCAAAGTACATAGTGGATAAAATACACATGAATCTCCAAAGACCTCAAGACTCCATGCTTCACAAGGTCCAATATTGAAAATCTATGAATAATCCAAACATCCCGAGGTAGTGCTAAACACATGTGAAACATTACCTTTTCCCTTGTCCCAGAAGATAACATCTGCAAAAGCACCAAAGTGCCAAAGTAGGGGTGATTATAAAACTCAGTAGGTTTTCCCTAATCACATACATACTCACTCCACTATGAAAGAAGAGTTAGAAACAATTATATAAAATAGTTTATATAAAACAATTTCTCAGAAACAGTTTATAACTAAATATAAACAAGTTTCCAAATCCATTCATTACTAAAAGCATACAAGTTCAATTGAAACCAATTTTCCCAGCAATATATTTTCCAAAAAAATAAGTAAACAATCTTTACAACCATTTCACAATATCCCTTTATCAGCATACCCAACCATTCCTCAAACCTATGCAACCAACCATGCATGCTACGTTATGACAGTTCCATGCTCATGAGTAGTTTCTTGTCGATCTACCAAGTCATCACAAGGTAATTGTTTCTCATGTTCCTTTAATTCTTTGGCACCGAGAACAAGGTCATATTTCAACCAAGCCCCATATATGCAATTCCCATGTGCCACATTAACCCTTTGGCTTCGAGCACAAGGTCATATTTCAACCAAGCCCCATATATGCAACATGAACACACACCAAATATTCCGAATCATAATGCTAAAAAACCCTTTCAATAAAAACACATTTTTATTGAAAACCATTTCAATAAAAACCATTTCAATGCCAAACCATTTCAATTCCGAAAAATTTAAAAAAAAACTCCATTTTTTTGAAAACCATTTTTATTGAAAACCATTCCTATTGTAAACCCCCCTTTTCATCACCATTTAGAAATTCCAAAAAACCCATAATTTAAAATCAAAATTTTAAATTCATGAAACTAAACCCCCTTTGCACAACTATTCCCCAAGACCATACAATTTCACAAAAACCATAAATCATCTCTAAAGAATATTTTTCCTTGATTTTCAAAATAAATTTATTTTAAATAAATAAATTTAGCAGGAAGTAATATTATTAATGAAATTTATATATTATACATTTAATAAATAATTTTTACATTCATTAAATTATTTTATAGGTATAAAATCTAAATGAATCAATTGTTATGCATTAAAAGACAACATTGTTCTGAAGGCAGTTTTACAACCTTTTAATGGAGAACTTGTTTTAAAACTAATTTTTTAAAATTTTAAAATTTATTTGGAATAAAATAAACTTCATTTTTAAAATAAAAATTTTGAAATTATCTTATGGTGAAATTTTGGTATTTTTCCAAACATATTTATTTTACAGTGAATAGTAAAAAGGACCGTTTTCTATAAAACATTAATTTTCATTATATTAATAGTCTATTTATGATTTGAATCTCACCTATTAAAGTGTAAATAAAATTTAGGTATCTTAAAAATGGAAAAATGATACAATTATAACATATTATTTGTAAATAAATATATTGAAAATGATTAATTAATTTTTTGTATTTTTATAAAAAATAAATGATTATTTACAACTTTATGATTGTTATAATGCTTTAAAATAAAATTTATTTTCATAAAAAGTAGTCATAAATTAATATTTTGTTTTCTTATTACTATAATATAATTTCATGAGACCTAAGTTATTTTTTCAAAGTGTTGTTAAATCAGTTATAATTTTAAAATTTTAATTTTTCATGTAAATGATGATATTAATTAAAAATTTAATTTATCATATTTATAAAATTATTTACATAAAATTAACTTCAATTTTTAATTATACACTTCTAAAAATGGTTAGGGTACATTTTTGTGATTTTTATAAAATAGTTCTATTTTTGGTGAATAATGAAATACTGTAATTTATAGAATATGCTGAATACATGAATTATCGATTCATATATGATGTATGGATTATTAAAGAACATTTTTTAGAAGTAAAATGCACTATTTAATCTATTTTATCACAATAATCATCACAATTTCTTATCTTTGTCGAATATTATAATATAATTAATAAAATATTCTAGAAACATCTCTCCCCTCCACTATAAATACTACCCATTCTTCTTACACATCCAATGCCTTATAGCTTGAATATATACTTCTAATTTACACTACCAAACCTATACCCCACATTATTATCTTTTGGTTTTACCAAAGGACCATTTACAAGTCCCTTAAAAATGTTATCAAGGATAATAATTCAAGAGGTAAATCCTTTTTTATTCTCTTTCAATTTATTTTAATTTTTCTTCTTCTTATTCTATACTTAACTATTATATCTAAAGTAACATTATAAATCAAGTATCTTATATATATTATAATTTTATTATGTTAATGGAAAATAAACCATCAAACCCCTTCTCTCCCTCCTTTGATTCTAAACAAGTAAACATCGTCCATGAGGTGCCGATTTACCACCTCTATAGATGACAACTTTTCATTTTTCAATTACGTCTTCAAGCATATTCAAAAAACTACTTTTTATTGTTTAAAAATATTATAATATATTTATTTAAAATTATTTTATATCCATTAACCATAAAATATACATAATATTAATTCACAAGACAAAACTAGTTCTTGATGATCGAAAAAATGCCAAAAAAATTTAAACGATTATCACTGACATTTTATCTATTAATTAGTCCTCATAAAATATAACAAAATGAAATATATAAACATTTAATATTATGTAATATCATTAATAAAATATAATTTCAATTCTATATAAATATTCTAATTTTACATGATTTTACATACATGTATACAGTTAATCTGATCATGAAAACCAAGGAAACGAATGCCCCCGAACGAAAAATTTATAACTTATAACTTATAAAAAAGACTATAAATGAACTTAATAAAATTATAATAAATTAAATACATAAATAAAAAATTAATTAATTAATTAATGGTTTTAATCTAATTATTCATTACAATATGATCAATATCAGAACACATTCAGACCTAAAGTTAGGGTTTTCACATCTCACTTTTATTTCTGTGAGATTTCCCTTATTCTCCACATATTTCTAGTGTATGTTGTATCTATACCTCTAATTAATATATAGTATAATGAAATTATTTATATTAATGGAATTAAATGATTCATTTTATTATTATTAATTTTTGTTCATACGATTTGATTGATTACAAAGTGGCAATGGATTCTTTCCGAACCTTTATTTTCCTTCAATTTTTTCTTTCCCTATCATTACCCTAATGTAATTATTAATTATTATTATTTAATTTTCCTAAATTCTAGGTCTAGTTTCCAAATATATTTACTTATCTCAATTATTATTTCTTTTATTTTAAATAAATGTTTTACAAGGTTTCATTTTCAATTATTTCTGTTAAGAAAACTCGATTAAAGGGAACTTCCCAATTTCATACCCATTTTCAAGTATCATCCATAATATATTTTAAGCTACCAATATGTTTCTAAATTTACTCATTTTATTATGAAAAACATTATTTTTTCATTTCTGGTTTTATACAAACTGTTATTCATTTTTCCAATTTAAAGACTTGTTAATATTTTCTTTGAACCGCACTAAGGAGTATCATCTATAAAGTTTCTTCAAAACACTTTTACAAGTTTTCACTTCAGTTGGACATCATTTATTCCTCAAAAATAATTTAATTGTCCTTACATTTTATTTTCTAGGATATATATTTTCATAATAATATTTTATGAAAAGTAAAAATTATTTTACAAAATAAGTATTCTTTCCAAAGTTGAAAAGGGGTTTTCTCATCTCAGTTTTACTTCTATGAGATATATGCCTTGTTCATAACTTATTCCTTATGTGTGCTATATGTACTTCCCTTGATGTATTGTATCATGAGTCTTGTTATTATCATGATATGATAAGTTTATTTTAATTTCATTCCTTTATAGGTATTATTATTTAAATGTTTCAAAGTGGTATGAGACACTTTGGAATATTTAAAGATTATTTTCCTCAAGAATTTTTCTATAGTCTCATTTAAAAGTATATTTATCATTGTAAGCATCATTTGTAAAATATTTTAATAATTAATAATATTTTTATAAGTAATATTGGTCATGAATTGAATCTATGTATAAATAATTGATTAGACTTACAGTGACAGTTGGGACCGTTATAGCCCCTTGAAGCATCGATATATCTTTTAAGACAAAACAGTTGGTGAAAAACCCTTCATGTTTATTTCCAAAACATAATCTGAAAGGTATCTAATCATATAATAAAATATTCATAATAGTATAATGGTTTATTTTGAAGATACATGATTTCCAATAATTAATAATTTTATTCATTCATCATTCAATTATCATTATCTAGAGGATTTTCACTTTGAAAAAAAAACTATGGATGAATTTTCATTATCAGTGTATTTATGGTGTGTGTATTTTAGTTATTCATCATTACATATAGATTATTACAAATTTATTATCATTCACTTATTATTGATTCATGTTTCCACAATATGTAAATTTTAATGAGCATTTGAGTTCCCCTTTTTATATGTTTTCCTTCCCTATGTTTTGAAGGTGAAATATTTGAATATGTGAAATGAAAGAATTTATTTCCTTTATTATGTTCTATGTTTATTTTTCCAATGTAATAAGGGAATTTTTTTTTGTATCTACATTATTAAATACAAATAAACTAATATATCCTTACTAATGTGATATCTTGTATCTATTCCACTATAATAAAATGAACAATGACATTGGGCTACTGAGGTCGGGGTTGTTATAGTTGGTATGCGAGGATGTTTAGTAGAAACCTTGAGAACTATATTTAGAAAATATAGTTTAGGGAACATAACCGTAAGATATAATTTGAGTATAATCCAAGAATAAAATCCTATAATTTTTCTAAGGTATAGATTATGTGGTTATTCTAAGCAATACATCCCTATATAGATACTACAGTAGATGTGGTTCTGTAATAGATGTAACTAGGGGTAATAACTCTGACAAGATGTGTGGATCCTAACTTAGTGTAATCTGGTACATGAAAACAACCTTACTATGCTCCTGGTTTGACACTCCTAGGTGATATTCTTAGGATAATTCACATTATTTTTACAAACCATTATGTAGGATTTAAAATTAAATATTTTCCTAAAGAAACCATGTTTATTATTATGAGATTAGTTATGTATAAAATTTTAAATTTATGATAAGTTTTTTCCTCATTTGAAATTATTCAATACTATTTATAACCTAATTTAGTGTATTACATTTCATAGAAAAGGGACCTAGTGGAAGGAATTGGAACTTCATCAATGAACATGATCCAAAGAGTATGAATGATCACATCATTTATGGTATTATTCTAATCATTCAAAAGGAATGGGAGTTTGATATAAGTGTGGAGAGAAATTACACCATGCCTTTGATTTTGAGGGTAAGAAAAAAGTTTCCAATGTGCAATGATTCAACTACAAGGATAATATACACTATGAAAATCAATGTCTCTAGCATCAAAAGAATATACCGAAAAAAAGATAAATGATCACAGTGAAGCTTATACTACTATATCAGATGAAGAAAAATGATTAATATATCTATGTTTTTGGATTCAAGAATTATTTCAACATATTCTGGTTATAATAATCATGAAATATATAAGTATTGTAATGTAATACTTTTTTTTAATATTTGAATGCATATGTTGAATGATACCAAAAAAAGTAATTCAGTATCAAGTGGAGCATTTTAGAAAATAAATGGTTGAGTGAAAGATAACCCTTAATATTCTCTTGATGGTGATATAATAATGATAAATATATTATTATGGGAAATTATTGGTGTCCAAGAAATTTTTTAGTGATTTTATGGTTTATGCTATCTTTATAAGGTCTATTATAAGTTTGGATTTACGGAATATAATCGATGACCAAAGATTTTACTCTTAGAAGAATGAATGTTTTCATAAATTTTTAAATGATATTAAGGTATTCATATATGGAGTATGTGAGAATAATATTTACATTATTTGTGAAATCTTATGTTATGTTGATTTTGGAAATTTAGTGACCTTCCTTCTAATTTTTTTCATTGAACTTAGACATACATGTTTTAGATGAGCCATAAGATTAAATACTTGTGAAATGGATCATGTTAAACTTTGAAAATTATATTTCATTAATAACATGGGCTAACCTCTTTGGTTTAGTAAACATTTAAAGATCAAATGAATGAATTATGGACCATATTATTCATTAAAAGTACTTTAGTCCTGAACAAAATCATCTTGGACATTCATTTTTATGTGTAAGGGATGAAGTGAAAATAAATAAAATCATAAACAAAGGATGAGATTATGATTATGACCTATAAACTAATCAAGAAATTTTATTTTCTCCCAAAATTATCTGAATAATAAAAAATACTGCAACTCTAGAAAATGATTTTGGAACAAAATAATTATATGTTTATTTTTCTTTCTGAGAAATCAATGGTCATTTAACTGATCACAAGATTTATGGTTTCATTATGGTTAAATTTCTAATGAATGTATTCTAAATCACTCTCTATTAGAACTTGATAGTTAGATTTCACTTCCATGTGTTTGTTATATCTTTCCATAAATTATTTTCTACCCTAAATTCTAGTTTTGTGTTGACCTTATCACTTTTCATTCCCTCTTATAAAAAATACATTTTATTATCCATATTTTCTATATAGTTTTTCCACAAAATAATTTTGAAGTATCAACCATTTAATTTTTCAAAGTACAATTTCAAATTGTGAGGAATCAATTTATTTAAGGTGGGGAGATTATAACACCCAAATATTTTTTGGTATATATCTTCTTGGATTTAATTTATTTAACAGCATAGTTTTTACACAACACCAAGATTAGAAAACAATGATATACAATTAAATATCATTATAACCTAATAATTAATTTGGTGGTAATTAATATCTTTAATTAAATTTATATATTATATATTTTATTAAATGTTTTTTCAATTATAAAAATTATCTTATAGGCATATAATTAAAATGAATCTAATTTTAAGTATAAAAAAGGCTATATTTTTAAAGGAACTTTTACCACCTTTTAATGAAACACTTATTTTAAAACTAAATTTTGAAACTTATAATTTTGTTTTAATAAAATAAACTTCATTTTTGAATGGTTAATTTCAAAATTATCTTAGGGTGAAATTTTAGTATTTTCAGAAAATATTTATTTTACAATGAATAATGAAAATCCTGATTTCTATAAAACTGTCATTTTCATTATATTAATTTTATATTTATTATTTTAATAGTTGTATCACCTATGATAGTGTAAATAAAATTTACGTATCTTATAAATGGTAATATGATATAATTATATCACAGTATATGTAAATAAATAGGTTCAAAATGATAAATTAAGTGTTGGTATTTTTTATAAAATATAAATGTTTATTTACAATTTTATATTTAATATAATGATTTAAAATAATATATATGTTCATAAAATATAATTATAAATTAATATTTTTATTATTATTATTATAATATAATTTTATGATAGCTTAGTTAATTTTGCAAGTTGATATAAAATTAGTCATAATTTTAAAATTGGAATTTTTTGAGTAAATGATGATTTTAATTAAAAATTATATTTATCATATTTAAAAAATTATTTTCATAAAATTGAGTTCAATTTTAAATTATAGACATCAAAAAATTATTAGGGTGAAGTTTTGGAATTTTTCTAAAATAGTTGAATTTTTGTTGAATAGTGCAATATTGTAATTTATGGCATAAGCTAAAGACATGAATTATTGAGTCATATATGATTTATGGATTATTTAAGCACAATTTTTTCAAAATATAATGAACTATTTATTATATTTAGTCACAATAATAATAACTATTACTTGTCTTTAGGAAAAATAATAATATAATGTATAAAATATTCAAAAAACACCCCACTCCTCCAATCTAAATACCACCCCTTATCCTCACATATAAAAATAATTTAATCTATCTTATATTATTCAAGTTTACTCTAAAAAAAACTCCTCAAAATTATTGTCTTTCTGATATCACCAAAATACCTTTTCCAAGTCCCTTAAGGAGGTTCTCAAGGAAAATAATTCAAGAGGTAAATATTTTTTTGTTCTCTTTCAATTTGTTTTAACTTATTTTATTCTTAATATATCCTTAAATAAACTATAAAAAGTAAAATTATAACTACATTATCATATATAAATTTTAATTATACTATATAAATGTAAAATTCATCATCAAACCGCCTCTCTTCAAAGTTTTATTCAAGAAATGAATACATCGTCCATAAGGTGCCGATTTACAGCATTTACTGAAAATGATTTTTTTTTCAAATTTTCCCTCAAGGATGGTCATAAAAACATGATTATTGTTAAAACATACCATAAAATATCTATAAAAACTTATTTTATATTCTATAACAATTCTATATAATTAATTTTAATTCATAATACAAAACTAGTTCATGGTGATCGAAAAAACGCCAAAATAATCTAAATGATTATCACTAACGTTTTATTTAATGATTCATAATCATTACATATAACCGAATGAAATATATGACCATTTAATATTATATAATATAATTAATAACATATAATTTCAATTATGGAAAACTATTCCCATTTTACATGATTATCGATACATGTATAGAAGTAAACCGATCAATAAAACCAAGGAAATGAATGATCTTGAATGGTAAAGATGTATCTTATAACTCATAAAAAGGGCCATAAATGAACTTAATAAAATTATAATAAATTTAAAAAATAAAATGTTATTAATTAATTAATTAATATATTTAATCTTATTAACCATTACATCATGATCAAGTGAAAAACACATTCATACATATGGTAAGTGTTTTCTCATCTTGAATTTATTTCTTTGAGATTTCCCTTATTTTCCACTTATTTATTGTGTATGGTGTATATATAATACCATTTGATATATAATTTCATGAACCTATTTATATTTATGGTATTTGATTATCCATTTTATGATTATTAAATTTTTCTCATATGATTCGATTGATTACAATGTGGTAAAGGATTCTTTCCGAACCTCAATTTTTTCTTTCAGGTTACACTTTATCTCTCTTTACCATAATGTAATTATTAATTCTAATTATTTACTCCTCATAAATTCTATTTTTATGTTCAAAATATATTTACTTAGTTCATTTATTATTTTTTATTAAAATTACATGTTTTATAAGGCTTCCTTTTCAATTATTTCTATTAAGAAAGCTCAATTAAAGGGAACTTCCAAATTTCATTCCCATTTTCAAGTAGCACACATAATATATATTAAGAAACCAAAATGTTTCTAAAATTAGTAATTTTATTATAAAAAATATCTTTTTTTCATTTATTGTTTTATACAAACAATTATTCCCTATTCCCTTTTAAAGAATCTTTAATATTTTCATTAAACTACACTAAAGAGGCTCATTTCTAAAGCTTTTTAAAAACTATTTTTACATGTTTTCACTTCAGTTAGACATCATTTATGAATTAGAAATAATTTTATTATCATTACCTTTTCTTTTCTGAGATATAAATGTTTATAATATTTTTTTTAAAAAATAAAAATTATTTTCCAAAACAACTCTTCTTTCCAAAGTAAAAAGGGTTTATCTCATCTCATTTTTACTTCTTTGAGATATATTCCTTATTCACCAATTATTCCTTGTGTGTGGTGTATTTACCACCCTTGATATAAAATATCCAAATTCTTATTATTTTCATGATATTCTAATGTTATTTTAATGTTATTCCTTCATGGGGAATATTATTTAAATTTTTCAAAGTGGTATGAGACACTTTGGAATGTCTAAATATTATTTTCCTCAAGAATTTTTCAATGGTATCATTTAAAAGTATATTTATATATTTCAGAATAATTTATTTAATCATTAAATAATTTTAATATTTTGATAATTCATATTTTTCATGAATTTATTCTAAGTACAGAGAATTATTTTTACTTGCAGTGATGGGTGGGGCCCATAATATCACCTTGATGGATCAACAGGTCTCACTAGACAAAATAATTAGTGCCAAACCCATATTTTATTTTCCAAAACATAAACATATTGGTATCCACCCACATACATGAAACTATCATGAAGATATGATGGTTCATGTTCTAGATAGTTGACATCCAATTATTAAGCATTTTCTTCATTCAATATTCAGTTATCATTATCCAGAGGATTTTCACTATGAAAAAAATCTACAGATGAATTTTCAGTCTCAATGTATTTATGGCGTGTGTTTTTCAGTTATTCATCATACCATATTGATTATTACTAATTGATTATTATTTACTTATTATTGATTCATTTTTCAACTATATTTAACCCTTACTAAGTTTTTGAAATCACCCTATTATTTTTTTCCTTCCCCATATTTTGAAGGTGAAATATTTGAATAAGAGAGAAGGAAGAATTTTTTTCCTTTGTTATGTTCTATGTTTATTTTTCCAATTTTACAAGGGAACCAAGTATATATCTAGTTTCTTAAATCCTACTATAATGATAAATCATTACTGATGTGATCTATTATATTTATTCCACTGTAATAAAATGAACACTGACTCTAGGATACTGAGGTTGAGGTTGTTACACCATGTACTAGGGAAATATTATGAAGTGGAATAATGGTACAATTATGTTAACATTCTTGGATTAGTGGACCATAGAACAAAACCCATGTTTTTAGTTTTCCTAAAAAATCCTATATACTAAGTGGTAGGAAGATATCACTTAGGAAAATATAATTATCATGGTATTATCCCTAAGAACATTATCTATGCTACTGATAAAAGGAGGGAAGAATCCATCAAATCTCAAGTGGAATATCCATCAATGATAGATTCCTGTAGTAAAACTCTATTCCCCATTCAACTATTTTACTGTCAGGATGAGTCCCAACCATCCCAATAATAGTTAAATTTAGTCAATACTAAACATGAACCTCTGACAGAGAAAACTTTGGTTCTTTAGTTCTATTCAGAAAAAGACCCATTGGTTGTCTAAATATACACATTGAAAGGAAAATGATATGCCAATGAACTATTTAATTATCTATTCATAACACTCAATAAATTACATGATCAATAATTAAAGTAATTTTCCATGGAATAAATATCCCTATATTATTTTAGATTTAATAGGTTGCCTTTAAATTCTTCCTTATGGAACAATGTGAGAACAAAAAGTTTCAGGATATTATTTTCTTTTCTAGAAGATGATATGGTCACAATATAAAAGGGGCTCATACTCCCCCACTTCCAATTAGGAGATATAATATTTTTTTTGTAACGATGATTTATTCAAGATTTTACACGGATCAATATTTTCCCAACTCTGACCCTCTACAAGTTGGGAAACATTGGGGATGATCTGGCCTTGTCTGATCTCATAATTCAGTGGTATGTTGAGAGTGAAATGAATACCCAATTAAAGATAAAAATAAATCCAATTTTTTTTTATTTTTTTTCAGTACTTAATTCATGATATAATGACAATAAATAGATTTCAAAACCTTACTGGGAAGTCTATGGATATACCTATATCCAGTTATCCATTTATCATATCTCAATTTCCCATGGAACTCCATCAACAGTCTTGTAGGCTTGCTCCATGATGATTATGTGCCCTTTATTTTTTATGAAAACCATAACCATTATAATAGGTAGTACATTGGGAGTGTATGGTAGTTCTATGTTGAAGGAACTTGGTAAATCAAGGGAAAATTACATGACATCCATATCTACAGATCCTAAGGATGAATTTAAGATATTTTTTATTCTACCAATCTAACATCTAGATGCCTTAACCCTTGAACATTGACACCTATTTAACATTATATATATAATAGAGTTATATTATATTTTAGATTAATCATAAAATTGATAGGGGGTATACAACTTATGGAGAACCCTTTAAGAAATCATTGATGAATTCACCAAATTTCTTTTAGTTGATGCCCCACTTGAGTATACTAAGTAGATTGCATGACTAATTGGTGGTTTATTGAGATTTGATTTTTTTATATATTATGGAGGTTATATAGGTGAATATTTTATGGATTTAAAATCACATAGGCCAATTATATGTCCTTTTTAGTACTATATGTTTAGAGGAATTATATTTTTGATTCATCCAATGTATAAAAAATGATGCTACCTTCCTACCACATATTCCCAAGGAGATGGATACCCCCTCCAGATCATACCCTTTTGATAAGTAAGAGATGAATAATCACCATCCTGACTCATAATATGGATTTACCACCATGAACAATTGGTTGATATAGGTTAATTTTTGGAATGGATGAATATCTATGGTTGAGAATGTTTAACAACACCAAGTCTCTCAATGCACAAGATCATTATATCAAATTCCTAATGTAATACTATGAATTATTCATGTATAATTATAAGTAGATGATATGGTTTTATATTTATGTCACTATACAACTTTTGGGTCTTATTATTGGTCATTTTGGATATAAGTAGGTTCTCAAGAGAATGATCCCCTCTCATCGTGCCTTGTTTGAGATTGAAGTTGATAAGATGATCAAAACCAACATTATTATGGAAGTCCATTATACCATGTCGATGAGTAACATTATCAATTTCAGAAAGATAAACTAGTGTATTAGAGTATATATCAAAATACATGATCTTAATTTATACTAACCAAATGTAGAAATCCCAATGCTTATTAAAGTGTTATGTATTGATATAACTGAAAACCTCCAGGACCCCATCCTTATTAGAAGATATAGTAGATAAAATACAATTGCAATTACCACTATGGATGATAAAGATAAAAATTTAAAATAAATTAATGGAACATACTATTTATAATTGACTCATATTTCATTGAATAACATTATTGTTACCATCTGCTTTGATATACATCACTTTTCAATGACCTTATTGGAATGATAGTGGTGTGTTATGTGGACGATTCAGTTGTCATGTACTGCTATCACCAAAAAAATATTATTGATCTCAAGGAAAAATTTTATATTGTATTATTTCCATACTAATATTATAAAACCATAAAGGGTAAATTATGTGTCACCTATATGAAATTAATTATGTTTTTTCAGATACATTTTTTTAATATCAACCCAAATAATATCGAAGATATAATTTGGATACTACATCCTTGAAATATATTAGTGATGACATGCTTCTACAAATTTTTGTCTTATTTATGGTGTTTTGAAGCTTACCATGAATTCAATTATAAGTCATTATTGATATTGGCAAGGAAATGAGACACCATAAGTTAAATAAAGTATTCTAGGGACCATTCAATGGAATTATGTGGTACATAATATTACTTGTGGTTATAATACAACATTTCCAAGGGAAAATGTTAATCCTATTTGTGATAACCCTGGAGTGATCCCTTGTAACCCATATAGCTTATAAAAATAAAAAGGGAAAGAATAAAATTCAGTAATACCTGATTTAGATGAGGATTTACACCATGTTCAGAAATTCTCTAATAGAGAAGCACAAACATACCTAAGTATTCATGGTCTATAAGTTTCTTCATTATTATCAACATAATTTTGTCAATTATATTTTATTTAATGATTTTTTAACATTAATGATTTCCTATGATTATTAGGTGATTGGTGTAGTGGGTTGTAATACATATTTTGTTTGAAATTTGGTTTATCCTTCATAATTAAATCAAAGGAAAAGCACTTTAAGATTTTTTTGTAATGGACTCAACCCCAAAAGAGTCTCCCATAGTTTTTTAATATCATAATAAGGAAATTAACTCAAAAAATAAAGCATTATAATGATGGTAATGAATATTAATGATATATCTCAAAGTCTAATAAAAAATCAGATGAAAAAACCCATGATAATTAGGTTTAGAAATAGATGTTTTTCCCTCCCCTACAAAGGCACTCATTCTAGACATATTATTACATTTATGGTGGTATATCAACGATGTGATTTTACCCAAGTACATCATTAATAGTATTAAATTAAACCTCATGATCCTGGAACCTTGTCTAAACATGAGGGGTGACTCCAATATGGTCATTAAAAATTTAAATGGAGATTAGAAAATCATGATATCAAAAATATCTATCTTTCTCAAATAACTCTACAAGTTGATAGCTATATTTCCCTTTAAACCAAATTTTCATCATTTCTTATGGACTTAGTAAGTGTGGGGGGATTCCTTGAAATACATGGTCACAAACTTTAATAACATAGAAAATGATAAGATGATCATTTTAAAGTGAATTTTAGATTAATCTCCCATTCAATTTTTAATGAATAAGGAAGAGAGATTAATTAATGTGAAATAGTATTTTCTATGGAAGGAAAGAAACTTTTCCCTATGAATGATGATGATTTTAATTTGATATCCCCCATCACTAATTTCTTCCAATATGAACTTTTTCCTTCAATATAATATAGGTTATAATATTTTTTTGGATAGTAGTAAATTTCTATAAAGGCTCATACTTTTAATTCATAGATATTATATATTATTAGATTAATATTAATTACATAACATAATGATACACTCCATAATAATTCATGTAAAGTTAATTTTAAAACATGAATACATAAACAATATTTTCATAAGTGAAACACATCATCTCACACAAACCTCTTCATAACTACCACACTACTTATAAATATCATTATTCATACATTTCTTCATAACTTGGGGAATGAAAACATAAGAAAGGGTGAGATAAAATGTGATGTAATGGTGATATATGATGATATCAATTATCACATAAACCTAACATCAGAATAAGAATATGAGAAAATAATCATAACATTTGTAAACCATTCCCTACATATCATACATCATAATCTTGACCTATTGAATAAATATTAACAGTTAATAATACATAAAAGATAAAGTAATTAATGGACATGATTCATAAGGGAATAACAATGGAAACATACATATATTTTTGGCATAAAAATAAGAATATAAAATGTTTTCTTTAGTATTCAAGGTTTACTTCCAACACTACAATTGTGTATTGGGTTCACTCCCCATTTCATTTTAGTAGTTAAGGTTCACTCACAAGATTATCATAGTAGACATAGTCCCTTACTGAACTGGGTTCACTCCCCATTCCATTCTTATTTATATCATTTGATATAAATAATTACACAATGTATTTTAAGTATATATAATTCAATCCCCACCTATCACATAATGAGAATCATATAATGTGTTCTATAATATCATAAAACATTCATCATATTAATACCCTTAAAAAGAAATGGTCTTAATAAACATATTTTCAAAATAATGACAAACCATATTGAGAAAGAATAAGGATGATAAATACAACACCATGATATTTTGTGAAATATTTTTTAAATGGATTTAATATTTTTTATATTTTGTGTTACACATAAATATGGGTTTAGGTTATGTTACACGTAACCCTGAGGTTAAATTAAACATGTCATATTATTTAAATGTTACTATATGACAGTTATCACATAGTTGTTGGAATGGTGTGTATGAATAAGATTAACTAAATTATTAATTTTTGGTATATAAAATTAATTATTTAGTGTCCAATTTATTAAAAATTAAAATAATAAACTATTTGAAAATAAAGGAAATATTTCTAGGAAAATATATTTTTATGCAAAAAATATATTTTACATAAATAAATGATAAAAAATAATTTGGTTTAATTATTTTAATGGAATTTATATAGTATATATTCAATAAACTATTTATCAATAATATTATATGTTTTCTATAAAATAGATAATAATAGATCTAGTATTACGCTTAAAAATATTATTTTTTAAAAATATGTTGTTCTCCTTTTTGAGAACTTATTTAATTTTTTTTGAAACTTAAATAAATTTTAAAAGAAATTATTAATTTCAATTTTTAAATCATTATGTGAAATTATCTTAGGCAGAATACTTTATAATTTTATAAAAACATAATTTTTTAATGAATAGTGAGAAATAATGAATTTTAATTAAAAATTATCTTTTTGTTTAAATTTTTTAATGTTAAATAGAATTTTAAATTGGTTTTAAATTAAAATTAATTCAGTGATATATCAATTAATAAAATTTATTTCATTGGAATCATTTTCATTATTTTGTTTGATATAAAAACCTTGTCAAGTTTTATACATTTTCTCTTTGAAAACCCCTCTTTCTCATCGCATTTATGGTAATAATTTTAAATTAATAATTTTAACTTATGTGAATGGTATTTGGAAAAATGGATTACATATTTGGAATAACAAGAATTTATTTTATCTATTAAGGTAAAATTAATTTTTTACCAAAGTTAATAGTGATGATAATAAAAATTAATTACTGTGGTTCTGATAAAAAATGCTTTAGTTGGGCGGTTAATCATAAATGATAATGGTTAAAATGACATAAAATATTGTCTAAAATATATTTTATAGATATAGTTATACCCTATCATGTATAATTCTCAATAATAATCATTTTTTATAATTTTTTCATGAGAATAATCTTGGTATACCATTTTTATTTCAAAAAAAAGAGAACTGTCCCACTTACCTCACTTATAAAATCCTACCTCTCTCCTTTATTTTTCACACCTTAAAAACCTTTTCATTTTACCAAGAACAGACCAAATATCTTTCCAAAACCCTTCCTATAATCTTATAATCCTTATATTTTGAGGAAATATAACCTAGGAAGGATTTTGGTGCAAACCTAATGAGGATACCTGAAGAAGAGGTAATGATCTTCAATGAGACTACCACTTCGCAAACCATCACCATTCATTTTTATATTAGCACCTATCACAATTTGTTATTATGATGGATATAAATTTTATATATGGTACTTATAAAATTATTATACCTCTATATTAATTATATTATGTATACCCTTTTACATTTTTTCCATGGGGGACACAATAACATCCGTCATGTGTATGGAAGACTACCGCCTCACGAAGCAATGTGATTCATTTTTCACTAGCGCTTTACATTGAATATAACTAGGATAAAATTAAAAAATATATTTTATATAAATGATATAATCATTATATTAATGAAAAATTATCATTTTTATATGATGATATATATAATTTTACTTCTTAACTTGTCACTCACCAAATGTCGATAACGTCATTTGTGTACATGTGGACTATCGCCATCACAAAACGATTTGATTATATATTTTCATCACCACAATCCATAGATGATTTTAATAAGTAAATTTAAATAAAATATATTATATTTATGATATTATGGTAATTTTTTAAATATAAAATATTACTTAACTTCTTTCTAAATTAAGCTTTGAAAAATGGAAAAGTTACTCATGCATACGTACGACCTACCATCTCTATGATCATAATGTTCTTCATTTATCAAACAAATATTTCATTATTTGTCATAAAAGTATAATTTAAGTATAAATATTATAATTATTTCATTATTATTATTATTTATATGATTTAATGCTGATCAATTTAATAGGACCTAAAATAAAAAATAAAAACATATATGAAAAACAAAATAGTTATTACTTGAAACATGATTTTAACATGGAATTTTCAATTAAAGGGTAATAAATATTTATAATTAAATAATATATGATATTATATATATATATATATGTCCATATTAGATATTTATAATAAACTTATATATATTACACATGAGGATCAGATGTGTACAAAGGAAGTAAATACCTAAGGAAAGGGATTTCTAGTATCTCTTCTATTTTTGTGAGACATATACAAGTTCATCACTCATTTATTTTATGTAGTGTATATACTTTCACATTTAAATGTTATATAACTAATATAATATTTTTAATTATACTAAAAGTTTCCTTTTATTTTATTCTTTATCGAGGCTAATGATTCAAAATATTACCGAAGTAGAAAGGGATCTTCCTCTCCCTTTTTTACTTCTATGAGACAGATACCATATTCACCACCCATTAATTTTATGTGGTTTTTATAATTTAAATGGATTTATTTCCTTATTATATTCTTGATAATTAATTAAATTTATTTATTCATTTTAGTAGCCATATTTCATGGGTTTTATGGTTTAAAAGTTATTAAATCGGTATGGTATTTTTTGTCTAAATTTTACTTCCTTGAGACATATGTAACGTTATGCACCTGTATTCTTTTACGAGGTGTAGATATAGAACCATTGAAATTTAATATCATAAAATTATTTATTATAATGATATTATATATTTCATTTAATTTTATTATTTCATGGGGAATATGAGTAAAATTTACCAAAGTGGTAAGGGTTTTCTATTACAATCTCATCGTTTATCAGGATTGTTCATGATTATGAATCCAATGATGAAATATTATGATCTATATCTCAAAAAATCATGTATTTTATTACCCTCTTTTTATTTCACAAGATTACATGGTTTAACATATATTTCCTCAATTTATTTACTAAAGAGTTCAAAATAATGTTTTTTAATAAAAATCATCTTTATTTCTTTCTTCGGCCAGAAACCTTTTTTTTCAATTCCATGTCCTCTAAAAATGTTTTCAGAAACGTTTTTAAGGTTATTAAAATGATTTATTAATGTCATTTTACCCATGTATAAATTATTTTACAAAATATTTTGAATGGAATATTTATTTCATTTCAAAAAATAAATCCTATTTGTAATTTTCAAAAAATGTGAAAGAAATCTCTATTTTAAGGTGTATTCCATGAATGAAATTTTCCACCACCACAACCATTATTTTATTTGAAGATTACTTTATAATTTTTTAATGTTATTTTTAAATAATAGAATTTCAAAAATATTTTATGAATTAAAAAAAAATTCAAAGAAGAATGGTTATTTTCCACATGAAATGTTTTAAATTATTTTAAAATATTACTTTAAATGTTTTCAGGGTTATTTAAAAGGAAATAGATTTCAAAATAAAAATTATGTCATAAAAAATGTTTTTCAATGATAATTTT
This sequence comes from Viscum album, assembly GCA_963277665.1. NCBI lineage: Eukaryota > Viridiplantae > Streptophyta > Magnoliopsida > Santalales > Viscaceae > Viscum > Viscum album. The sequence continues at coordinate 475,988,907 of OY728123.1, forward strand.
TCTTCCTTAATAAATTTTCAATGTGATTAATCTTTAGAAATAATCCTCTATCTATGGGACCATCATTTAATGTAACTTATTTTTTTCTTGGGATATGACCCAAAAATTCCATTATTATTGTTAATTTGAATGATTTATTATGAAAATATATTTATAAAACCTATTTATATTTTGTAGGTTATACCATTATAAAATATTTATGAAACCCAATTCTTTTAACGTGTTATTATATGATGAAATATAAAAATTATTATGAAATTGATCACTTTTCCATAGATTATGATTTGTTGAAATGTTTAAAAAGACCATTATATTTCATGAGTTATTATATGATGAAGATTTTATGATCATGTGGAACAAATTTTTGTGAATTTCATTATGTTAATGGTGTGACCTATATATCCCTAAAATTAATTGGGTAAATATTTATATCTCATCAGATATATAGGAATAGAATAGAGAGTGAACCGAATTTTGTAAAAGGATTTTACTAGTATAATGGTCTTGGGAGTGAAACATGACTAATATGAAGTTTTGGGGGGTGAAACCATTCTAGTATGACTGAAATGGTAGTGAGACATGACTACCATGTAAATGATTTTCTATGCCCATGTGTATGCCACAATTCCATTCAGTGTTCTAATGTTATGGTCCCATTGATCATGTTCTTTGATTTCCTTATGGATCTTATCTTATAAATTTACAGTATCTAGGACATGACTTAATATTTGGATCTTTTATATGAAATGTAATATTTTCATATGTTATGTTCAAGTTCACATACCCTTATGTGTATGTTATTCTTAGGTATCTCCATTTTTTCCCTTACTGGGCATCTGATCTCACTTTATCTTATGATTCTGTTCACTTGGTTATAATGAAATGTTTTAAGTATCATATGTTTTTAAAGAGTACCAAAATAGAATATATTTATAGTTTATGTTTAATATATTTCACCAAATTAGTATATTATTTACCTATCCTCCAAAGTAACGAAACTATTATGGTCCTCAGACCTACATTCGTGTCTTGTATTGAATATTCATATTAAAATAGGTAATATAATTATATGAAAATTCTAGGTTTTTAAAGTTTAAATCATAGAAAAGTTTTAGTTTTCATTTTTAAACTAGGATGAGAAACCATTATTGAGATACATAAAAATATTTATAGGTATTTTTCTAGGGATATATCTAAGGATAAGTCCAATTATGATTTAAAGTATAGGAAAATGTCTTTTAATTTTGGTAAAGGACAGAGCAAGTGGATTCCATGAAATTATATTCATATCTTTATATTATAAGTGAATGTGGCTCTTGCATAGAGGTACCTTAGCATAATAACTCCAAAATGGAAATATTAAGATCTACTTGATCTTGACCTGGTGCACAAGAATGAGACTTTCATTACACATGGTTTGACACTCCTAGGGGATATTATTTTAAAATTAAAAATATATTTATGAACCAAATTTAAGGATTTAAATATATTATAACTATTTATATCCCTAGATAAACCTAAGGTGTCATATATTAAAAATAACATTTCTTGATTTAGAAATCCTAGAAGTTATTGTTTCATGATTATATGGTTTTCCACTATGATTTTTGTTTCTCACACTATGATTTTTGGTTTTAGTCAATATAGGGATCTAGAGTGAACTAGGTTAATAATTAATGTGATGGAAAAATTGATGATGAGAATCCAACGGTATAATGACCAAAGTGAAGGATGTTGTAATTATAAATAATCTACTTTCACAAAAATGATTAACATGTACATTAACAAACTTTAGGACTCACCAATGAATAGAATGATATAGTTTACTAAGAGTTTGGGTATTGGAAACCATGGAGGAATGAAGACTCAGTTTCCTATAATTAGAAAATGTGGGATGAATCACTAAAGGTAATGCTCATAGGGATGCAAATATGTTTTGGGTGTTTAAAAGAGGGACACAAATAAAGAAACTATAAAGGAAAAATAAAAAGTTTGGTTAATGTAATGGATGAGAATAATGGTCTCCCTAAGGTATAATCGACTATTGAGTTATTTAAATGTGGAGGGAATGATCATTATAAAAATTGAAATCCTGAGGGGAAATCTCATCAAAATAATTAGTAAGGTTGTATGAGTTATAGTTTTTCTATTAATGATAAAGAGACTAAAAATGACATACAAAAGGAAAGAGGTATTAATTAATATGATTATCAATCCTAGATAATGGGTTGGTAAATAAATGTGGTGATTGAAGTATTAATGTGTTGGAATTCATGGATTCTGTTATATATATCATGAAATATATAGGGATTTTTTAGTATATTTTTTTTGTAAGGATTTAGTAGAATATGTGAAATGGTACTGATGAAAAAGAAACATTATTTAATAGTAAGGTGATATTTTGATTAAGGGGAGATAAACTTTAATAAGTTATGGATGTTGAAATAATGATATTGGGATAAATATGTGTTATAAATAAATAAGTAAATTGTATACCACCGATTACCTTGTAACTCATTAACAATTTTTTTGAAAAAGTGGTATGTGATATCATTGATGGGGTTTATAGTATTTTTGTATTTAGGGATTATATCTAATAATCAATGTTTTATGTAAGTAATGAGGAAGAATATATATTTTCAATAAGGTATTATGATAATTCTGTTTATTAACATGTTTTAAGAAAATAAATGATGGATATATTCACATATTTGGTATGTGTTAATGAAAAGTTACATTACGATATACATGGGATTAATGATAAGTCTATTTTTGAGAAATTTAATGACCTTATTTTAAATTTTTGAATTTTGGAAGGGTTATAAGGTTAACCATTTTTAAAAAGTTTTATGTAGAACTTTGTATGTGGTTTTAGAGATTAATTTATTACTTTATATTGAAATATTTATCTATATTGGATAAATAATGTTTAACTTTTTTACTAGAGATATAATTATTAAATTATAATTCTATTATGTATCTTTTTTACTTCTTCAAACATTAAAAAAATTTATTTCATAGATTAAGATATGAAATATAAATTTTTCTAGGAAAAAAATATTAAATTGTTCCTATGAAATAATATGGTATTAAGTAAGTACATTTTCATATATTCTTACTCTAGATGGAAAAAGAAATCCTAAAAAATATGAAAAGGATTTTGATTTTTTTTTCATGTTAACATCATTTTTAATGATACCAATCACTATTTTCACACATCTTTTTATATATATTCATGGTCATTAAAATTATCATGACCATGTTATTTATCATTCTCCATCAGTATTTTGGAGTTATTTTTCTATTCTATATGCATATTTTCATTTCTCACCTTTGTTCTCATATTTAGAAAAAATTTATATGTTCATCAAAATGATTTTCATACATCCATTTATATTTTTCAAGAGGATGTACAATAATCGCATTTTATGATGGAATTTTCAATTGTTAAACTTTTGATGATCAAGATGAATTTTGATGGTGAAATTCATTTTAAGGTGGTGTAATCCAACACCCTGGTATTCTATGAAAAAAAATTCAAATGAATTTAAATTTTTTGATACTTTTCATTATGCATAATACTATATTTATCTTGAGTTACATGAAACACTATGTTTAAATGAAATGTGTCATATTATAAAAGTGCTATTGTATGATAGTTATCAGATACCCATTAAAATAGAGGGTATAAATTGGATTTACCAAATTATTAAAATATATGGTTTACACTTGTATACAAAATGAATTCATTAGTGACCAATTAATTAAAACTTAAAATTAAAAACTATTTTGAAATAAAGTAAATCTTTACCTGAAATAACATTTTTGTTGTAAAAAGAATGTTCTACCTTAATAAATTAAAAAAACAACTTTGGGTGATTGATTTTAATAAAAATTATATAGTATATATTCAATAAAATATCTAAAATTAAAATTATTTGTTTTATAGGCAAGAGATAATAATAAATCTAATTTTAGGATTAAAAAAATATGTTTTAAAAAAAAAATAATTTTGCAGAATTTTTGTGCACATATTTTAAAAGATTATTTTTTTGATGACTAGTGAAAAATACTGAAATTTTATTGAAAAATTATTTTTTGTTCAAATTATTAATAAATTTATATTATATTTCAAATTGGTTTCAAGGTAAATTTAGTTCAATTATATTTCTATTAATCCAATTTAGGTCATTGGAAACATTTTAATATCTAATTTTGATACAAAAAGTTTGTAATCCTTTGATCATTTTCTCTTTGAAATCCCAGCCTTCTCATCACGTCTACAAGTTTAATTTTAAATTAAAATTATTTACTTCTCAGAATGAAATTTGAAAAAATGTAATCTATATTATTAATCATCATAATTTATATTATCTAATAAGGTCATTATAATATTTTATGAAAATTAAAAATGAAAATAGTAAAAAATAACTACTATGGTTAAGGTAAAAAATTGGTTTACCAGATGGTTAAAAAAATGGATTAGAGTTAAAATGACAGAAAAAAATTTAAAAAATATATTTTATTGTCATATTTATACCCTATAATTTATAATTATCTAGAATACTCCATTTGTAATCCGTTTGGGATGATCAAAGCATGGGAACACCTTTTTCTTTGCAAAAATTATAATCATGCCACTCACTGCACTTATAAAAGGAAACCCCTATCATCTATTCTTCATAGATTGAAACCTTTGGTTTCAGAAAATACCTATCAAAATTAATTTCTAAATTCCCTCATATGATCATATAGTCCTTAGTTTGGGTATAAATCCAAACCAAAAAGGATATTTTTTAAAACCTAATAAGGATACCTGAAGAAGTTGTAACATTTTTCAATGAGCATTTTTAATTTATTTCATCATTCACCACCTAAAATTTTTATTAAAAAAGTGATGATATAATAACCTTAGTATATTAAATATACTAAGATTTTGTTATATTATGGTAATTACCTACAAATATCTCACCTTTAATTAGTATTTTATGAAATCATCATTCGTGTTTATGAAAGACTACCACCTCACAAACTGAAGCAATGTTTTTCCATTACAACCTCTCAAGGTTGGGTATAGTGATGGATATAAAGTATATATATGATATTTAAAACATAATTATACCTATGGATTCACTATATCACATATAATTGTTTTACATTACATCCTACATAGGATATTATAACATCTCTCATGCGTATGACAGACTACCACATCGTGAAGCGATGTGATTTGTTTTCCACTAATGCTTTACATGGAAGATAAAAATGATAATGTTAATTAATATATAAAATATATATGAAATTATTATGATATTATTTACATATATATAATTCTTAAATTATAATATATAATTTTCTTTCTTGACCTTTTTCTCACTGAAAGATGATAACATCATTTATGTACATGTGGACAACCACTTTCACAAAGTGATGTGACACTCCATTTTAATCACCAAAACCCATGGATAATATGTATAATGATATTTAATGTATTAATATATTATTTATTATATTAATATCATAAATTAATTTTAAAATATTACTTTCTTAATTTCCATAATGATTGTTGAAAAATGGAAACGTTACTTATGTGTACATATGGGATACTATCTCCATTATCATAACATACTTCATTTCTCAGAACCATCTTTATTGGGTAATAATAAAAGTATAATTGTTTATAAATATTATAATGATTTTATTATTATTATTTTATAGATTATGTAACCATGATCCATGTAAGAGGATGAAAAATAAAAAATGAAAACATAAATGAAAACAAAGCGATTATTTCTTAAAATGTGATTTTAAGAAGGAATTGTTAATAAATGGATAACAATTCATAATAATTAAATCATATATGATATGATATATATAAATATATTTCAATAATATATATATATATATAATAAACTTATATTTATTATATAGTATTTTCAAACATGTATGAAGGAAGTCGATACTTAAGGTAAGGGATTTATTGTCTCTCTTCTATTTCATAGAGACATATGCAAGTTCACCACACATATATTTTGTGTGGTGTATATAATAACCCTATAAAATTTTATATTGTGAATATCATAAATTTTATGATATTCAGTTTTTAATTTTACTTTATGTTTTATTGGCGGTTATGATTCAAAATATTACTAAAGTGATAAATTATTTTTGTCTGTCTTTTTTACTTTATTGAGACACATGCCATATTCACAACCTATTTATTTTATGTGGTGTGTATATAGCCCATGAATTTATTTTATAACTGTTATAATTATAATAATTGATATTTAAATATCTATTTTAGGACCTATATTTCTTTGGGTTAATGTTTCAAAAGTTACCAAATCGGTAAGGGGTTTTTTGCCTCAATTTTCCTTCCTTGAGACATATGTTATGTTATGAACACACCTTATTTTATGAGGTGTATATACCACCCCATTGAAATTAAATATATTTAATTTATTTATTCTTATGATATTATATGTTTCATTAATTTTATTATTTAAAGGGGATTATGATTCAAAGATACTAATGTGGTAAGAGTTCTATGTTACAATCTCATCATTTATCTATATTGTTTAGGATTATGCATCCAATGATGAGATATTATGGTAAAATCTGAATAAAATAATATATATTTTCTCTCTTAGTTATATCATGATGATACATGTTTTTTCCTTCATTATAATCTCTTTATTTAATCAAGAGTTCCAAATAATATTTTTAAGAAAAATCATCTTTAGTTCTCTCTTTGGTCAAAAACCCATTTTATTCCAAAAACATATTGTCCAAAAATATTTTCAAAAAGGTTTTTAATGTTCTATAAATTAAATATTAAATATTTTTTACCCATTTTTTACTTCTTTAAAAAAAACTTAAAATGAAACTTCATGTCATCTTCCAAACAATGAATGTTTGGATTTTACCAAAAATATAAAAGGGATATATTTTTAATGTGTACGAAGTGGATAAAATTTCACACCATCATGAACATTATTTTATTTTAATATTACATTATAATATTTCAAAGTTATTTTTAATGAAATGGATTTTCAAATAAATTATGTTTAAAATAAATTCAAATTTTAATTTTTGTTTTCTTAAGAAATGTTTAAAATGATTTTTTAATCTTTCTTTATATGTTTTAGGGTTATTTTCAAAGAAATGAATTTCATTTTTTTTTTAAAAAAATATTTTTCATATAAAGTTTAACTTCCTTAAAAATAATTCCAAGTGAATTATTTTTCAAAATAATTATCTATCTAAGATGACCTTATTTTATGTAACATATGATTTTATAGGGATATGATCCAAGGATACAATTATTATTATTACTCTGTATAGGTTATGCTGAAAAGATGTTAATGAAACTAATTTCTCTTCCATGGTTTATACCCTGATGAAAATTTTATGAAACCCCCTTATTTTCATAGGTTATTCTGTGATGAATTGTTGGAATGAATAAAAAACTCTCTATTTTCCACAGGATAGGATATGATGAAATGTTTATGAAATGAATTTAATTTCATCTGTTATGATAGATTGAGTATCTGATGATCTTGTGTAACATATATGTATGATTTTAATTATGTGAAATTTCAAACATATATCTCCATCTAATGATTGGGTAAATATTTATAACATTTGAGATAAATAGGACTGTAATAGGGTGGGAACCCAGTTCAGTAAGGGAAGTTTTATACTATTATTGTCTTGGGAGTGAACATTCACTACTATGATAGTATAGGGATTAGACCCCTTCATTATGATTCATGTATAAGGAATTTCCAATACTTATTCCATGATTCATGATTATGATATTTTATATGTAGGGTACGATTTTCATATATTACACTCATGTTCTCGAAAACTTATATTCAAGTTATGATTATATATCTCCCTTTTTTACACTTACTTAGCATATAAGGTCACCCATTCTTATGTTTCATTTCCCCAGGGCATAAATAAATGTATTAAGTAGGTTATGTTTGTGAATATTACTAAAGGAGGAAATCATTATGGGATATACTGAAGATATTTTACCAAATTATAATATTTTTTATCTAGCCTTTAAAGACACTAAACTATTATAGTCCTTTGGCATATGTTTTTGTAATGTATAAAATATTCATATAAATATATCTAACATCCCTATATTAAAAGAATATTTCATTATCATAACATTTTACCATATACCTAGTAAATATTAGTTTATATCAAATGATATAAACTTAGTTGAAAAATGACTTTAAAAGACCACTTGGGACATTTCTTGAGAAAAATACATTTTTACATTTGAAATCACTTATTTAAGATGTAAAAATTTCCCAGATATTATAGTATAAAATTTCTTTAAAAATAATAATGGAATATTGTAAATTAAAAATCAATGTAATTACCATTAATGTTGGATGAAAATTATTTTCATGTTGTTGTGTTAAAATAAAACATTCATTTTACACATTTTTAAATTATGTCAGAAACTACATCACTCTGAAAATGAAAATAATATTACATTTAAATAATTTTTATAAAATTAAATAATGGGTAAAAATAACTCAAAATAACCATATAATTTTTTTAAAATAATCATTTAAAACATATTTTAAAAACATTGACATAGTATAAAATGTATTTTTGACCGAAGATAGAAATAAACATAGTTTTTCATAAAAAATAACTTTAAGAATCTTGGATTATTAAAGAAAGGAAAGTGAAAAAGAAAAATTTAATATATATAAATAACTAGAGTATAATAAAATCTAGGATTTTATTGAGAGGGATATCATGAAATTTCAACATTGGAAACTTAGTCATAAGTAATCCCTGTAAATAATGAGATTGTAACATAAAACACCTACCTTAAGTTCCACTTCCATTGAAAGTGTTCTATCATCATTTATAATAAATTTAAAATTATAATAATTCTATACCATATTCATTAAAATACATATAATATCATATATGATAACTTTTTATCTTTTAAACACCCCATTTATCAATAATTACTTATTAAAATCATCATTTATGTGTGTTAACATAGTCTTTTTTTCATATGAATTTTGATTATGTAATTTTGATCCACGAACTTTGATAATGTTTCCATAATCTTTAGGATTTAAATTAATAAATAAATAATATATATAAACTCATTATATAACTATTTAGAGTTAACCATAAAATATAGATATAGAAAAGTGAATTACATGGTTCATGGAGATAGTATGTCATATGCATGTTAGAACACTATTTTCACTTTTTGAAAGACATAACAAAAGAGAAGATAAATAATAATTCAAAATTTTTAGAATAATAATTTTATCATATAAATCATATATATTGATAAAATGCATCTTTATTACTATACATAAAAAAATTACAAATTAATCACATCTCTTTGTGGAGGTGGTAGTCCACTTGTACGCACAATCAACATTATCTTTTTCCAAATGATTAGAATATAATAATTTAAAAGTGATATTATCATTACATAAAAATAATAATGTCATATATTTAATATAAAGTCTTTAAAAAATCATAACATCCATCCATAAAAAACGTGATGAAAATTGAATTATATCCCTTCATGGAGACAACAAGTCATATGTATGCACGAGAGATACATTCACTTATAATTTTATGGGAAAGACAATGGATAATGGTTTATTAATAATCATAATAATATATAAATATATTTAGGATAAAGATGTTATTATTTTATAATAAATACCATAAATATATAGCATGTAAAAGAAAAAGTAATAAAAAAGTGATTAGTTAATCAGATTACCTTATCATTGAAAGAGCTCATTTATATCTCCTCTTAAGGATCATATGATTGGTATTTTAAGAATATAAGAACCTGTAGAAAATGGATAATAATTTTTAAAAGATAAAAATTATGGGTTCATTAGACATTTAAGGTTCAATATTGTGTAAATAAGAGAGGAAGGGTGACCATTTATAAGGGAGGGTGATGATACACTTTGAATTTCATAAAATATTATAATATATTTAAGATATTCTAAAGAAAAATTCTTTAAAAGGAAAAACATTTTATGAAAAATTTTCTAGGTTCGATATAACATTATTAAATGAAATTTAGACCATTTTTGGGATCATTTTAAACATTATCTTTCTCATTGAACCCTTCATTAATCATTTTTAACCTTAGCTATGATAAAAAATATTTCAATATTAAAGTGTTTTGAATGTTATCATAAATGAAAAAATGAATCAAAAATTAACCATGGTTTAAATTTTAAACCATATTCCATTCACTTGTCTAAAGATAATTTTTTTATTAATTTTAAATCACTTAATAAATTAATATTTATTATAAAATAGCATTAATTTCAATTTTCAAACTATTTAATTAATTTTAATTTAAAGAAAACAAGATAATTATAGAATTACAATATAATAATTTAAAACATAACTAATATTTAATATGTTTCTAAAAAATCTCTGTAACATAATAATTCACTTAAATTTTATTACTTTTAAAAATTTCCAAATAATTTATTTTATTTTTATATTAATTTAATAAATTCATTATTAGTGTTTCTTAAGCATTTAAGTTAATTATTTAATTAATAAAAATTATAAATAAATTACCATCATGGAATTATAGTCACTATTATCAAAATGAACATTTATATTTGTTACCAAATTTCTTTTTTCCCTATGTGAACGCATAAAGAATATTTAAAAGAAAAGTCACATTTGTATAAAGGCACATTTTAAATAAAATTTAATGCCTTATACTAAAGTTTTAACCATATTTTATTGTTTTACCATTACCAAGTTGAAAAAAAATTTCTATGGTTACTATTGATATTGAACAAAAGAAAAATGGAACTATTTACCAAATTTAACAATCCTAATTCAAAATATTTATTAAAGTTATCATGATTAACTTTCTTTAACTCTTAGAAATTAATTTTAAAATATTGGTGAAAAGATAATTACTTTTTTTAGAATTTTTTTAATCATAAAATAGGATATGTATTCTTATATCATGATTAGAAAATATATTCGATGAATTATTAAATGTTTTATTGAATACATAATATATAATTTTTCTTAAAATCATTCACTAATAATGATTAATTTAATTTATGAAAATAATAACCCTTTGTGTGTATAAATACATTTTTTTGAAAAATGTCTCTTTAAATTATTAATGATTTTTTCACATTAATAATTAATTGATAAACAATGAATTTATTTTAAAAAAGTGTGAACCATATAATTTTTAAAATTTAGATATACTTATTCATTCTTACCAATTTAACTAATAGTTTTTAACGATGTTCTGTGTTATGGTTCATTTAGTCTCAGGGTTGCGTATATCAAAAGCTATCGAAGAAGATAAATTTATTTAAAAAAATATATCATAAAATATTAGTGTGTTAAATTATACCATGATTAAAAAGAATTTCAACCTGTAAATCCAGTTAATTTAATACAAAAAATGAGGATATTTCTATTTAATTACATCCACAGGTTCCCAATTAGCTTCTTTTAATTTCTAATACCTCTCAAGAACTTTAACATTTTAATTACTCATATTTGATAGAACTTTATCTCTATAGTCCAATATTTCTAAAAGTTCTATTTCTTAGAAAATATCATTTTTCATTTGTATGAACTCTTATTTTTTTTATATTTGAAAGATTAGGTACGTACTTCCTCTTGAGAGAAACAAAGAACACATCATGAACTTGAGAGAGGTTCATTGGAACTTCCAATAATAATCTACCATACTTACTCGATCAAGAATATTGAAGTGGAAAATATATATAGGTATTATATTTCTCTTAATTTATAATTTCATGACCTTATTATACATAGAAATTAATAGAAACACCTTCTCTCTAATATCGAACTCTAGATCTCACTAGTGTTTATTAGCAAAATTTTTCTGATTACTCTGAGCAGTCTTGATTTGATGTTGAAGGGATCTGACTTTATCTACCATTTACACATCTAGATATGGTCCAAATGACTTTATTTTTCCAACATCACCCAATAACTTTGGATTTATATAATATTATTTATAGTGGACTTCATATAGATCCATATAAATGGTCTGGTGAATACTAATTTTGTATGAAAACTCAGTAATAAGATGATGTTTATCCCAACAACCTATGAAATCCATTGAACAAGGTCTCAGTATATCCTATAGGGTTTGAATTGTGATATAAAAATAACAATCTTTATGACTATGATAAGATGTACTAGAACTCAACTCTATATCTATCACATGTTAAAGACTTTGCAAGAACCTTGAGGTAATCCCTGGGTCCTAAACAGATATAATAGAATGTGGTACTCCATGAAACCATAACACTTCCATATTGTATATTATGGAAATATGATCTAGAGAGAAATATTTTTCTACATAAATGAAGTGATTTAAATTCATAAGGAGATAAACTCTAAATCAAATATCCTTATAGACATTAATTTTTTAGGGGGAATCTGATTAAAAAACTATGGTGATATTTTCTCATTTCCATTATAGTAAGGGAAATAGTGGTAATGTCCCCTAAGAATTTAGACTCTTAGCCTCAACATCTAGACAAATGAAATATTGATATGGTTACTATACAATATATCTATTCATGATCTCCCAGAATAGATACTGTTCAATATATCTATACATCTTCATACTCCCACGATGAATAGATAATGATGATCTATGAGAATATTCTAATAGATCCTTAAAATATAGTGTTTAAGGAACATATAAATGGTTTCTAAACCTTATCATTCCATCCCAATAAATGTTGAACTGAAGAATATTTTTGAGATTCTTTTTTGTTCTACAACATTCTTTTGTGCCACTTTAATCTCTGCTCAGATAGATGGTTGAAAAGTCATTTGAGCAAGATAATATTTCTCCGCTTCATTCCGGATTTCAATATTGATCCTTTCCAAATATAAAAATAATGAATCTTTTATGATCCTATTCATAGAAAATATATAAATATTATTTAAACTTAGTGCATCTTCCACCTTGTTCTATTTCTAAGGGTGGTAACGTATTGTTAAGTCACAATATTTAATCAACTCCAACCAACTCATTTGGAACATATTATTCTTTTTTAGAGTTAATATATTATTTAAAAATTTATTATGACTTTATATATCACATATTTAAATATAAATATAATTCATATATATCATTAATTAAAAAAATACTATAGCTAACTCCAATTCATTATTTGGATAATTTTTCTTATGAATGTTCAATTTTTGTGAGGCATAAGCTTTAACCATATCATTATACAATATAAAACATATCATTACCTTCATTGATGCATCAATAAATATTAAAAACCCTTTCTCCACTATAAGGTTATGTAAGAAAAGGTATACTGACTAATCCTTTCTTTAGTTCCTTGAAAATTTACTGACATTCATTTTTCCAAAGCAATATTGCTCCCTTCCAAGTTAACTTGTATAGCTGACTTGAAAGTCTTGATAAATTCTATAAATTTCAATGATAATATCCATACCAAGCATAAAACTATGGATATCATTTACAATGGTTGTTCTAGGCTACTATTCAATAAATTTCTTCTTTGATGGATCTATAAATATATCTTTTCTTGAGATTATATGCCCAAAATGAATCTTTTTGTAGCCAAAATTCGCACTATGTATTTCATACATTTTATCCTTACTTAGGGTTTATAGTAAAATATTTATATGATATTAGTGATATTATTTGATCATTTAATATATAATAATATCATCTATAAAGACTTCTATACACTAATCAATGTACTCTCTAAAGAATCTGTTCAAAAAATCTATAAAGATAGCCAGGGAATTAGTAAGAATTGATAGAATCACTATATATTCATAGTGTATATAACATGTATAGAATACTAACTTGGGTATATAATCCTTCTACATCCTCAATTGATGATATCCAAAATTAATATTAATCACAGAAAAGTATTGAGATCCATGCACTTCATCAAAAAATTCATCAACATGCAGTATAAGATACTTATTATTGATAATTATCCTATTATATTCTTGATAATCAATAATGATTCGCATTGTTAATTATTTAGTCTTGGTAAAATAACATGTGTCCCCTAGGGTTATGAATTTTGATGAATAAATTAGTTTTCAAGGTACTTATGGAGTTTCATGATCAATTCCTAAAACTATATTTTTTTATATTATTTAGGGATTCTTTGAAATATGTGTAGCAATAGGTTTGAGTTCTGTTGAGAACTCACATTCACAAATTAGTGGAAGACAAGGAAACTCTTACATAATGACATAAATGAATTTCTAAATAATTAGAATATCATTTATATTGAGATTCAGACAAACCCTCTAATACAAACACCCCTTTTTCATCAATCCATTTTTTATTTTTATTTTTTAGGAATACACTTTATGGAAAATTGGTAAACATACAAAAATCTTCAAAAAACACCCACACAAACCAACTTCGACGTCAACATACAACCTGCTAATGTCAAAAATTAAAATCCAGCTTCACCTCAGACCAAAAAATGCCATACCACCTTCAAAGAAACCTTTAAAATACAAAATTCAAATTTCAAGTCATCACTTCCCATCTTGGTAAATGAGACATCTCGATTCACGAACTACCTCGATTCTCACTCCTATCTCGATAGCCACCCTTCCCCAGAGATGCATCAATTTCCACATTAAAACAAATCGTCAACGAGCTTCTACCGGTGTCCGCCATCACTGTCGCTGTCAAAAGAAGCTTCATCGTCTCCACCATACTCAAAATAGGAAACATCATGTCATCATCAACTGCTTTAGCTGATTCCTGACACTAGACTACCAGTGGTGTCATCGCCATCTTAACACCACCGTCATCATCCACGTCCGAACAACACACTTGACACAGCCTCATCATGGACAGGATAAACCAGAGAAAAACCTTAACAGATGTAGAATATGAAACCATCACCAAACAAACCTCATTAATATCCCCCATCGTATAAGGAACACACAAATAAGCATTAAAACCACGATAAACATATCACATGAGAAGCAAAGATCGCCACCAGATCCCACCTCCCAAAACCTCGAGGAACCGCCGTTCCAGATCCAACTCGGAGTGGAGTAGAGGGCCTTGTGGTCAGCGCAGGGATAAGGACAATCGTTGCTTCCTAATGAAGACATCTCACCTAATCTGAAAGCATAATCCAAAACCAAGATCATACCGAAACCATAAAAACCCCTTTTAAATACGAATCATGGCTCACACAATGAATGTGATATCTATAATAATTCCATATTTATATTTTCATTGATAGAAGATAATTTGTTTCTTAGGAACACCTTAACATGACTTAACTTCCTAAAAATATATGTGGGCGTTATGTAGATGTAGGAAATCCATGCCAAAGATTACATAAAATTCAAAAAGTTGGAGAATAATAATATTTACAGGAAGCACATTCCTGCAATCATCAACTGGAGAAGAATCACAAACTTTAGATGTGATAATTATACCATTAGTATTTTTCATTATTAATTAATTATATAATCATAAGGGTGAAATTCTCAAAACCTAATTAAATTCATTAGATATAAAAGAGTTGGTAGATCCTCAATCAAACTAGGTTGTAATGGTTCAATAATTGATGGTAAGTGAACCTGTCACCACTTTATTATCTACAAAAACAATAGTGGTCACATGATATTTTACTTTTTCCTTGGAATTGATACATTTCAAAATTCAATCATCATAATAAACCATCATATTTGAGCACTTGTTATCATAATTCTCATAATATTTTCATTTGGAACATTTAATTGCGGGTTGTGTTTTTTGTTGTGATTTTTCACTATTAATTTTAATAATCGGTCTCTTCATATAAATTTTTAATTTTATATCCATATGAACATCCTTTCAAATCATAAAAAATTTACTAGTACCCCTAAGTTTATTTCTTTTATGTTTCATTACAATCATTGAGCATAGAGGAAGAATAATCTTCTCCTCTCCATAGTTATTTTACTTTCCTTTGAATTACATATTTCTTTTCTTATCAATACCTCGAATCTACATTTTCACCTTGATATCTCATAAAAATATTTATTCGTAGATACTAAAGTATCTAATGGATAACACCATATGAATATTTTTTTTCCATTAATGAATCAATCGACATAACTTTTAGGTTGGACGATAATACTATAATCATTCCTCAAAGTCTTCTAAAAATTTCTTCGTAGGTACTAATAGATTCATTATCATTTTATTTTAGCTCATGGAATTATTTACCAATTTTCATATGAAAAATATGATGAGTTTACTTAATGAACTATGAGCTCTTAAAGTCACCATACTTCATGGATTCAATTTATTCATGTTGCCCTGTGTTCTTGGTAAGATTGAGCCATTGATCTAGTACACTTTTAAAATTATACCCAAAAAAATAACTTCTCCATGTTATAGAAACTATATAATGATCAATATATTTCCATGGGTATTGATTCAATTTTGATCAACTAGTGGATTATAAGTCCCACTAAAAGAAGGCTGCATTTCCATTTTAAGGACTCAATAGAACATGGTTCCTTCCTATGATCATTTGGAATATATGCATGATTCATATATTGAGAAATTTATATAATAAAAGAAATAGGATTTTTCATTCTAACTCCTATAAAATTTTTCCTCTTATATGGACAATCATTTCATTTTTAAATACATTCAACATTAACATTATTCCCTCGAGTTTTAACTATTGGATGAAATTAAAAAAGCATAGTATGAGGAACAATTATCATTGATAAAATCATATAATAATGAAAAATAAATTATAATATGTCTAAATCATGAAAAAGTATTCTAATAAATAGAATCCTAGGTTTATCCAAGATCATTCATGATCGTCATCTACTCAAATAATTCATAATTGTTCCTAAAGTTATTATGAATTAGCTCAATCATACCCCTCAAGAGTGTCAAATGAGGTTCCCACTAACCATGCGATATAATGATAGATGAGATATAATCAACCAAATATTTTTTAGGGTTATTACCCCTAGATAAATCTTTTCTATAAACTAAATCCTTGTGTTGTATTTAGAAATTTATGTTTTGATCAGAACACCATTCTCCTTTATTTACCATAACATAGGGCCTACTCTGTTATAATGTATTATATTAAGGGGTTTAATAAGTGTTCTCAGACTATTTTCTATAGGTAAATAAACCTTAAAATGATTCCAAATATGGTGAAAAAAACCATTCATACATAGAAATTACAAATTATTAAATGAATATTCATTACATGACATAATGGTACATGCTAAAATCTTATTGGTATAATGCATTTGGTAACCTGGATATATAAAAACCTGTTTCATGAGTGAACCACATCATATCCCACTAAGTTCTTCATAAATAATACCCTTTTTAGATACATCACACTTGAAATTTTTTTCATAAACTAGGGGAAGGAAACTTGATAAAGGGTGAGCTCATATTCTTTGTAAGGGAAAAAGGGAGATATCAAAGATCACATACCCATAACTTGATCCTTAGGGTGAGAGAACATGAGAATACCATTTGAAAACCATACCCAACATATCCTAGATCCTAATATTGAGTCATAGAATAAATCATGGTTTTTTATAATGAATGAGTCATAAATGAAACAAAGTACATGATCCATGAGATCAAAACATAGATATAAGATAGAGATTTTTGGCATATATATATAATCATAGAAAAATCATTTCATTAGTTTTCAAGGATCACTTCTAAGACTATCAATGTGGAATGGGTTTACTCTCCATTCCATTCTAGTAGTCACTATTCACTCCCAAAATTATCAAGTATATAGATACCCTTTTTAAGGGCTCGACCTTAAACAATACATATCCTAGTTTTTTGAATTATAATTCACATTTGAGGATCTTTTCAATTTAGAGTCTTAGAGAATTAGGATAAAATCTTACAAAGTAAAACCATACATTACAAGTGGAATCTTATAATAAGTATCCATTTTTCTATAATTTAAAAATCTTTAAAATAAAACATTATTTATCTTTATGAAAAATCTTCAAAATTATCACCTTGATCTCATCATCATCTCTACTATCCCTTAAACCCTTTGAAAGATATTTTAAAAACATAGGATGAGCACAAAATATCACTAAGGGTAATAAAACTAAAGAAAATATTTAGTTCAATAAAAACATGGATACTCATATAACATTTACCATTATCATCAATTTTCTTTTATAATATTAAATAAAACATTTTGACATGAAAAATCAAATAATTTTTCTCAAATAAAACCATTAAACCCCTTATAAATAAATTAAAACTCCTTTAGGTGACATAGATAATTGCATTTATTAAAACTTTTTAAAACCTTATTAATTAGAATAACCATACAAATAACTTCCAAAAATGTCACTATTAAAAATGTAATAACCATATGGCCGACTTCCATACCCTATGAATTGGAGGGATATCACAGACCCTCCCATCATTTAAGTAATAACGAGCTCACCCAAGGCTATTTGGGACATCCAATATATAAGATTTATTAGGATCACCAATTTCATATAATTCCCAAGCACTATATAGTTAATAAAAAACATTTATCTCAAATACTTTTAAAAAACTCTTATTAAACCCATGTGAAAACACTTTTGGATAACAATACCTCTCTATTTTAAAAAAAATTCAATACCAAAACACCCTTCTCTTTGAGAAAACAATTTTAAATAACAAAAATTCCAATAAAATTAATGAGGGATTTTAGTTTAAGAAAGAATTTAATCTTTTAATAAAATATATAAATTAAATAATAGTCATGGTGGCAGAAAATTCATTATCAACGTGTACATTAAGAATAGAACTCTCCTTTTCCGTTAATCAAAACATTCTCTATGAAACCCAAAAAAAATATTCCTTTTCTAATCCACTGAATGAAATTAAAAATAGAAATAAAATGTTATTTATATTCAATTTAAATACATATAAATAAATATTTAAAGTAACATCAAGAATATTTATATGGAGAAAAATATTTGGAAATTAAATCCTTAAACATTGAAAGTGTCCCATACCACTTTGAACAAATAAATTATAAGCCCCATGATTTTTTCTAAAAAAAATATAAGACATGATAATAATTAAAATAATGATATTATATGTTAAAGGGGATTTATATACTCCTTTTAAAAGAAGGTGGGTGTATAAAATCAAAATATTCCCCAATGAAAGGTGATTGAGACAATTCCCCTTACCTCGAGTCCAACTCATCATGTACAATATTTATCTTTATGAATATAAAAAATATGATAATTATTTAATTTTTTGGAACCTTTTTAATGTTGATTATTAAATTTATATTTATCATTATCATTTTATATCATTTACTTAATTATTTAAGTTCATATTGGATGTTTTGATGATATTTAGTACTTGAGTCCAAAATTATTTTGGCATGATATCTATAGTCAAAGTGGTCTTTGGTCCATCATCTTTAGAATAATATTCATGACATGGTTATAATTTTTATACATAAATTATACTTTTAAATAAAACTATTATGTATGGTTATGAGAAATGAACTACATTATAATCATGGAAGCAGTAGGTCATACGCAAGCATGAGTAACATTTCCATTTTCAATGACCATATTGGAAAGAAGGTAAGTATTATTTTATATTCATATAATTTTTATAATATAATTAATAAAATATTAATAATTAAAATATACTTATATATATCATTCATGTGATGTGGTGATAAAAAATGAATCACATCGCTTCATGGAGGTGATAGTTAACATGTATTCACAAATGATGTTATCATTTTTTGTGCATGGAAATGTAAGAAAATAAATGATATAATATTACTTAATAATGATATATATATCATGAATATAAAATATAAACATAAATTCCATAATTATAACCATTTTTTAAATATGTTGATGGAAAATGAATTTTATCAGTTTGTGAGGTGGTAGTCCCCCGTACACACAGATGATTAATTATTTTCTCATTTGATGTTAGATGAGATATATTTAGGTGATTATATTGACAAAATAACTTTTTAGTAGATTGTTTTTATTAGATTTATTATTTAATCATGGTTTATTAATACTTTTATGAGTAGGATAAAGAAACAAAACAGAAATAGTTAATAAAAAATGATACATTTCCTTCAGATAATCTCTTTTACTTAACACGTTAAGACCAATAAGTATTGTATTATGCCTAAAATAAGATCTATAAAATGTGGGGAAGGATTATAGAAATATATTTGGTCATATCATGTCTGAATAAAATAGGCTTTTAAGTGTGAATAAAAGAGAATAATATATGACCTTTTATAAGAGTGGGGAGGGGCACTCTTGGAATTTCTCAACATATTCAATTAATATAAATTAATTTTCTAATCCAAATGGATCCAAACTGATTTATTTCAAATATATGATTATTATGGGTCAAAATAAATTCATAAAATTAAAAATATATATATTTCAACTATTTTTAAATTCTTATATTTATTCTCCAACCCATATTTATCCTTTTTAATTCTTTCTATGAAAACATGTGATTTTACCCTTTGAAGGATAATATAGTTACTCTCAAATTAAAAAAGGACCATAAGTGAATCATGGATGAAAATTTAAAACTTACCCAAAATGTTTTTGAATGATTTTATAATTTTATTAATTTTATATCATTTAATGATATATTATTTATTTCAACATTTACTTGATGTCAACTATCACACTATTTATTACATGGCATTTATAAAAACATCATAAAAATAAGATAAACTAGAACCAATTATTATAACACATCACTAATATGTAAATTATATATATATAATTTGTTTATGAAATTAATTTTTTCAAATATTATTTATTTTAATATTTTTAATATCATTTATTTAGTATTTCCATTAATTAAATAATTATTGCATCATCATTTTCCATAATTTAAGGTACTTATTTTATCACCTAAAAATTATAAATAAATTAAAATGATATAGATAAATATGTTAGATTTAAAATTAATATTTATAGTGAAATATATCTTCTAAATAACCCTATATCAAAAATGGTATAATTATTAAAGCATAAGTATGACATCTTTGAGTTTTCATTAAAATAAAATACTATAAAGGGATTAATGTCTTCCAAGTGTCTCCCATACATAATAAAATCTTCACAAAGATGATTTTGTTAAAATTATCTCATCTATTAAAATTAGTAAAATTTTTAGGGTAATAGTATAAAATTTATAATATTATGTTTACCTTTAATTACCTGATGTACCCTTAACAATGGTAAAACAAATTACTAAAGTAAGTATTCATATTGTTAAAAATAAAATGGTAATATTTACAAAAAATTTAAAATATCATTTAAAATATTGAATCCATTTTTAAAAATTAAAAATACATAATTGGATAAAAGTAATTTAAAATTAATCTTATTGGTAGTGTGAGAAAATTAGTTTTTAAAGTGAAAACGTTCAAAATATTGAAATGTTTTTATATCAAAATTAAATGTGAAATTGATTCCGATGACATAAATTAGATTAATTTATATAAAATTGATAAAATTATAATTTAAATCCAATCAAAATTATAATTCAACACTATAAATTATTTTGATAAAAATTATGTTTTCAATTAAAATTCAGTATTTTTCACTATTCATCAAAACATGGAACTTATTAGAAAAATATGAAAAATTCATCCAAAATAAAATTTGATATTATTATTTTAAATAAAAAGTTTATTTTTTAAATATAATTTATAAAATTTATAATAACTATATTTAAAACAAGTGCGCCATCAAAAGGTAGAAAAACTGCCTTTTTAGAAAAATACATCTTTTATGTGTAAAAATTAGATTTGTTTTTATATCATGTCTAGAAAACACATATGATAAATTATAAATATTATATTGAACATATATTTAATTAATATAATCCAAAAATAGTAATTTTATTATTTATTTGTATAAAACACTCTTTTTCACATTTAAATAAATTTTCAGAAAAAAATTTCATTTTTAAAGGATTTTATTCACATTTATAATTAATTGGTCAAATAATATATTATATATACATGTGTAAACAATATTTTTTTAATTTATTTAATCTTATTTAGAAACTAAATTCTAATGGATAGTTTATAATGGTTATATTTAAATAATAATATTTAGTTGTTCATTTAAGCTCGATGAGGTATATCATGTATACTATTGAACATAGTGTTTCATTATTAAAATCATGGGTTTTTAAATTCTACCCCAATTTAATAAATTATTTCCTCATAATTTTAACTCAGACATGATATACATGTTTTAACTAATCATATTTCATTTTTTGAAATATCATATCGGAATAAAGGATTAATAAAAATTACACTTTAAAAGAAGGAAAGGGAAGTTCAATGGTCACCTAAGATAACACATACATTGGTTCCATGAAGGAAAAAAAGATATGGAAGAGAAAAGAATATCATAGAATAATAAAGAATGACAAAAAAAATTATCATGGTAAATTTAACCATCATAAAACCATAAATATGTGATGGGTCAAAGGACAATGGAAAAAGGTAAATAGAAAACGTTTTTTAAGATCATTTTCAAAGAGTTGAGGAATTATTTAACTACGTGGATTTAAAAAATAAGGGAATATACTTAGTTGACAAGTTTATTTGTTGGAAAAAATCCCTCAAGGTATCATTGAAGCATTTTTGAGATGATTGTGTTTGTTGACAATATAGGACTCCATGTTGTGTTTGTTGACAAAGCGAGTCTCAATGACTCAAACTGTTGCCAAAGGGGGTTTTCCTAGAGAATGGGGAAAAGTGTTTTTGGAAAAAGGGGTTGTGATCTTGTGTTAAGGAGGTTTGTAATGTTTAACTCCTGGAATTTTTTGAATTCAGAACATCAAAAATTTGGAATAGGAAAAGTGGCGCGCAAGTCTAAAAGTTGTGTGCAAGTGTGAGGTGCAAGTCTAAAAGTGGTGCACAAGTGTGGCGCGCAAGTTCAAAAGTGGCGTGCAATTATGGTGCACAAGTCCTAAAGTAGTGCATAAGTATGCCACGCAAGTATGACATGCAAGTGTGGCGCGCAAGTCATCTTTCAAGATCATTATATCAAAATATGAAAAAGGAAAGAAAGAGGCATGAAAGTCCTAAAATTTCGCACAAGTGTGGCACACATGTGTGGCTTTCAAGTCCTCAAAATGCCTATAAATAGACGGATCCTCTTCTTATTTATCAACGAGCTCAAAACTTAGAGAAAATCCAAGCTGTGAACCCGCAAGTGATTGTGATGTGCAATGTTAAGTGTGCGCGCAAGTGGGGCGTAGAAGTGTGCTGTGAAAGTGTACCGCGCAAGTGTACCACGCAAGTGTGCTACGCAGGTGTACCGTGCAAGTGTGCCCCACAAGTGTACCATGAAAGTATCCCAAGAAAGTGTACCGTGCAAGGGTACCATGCAAGTGTGCCACAGAAGATGTGTGGCATGCAAGTTTGGCGCGCTAGTGTGGCACGCAAATGTGGCACACAATTTGGTTTTTCTGCAAAGAAGGCAGAGGCTGTGCCCTAGTTAAAGGGGCACATAAGTCACCCTAGGGTTGTGTGAAAGTTAGAAATTGCCTAGAATATCTGTGGTAAAGTGGTATTCATCAGTGGATGAAATTTTGACTTTAACAGAGCATCTACATACAGTTGAGGATGTATTCATTAATGATAATGAAGAGACCTATAGGTTTATAAACTACGATTGGATCTTCTAAAGAAGTAGTGAGATCACTTTAGTTGAGAGGGAAGTGGGTTCTCAAATTGTGAGTGGTTGTAAACCATGAGGAATAGTGAGTCCACTTCGAACTTGTAAACAACAGTGCACTTATAGTGGAATTGGTACATCGGCATAATGCCAGTGTATTCTCCTTGGATGTTTCCCAATGAGGGTGAACCAAGTAAAAATAACTGTGTCCTATGCATGATTTATGTTTTATTCATACTCTACATCAGGAAGGAGAGAAAAGAGGGTTTTGTCTAATAGAAAAACAAGATCAAACGGGGCAGTTGTTTTAATCTGTTATACCCTGATTCACCCCCCCTCTCAGGGTATCTAGTCTAGTGGGCCTAACAATTGGTATTAGAGGGAAAGGTTGATATCAGTGTTTCTCTCTCATATGGAGGTCACTAATCATAAAGGGATTCCGATCTTCGATGGGAAGAATTTTCATCTATAGAATAATCGGATACAACACTACTTCCGATCTTTGGTAATGGATGTGTTTACAAGAACAATGTATGGTATCACAACTGATATTAATAGTGGTGCATTATCAGAAGTTGAGCGAAGAGAATTGGATGCTGACGCAATGGGAATCAATGCTTTGGGAGGAGCCCTATCCAATGCTATATATACCAAGGTGATGTCATGTAAAACATCACATGCTATGTGGGAAATTATTTTGAACATATATGAAGGAGATACAAAGGTCCGGGAAGCGAAGCTGCAAGTATTATGGAACAAGTATGAAAATATAATAATGAACCCAAATAAGTATTTTGATGGATTGTTTGACCGGGTAAATGTTGTTGTGGAAGATATGCGAGGTTTGGGAGAAGTCATTTAAGACATAAATATTGTAAAGAACATCTTAAGGAAACATCCACCTCGGTTCAATCCAATGGTTTCAGTACTAGAAGATAAAGATCCAAAGGAGATAACATTGGAAAATTTTCCCAGTACCTTGGTTGCATATGAAATGTAAAATGATGATAACGAGGCCGTGAAAAAGGGGAAATCTAAAGAAATGGCATTCAAGGCCATGAATAATCTCACCATTGAATATTCTCAGGAAGAAGAAGAGACAGATGAAGTGATGTCATTCCTCTCCTCAAATATTCAAAGAGGAAAAGGAAAGTTTAAAGGGAAACTTCCACTGGACTGTTTTCGATGTGGAAAGGTTGGTCATCTTGCAGCAAGGAGTCCCAAAAATTTCCAAGAATATGATGATGTCGACGAAGTATAAATTCCCAAGA
The DNA here is from genome assembly GCA_963277665.1 of Viscum album. Classification (NCBI taxonomy): domain Eukaryota; kingdom Viridiplantae; phylum Streptophyta; class Magnoliopsida; order Santalales; family Viscaceae; genus Viscum; species Viscum album. Next base: position 476,013,989 of record OY728123.1, read on the forward strand.
AGAAGTCATCAGCCTATGGGAAAGGAAAGAAACAGTTCAAGAGAAATTTCTTTAAGAAGAAAATTATCCTTTAAAAAGAATGTGACAGTTCAGATGAGTCTGAGGCTGAGGAGGTTGAAGAAATAGAGAATTGTAAAGATCATGGAGAAAATGCTATGGTGGAAGTTTTCGGTAGTTCTCAGGAGAAGAATGAAACTGAAGGTGATGTTTAAGGAGATTAAGTTGAAGGAAGAATAGATATACAAGATGAGTTAGAGGCTACTCTTGAGGAGATAGATTTTTGGAGAGCCAAAACAAAAGAAAGCTAACAAAGTTGTTCGTGATTCCAAACTCTATATGCAGCAGCAGGAAGAAGAGAAGTCTAAGTTGATGGAAGAAATTGGGAAAATCAAGTCATCAACACCAGAGAACTCAGAATCAGTTAGTGAGTATAAAATCAAGATTGAAGAACAGAAAAGGGAGATCGATTTCTTAAAAAACACAAGGAAAGATCATGTCAAGCGTATCAAAGAGCTTGAAGAGGAAGTTGTCGGTCTGTAGAGAAATGTTAAAGACCCGAAAAAAACTTTGATTTCCAACACATTCTTGGGAAATCAGTTCATTCCAAAGAATAAAAAGATTAAAGAGCAGCCTATCAGTTTAGCAGGAAAGAAGCATCAATTGAGCTCAGACATTAAGGCTGACTCAGGGCTTGATCAGAAACAAAAATATATAAAAATTGAACTCAGACCACAAGCACCCATCTCGAGATTGAAGGTTGATTTAGGCACAAATAACAATCATAACATTCAGAGATACCAATAGGAAACTCTTAGTGCAGAAGTAACATGAATGAATTCACCTTATATAAGGTGTTATTGTTGTGGAAAGATGGGACATTCATAGTATGTGTGTTCCATTGCCAAGATATATCAAAGGGAAAAAGAACAAAGGTGGTAGCCAAATAGAGAACGGTTCTCCAGAACAAATTTCAAAGGAAACTGTTTTTGGTGCGATGTATTTGGGCACATGGCTAGGTACTGAACTTCGACCATACAGAGGAATGTGCCGAAGTATAATCAAAATGTTTGCAATCAGGAGATCAATAAACCAACAGGTTAGTTAAAAATGAAAAATAGATTTGCAGCTTTTCAAGATGAAGCTGGTCCATAATACTCTGATAAAGAACATAATTATCAATCCATGCCAAGTGTGAATGCCAAAATATGGACCAAAAAGAAGAAGTATGAGAAGGCTGTGGTGGAAGAAATTACCCTTAAAGCATCAGATCGCTCTGGTGTGTGGATCCTTGATAGTGGTTGCACATCTCACATGACAGTTAATAAGAATCTTGTTACAGACATAAAATATGATAAAGAAGGAGTTATCACGTTTGGAAATGATGAAGGCCTGAAGATTATTGGTGCAGGAAAGTCCAAGTTTGGGGGAAAAGAGATGAGACATGATGATGTCTTAGTAGTAGAATGCCTTAGTCACAATTTTCCCAGTGTCAGTCAACTATGTGACTCAGGACATTCTATAAGGTTTACTAAGAAGACGTGTGTTGTCAAAGGAAGAGATGGGGTAGTAGTTATATAGGGAAAAAGAACAATGGGAAATCTCTACCTAGTAAGTGGAGAAGAAGATATGTGTATTTTTTCCAGAGAGAAAGAAACCAAGTTGTGGTATAAATGACTTGGTCATCTTTGCAAGCCATCCCTGGAAGATCTGGTGAAGTGTGATGCAAAAAGAGACCTCCCTAAGATATCATGTGATCTTACTCACACATGCGATGCATTCCAACAACATAATCTTATCAGAAAGACATATAAGGCAAAGGAAAAGAAGTCAACAAGAGTGCTCGAATTGGTGCATCCTAATGTTTGTGGTCCTATCACACCAAGATAAATTGACGGAAAGAGGTACTATGTTCTTTTCATTGATGACTATAGTAGAATGGCATGAGTATTTGTTATTGCATATAAGTCAGACGTGTTCAGTTGCTTAAAACAGTACCAGGGGGAGTGTGAAAGGATGCTTGGACAGATAATTTTGAAGCTTCATACTGAAAATGGAACAAAATTCACAAATAGTAAATTGGAAGGATATCTTGAGAAATATGGGATAAGGAATCAAGTTTCCTTAGTAAGAACTCCCCAAAAAAATGGAGTGGTTAAAAGGAGAAATCAGATCATCAATAACATGGCCAGAACGATGCTCATTGAAAAAGTCACAATAAAGATATTTTGGAAAGAAGTAGTTTTGACATCGGTATACATTTCTAATAGGGCTTTATTGTGTTTGAAGGAAGGAAAGACTCTGTATGAGATATGGTATGGAAGGAATCCAATGGTGAAATACTTTAGAATATTTGGAAGTAAGTTCTTTATCCTCAACAAGGAAAAACATAGGAAATATGAGTCACAAGGACATGAAGGGATATTACTTGGCTACTTAGGAAAAAGAAAGACATATAAATTCTTTAACAAAAGGATGGGAAAAGTATTTGAGAGTAATGATGTCACTTTAGTAGAGAATGAGGATATCATTCAACAGCACAATGAATAATTTCTTGATGAGAGTGATGAGGAATAAAGCCATGTAGGGGGAGTATAAGTGGATGATGTTGATTCAGAAGAAGATACTGATGATGAGCATGAGGGAGTAAAATCTATATCTGCACAAAATCCAAGGAGTCTAGTTGAAATTGATAGGTATAATATCATTGGTGATCAGTCAGCTCTAGTTCAGACAAGAAGACTGAAATCACTACAACAAACATCTTTACCATCACAGGTTGAGCCGAAATGCTTCGCTGATGTAGCTAAAGATGGAAACTGGATTCATACAATGAATGAAGATCTATATTAGATTGAGAAGAATCAGACGTGGGAGATTGTTTTGAGGCTAGTAGATAAGAATATCATCAGGACTAAATGGGTATATCACAACAAGATGAATGAAGATGGCACAGTGATTCGGAACAAAGAATGACTAGTGTGCAAGGGGTACTCCCAGATAGAGGGAATATATGTTGGTGAGACATTTTCACCGATTGTGAGACTAGAGACAATCAGATTATATTTAGCCATAGTAGTGCAAAGAAAGTTCAAAGTGTTTCAGATGGACGTCAAATATGCATTTCTGAATGGGTTTCTGGAAGAAGAGGTGTACATTGAGCAGCCAGATGGTTTTCTCATTCATGAAGATGAGAATAATGTTTGTTGGTTTAAGAAAGCACTATATGGGTTAAAAAAAGCACCAAGAGCATAGTACTCAAGGATGGATCGGTATTTGAAGAATCTTGGATTTCAACATGGTGGAGTTTATTACAATATCTACTTCAACAACAACAGTAATCAAAGGATGATGGTGCTGGTTTATGTCGATGACATAATATTTGGTGGATTAGATGAAGCTCAGTGCAAACAGTTTTATGAATTCAGGAAAAGTGAGTTAAAAATGTCCATGATTGGTGAGCTGACATTTTTCCTTGGTTTACAGGTGACACAAGGAAGTAATGGCACTTTCATTTCTCAATCCAAATACGCCAAGGAGCTTTTGAGAAGGTTGAGAGTGGATAATTCCAAGGAGATGAAGACTCCAGTTTCTACCTTGATGAAATTATCAAAATATGACAGTGGTAGGGCATTTAATATAACTGTATATAGGCATATTATTGGTAGTTTACTATACCTAACAGCAACAAGACCTGATATTTTTCCCCACATACCAAGAAGCATGTTACCAAAGAAATCCAAAGGAAAGCCACATGATCACAGTAAAAAAGAATACTTAGGTATATCAAAGGCACTGTTGATTTCAGTCTGATGTATAATGAAAAATCTTAGTCGGAGTTATTGGGATATACAGATTCAGATTGGGCTGGATCAACAGATGAAAAAAAATCAACGTTAGGAGGTGCATTCCATCTTGGTAGATTGTGTATTTATTGGTTAAGCAATAAGCAAGATTGCATTTCTCTAAGCACCACAGAGGCTAAGTATATTTCGACCACTCAAGCATGCACACAGTTATTGTGGATGAAGCATAATCTTGAAGATATGGGAGTTGAAGTGAAGTCTCCGATCAGAATCTTGTGTGATAACTCAAGTTCTGTCAATCTTAGAAAAATTACAGTTCATCACTCAAGGACAAAGCACATTGAGATAAAATATCATTTCATCAAGGAGAAGGTGGAGCAAGAGCTTTTGAAGTTGGAGTATGTGCCTTCAGAGCTACTGGTTGTAGATATTCTAACAAAGGCCTTACCCAAAGAAGCTTTTGAGAGGCATCGACTGGATCTCAGAGTCCAGTCAACTCCCCACACTTGAAAAGTGTGGATGTGGGACCACTCCCCTCTCCTTGAGGTATGGTGTGTTTTTTTCCTTTATGTTCTGATATGTGTTTTTACCCTACTGTAGAATAAAAAGGAGTGCCCTTTGGGTTCATTGACAAAGGGAAAAAATGTGAGAAAATGTGATTGTTCAAGGGGGAGAAAATATATTAGTCAAGACATGGGGAGAAGTAGACAGGTGGATCAGCGAGATAGGGGGATAAATGAGATAGGGGGAGAAAATAAAATCAGATGATGCTAGACATGATCGATCAAAGAATAGACATCACAACAGCTGGGGATCATGATAAAAGCAGAAGTGTGGTTGGTATTAGGTTAGTATGGAAATTTCAATTGGTATCAGGTTAGTATCAATAGTGGTGTTAGAAACGAAGTGACTCATAGACGAACATTTCATGATACTCTTGTTTCTCACACCAAGCATTGCTCATGTGGGCTTATAGTATGTGTTGAGTAAATTTATGATCGCTATCTGTATCACAAGAGGCGAATGGGGGCTGAAGATGAATAAAGCCTTAATGAGGTATCAAAGAATGGATAATGGTTTTGAGAAGAGTTGTCAAAAATCCAAAAGGGGGAGATTGTTGGGAAAAATCCCTCAAGGTATCATTGAAGCATTTTTGAGATGATTGTGTTTGTTGAAAATGTAGGACTCCATGTTGTGTTTGTTGACAAAGAGAGTCTCAATGACTCAAACTGTTGACAAAGGGGGTTTTCTTGGAGAATTGGGAAAAGTGTTTTTGGTGAAAGGACTTGTGATCTTGTGTTAAATAGGTTTATATTGTTTTATGCTAGGAATTTTTCAAATTTAGAACATCAAAAATTTGGCCAAAGAAAAGTGGAATGCAAGTCCAAAAGTGGATCACAAGTGTGGCACACAAGTCCAAAAGTGGCGCGCAAGTGTGGCGCGCAAGTCCTAAAGTGGCGCGCAAGTATGCTGTGAAAGTATGACGTGCAAGTGTGGCACGCAAGTCATATTTCAAGATCATCATATCAAAATATGACAAAGGAAAGAAAGAGGTGCTCAATTCCTAAAATGGCGCGCAAGTGTGGCATGAAAGTCCTCAAAATGAGTATAAATAGATGACTCCTCTCCTCATTTATCAATGAGATCAAAAATTAGAGAAAATCCAAGCTCTGAATGTGCAAGTGAAAGTGACATGCAATGTTTAGTGTGCGCGCAAGTGGGGCACGCAAGTATGCCGCGCAAGTGTACCGCGCAAGTGTACCACACAAGTGTACTGTGCAAGTGGGGTGCGCAAGTGTGCCCCACAAGTGTACCACACAAGCGTACCATGAAAGTGTACCATGCAATTGTATCACACAAGTGTGCAACGCAAGCTATGTGGCACACAAGTTTGGCACGCAAGTGTGGCATGAAATTCAGTTTTTCCGCAACGAAGGCAGAGGTTGCGCACTAGTTAAAGGGGCACACAAGTCACCCTAGGGTTGCGTGAAATTTAGAAATTGCCCAGAACATCTGTGGTAAAGTGGTATTCATCAGTGGATGAAATTTGGACATCAACATAGCATTTACATACAGGGGAGGATGTATTCATTAGTGATAATGAAGATACCTACAGGTCTATAAACTTTGATTGGCTCTTCTGTCGAAGCAGTGATCTCAATTCAATTGAGAGAGAAGTGAGTTCTCAAATTGTGAGTGGTTCTAAACCAGGAGGGACAATGAGTACACTTTGAACTTGTAAACAACAGTGCGCTTATAGTGGAATTGGTACATCGTCACACTGCCAGTGTATTCTCCTTGGATGTATCCCAGTGAGGGTGAACCAAGTAAAAATCGCTATGCCCTGTGCATGCTTTACGTTTTATTCATACTCTGCATCAGGAAAGAGATAGAAGAGGGTTTTTTCTAATATAAAAACAAGATCAAAGGGGGAATTTGTTTTAATCTTTCATACCCTGATTCACCCCCCTCTTCAGGGTATCTAGCCTAGTGGACCTAACAATAGTTTTATACGTTAATGAATTTTCCCCCACAAAATCATCTTTTTCTCCAAAAAATGAGTCTTTAATATGAGTTTCTCTTGCATTAAGCATTATAATAAACATTTATGACTCAAGGAATCCATAAATTTGTAACTATATATTCCAGTTGTCTTTATACATTAACCAAAACTAAAATGGTTAGGACAATATATGAGAATTCCCAAAATATAATAAACCATTATATGATGAAAAACTACATTAATCACTAAAATTCAACAGTAATACCCATATTCAAACATAATCCATTTGATAAATAATGGTCCTTAAAAATATTCACAATAATATAAACTAAGGTTGAAACCCAAAATCAATAAGTATGTGATCACATAGTCTTCCAAGATAAATTCTAAGAGAGATCTCTAAATAACATCAATTACTCATGATTAGTTATGACAGAAATAAATTGCCCTGATAATCTTCAAGATATACCAACCATTTCATTAAATAACCTAAATCCCCATAAATCCAAAATAATATCATATATGATTATAAAATATAATTCAAACATTAATTATAAAATAAAATTCCCTAGTATTATATTTACTTTAATCATATAGGGTTCCCAAAATAGTAAACTTCTTTTAAAATAAGATTAATCCCTTAATCACCAAATCATTTTCTAATCCAAAGGTTATATATTCAATAAAACATATGTTCACAAAATCTACTTATTATTCATCCGCAAAATCATTTCAGTAAAAATAAAAATTCATACTAATAGATACTTTATGTAGGCCAGTGGTAGGTGATGCACCCTTATCGCCCTATGATTATAGATTCAATTCCAACATATTTTCCAAACGTGACAGGTTCTCACCAATCATATGGGTTTTCCTTTTATTATTTATAAAATGATAATTCTTATAACATCCCTAGAAATATGATAAAAATAATCAAAAATAACTGTAATACGTTTTAACCTCAAATTGTTTCAGATACATATTTTTCATCATAATAATGAAATAAAACATAATAACCTAAAAAATGAATATCTATAAAAATGAAATTACTCACCTTAAATTTTCATAACTTAAAGCCTAAAAAGGGGTTTCCAATACATTGAACGTATGATCAACCTTAACATTATAAACTCATGATGGTATCCATAAATCTTAAGATTACCTCATATGAAGACATTATAATCTCAAAAGTTCTCTGAACCATCCTTTGATACAAACTGTAAGGATACATCCATCAACAATATATATCCTAGAGTTTTTAAACTAGAATTCACGTTTTAGGAATTTTTTTAGGTTATATTTTTATAGAATTAGGACAAAATATTACAATATTAACTCATACATTACTGGTGGACAATTATAACGAGTATCAATTTTTTTCTACAATATAAAACTCTTTAAAATAAAAAATGATTAATTTTTATGAAAAATCTTCACAATTATCCCCTTGATCTCATCCTTGTCTCTTTTCCCCCTTAAAACCTATGAAATATGTTCTAAAAACTTGGTATGAGAATAACATCTCAATAAGGAATACAAAAATAAAGGGAACTGTTAGTTCAATAAAACATTAAATCTCATAGAATGTTTACCTTTATATTCAATGATCTTTTAGAATATGAAATAAAACATTTTTAGATGAAAAAAACTAATATTTTTCTCAAAGAAAATCATTAAAACCCATTATAGGCACATAAAATTCCATCTAGTCACTTAGAGAATTGTATTTGTTAAACCCCTTCAATTGAAATAACCATACATCTAGCATGAAAAAATTCCACTCTTATAAATGGAATAACCATATGGTCCCCTTCCATACCCAATTCATTGGATGGATATCGTGGATCCACCCAACTTGTAAGATATTATGATCTCACTTGGTGCTGTCTAGTCCACCCCATGTATAAGATATATTGAGATCACCCATTTCATATAATTCTCTAGTACCATATCATTAATAAAACACTTTCATCATAAATCCCTTTGTAAAACTCTTATTAAACCCATATGAAAACACTTTTAGATAAAAATACCCTTTTCTTTTAGAAAATATTTTCAATACCGAAATACCTTTTTCTTTGAAAACCCATTTTCAATACCAAAAAACAAAAAAAAAAGGAAAGAGGTTTTTTCATTTTAGAAAACAATTATGTTTGAAAAGGAAGATATAAATTAAATAATTGTCACGAAAATTTAAAATTCATCATTATTGTTTATATAAATAATATAACATTCCTATTTTTGTTTGTCAAAATGTTCCATATAAAACACATAAAAATATTACATTCGAAAAAATTGAGTGAAATTAAAAATCGGCATAAAATGAACTTTATAAAAATTTTATATCAACATAAATAAATATGTAAAATAATATCAATAATATTAGTATGGAGAAAAATATTTTCAAATTAAATCTTTAAACTTTCAAGCTGCCCCATACCACTTAGAACATTTAAATCATAAAATCCATGAAACAATAACATTTATAAAAACATTAAATAATATGATAATAAATAAATTAATGATATTATATGTCAAAGGTGTCTTCATATACACATAATAAAATATTTGGGTGTATAACATCAAAATATTCCTCAATGAAAGGAGATTGAGACGAAGTCCCTTACTTTGAGTCTTACTCATCACATACTATTGTTATCTTCCTAAATATTAAACATAGGTTATTTATTTAATTTCTTGAGAATATTTTTAAATTTTATTATTTATTTTGTATCAAATATTATTATTTTATATCAATAACTTAATTATTTAAGTTCATGTCAGATGTTTTGATGATATTCAATACTTGAGTCTGAAATGATTTCGGCAACATGTCTATTCTATAAGTGGTCATTAGTCCATCTTCTCTAGAATAATTTTCCGGAATTTTTTATCATTTTTATACATCAATTATACTTTTAAATTAAACCATTATATATGGTTATGAAAAACGAACTATTTTATAATCATGCAGAGGGTTGGTCATGAGTACGCATGAGTAACTTTCCCATTTTTCAATGATCATTATAGATAGAAGGTGAATATTATTTAATAATAATATAATGATAATAATATTATAAATATCATTTTAAAAATCTATCTATATATATATATATCATCCATGTGATGTGGTGATGAAAAATGAATCACATCACTTTGTGGAGGTGATAGTTCACACGTACACATGAACAACGTTATCATTTTTATGTGAATAGAATGGTAAGTAATTAAATGATATAATATTATTTAATAATTATAAATATTCCATTTATATCTTATATAATAATTAATTCCATAATTATAACCATTTTTGATAGATGTTGATGGAAAATGAATTATATCAGTTCATAAGGTGGTAGTCCACCGTACACACGAATTATTATTTATTTTCCCATTTGATGGAAGTGGAGATTGATTAAGGTGACTATATTTAAAAAACACATAATAATATTTATGGTGATGAATTTATTATTTCATAATGGTTTTATAATAGTTTAAGGAGTTGTAAGAAGAAACAAAGCAGAAACACTTAATTAAAAAAGATTTCTTTTCTTTCTACAATCTCTATTTTTTTACAATTTAAGAACATAAAGGGCGGTATTCTATCTAAAATAATAGTTTTAGAATTTGGGGAGGGATTATGGGAAGGTATTTTGGAAGATATTGGAAGAAAAAAATAGGTTTTTTTTCGTTTTAATAAAGGATAATAAGATGTTCCCTTTTATTATAGAGGAGAGGCACCCTATGAATTTAAGAAAATATTAAATTAATATAAATTAATTTTTTAATCCAAATGGATAAAAACTGATTTATATAGAATATAGAATAATTAGGGGTATAAATATATTCATCCTATAAAATATATATATATATTTTGACTAATTGTTAATCCATATTAATTGGTTTTAACCAATATTTATCCTTTTTAATTCTAACCATGATAACATGTGTTTTTTACCCTTTGAAGGATAATATAGTTAATATAAAATGGAAAACAGACCATAAATGAATCATGGATGATACATTAAACCTTATAAAAATAATTTTTCTCAATATTTTATTTTTTATAAATTTTATATTATTTCATAAAATATTATTTATTTTCAAATATCATTAATGTCAATTTAAACACTATTCATTACTTAACTTTTTTAAAATATTATAGAAATAAGATAATTTAAAATATATTTTATAAAGAATCAATAATATGTAAAATTATTCTATAAAATTGGTTACTGACTTTAATTATTTCAATTTATATTTATTTTAATTTTTTTAATATCATTTATTTTATATTTCAATGTATTAAATAATTACTGCATCCTCATTATGTCAGCATTTAAGGTAATTATTTTATCCCATAAAAATTATAAATAAATTACCATGATGTATATATGTATTTAATATTTTAAATTACTATTTATAGTAGAATATATACACTAAATAAACCTATATTATAAATGTTATATTTAGCAAAACATATGTATGACATCTTTGACTTTTCATTAGAATAATTGTCTATAAAGTGATTAAAGTCATCCAAGTGGAACCAAGAGGTAATAAAATATCCCCAAGGATGGTTTTGGTTTAAAATCACTCATCTAATAAAATTAATTCATGTGTTACAATAATTTTATAATTTTTATAGTATTATATTTAACTTTAATTACCCAGCTTAAATTAAATGTGGTAAAAAAATTACAAAATCACTATTCATGTCTTCTAAAAATAAAAGGGAAATATTTAATAAATTAAACCTTATAGTTCCAAATTGTAATATATTTTTCAAAATTCATAACATATAATTATATAAAAGATATTTAAAATTAATCTCATTGATGGTATGAGAGAAAAGGTTTTAAAAGTTAAAACATTCAAAAGATCAAAATCATTTTACATCCAAATTTAATGTGAAATTGATTCCAATGAAATAAATTAGGTTAAATGATATAAAATTGATCTAATTATACATTATAACCAATCAAATATATAATTTAACAATTTACATTATTTAGATGAAAAAACCATTTTCAATTGAAATTCAATAATTTTATTTATTCATCAAAACATAAAACTTATCAAAAAATACTAATAATTCCACCAAAGTAAATTTTGATTTTATGATTTCAGATAAGAATTTTATTTTTCCAAATAGAATTTATAAATCTATCCAAATCAATATTTAAAACAAGTGTTCCATCAAAAAGAGGCAAAAATCCCTTTTTAGAAAAATACATCTTTTATGTGTAAAAATTGGATTTGTTGTTATATCATGTTTATAAAACAAATAATATGAATGTTAAAAAATATATAAAATATATATATTTCAGTAATATAATCCAAGAATATTTATTTTTTTATTTATTATTATATAATAAACTGGTGCATATTTAATTTTTTTGGAAAACATTTCCTTTTATATTAAAAAGGGGTTTATTTTAATTTATAAATAATTGGTCATAGAACTAATTATTTATACAAGTGTAAACCATATTTTCATAATTTATTTAATCCTTTTCATCCACACAATTCTAAAATTTTGGTTATAATGGTAACATTTAAATAATAGTATTTAGTTGATCCTTTAAGCTCGATGTGGCATATCATGTATTCTATCGAACATAGTGTTTCATTCTTAAAATCATGGGATGTTACCCACTTATTATATTGGGTTCACTTCCCATTTTAGTCCTATTTATCTCATGATAAATCTACCTTTCACTAATGAATTTTAGTGATATATCATTTTGGTGAAACCCATCACATAATGAATATCATTCTGATTTATGCCAAAATATTATAAAACATTCCCTATATCATACACTGAAAAAATAAACATGTTTAATAAAAATATTTTCATCTTAATTATAAATGATATAATAAAATAATAATTATAATAAAATTTTATCATATATAATGTAAATATTTGGTAACATTAAAGGATTTCATCTCAGATGAAAAATAACTTTCAAGATCACTTGGACCATTTCTTGAGGAAAATACCCTTTTAACATTGGAATCACTTATTTGAAATATAAAAATTTCTGAAATATTATGGAATAAATTTTCAGGGAAAATACAATTGAATAATTTTAATTTATTATTTAAATCATTGTGTGTTCATTAATAGAATAAATTTTGTTCATGTCATATAAGTTAAAAGAAAATATTTCTTTCACTCTTTTTTAAAAAACATAAAAAAGTAACTCATTCGAAAAATGACAAGAATATTCCTTTTAACCCATTTTGTAAAAATTAAATAAAGGATAATAATAGATTTAAAAAAAATATGAAAAATATAAAAACCGTTTCTCAGAATATTTTTAGAAAATCTAGAAATGGAAGAAAAAGGATTTTCGACCAAAGAGAGAAATAAAGTAATCTTTTCTTAAAAAAAATATTTTGGTATCTAGAGTTATAAAATAACATAAAATTAAAGGAAAAATTGTAATCTCCAAAATAACTATATGAGAATAAAATTCATTATTTTATTTAGAGTCACATAATAAAAGTTCCCCATTGGAAACCTAATCATGAATAGTCCCTTTAAACAATAAGATTATAACATAACCCCTATATCAAGTTCCATATGCATTGATAGTCCTATATTATATTGTATAATAAATTTAAATTTATTATAATTCTAAAAAAATAATATTTTACATACTTATAATATCATATATTCCCCATTTATAACATTTCAATTTCCATTTATCAATAATTACTTATTAAAATCATTGTTTCTGGGTGTTAACTACTTCATTATTTTAAAAAGAATATTGGTTTGGTAGTTTCAGTCATTGTAATTTTATATTAATATTATCATATAAAAGATTTCAATCATGATATAAATATAATTTATATTTATTATATATATTTATATTCATCCAAAAAATTTATAGATAGAAAAAGGAATTTCACAATTCATGGAAACAATAGAATGAACGTATGAATAATCATTGTCTACAATTTTAAAAAGATAGAATAAAATAAATGTAAGTAATAATTAAACTTTAGAGAATAATTATTATATCATATAATTTATACATATTCATAAAATCTATAATTATTTCTATCCATGTAAGAATAAAATTAAAAATGAATCACATCGCTTCTTAGAGGTGGTAGTCGACACGTATAAACGAGTGACATTATCATTTTCCAAAATATTGGAATGTCAGAAGGTAGATGTGATATTATCATTAATAAAAATAGTTATGTCATAAATATAATATAAAACCATTAAACCTATCATAATAAATATCCACAAAATATGGTGATGAATAATGAATTGTGTCGCTACGTGGAGACGGTAAGTCGAACATAAGCATGAATGACACATTCACTTATCATTTGATGATAAATTGGGTGGTTAATTTTGAATTAATTATGATAATAACATTTTATAATTTTTAGTATACTAAATTTCTTATATTATTATAAATTCAATATATTTATAGGAGGTAAAAGAATAACTTAAAAAGAAATTTATTGGTTAAGGTGATTATTTATACTTTGAAAGATCTCTTTAGATGTCATCTTATGGATCCTAGGGTTGGTATTGTTGGAAGAACATCACATACATAATGTTTATAATTATTTAAATAATATAATATGGTAGGTTTTTTGAGCTATAATTCTCAATGTTGTGCAAAGGAGAGAATAGTGGGCCACTTTATTATAATGGAGTGAGAGGACACACTAGGAATTTCCTAAAACATTAAAATATAATAATTTAATTTTCAAGAAAAATGTATCCAAATGGCCATGAATTCCTATAAAATTTTGTTCATGTCATATAAGTTAAAAGAAAATATTTCTTTCACTCTTTTTTAAAAAACATAAAAAAGTAACTCATTTGAAAAATGACAAGAATATTCCTTTTAACTCATTTTGTAAAAATTAAATAAAGGATAAAAATAGATTTTAAAAAAAATATGAAAATATAAAAACCGTTTCTCAGAATATTTTTAAAAAATCTAGAAATGAAAGAAAAGGGATTTTCAACCAAAGAGAGAAATAAAGTAATCTTTTCATAAAAAAATATTTTGGTATCTAGAGTTATAAAATAACATAAAATTAAAGGAAAAATTGTAATCTCCAAAATAACTATATGAGAACAAAATTCATTATTTTATTTAGAGTCACATCATAAAAGTTCCCCATTGGAAACCTAATCATAAATAGTCCCTTTAAACAATAAGATTATAACATAACCCCTATATCAGGTTCCATATGCATTGATAGTCCTCTATTCTATTGTATAATAAATTTAAATTTATTATAATTCTAAAAAATAATATTTTACATACTTATAATATCATATATTCCGCATTTATAACATTTCAATTTCCATTTATCAATAATTCCTTATTAAAATCGTTGTTTCTGGGTGTTAACTACTTCATTATTTTAAAAAGAATATTGGTTCGGTTGTTTCAGTCATTGTAATTTTATATTAATATTATCATATACAAGATTTCAATCATGATATAAATATAATTTATATTTATTATATATATTTATATTCATCCAAAAAATTTATAGATAGAAAAAGGAATTTCACAATTCATGGAAACAATAGAATGAATGTATGAATAATCATTGTCTACAATTTTAAAAAATAGAATAAAATAAATGCAAGTAATAATTAAACTTTATAGAATAATTATTATATCATATAATTTATACATATTCATAAAATCTATAATTATTTCTATCCATGTAAGAATAAAATTAAAAATGAATCACATCGCTTCTTAGAGGTGGTAGTCGACACGTATGCACGAGTGACATTATCATTTTCCAAAAGATTGGAATGTCAGAAGGAAGATGTGATATTATCATTAATAAAAATAGTTATGTCATAAATATAATATAAAACCATTAAACCTATCATAATAAATATCCACAAAATATGGTGATGAATAATGAATTGTGTCGCTACGTGGAGACGGTAAGTCGAACATAAGCATGAATGACACATCACTTATCATTTGATGATAAATTGGGTGGTTAATTTTGAATTAATTATGATAATAACATTTTATAATTTTTAGTATACTAAATTTCTTATATTATTATAAATTCAATATATTTATAGGAGGTAAAAGAATAACTTAAAAAGAAATTTATTGGTTAAGGTGATTATTTATACTTTGAAAGATCTCTTTAGATGTCATCTTATGGATCCTAGGGTTTGTATTGTTGGAAGAACATCACATACATATTGTTTATAATTATTTAAATAATATAATATGGTAGGATTTTTGAGCTATAATTCTCAATGTTGTGCAAAGGAGAGAATAGTGGGACACTTTATTATAATGGAGTGAGAGGACACACTAGGAATTTCCTAAAACATTAAAATATAATAATTTAATTTTCAAGAAAAATGTATCCAAATGTCCATGAATTCCTATAAAATTAGATAGATATTATGTAACATCAAATAAATAATTTAATATTGGTTTGTGTGTCTTTTTAAAATCTAATATTTTATTTACCCCTTTGTTATTCATTTTTGACCTTAACCTCGGTAATAAATATTTCAATATTTAAGGCTCAATAATGTCACCATAAATGCAAAAATGGATCAAAATGAATAATGGTTGATATTTTAAATAATATTTCATTAAATTATTTGAATTTATATTTTTTATTAATTTTAAATCATTTAATAAAATGTTGTTTTTATAAAATATCATTCATTTCAATTTTGGATGTATTAATTTAATTTTTCATTAAGACAGAAAGGAAAATATTGAATTAAAATATAACATTTTCACATATCCCTAATATATATTATGTTTCTAAATATTTCATCGAACACAATAATTATCTTAAATTTTATTAATTTTAATATTTATAAAACAATCATTTATTTTATTTTTATATTTGTTAAGTCAATATTGTATAAAGTTGCATAAAAATTTAAGGTAACTATATAATTAATAAAAAAGGAAATAAATTAATATCATGGAAATAATTCCATTATGATAAATATAAATATTGACATTCATTAACAACATTATTTCATCCCTATGTGAACACTTAAGAGATATTTAGAAGTAAGAGGGTGATATTTTGTATTTTTATTTTCATAAATAAATATAGAGGTCATATTCAAATAAATATGGATCTAAGTAGACATATAGTCAATAATTTGATGGATCAAGATTATATACACTCATATAGTTATATAAAAAAGGGGTTATATAACTTTTAGTGACTTATCCAAAAATTTTAACCATATTTTACATGTTTTACCCCTACCAAGGCGACATAAATTTAATAAGGTTATTATTCATATTGACAAAAAATAAAAGGGACATATTTATAAAATTTGATCCTCCTGATTCCAAATATTGAATCAATTTATAAATATTAAATTTCTATAACTTGTTGAAATTCATTTTAAAATAATCCCCCTAAACATAATGACAAATGTTTTTAGAAATATACATTTTTAAGCATAAATCTGGATATATATTGTTATATCTTTCCTAGAAAAGATAAAAGTTGAAATTTAAAAGTTTTGATTAAATAAATAATATATAAATTTCATTAAAATAATTCATAAATAGTAATCAATTTAATTTATGGAAATTAAACCACATTGCACTCAAAAAAAGTTTTTTTCAGGAAAACATCACTTTGACTTACAAATGATTTTTATTTACATTCATAATTAATTTATAATGAATAAATTTATTTTTTAAAAGTGTGAACCACATATTTTTAATAATTTATTTATCCTAATTTAAATACTTGGTTATAATGGAATATTTTATTATGGTTCAATAAGTCTCAGGTTTGTGTGTATCACATGCTATTGAAGAAGTTAAATTTATTTTAAAAAACCATAAAGACTCAATTTGTTACAATTTCATCAATCCAACGTAGAATAAGTCTTCTACAAACCAATTAGTTATATAAAAATTATCTATTTTATCATAGGAAAAGAAATTCCCTATATCATTTTGGAGATTTACATTGGGGCCCATACAACCCATCAAATAGGATAGAAGCGCTCCCACCTGATGTAATGATTTGAGTACTTATATCATAATATATGTTTCCACTGTATATAATTTACCAGGATGTGACATGCATGATTAATTAATTTTATCTTCATGTATCAGCCTCTGGAGAAACTCCATTCCACCTTATAATCCTGTATTTTTATTTCGTGGGTAATCAATATCATGGGTTGCTGCCTATTATCAGTATGTTGATAGTTCATCTTCATCCTTACTTATACTAATTTACCATTAAATGGGTTTAATTAATCCCTATAAAGGTGTTCAGGACAAATCCTTTGATCAAATTATTGAAATACCATATCATTAATCAACTTAAAATTTCTCACTCCAATCTCATGGATAACAGTAAAATCTTCAGAACCTCGAATCAGAAGATGTTATATGCCAAGAACAATATTCTATTAAACTGTAGCTTTCAATATCATGTATTGGAAACTATATTGATCAAGAATTCATTAAGACACTCTATATTATTCTATAATAGATGTTGTGTTAGAACATTAATAGCTATAAAATATTCTCTTTAATAAATTTTCAGAATATTAGATAGTGACTCATAGTTTCACCAAGGGGATCCCATAATTTCTTTTGTATGTAACAAAAGTAAATTGATGTTTACCAACTATATCTATGAAAACCTATCTATGATCAGTTAAAACCACATAAAAGGTCTAATTCCCTCCAATATGAATTATAATGCCTTGATAAACATAGTCTCTTACTAATGAAAAATCTCAAGTTACATCAAAATTTAATGGCCTCATCATTCAACAAAAAGGCTCGCCTTTACCCATTTTGGCTGCATGATTTGGTATTGTCTTTGCATTCACCAATAATAACTTCCCCTTTCAAGGAACTACATGTGGCATGATTTATGTCTTAAAGGATACATAATGATACATATATCTTCTATCAAGAGTATACCTAGAGGTTCCAATTTCATTTTATCATTGAATTTAGACCTCTTCCCAAACATTTATTGATCCCCCTTTCCTTCTAAACACATGGATTATTTTCCAATTTGACCCTTTTCTATTTGTGATCCATATCTACATAGTACCATAATATTTATAAAATATTCATAGATTAATTTCTATGTCACATGATATGTAGCGAGGCCCAGATTCTATATCATGAGACTGAACACAAACATCTAATAGCCACAATTTAATATTTGAATTTGGTTCCACATTAAGTAACCTTTTCCCACTATACATTGAAATGATACTACCCTTCAAGGAGAAAACCTGAGTTTCATGAACATCACTATAGTGTTATGCGTGCATGAATTCAAGTTGACTATACCTTATCCATTTTTATATATAGATTAATTCAATCCCCCAAATTCATCCTCACTTCGTGGAATCAAACTATAGGGTCATGGTACTAAACAAATGAACTTATAAATAACTCACCTAGTGTACATAAATCATCACCATATAACATGTTATTTTATTCATGAGTTTTTCTATTTTGGAAATGGGCTTAGAAATCCCATCTATTTTATATTTCCCCTATTATTCTATATGATTTATCTCAATAATCCCCTTATGGTATGAGTTTTAGGATTTTAAAATAGAATACACACCCCATGGTCCCTGCATCATGAATGAAAATAATGTTCTTCTACTCTATCAGTCATCTATAATGAAATTGGGCTCCCAATACATGTTGGGTTTACCTTATCCATTTCAATTTATATCGTGTCACACCTCAGTACATTTTATATGACTATAAAACCATATGACCCACTAATTGTCTGATTTTGAGGACTATAAAAAAAAACTCTTTGAGATATATGACCTTAATATATGAAAATTTAGGGATCGTATTGTCTTCCCCAATTAAATGAGTGAATCCCATTCATATTCATTTTTTATGATTGAAACTCCATATATTCTGTTAGATCGGGTCAATATTCTCAATTGGCAATTGTGTATCTCCAGAGTTCTCAATCCCTCCTTTATTTTGTTATCTTCATTTTTACTACATAAATTATGTCCCTGAGGTTTTAATTACACCATTAAACATTCATTTTAAAAGTTAATCCCTCATACTATGGTAAATTTCGATCATCATAGTCTCATTTTACTACTCATATTGTCACACGCCCAAGATGAATCAACCCATGTTCTAATGTTATGGAACATATTTTTTAAAAATGTTCAATGGCCATCCTAAAAATTATCTATGCCCATCATTGATTTATTGTAGTGGATATTATTTCTTTAAGAGAGTCACATAGTGACCAACCTTATATTATATTTCTTATAACTTCTAGATTAAAAAATTAGGTTTCATAGTTTTATTTTTCTTATATACCGCATTGTCCATGTAGTTTTTTGACACCCTTGGTGTTACAATATTTTGTGTATTTAATCATTTGAATGGAAAATCATTCTTATGGATTCAAACACAACTAGTTCCTCATATTTATCTATACTTAATATAATTATTTATGAGACATTACAACATACCCCATTCAATTTTTATCATGTTCTCTCATGAAACATGATTAATATCCCATTTCCCTTGGTATCTAGCACTAAGAATAACTCACAAATGGCTCTAAGATTTAGTTTTTAATTTATTTAAAATTATTAAGAGACATCATATTAAGATTATATATTTTTTCATTCTATAAACATGTTGCAAAACATTACATCCCCGAATAGACCTACCTACATGGCTCTAAACTACATAACATGTCATCCTCATCACATGATGTTACCGTAAATGGTAATCATCCTCACAATATGATGATAAAATTCATGGTAAATATCATTTTAAAATGATATTAAATTGGATAAAACAAAAAATCCCACGTGACATTAATCTGTGTGATTTTTGATTCCTCTCTTAATGGGTTACCACATATTTTGGTGTTAGTCTCCTACCCCACAACCCATAAGAACTATGTGTGGTCTGGTATTTATTTTTAAAGATACATCATAACACCTAGAATTCTTATAAAATGATCATCCTTATAATTTATCTTTATTCCCCACAACCCTATTGAGAAGACTCTTACCATTCCATGTTAGTTTTTATTAATTATTTTTTTTACCTAGGAACCTATGTATTTTGGATTTTTTTCATTTATAATAGATATATCAATGTTGAGAACCAAAGAATAATATATTTTTTGGTTCCTAGTTTATAAGATATATAGTGATGTTAGAATATTCTATCTCGAGCTATCCCACAAGACATGAATTCCCCCACCCTTTAATAATGTCTAGTGTCTATCCATATGGTTACATTTTCTTGCATAACATAGAGATAATAGTAGTCTTTATGTAGTAAGTCTAAGATATATGTCCATAAAATCCAGCACACTAAATTGTTAGAGCATCACAAAAATAAAAAATTTGAATCCATATTTGAGGTTTTCTATGATAGAATTAGGAACTATATTCATGTTGGACTTATCGTATCCTTATTTATATATAGACTACCTCATTTTGAAGATCTTTTCTTTATGATCATAAACTATTATCACCCCTCTATTTCAGTTCTATAATGGTAAAATAAGAATAGTAACCCCCTGATCCAATTCCAATGAACTTAAATTGTAAATAGTACCCTTAATGTTTTATATCCATGGCCGTAAAATTTTAGTACCCTTATAGTCTATATTGTGTAATAATAATGTCTGAAACCCTTAGAGTATAGGTTTAATAATGTTAAACATCAACATCCCAAAATTATAAGATTTATAACCTTAAATAATTAGTCCCATAATAGTCAAAGTTATGTGACCTCAAACTATGTATCCATTTTGATCACATCAATCTACCCTTAGATCATGATCGATCCCCATTCTAGTATCTCTTGTGAGGTTGGAATTTAAATTTGAAAAAAAACTCACTATCCATCATTCCCTCTATATGTTTTGGTATTATTCATTGATATTATTAAGACACCATGATGAATCCCTAAAATTTTGTGATTTTTTGCTAAGTTTCTCCTTTTCTTTCAATAGAACTCTTTGTATACCTAAATTAGAGTCAATATCATTCCACCTTTTCAAAGATGAATCCCCTTGGTACATGGTCATGGAACAATGCACCAGTCTTGGCCTACCTCCTCTACCGGGTACACACTATTCTTGGAAAATATGGAATACCAATATAGGGGATTACATGTTTCAAAAATGGTCAATTATTATCAAAAAAATTGTTTGGATACATTTCTAGTTGTAAAAAATTGGTTCCTACCTATTAGATAGATTACAATTAGTCACACTCAACCTATATACCCCTTTATCATTTAATTAAAATACCTAGAGCCACAAAATACCATTTTCTTACACCAATATGATCTTGTTGAATTTAAGCACAAATGGGGTTGTATGCCCATGTCTTTTCTAACATTAATACAATGATTTTTTCTTTTTGAATCACACCAACCAAATTTCAATATTATCAGGGGCTCTCTGACAGTGGTCAATATGGAATTATGACATTGACTCTACTGACTATGATGTGTTCTATCACATAATACATAAAATATTATAGTTTCTAATGTATTTTATACATCAAAAATTATGTACAAGGAAATTTTTTTAAATTAAAATATTCTTTAATGTAACTAAGATATAGTGAAGTAAACCGATGGTGTTCGAATAAGTATTTTTATTTCATGAACAATAATGAGGTGTGTTATCTAAAAATAAGATCCTATCCTTCAATGTTTATGTTTTTCAATAGAGATTCCCATCCATCACTTACCAGAGGTCAAATAACCACTTTAGGAAGGATTAAACAAGCTATCACATCTAACCAAGATCTTTCATTTCAATAATCATTGGATTCACCTTTTCCAACTTGATTTTGAGAAATTATGGGTGATCCTTTCACTCCACCTCATGACGTGAATTTTGTTTTTGGAAAAGTAATAATACATAATTTAAGACATGGAATGCAACCTATTGGTTGACCTGATTTTTCACTTAACGAGATGAACTTAAAGACTGAAAATCCTAGAACTTATTATTTCTTTTGAATTGTTTTCAATATTTTGATAGAAAGAGGAGGATTATTTGATTTTTTTTTTATAATTTTAAAAATATTGAATGAATGAATAACCGTAGTCAATGTGATAATGAAAGGATCTATGATTGACCACAAGTGTCCTTCATTTTTTGGGTTATGTTCTCATCCAAAAATAAAGAAACAACCAACCATTAATTTTTCCTCGGTATCTAATATTTATTTAATTATCATAGATTAAAAACCACCATTTTATATCAATAAAACCCCCTTTATAGTGAAGAGTTAGTGAACACACTCAATTATGGTATCCACTATCCCAACACACGTCTCTCATCAAATGTCTTCCATATAATGGTCTATACCACTCTAATTGAATGTTGTGTAAACTAAGATAATAGATAAGGATATATTTTGATTAATTAGAGTATAAAATAGACAATAGAAAGAGAATATGATCATTATCTATCCACCACCACTCACTCATTACCACATTGAGGATGATAAAATTAAATATATAATTGAAAATCCTGGATTTATAATTCCCATAAAATATCCCTAGAGGTCCAATGCCTCGAGTCATTTTTCCATAATCACGGAGCTTCATGATCACAATAGAAGAGATGGATATGGGAATAATAATTAATATAATTTAATTACTATAAATTTAAATTCAAAAAAAAAAACAAAGATCGAGTTACTATTTTCAGGAGTCAATTCCTTTGCAAATGGGGAGGGAAAAATATTTATAGGCATCAAAATATATTCTTCATTGTGGTGTAATTTTAGTGTCGATCAGTAAAATTTGATTATATTTGGATCTTTGTTTTTTCATATCTCTATGGTTGTGATGGATTCAATGAACATATCTCAAATATACCACTTCCCACAATAAATATTATGATCACCTTATATCATTCATAATTTGGATGATTATCATATGGATCTCCTATTAGATCTCTCCCCAATGTGGTTGAATAAATAAAAGGGTTTTTTTATTTTCATCTTCTATTTTTATTATTTTAGAGTTTAATCTCTCCAAAAAGATTTATGCATCCTTATAGAAATCCATTTTTTTGAGATTTATATTACATGGTTCTAAGAATATTGAGGTACCTTTACATAATACTTACCAAAAGAAGTTACCTTTGTGCCCTCTACAATTATGTAGCTTCAGAAGAACCTTGATGTAAAACCTTGATCATGGGTATACCTTTTAAAAATGGTGTATTTCCTTGATGTAATAAAGGAAACAAAGATACTACCCTTACCCATGATCCTTGTATTCAATTTCGCATGTTTCAGAAGTTACCCTTACAAAACCCATGATCCTTGTGTGAGAGTAATGCCAAATATTCCAAATAACATTAAAACATAATTTCAAATATGGATTGATTTGTTTTAATTTAGGTATAATGAAAAAAGTATAAATCATAAAAAAAACCAATTAATAGTTCACATAAAAAACCTAAAAAAAAGTCTATTGATTTTAATTAATTACAAGAAATGAATAAAAAAGTTTTAAAATATATTTGATGAATTTATAAAATTAATTGTGTATTCACTAATGTATTAAAACACAAATAATTATTTGGGATGTGGATCCATTATGGGGTTAAATATCAATTCATTCCAATTAATAATTTGGAAAATCTGGGCACTCATTACTCCCCAGCACTTATATTATTTCACTCCCAAAAAATAAAATGAAATAAACCAAATAAAAATATTTTCCTACCCTAGTTCAAACATACAAACTAAAAATGAAAATAACTGTGTTATCCATTGAAAAAAAATTTATTCCTCTTATGTTAATTAATCCCAATTCATGAATTCCTTTCAATTAAAAGAACTATATCCATGAGTGTTTTTTATTTTATTTTAATTTAATAAAAATTTTAACAATTAGCACTATCAACTAAAACTCTCTCAAAATTCATTACACGAAAGATATATTTTTTGCTTATCTAATGAAACAAAATTGATATTAGTATTATTATCAGATTACCCCTTCTTTATATGGATTCGACATTAACCTCCCAAAATTATATTCAATTCTTATATTTATTCACTTGTTGAATTTTCCCAAGCCATGTTTCTGAAAATAATATACTAGATGTACAATTGAATTTATTAATCACATAACCAATGAATAATTATCTCACAAAAATTATGGGTTCCTAATTATGCATTTTATCCTATTTTTGAAGGAATTATATGAATAGATTTTTATTTTTCTCCTAGAGGTGCTATTTTTATAATAGGTAATGTTACCTAAGTTTAAGTTTAAAAATATTGTTTCTCCATGTTATAATTCCAATACTACTTAAACCATTTAAATCACTATACTTTTGATATTTTTAGAATAGAATTTCCATAACAAATGAACATATAATATTAATAATCATCTCATTATAGAAATTTTAAAATTTATAAAATCCTTACATATAAAATGCTTTTATCACTATGTTGTACGACATTTAAATCTCAATTTTATGAACCTAAAATCACAACAAAAACGAAATATAAAAGAAAAAAACATAAAGAATGTTTATTTATATATTCTAAAAATAAATATAAAAATATTAATAAAATATTTTATTGATAAACATGGTTTATATTACCCCCACACTTATTCATCACTTCCCACTTCAAATTCTAGAAAAATTCCCAAAGAATTATAGTGAATAAATATGTGTGAATGGGTAGAAAAAATATGGTGTTTATTGATTTATTACAATTGATTTAGACTCTTCCCTCATTCATTAAATATAAATTGAGCTACTCACCTAGGAAAATACCGACTTTTATAAACATGAAAACAAAATATTCAAAAAATTTATTGAAAACAATAAAGGAAAGACACCATGATTTGACCCCCATGTAGGTACATAATTTCTAACATCATCCATTGGGAAGTTTAAATTGATAAGTATAGACTGATGGTGGGTTTGGTTTAATTAATAAGAACCATGAAATTTTATTCTTCTTCCAATCTCTATGAATGGATAATGGTTTTTAAGAATCTCATCGATAGAGTAAAAGAGTCCCAAATCCAAAATATAAGGAAACAAGAATGAATGGAGGGTAAGAGAAGGGAATGTGCCTCCCTAGTATTTTATGTATCCTAATGAATTTATTATACATATGGATGTTTTAGAGGTAGTTGATTCACCAGAAGTCTTGTACAATCATTTTCTCATTAGAACAATTCTTGGGCGATCTTTTATTCACATTATCATGTTGGTTGTATCAAATATTCTTTAAAATGGTGAGGTTGATATTCTGTTTCAAAATTTTAATCAATTGGTATATAATAATATTTGAATTTTTTCTAATAATACAAGTTTTTTTTATAGTATTCCTCACCCAAATCCACTTCATCAAATTTCGAAGCCTTTTTACAGTTTCATGAACTTTTTTTCTATAGTGTCTCCCTTAGGTTCTCCATTAATAAATAGGATTAATTTTACTCATCCTAACCTATATATTCATGATGCAGGGAATGATATTTCAGTTATAGTTATGAGAAAACAAATTAAATTCAATTAAATAGTAATTCCACCCCTTAGGCTTCTTGTTCGTGATATCTTTCTCCGGAATTTTTGTATCTAGACTGGTTTTTGAAGGAGAGGGTAGTGGGTCCATAATGTTTTCGTCAAATCCCATCATCTCCAATTTTACATCCTCTTCCAAGTTATAATCCTTCAATTCTAAATCTATTTTTAGAGAGAAAGGAATAATTTTTTTAAATAAAATTGAGAATTATTAAATACAAGTCAATTCAAGAATTCTTCAACCTCCCTTAATTTTTGAGCTGGTATCAATTAATCAAAATTGAATTCATTGGAATATATCTATAAAATTTATGTGAAAAAAGGTTGTTCATATGCCTATGTCACCTTCTATGTTCAGATACTTAGGGGATATTATTTAGCTTAATCGTTTTTCAAAACTTTCCTTTCTCTCCATTAATTAATGTATAGAAGTTTCCATCATATCCACCAAATCATTCAATTATCCCAGTTCACTTATTTATTATTTATATTATCATTACCACATGAAATATTTTTTGATGTTTGTTTGAATCACCTTTGGTGTTTATTAAAACTCATTCTGATGGTGTGAGGTCATATGTTGTTGATGTTGGTTGGGTCCATTCATGTAGTAAGTAATATCCTCCAACACATTAGTATGTCCCAATGAAACTTTTTTAGTGGATCTTGGATACTCTTTTTAGGATAATTTGGGAAGATAGATTAAATAGATTTAAATAAGTGGATCGGGTTGGGTTTTTTGACCTTAGTAGTGAGGTTATCAGTTTATTCAAAATAGTAATTAAATTTATAATCCATTATTATAGAATGGGAACTCAAGTATTCTTATCTAATTAAGAGAATGGAAAGAAATAATGGAAAAAACATTTAAGATGAATGAAAAAAATTAATAGTAAAATCCTAATTAAAAATATACATGAGATAAGAAAAAACCCAAGACAAATCCTTAACAACAACGCCTGTTTTGTGATTTATTTATTTGTCCTTATAATAAAATAAAATTAAAAGTATGAAATGTTTCTTATTGATTGACTAGGTTAATATACCTAGGAGATAGTTCGGGATACTCAATATCTTATCTCTTATTAGTCTTTACATTTTGTTTTAATGATTTTGAATATAATTTAGTGATCAATTGATTTTGGATTTTATGAATTTAAAAATAATGGAACGAAGAAAAAAAATAAAAGTATGGATGAGAAGGAATGTACCACAGTTTGATCACAAGGGAATTTCATTATCCTATATTTTACCTCATCAAACAATAATGTTATAATTAAACAATGATTTCCCATATTAATCTAAATTTTAGTACCAGCCATATAATAAAAACCTCCTTCTTATTATCCATCCCACCTCCTCTATAGAGAAGATGCAGTGAAATCATTCAAATAAGGCATCCTCTATGACAATAACTTTCTCTAGTCATTTTTTATTTATCTATAAGACCACACACATCCAATCCAATTTAGTGTAAACTAATATAAGATAGGTATAAAGGTTTTAATGGATGATAGAATATAACATAAAAGTTTAATAGTTTCTTATGATCATATAAATATCTTTTCACTTACTACTGCATCAAGGATGAGAAAAATAAATGAAAAATTGAAATTTTAGTATAAATATTTCCAATAAAGTTTCTTAAAGGGACCAATGCCTTGTGACAGTTCTCTATAATCATAGATCATAGTGATCATTATAGATGAGAGGGAGATAGAACATGCAATTAAATGAATTAAATTAATATAAAATTAAAATTATAATAGATTTATATAAAATAAATTCCATATATATTAGGAGAAAATTACTTTAAAAATGGTTAGGGGAAAAATACTTATATGAATCACAACCATTTCTCTATCTTCTTTGAATTTAAATGTTATGTAGTAACCCCCCACGAGCCTCTTATCATCTTATATTTTCATAGCTTGAGTGTATACATATATTTAATGAGATTATCTAAAATATTACTATTCTATAAATGCTTTATATAATCACTTCATATCCTTATTTTCTTGGACTATCACTTTGTGGATCATTTGTTATCCCTAATTTAGTTGAACAATTCAAATATTTTCCTAACTTTTCATTTTCCATTTTAGGTATTTTGGTGTATAATCTACCCAAGGTGAACTATTAACCCATAAAAGACTAACATTCTATGAGAAAACCCATACATAGGTCCTAAAATGAATATGTACCTTTTTATAACACTCTCTCATGGAGGATAAATTTAAAAATGGGTTTTATTGAATTTCTTACGACTCAATGTTTTATAAATGAAATTCCCATTCTAAATAAATAAATTCCTTATTGAAAAATTGTAAGAAAACATGCACTACAATGGTTATTTTTGAATAATATATGTTATATCCTATTGTATTTAAAATATAGTTACACATCATAACCATTGATAATATAAATATTGTACAATGATCATTATGATTATAATATATTTAGTATTACGATAAATCTAATTAATATGGGTGAAAGAAGTGGTGGCCAAGACCAGTAGGATTTCACCCTCTAAAT
This sequence comes from Viscum album, assembly GCA_963277665.1. NCBI lineage: Eukaryota > Viridiplantae > Streptophyta > Magnoliopsida > Santalales > Viscaceae > Viscum > Viscum album. The sequence goes on from OY728123.1 coordinate 476,042,426, forward strand.
CCAAATTATCAAAGCTTCCAAGAGAGATAGTATCACTAGAATTTTCCCTTGACCAAGGAAATGTAGAGATTATACAATTAATGCCTTAAGGAAACCATTTACTATAAAATTTCACCCTCATTGATAATATGACACAAACCATGTTCCCAAACCCACCCCAACAAAATATCACCATCACACACCTTAAACATAAGGAATTCACTGGTGTAATAAAGGTAAATGTATCTATAATCTAATAGTGTGAATTTTAATATATTTATAATTATTTTTTTTATATTTTATTACTTTATAATTATTTAACAACAACTTTGAAAAAAATTAGATTTTAATATGGTGAATCACCGATTTTATTTTTGGGAAATGTATAGTTTCAATTAGGACACTATTTTTTATGAATTAAAGAACTTTTTAAATAAAATATATTTTAATGAACTATTAATATTAATTATAATTTATTAAATATAATTGATCATGTAATTTTATTAAGTAAAATGCAGTTTTTCAATGTGTGAAATAACTGTTTTTATCATAAAAAACCTAATATTTTTAAATAAATTAAAATTTTTATTTAAAATTTAAATCCAAAAATTTAAAGAATTCTTTTCATAAAATAAAAAATATTGTTTCAATCAAAACATCACAAATTTCATATGGTGAATTTTTTATAATTTCACAAGGGATTTGAATTTTTGGGTTAAAATTAAATATAGTATAACTATAATGTATATATTATGGCATCATAATTACCCAAAAGTGATGTAACATATATAATAAATGGTATGCATGACCAAATATTTATTTAACTATGAAAATAATTTTTTTTGAAGTTATTTTATAAATTTTATAAATCATTTATGAGTCCTTCAAAACATATATTATATTTTTAATATTTTAAAATCAATTATTTATAAACATGACTCACATCTACATCACCAAAGGTATTATTTTAAGGATTTTGGTTCTTAGCATTATAAAATAATGAAATATACTCCTCTATGGTAAAAAATGGGATCTTATGTTGTTTTGATTAATTGATCATATAGATCCAAACACATAATCATATAAATTAATAAATAAGTCCCCTCTATTTTGTTAAATAGACCCTCCCAACCCCCCCTTCATATTCAGTGAAAAATTTTGGGGCATAAATTTTCTCTAGCCTTCTCACTCTATATTCCTCATAATGATTTCATAAGATATTAAGAATCCCCTTCTATGCTTTAAGAAGAACCCTGTCAAAGTAAGAATCCTCTACTTATCCTCTTTATTTAGAACCTTCTTTTTATTATGCCTTTTAATCTACAATTTTTATTGGGAAATGTTTTTACACATCTTTATTACATTAATTATGGTTACTAAGTGATTATATAACTCTTTTACTCTCATTAATTCCTTATACTAATCTTTATGTACCGCCGTTAGGTTGAAAAAAATATCATGTGATTTGTATTTCCAAACAATTATGTATTTAATACCCATCCCCATTTCCAAAAATTTATTTTCACCAAGATATGTCTATCCTTTATTGATTATGAACAGTATTGTATATATATCACACCCCTTAATCATGGGATTAAAATTTAGGAAATACACCATTATATTGTATGACCTATGTGGTGCACTTATGCTTGTACATGATATTAATGTGATGGGTGGGATCATAATTATATAGCCCTCCAATGCATTCAGTTAAGTTTATGTCTCAAGTGACTTTATTTATGGGATTAGTGAGTAAACCTAATCCATTATGATAATTTTTCCACTATGTGATGTTTTATAGGAAGTTAGACTTGAATTATGCTTTTCTCATGTTCTATGTTGCTTCTAAATTCCAATGTTGCCTTGATTCTACCATAATATATCATTTTTCATTAATAAATATTATTATTCTCACCCTTTTTATGTATTTTTTATATTCCTTTTGAATATCATGTATTACTTCTATCATTTTATTATTTTATTATTAACTAATGGGGCTTTATAGATCACCCCTTTTTATGTATGTCCCTAGGTTATCCCGTATAGTTTTCGAATAAACATGTTATATAATCCCATGTTCTATAGTTTTTAAAATATTTTTTCCAATTTTATTTTCAACCTTTTAATGTTATTTAACTAATTACCCAAATAAACTAGGCTTCATGGTCTTCTTGGTTGATATCAAGTGTATATTTACGTAATAAATAATGAATTCAGGTGTATTAAACATATTTTTTTTAGTTGGTATCTGATCAAGGTATAGTTACTTTTGGGGATTAAGATTTTAAATATCCAATGAGAGACTTATATATAAAGCTTAACATAGGAAAACAACCCTAAATTATGATAAAATATAGATTAATTGGTTCACCTGAAAATATAACCCTATCTAGATTCAATAAGTTGACGTGGTTATGGAACTGTTGTACCAAGGGGTTATAACTCTGAAAATGTCACATTGGTATAAAATTTATTATCACGTAGTACCTGAAAATGGGTATTGATATACACATAGTTTTACACTCCTAGGGGATATTATTTAGTATATTTACAATCTCATTACAAAAAATTATTAAGGGGAAGAAAATATCTATAAAAAATTATTTTTGGAAATTAATAACAGAAAACTTAAATTGAAAACTATAAATTCATATGTTAAGTAATATATATAAATTATGATTTATCCCTTATATGTTCATGGTTTTCCATTTATTTTCTTAATAGATTAAAAATACTCATTCCTAATTTTCTCTTTTTTCTAGTAAATGGTTGGAAATAGGATAAACAGAGTCAACAACCAATGTGAGGGGAAATGGGATGACTGCCCAAATGAGATTCCTATCCTTATGGGAGATGGAGTTTGAAAATTCATTATAATAATTTCTATAATAACTAATGTTTTGAAATGAAACTTGATTTGGAGGAACACAAGAAACCCCATAAGAAATATAAAGTTTTGATACCTTTATATGATAAATTCCACTAACTTTGAATTGTTATATCAATCCATTAATCATGGAATAAAGGATCAAATCCATTGAAATGATATTCTTAATCATTTAACCATTTGAGAAAGATAATTCCAGGAAGAGTATTTATTATATAGAAATGGAATCCAATAAAAGGTGTATATTGATAAAAAAATATAAATCCCATAGAGGAGATCAAAGTGATGTGTTGGAAGGAATTTTGAAAAATATTTTTTGATAAATATTTCCCTCAAACTCTCAAACATAAAATGGGTAGAAATGTTCTTAGCCTTAAATAAAAATATGTATAATCCATTGGGGAATATGGAGAAAACATCAAAATAATTCTAATATATGGGTATAGCTTTATAATCTCCCCAAAAGTATTTTTGACCACTTATTTAGTGGGGGTAAATCTAAGTCTATGAAAATATTTGGTGATTATGTACTTTTATAGCTATGAGGAATTGTATTATGTTATCTTAACGGTGAAAATGATATCAGTGTATCTCAAGGGTCTTATGAGTCTAAAGATAAGAATAGTAGATTGAATTTTAATCTTAGCAGTGTGATTGAGAAAAATCATGGTGGAAAGAAACTACAAAATTCCATTTTGTAAAAGTGTGGGTAGAATCATCCAAGAAAATTTCCGAAGGGGGAAAAGAAATTATTTTTGGTGTGGGAAGGAAGGACACCTAGATAGTGATTACTGATGGGATAAACACACCAATTTGTGGTAGGAATGGAGTTCTATAGTCAAACCTCATCCTATAGTCCAATTTTTTGACTTCAAGGAACTTGAAAAATATACGGTTCAATTTACTAAGTCAATATTTGTAAACAAAAATTTATGAAAACATCCTCCATGGCCTAGAGTGAAAGGGAAAGCTCATGCGATTACAACTATTGAGGAGGACCCTAAAAATGAGTAGTGATAGTTACAAGAGTTATTCATTCAAGTATAGCGAACATAATATTTGATTCTAGGTCTATGAATTCTTTCCAATCATGAAAGTTTAGTTGAACTACTCTTAACCCACCTCAAAACATTGAAGTTGAGTTATTTGCGATGATGAAAAATAGGTTAATTGTTACATCCCAAGAATATAACTCATACCCTATAAAAATTTATGGGTTGACTTTCCAAAAAAACATGTGATATTCTTTTTAGAATAATTCAATGATATTTTGGTCACGAAATGGATTTCCTTGTATAGATCTAACATAAATTTTTGAGAGGATAAAATCACCCTCCATGTCACAAATTACCCTGAAATCCTATAAAAGTAACAATATGTGGATGAATATTATTTTGTATAATCATCTCAATCCTAGATATTATTGATTTATGGGAATTTTAATTTAGATCAAATGATTCAGAATAAAGAAAATATTATAGTTTCTTACATTTCCAATATAAGGAATTCACTGATGTGTTTCCTGACGAATTGTTTGGTATTCCTCCTAATCGAGTGGTTGAGCTCTTGATTAAATTTATACCTAGAGATTTTCCAATATCAAGGAATCTAAATAGAGTTATTTTTTCTGATCTTATGGAGCTAAATAAGAAATTATAAGATAATATAGATAAAGGGTTTATATTCCCAAGTTCATTACCATGGGGTGCAATGGTCCTCTTTTCCTGAAGAAGGATGGTCCAATTATCCTCTTAATTTATAATGAATTGCTCAATAGTATCATGATAAATAATAAGTATCATCTACCATGAATTGATGACTTGTAAGATCATCTATGTGGATCCTAGTACTTCTATAATGTGATTATTTTATTAGAATATTATCAAGTTAAATTGAATAAGTAGGATGTCACTAAGATTGATTTCCTTACATGGTATAGGCCCCACATGTTCATAGTGATTCTATTTAGACTCACTTATTCTTCATAAATTTTCATGGAATTATTAAATAGTCTTCAGGGATTACCTTGAAGAATTTTTGTCTCTATTTATAGATAATATTATTTTCTACTCCAAATACAATGAGGAATATGAGGTGAATTTGAATGTCTCACTAATGAATTTTCAAAAGGAATAATTATTTTCAAATTATAGTAAATGCGAGTTTTGGATGGTTAATGTTGCCTTCCTAGAGAATTTTATTACCCATAAAGGGATATTTGTGGATCCTTTAGAAGCTAATGCAATTGAAGGATTACCAAGACCAATATCTATAACTTAAATGTGAAGTTTCCTTGGTTTAGCTGGGTACTATCATCAATTTCTGAGAAACTTCTAATGATTTTCATTCCCAACAACCAAGCTAACATGGTTCATATTTTTATAGAATGATTAATGCACAGAGATCATTAAATATATTAATAATATGATAATAGATAAACAGGTTTTGACATTATCCATCAGTGGGGAAGGATTTTTGATAAATAGTGATGTATCTTAAAAGGGATTGGGTTGTGCACTCATGAAAGATGGAAATTTTATAGCCTATGTCTCCTTACAAATAATGACCCAAGAGGAAAACTACCCATCATGTGATCTACAATTGTATATGATGATCATCATGTTAAATATTTGGTAACATTACCTCAAGGAAGAGAAGTGTGACATATATATAAAGATCTTAAAAGTATTAAGTATATATTCACCAAAAAAGTGTCTCAATATTTTCCAATGTAAGTGGTTAGAGATGACCAAGGATTATAATTGATCAATACATTCCCATAATGGAAAAGTAAACAAAGTGGTAGATTATGTGAATATAAAAATCATAAAACCCTATCTATGATGGGGATTTCAATGGATCCAATCCTTATGAACATTTAAAGGATGGGAATGAGAATAATAAAATGAACTTTATCATACCTTACTCAAATAAATGTTCAACCATCCATTCATGAGAGGATAAAGGAGTCTGAAAAAGGTGATGTGATGCCTTAAAAAATGTTAGTGAATATTATGAAGTTCAAATTAACTGAAGATAGAGTTATAAGGTTTGGAACCTGAACATGTTTCCCATAAACACCATAACTAAAGAGTGAATTTATAGATAATGCACATAAATTATTATTCTCTGTTAAACCATGAAACACTAGGTTATATATTGATTTGAATAAAACTATTGGTGGGATAACATGAAGTGTAAGATTGAGGAATCTTTATCCAGATGCTTAGTATTCCTAAAATTCATAGAAGAATGAAAAGAATTCAAAGGGTATATTGAAACTATTTCTTATACCTTTTTATAAATGGGAAAACCTAATCATGGTTTTGGTTATTGGACTCCCTATGAATCCTAATTCAAATAACACTATGTTGGTGGTAGTTGATCACCTTAATAAGTATAGATATTTCAATTAAATAAATTAAGATTTATACCTTGACCAACTCACTATGATATTAAAAATATAAGTGACAAGTCTGTATGGAGTTCCACTCACTATTGTATCAAATTGAGAAGTAAGGTTTACCTAGGAGTTTTGGAGAAGCCTTTAGCAAATGTTTGAGTTCTCATATAACAACAGTTTCCATTCTTTCATTCAAAAAACACCTTATTAGGATTTGTATGGGAAGAGATATTGGAATATAATATGTTAATATGAATTTAGAGATAAGAATTTGGTATTTACAAATTTTATCTAAGAAATGTTAGAGAAGGTTCAAACCATTTAGTTTCATATGAAATCCACAAAAAGTCAATAAAAAATCTATGTATAAAATAATTAACAAGGCCCAAAGTTTGAGATCAGGGAATAAGTTTTCATTTGTATTTCTATATATAAGAATTTCATGAGGATTATGAATAAGGTAAATCTTATCCTTAGATAAATCATACCCTAATATATCCTTGATCACATCCATGTAGTGGCCTATAGACAAGCACTCCCACCTACCCAATCTTAAGAATATGTTTTTTTCTGTGTATCCCTCTTGAGGAATTACATACCGTACCCCTCCCATGTACTTGATTAGCCACTAAATGAGGCTAATATTAATTTTTAATATATATAATATTCATGTGGTTTATTATTCATAAACACCATTTTAGTGAATTTTACACTTTGAACATCATTTCACATTATGATTGTAATTCCTTCTTAAAATGCACTATTATGTGGTACATTTTTGAACATCATTTAAAGTACCCAATGATTCATCAGATTTTAAGGAATATAATTATACATATTTTAATTTGATATTTTGGGAAATTTATCTAAAATTCAATATGAACATGTTTGATTCAGGGATCAATGGATAATTCATGGAAGAAGATGTGGATATTTTGTGATGAAAGGAAACAATTATGGAGAAGTTAGATTGGACACCAGCCCAAGGATGAGAATTTGGGGCCCCACATAAAGGCCTAATGAATCCCAAATTTCATGGTATTATAGAATACATTTAGAGACAAAAATAAATCTCCAGGATCCAGTGCTAATTCTGCCTCCATGGTGGTCATTAAGGCGGCCCAATTTGGAGATAAAATTCTGGGCCAGATTCTGCGGCCCAGAAAACAATCCTACCAATATGATCATATCATAGAATCAAAAACTCCAAATGTGACCAACGTTTATATGATGTTATGGGAGATCTGGGTCTCCATTTTCATCTTCTATGGCCCACTCTGATTCATCCATCTAGAAGGTCGTACAAGAGCGTCTGTTTGGTGGATGAAAGTTGGATGCCACCTTGGGTCAAGTGTGGAAAAGTCCAAGTTCCACAAGCTTTCCACCACCCTATGCCTACCATAATCAAGTGGGATGCGTTGTACTATTTTAGGATCTACCAAAGGCTCCCAAAATTCTAATTTAAGGAATTTTTGGTGGTGGTGTTTTTCATCTTTTGTGTTTTGTTCAATTGCAATGCTATGCTATGATTTTTTGTCTCAAGTTTGTCTTTCACATGCAAGTTGTTCAACTCACTTTAGTTTCTTAATAAAAGCTCTTATTTTACTCTTATTCTGTTGTTATTCATATCACTTTGATACCTTTGGTTCATGGTGTGAATTTATTCACACCAAACCTTGTGAAATTATTCACACAACAGTGGAGTGATCATTTTCTTTTTATTGTTTTCTTTACTTTTTCAATTCCTCACTCATGAGTCTACTTCCCAATTACATTGAAACCATAGAATCAATGGAGGTCTGACCCACTTATTGGTTGATCTAAGGGAGTATAAAGGGGATGTATTGGATTTTATTTATCACCCCATTAATGTCTAATAACTTCTTTAATTGAGATTTTTATTTGATGATTTTTAAACTACATCGTCCTTGTTGAATTTAAGGCCACACACTTCAAGTTATAACACAAACCTTTACCTTGAAGTGCTCAAAAAATTGATCTTTAAAGTGTATAGGTGATTAGTATTAAAGGGTGTAGGTATTAAACTAGTAATTGATGATGTTTTTTTGTCTTATTAAATGAACCCATCTCAAATATAAGAAATTGAAATCATTGAAAAGGAAATACGTCCAATCCAACCCAAGTAATAACCTAGGATCAACTCACTCTTTTAAATTGAAATCACTTAAGTCTCTTAGAGTTCATTTAAAACCATCTTAAATCAATCCAATTTGGACACTTCATAACCAAAAACAATCCATTGAATGTACGTGTCTGTAGGTTACTTCTTAGGTCTCTGAGGATTCGATAACCCAAGCTAAACTACAAGGACCATTCTACCTTTCTCTCTTGGGTAAATTTGAGCATGAATCAAAATTTGGCACTATTTCCGGGGACCCAAGTATGTCACCTTAGATACTCAATTTCTTTTCTCACCCCAAATTCTCTTTTTTTTCACCATCATGTCTCTTCTCTCTTCCCCTTTCCGTTTTTCTATGTCCTAAAAAACTAAAATCCAAATCTCTCTCTAATCCAATGGATTATCTTCAGAAATACCCCAACATAGAACCAAGCTGGGATAAAATTTAAAATCAATTTTGGGATTAAAAAAACTTAGGTAACTACTTTGATCAACCCTTGAATGATTACCCCACACCTGATGAGATGTACAATCAATGGGATAATGAATGTTTAAATGATCAATTTCCTACCCTCTCAAGGATGATTGAAGAGTCCAATCTTAGTGAAGTCCATAATGTTCAACATAAGATCCTATCTGTTCCTCAATAATTTCTTGAACAATTGTGTAATCAAATGGAGATAATGAATTCTAAGGTTTCATCTTTGAGGTTAGAACTATAAAACATTAAAACATGTGAAGAACAAACTTTAGAATTCAGGAATTCAGAGTTAGATAATGAATTGAATTGGTCAGGTAATGTTGAAAGTCTAGATGAAGAGTGTTTAAATCAGGAGGAAATTGATTTTTTGAATTCAAAATATAATAACTTGACATCATGGACTGAGTTTCATGAACATGGCTCTATTAGTGATTTTTTAGGACCACCGATCACTGAACCATTGGAAGAAATTCCAAACATTGAGCTCATACCCACTCCTATAATTCAAATGGAAAATTTTGGGGATGAATCATATTTTTATAAGGAACTTATTCATTTTAAAAATTTTGTAGAACAAACTGATTTTGATTCAAATTGCCAATATGCTTTAAGAAAATTCAATCAACACAAACACAAAATCATTTTCCTTCCTTCTCCACTCGAGTATCTTATCATTTGTGTTAAGCAAGAGCTTGGGGTTTTCATTCATTCATCTCATGAAATCCAAAAAGGGGGTTGATATTTGATTTATTATGAAAGAATATAGAAGAAAAAAGATCGACCTTTTCTAATATTCCTTGGATTTTCCCATTCATTTTAGAAAATAGGACTGTTCATGAATCAAATTCAAAATCTACTTACCAACCACAAGGGATACACATTCTCAATCATTTTGAAGTGGAGAAAGATGATGTCATTAAATTTTTTAAGGTTGTAATTAGATAAGTTTTGGGGTTCAAGTTGAGTTAAAGATGTTAAATAAAGCGCTGCATGGGAGGCAACCCATGGTTTTCAAGTTTCCTATCATTTTTTCGTTTTAATCAACTTTATATTTTAAATAGGATTAATGAATCATTTTGATATTTAGAAACAAAAAAAATATACTGTTGACCTATTCTTCTATAATGAGTATGGATGGGTACAAAAGGGGAGTTCCATATTCATCCGTGTCACGTGGTGTGATCCTTGAGTAATACCTTACCCAGAAATTTAAAAAGAAGACAATGTATAAACAGTTTAATTTATTTTATTTTTATGTGTTTGTAGGTTAAAATAAAATTACAAAAATATAAATAAAAATATAACAATAAAAAAGGCCACATCGTAGGTCGTGGGGCAAACCCCTTCACAACCGGCGAAGCCGCGGGGATTCGAACCCGGGACCGAAGGGAGACAGGGGCGCGCACTTACCACTGACCTACAACTTTTTGTGCTTCCTTATTCTATAATTTTTATATATATACTTATATTTTACTTTATTTATTATATAAATAAATAAATTAATAAATATATATATTGTTTTGTTTTGTTTTTTTCCTTTTTCTACTAGGGAACTCTGCAAGTGACATGGATATGAAAGGACTAAATTGGAGCAGCAAGAATTCCAACTTCAACCACCAGGTGACTTCATTCCATGATCCTCATATTTAAATTTCCTTTTTGAACTTCCCTTATTTGTATCTAATCCTAATAAATTTTCAATACTTCAAACACTGGGGACAGTGTTATTTTAAGTTGGGGGGAGATGAAATAATTTTTTTTTTCTTTTTTTAAAAAAAATGATTTGAAAAAAATTGTGTGTAAATGGAATGAGAAATTCATTTAACTTTGAACATGATATTACACATTTGAAACTTTTAAAATGAATATCAAATAATTTAGAATGCCCTGATTTTGATTTTAATCCTTGTATAATTTCATGAGCATAGATTTTGGAAAGTGTGGTTGTCCAATGTGATATTTCATCGTTTATATTTTCATCCAAATAAAAAAATATCACAATGCACATCATTTGGATAGTTGGGTATTAGTTTGAGTTAATGGGGTCCCCCAAATAAATAGCATAGGTTTGGTGATCATTTTAGTTTTAATATGAGTATTCAATAAAAAAGAAAAAAAACAATAAATTTTCATGTAGAGCAACGAGACGACCTAATGTGTGGATTTCAGCACTTTGGGATCGTGACTCCTTAGTTGTCTTGCCCAGAGTTAGTAATTTTATCTCTATTTTTGGTAATTTGAATTTGTTTTTGACTGAGTTAACTCGAGATGATTCCTGAGTATTTGGGATTCACTTGGTTCCCTAACGTCTTTGAGCCTAGGAGTCATCGGCAAAGTCTCGCTATAGGGGTTGACTCTTTTGAGTGCAATTTTAATTACCATGGAAAAATTGAAAAAACAAAAAAAAACAAAAAAAATATAATACAGTAATTTTTTTTTGAATACTCATCTTAATATTTGTGATTCCACCTAGCACTTATGTCATTTCCCTCTTGAATAAAGATGAACCCCCATGTCTATTGAGATACACAACACATCCTTATACTTAATTGATATTGGATGAAATATGGCAATTAATTTGAACAAAGTAATGGGATTGGGATTGGGATCTTCTTATGAAAATATCATGTATTAAAATATTTTGATGTGTTTCATGATTGTTTGGTACAAGGGTTTTTGGTGATCATTGTGTATTAAAATGTTTTTGGAAAAGGGAATTCAAATTTCATATTGTTGAGATATATTTTGCTCGGGATTAGAAAAACTCAAGTTGGGGGGTGTGATTATCCACTAAATGAGACTAATATTAATTATTAATATATCTAATATTCATGTGATTTATTATTCATAAACACCATTTTAGTGCATTTTACACTTTGAACATCATTTCACATTACGATTGTAATTCCTTCTTAAAATGCACTATTATGTGGTACATTTTTTAACATCATTTAAAGTACCCAATGATTCATCTGATTTTAAGGAATCTAATTATACATATTTTAATTTGATATTTTGGGAAATTGATCTACACCTCAATACGAACATGTTTGATTCAGGTTTCGGTGCGGATGTGCGTCGGGTTACGCTGTTCCGCCAGGACGCGTTCGCGCGTGCACCCGTCGACCCGAGGGGATGGGTGCGCGGCTTGTGGCCCCGCAGTCCCGCTTTCCAAGGGTGGGCGGCATTCGTCCCTTATTCAGGGGCGTCTGCTCCTTGATCGAAACCGTGATGATGGGATGTCGGATCCTCCTTCCGTGGACGTCTCCTCAGAACTCGTCGCCTAATCCGGGTCTCCCTCATAGATTTAAGAATGTTCGTGAATCTCGTTCCCGGCGCCATGTCTCCATGGACACCGGTTAATTACGCTGCTTCCGCCCGGACGCTCCAACGAGTCTGGTCGGGGCAGCAACCTGCGGTGAGGAGATCGGGTGGCTCTGGGTGTTGGGGGCGTGTCTTAACACTGCGCCTCTGCATGTCTGCCTTCCGTCCCTAATAGGGCTTCTCGAAGGCGTGATGGCATGAGGCATCCCGCACTGGGTTCGGGGAACTGTGTTACCTGAGGTTTTCCTCAGCTTCCCATGTTTAACACGGGGTATGCCGCGAGTTTAACGTCCAGCGGGGACGGCATCGGACTGATCAACACGAGGAGTGGATCAGATGACAGAACCCCTTGCGGGGAACCTCCGACACTGGGGCCAGCACATGGGCGGCTTCCCGAGTGAAGTGGAGTGGAATGAAATGGCATGACCCCACCGGGATGTGGCGGCCCGGGTAAGGATCAGGGTGGATGATGGAGTGAAGAGCTTGGACCCCGTAGGGGCTTCCTACGTACCGCGCGTTAGCGCGGATCAAAGTCAGCGTAGTTCGGATATACAGTTTAACGTCATGCTGGACGTCGGCAAGCCGACTCACGAAGAGGTCGAGGCCGCCGGGCAGAGGATTGAACCGAACCACCTCGCACAGAGGGGGATGGAACGGCCGGGTGAATCACAGTTTTACGTCATGCTGGACGTTGGCAAGCCGACTCACGAAGAGATCGAGGCGGTGGGGAAGCACAATGGAGATACACACGTGCAGTCCCCCACAGAGGCGGATTCATAGGTGAATCAACGCAAGTGTGAACCCGGGAGGGGTTCACTGATGGACGAACCGACGTAAATACGACCGGGACGACCAGGTGGAGGGCTTGAACCTCGGAGAGGCTTCCTACGTACCCTGTTTAGAAGACAGGGATCAAAGTCCACGTAGTTCGTTCTGTTTGTAACACTCTACCCCCGTGGGTGAAGGCCACTCCAATCCCGACATCCCTACAGAGACGAGCGGGTGGGGGCCACATCCAAACCGGGAGGACCCTGCGTGCGGGGCACGGGATCGGGTGATGCGGGCGGTTTAACGTCCTGCCGGACGAAGTACAGTTTAACGTCGTGTGTTGAGGACGAAGCGGACGGTTTAACGTCTTGCCGGACGAAGTACAGTTTAACGTCGTGTGTTGAGGACGAAGATGCTTGGCAGTTTAACGTCTTGCAACGCGGACGATGGGGGCTAGGCAGTTTAACGTCATGCAGCTTGGACGTATGCAGTTTAACGTCGTGCAGGACGTGGTGCAGTTTAGCGTCATGCAGGACGAATTACAGTTTAACGTCGTGCCGGACGAATAGCGTACAGTTTAACGTCTTGTAGCTGGGACGAAGTGCAGTTTAACGTCGTGCGGGACGTATGCAGTTTAACGTCGTGCAGGACGTATGCTGAACAGTTTAACGTCTTGTCGCTCGGACGAAGTGCAGTTTAACGTCGTGCGGGACGTATGCAGTTTAACGTCGTGCAGGACGTATGCAGTTTAACGTCGTGCAGGACGTATGCTGAACAGTTTAACGTCTTGTCGCTCGGACGAAGTGCAGTTTAACGTCGTGCGGGACGTATGAGCCGACGATAGGTCCATGTCACTTCGCGCAAGCCTAGGGGGGCCGCACGGGAAGACGACGCACGGTGCGGGCACCCGGGATGAGGGTTATCGGGCGCCACGCAGGCGGGTACCCAAAGGGGGTCAAAGGGGGCGACCCTGGCGGTTTGCGCGCAAAAGAGGAGCTTTGCGCGCAATACCGCGGGTCGGCGCGCAAATGGACGGGTTGGCGCGCAATTGGGCCAGCACTTTGCGCGCGAATGATAGAGATTGCGCGCACCGGGCTTCGGATAGCGCACGGGGGAAACGGCTCATTCTCTAATGAATGGCCACTTTGAAAATGGGGGGTGCGCGCAATCGGGCTGGATTGCGCGCACCCGGGGGCAATTGCGCGCAAGAGGCTTCTGTTGCGCGCAAATGCCTTTGAGTGAAGGGTTATTCAAAGGAAAGGAGCCAAAGGGATTGCCCGCGAAGGCGAACCCCGAGGTTTTCTTGCGCGAAAGAAAAGAGGTTACCTGAAGATCGACATTGCGCGCGGAAGGGGTTGGATTGCGCGCACGAGAGACCTTTCGAATTCTGGAAACCTTCAAAACGTTGGGGGTCGCCTTGTATTTATAGGCCACCCCGGGCGCGGAATCCAGTTCGTGGGCGTGGAATCGGGCCCGGCGCGCAAGGGAGTCGCGCGGGAAACTGGCGCGCAAAATTGCACGCCGGCCCAGTGCATTGCGCGTATCCCGGGAGGTTTGCGCGCGGCTCATCAACTTTGCGCGCGGGTCTCCAAAATTCCGCGCAAGGCCTCCGGGCCCTCCGAAACATGCTTCCGACTCCAAATATGACCTCGCTTTCCGCATCCGGAGCTTTGTTTGGGAACAACAGACTTTTCCGGCGTCTACAAAAGCCCCCCCTCAGAATCTGATCGGCGAGAGGTCGCAACGATCGGGTTCCGAGGGAGACGCCGGAATGCCGAAGTCCTGGGCGGCGCGGGACTGTGGCGCGCAAAAAAGGGCGTCGTGTGTGAAATTCGCCGCTGCGGTCGCGAAAAGCGCTTTCCGCGCAGCGCGGACACCCGGCTTTGCCTATAAATAGGGGCCCTGGGTTTCTAAAGAAGAGAGGGAGGTCATTCCTAGGAAAGGAGACCTCAGACCTAATCAATGTATCATCCCCCCAACTTGTTCCGACACACGAGCGGGACAATGCTAGGGGCGTTGAGATTTTATCCGAACATAGGGAAATGAGAAAGGGTGAATCCCGTGTCCCGAATTCAGAAATCCACAACGGCCGGCCTTCCAGGAAATGCCCAAGACGGCAAGCGGACAATGGATCAATCGACCATACTACTGCGATAGACGGACCGAAGGTCATCATCCATATTGCAGGAGGCGGATCACATGTCATCATCAATGCCGCTTTGGGGGGATCCTTCAGGCACAAGGGTGGAAATCCAGATCAACAGGGCATGCGAAGCGTGGGGCGAAGTGACGATTTGTCCGGATAGAATCCAACGCTCTCAAAATTGCGCCACCGTGGGGAAAGCGTATTTGGCGGATGCACTAATCTGGCCGTGAATCACCCTAATTCTCAGACAGAACCTTTTTGACGAGGAAACTGTCACTTCCCATCATTGTGATGGGGCATCCCGAGCTGAATCGGGGAGAATATCACAACCGCACCACTTTACCCGAAGTCAGGCCAGACGGCCGACGACGAGGAGGGGCGGGACTTAGCGATCCCTGAGGCCGGACCCGAGTCGAAATGCCCGGGCGTTCCTACGTACTCCATCAGGCTGGAGATCAAGCCACACGTAGTTCTGAAAGTGCAGTTTAACGTCATGCAGGACGCAGAACCCCGTTTGGGGAGATCTTAGTTTAAGGTCGTAGAGCTTGGACCATAGGGGTAGATCTTAGTTTAAGGTCTTAGAGCTCGGACCATAAGGGTAGATCTTAGTTTAAGGTCTTAGAGCTCGGACCATAAGAACCTCAAAGTACGCCGCATCGTGGTCCTATCCCCTGGATATGTGAAGATGCACTGGGGGATAGTGTCAAGAGTGTCGAGATTTTGCCTGGTGAGAATGGGGGGTGGAAAACGTGATGTGAATCGTGCGGCCATTCACTCAAGGACTGGGGGCACCGGCGTAACGATATGGGAGTACTGCCGACCGTGGCGGAAAAGCAGCATCAATATCGCACTAACCGTTGATGAAATGAGGCAGCAAACGAGCATCGACCGCTCAATCGCAGGATTCATATCGATTTGCTGCCCGAGGCCATTGGGGGCACCAGCCCGAGTCGGTGGGAGAGCACTGAGGCATTGTGTCCAAACCGTTCACGGGGGCTCCACCCAGGGCGTAGGCGATGGGTCCGAATGAAAGGGAGCACGAAGCCTGAAAATGGAAGGAACCTGACCAAGCTAAACCTGACCCTCCTGGCAATAAACCAGAGTACTCTTGACACCAGTGGACCACTGCAAGGGGTCGAGGGACACGCCTTGAGGGTGGCCTGAAGGCGGCGGATTCCCCAGAGAAGGGGGGAATCTTTGAGAGGTGGGGGGCTGGACCCGAAGTTTCAAACATCCGGGCGTTCCTACGTATCCCATGAGGATGGGAATCAAGCCACACGTAGTTCTTGAAGCGCGGCGCAACACAATCGGGCACCAGCTCGGGGAAGGGTGCGGGTCTGACCCTCGCACACAGAAGAAGCGGTATTTGATATTTCTTGTTTGTCCTTAAAGATGGATGGTTTTTCTTTGTGCAGCGGCATGCCTGTGATTAAGGAATCCCTGGCGTCGCCACAATAATCAAGCCATGAAAGGCATTGATGAATGGCGTGGTTATTAACCAGCGCCCAACGTGAGTGTCCCCTGAGGAGAACATCACGATGCAGTGCCATTTCTCGTCGGGCGGCCAAGACGATCACAGTTTACGGTCGTGTGGTAGGACCAGAGAACACAGTTTAAGGTCGTGTGGCTCGAACCATGGAGGAATCCGCTTATCGCGATACGACTGACTCAGCGGAGGTGGGAACATACCCAGCCCTCCGGTCACGCACGATTCTAGGAGAAGGATCCTGGGATAGGGGCCTGCGTATGTCCATCACCCGAGGGGCAGAGATGCTAGCCTCCAGCTATACTGGGCCCAGAACGCGATTGTTCGGGCGACTCCTTCCTCCTTATGGGGACGAGGGTCCAGCTACACATGGCCCTTAGGGAGGACATCAGCATATATCCTTGGTGCTCAGATCGTGGGAGCCTCGACAGACACCATTACCCTGGTTGGCCTGCCTAACGTGTAAAGGTGTACTGAAGGTCAGTATGAAGAGAGTGTCGAGATTCCACTACAATGCACAAAGGCGGAGTGTGATGAGGACCGCGCAACCAATGTTTGGAGCCTAAAAGAGCCGACATGGCGATCGAGGATGTCGCTGACCATATTCGCAACACAACATCCGATCGCGTCAGCCTAGAACGGGGCAAGCAAACGAGCATCAACCGCTCAATCGTAGGATTCATATTGATTTGCGGCCCAGGACCCGCCGGTAAATCGACCCGGAGCGGTAGGAGAGCACTGAGGCATCGTACCCAAACCGCTAACGAGGATCCCTTTGAGTGAAGGCTCGAACAAGAGGAAGCGCGCGGCCCGACAAGCAACACAGGACTTGCCGGGATTGCATCCGACACTACGGGTCATAGACGTAAGTACCCAAAACATGTTAACAGATCACCAGAAAGGGTCGGAGGACTCACCCTGAGAGCAACCAAAAGACAGCAGATCCCCGTGATCAACCAAGAGACGGGGCTGGACCTGAAACACAGGCGTCCAGGCGGTCCTACGTATCCCATAAGGATGGGAATCAAGCCGTACATAGTTCTCGAGAGGCAGTTTAACGTCATGCAGGACGATGAGGGGTGTGAGGTAGTCCTACACACGGGGGGAGGCGTATGGCGCGGCCAGTAGACCAACGTGAATGAGGACATAATCCCCCGCTCACGCGTTACGCCTCGCACAAAAAGGAGGAGAACTGGGGCCAGAGGCCCAACGCGGGATAGAGATTCCCGGGAAATGGGGATGGGCCTGAAACATAAATGTTCAGGCGGTCCTACGTATCCCATAAGGATGGGAATCAAGCCGCACGTAGTTCTTGAAGTGCAGTTTAACGTCATGCAGGACGAAAAGAGAAAAAAAAGGGGGGAGCAGAAGGCATCCCCAAACGTGGGGGGCGTACAGCGTGGCGAGCAAACCGACGTGAACGAGGGCATAGCCCTGCGTTCACACCATACACCGCATACCCAGAAACAACTGGGCCAAGGGCCCGAGATGGGATGGAAATTCCCGAAGGATGGGGCTGGGCCTGAAACATGAATGTTCAGGCGGTCCTACGTATCCCATAAGGATGGGAATCAAGCCGCACATAGTTCTTGAGAGGCAGTTTAACGTCATGCAGGACGAATGCTGAACAGTTTAACGTATTGTAGATCGGACGTGGTACAGTTTAACGTCATGTTGGACGAATGCTAAACAGTTTAACGTCTTGTAGCTTGGACGAAGATGCTTGGCAGTTTAACGTCTTGCCGCGCGGACGATATGATGGGCAGTTTAACGTCGTGCAGCTTGGAACTATGCAGTTTAACGTCGTGCAGGACGTAGTGCAGTTAGGCAAAGTACTTCTTGAGGAACCTAGCGTTGGTGGGAGGAGTGACACACTCACCATCCATAGTCGCTAGGGAGTACGCGCCATTGGGATAAACTTTGTGGACGACAAGAGGTCCCTCCCACTTGGGCCCCAACTTGGGTGGATTCCTGCCGGGGATCATTGGCGCTCTTAGGGCTAGCACTAGGTCACCCTGCAGGAAGGAGCGGAGGCGAACCTTCTTATTGAAAGCTCGAGCCATTCTGCTCTGATGCCTCTCCAAGTTGTGCAAGGCGCGAAGTCTATTCTCATCCAGTACTTCCAACTCGACTAGACGGGCTTCAGCAGCTCTGTCCGGCGCTTGCTGGTCGTAGACCGCAGTGCGCAAGGACGGTAACTGGATCTCGATGGGCAGGACGACCTCAGCTCCATACACCAGGGAATAAGGGGTCATCTGGGTGGAATTGCGAGTCGTCGTCCGATAAGCCCAGAGGGCGTTGGGGAGCTTGTCCGGCCAACTCTTCTTGTTCTGACCAACCATCTTTTGCAGAATGTTAGAGAGTGTCTTGTTAAACGCCTCGATCTGTCCATTCGCCTGCGCATGATAGCGAGATGTATGGTTCGAGCGAATGTTGTACTTGGCATACAACTTCTTCAACTCGGCTGCTCGGAAATTGGCCCCGTTATCCGTGAGGATAGCGTGAGGCACCCCAAATCGATGAATGATGTTGGAGGTCACGAAGTCAGCGATCGAACAGGATTTGACCTCTCTGAGCGGAATCGCCTCTGCCCATTTGGAGAAGAAGTCCGTGGCGGTCAGAATGAACCGGCATTGGCGAGCCGTCGCCGGCGGGTAGGGTCCCACAACGTCCAGACCCCAGACTGCAAAGGGCCAGGAATACCTAGTGGTATGGAGAGGCTCCGGCGGCCGATGCACAAAGTTCGCATGAACCTGGCACGCATGGAACCTCCTGGCATACTCGATGCAGTCATGGATCATGGAGGGCTAGAAGTATCCCAACCTCCGAATTTGGTGGGACAGCTTCGGCCCAGTCTGATGGGCACCGCATGAACCAGCATGAACCTCTTGCATGACTCGTGGGATCTCAACTCCCTGAAGGCAACGGAGGAGAACACCATCGAATCCACGTCTGTAGAGGATCTGTTCCAGGCCGGGACTGCTCTGGAGGACAAACTGCGATGCGCGGCGTCGAACTCGCTTGCGCTCGGCCCGATCCGGCGGGAGAATTCCATGTTGGAGGTACTCAACCAAAGGCGCCCTCCAATCAGGGGCTGGTTCGACTGCCATATCTGGGGTACTCGGGGCTCCGGGCGTAGGGGCAACCGTGGTGAGATTACTTACCGACGGGCCGCGATCTCCCTCCGGGATAACGGGAGCGATGAGCCTGCGGTGCGTCACGCGGACGGTCAGGTTATCCTGTTCGGGCTCTGCAAGTGACGCAGCAAGGCTGGCCAAAGCATCTGCTCGACCGTTCTGCGACCGGGGAATATGGACAATTTCTGGCCGAGAAGGGAACCGGGCCATCAGAAGGAGGGTACACTCCAGTAATGGCACAAGTTCCGGCTTCCTGACAACATAGTCGCCATTGATCTGCTTAACAACTAGCTCGGAGTCCCCTTTCACGCACAGATGGTGCACGTCGATCTCGAGAGCTAACTCGAGGCCGGTGATGAGGGCATGGTATTCCGCCTCATTGTTGGTACAGCCCTCTGACAACAGGAAAGAGTATGGCAGTACGGCCTGCTCCGGGGTAATGAAGATGATACCCAAGCCCACTCTGTTGAGCTTAGGATTATCAAGTCTTCTACCGGTGGGGCTCCGGGAGGCACCGTCAAAGTGCATCTGCCATCACGGATCGGCATGATCGACCGAGAGAATGGCCTCATCAGGAAAGCCTAGATTCAGCGGCTGATCCACGGAGGTCGGGTGAGCAGCCAGAAAGTCTGCCAATGCTTGCCCTTTGATGGCCTTCTGAGACACATACCTTATGTCGAACTGCTGGAGAATCACAGCCCACCGTTCTAGACGGCCAGTCAACATAGGCCGGCTCAGGATATATTTCAACGGGTCTACCCGAGAAACCAACTGTACCTCGTGGTGCTGCAAGTAGTGCCGTAATTTCTGTACGGCAAATACGAGCGCCAGACAGCTCTTCTCGATGGGGGAATACCTAACTTCCGCATCGAGGAGCATGCGACTGAGGTAATAGAGGCTATTCTCCGTTCCCTCATTGTTCTTCTGGGCGAGAAGGGCACCAAGGGACCGTTCCAGGGCGGTCACATAAAGGACCAGCGGCTTCCCGGATACATGCGGCATCAGAACCGGAGGTTGAAGCAAGTACCGCTTGATTTCCTCAAAAGCGGTCTGACACTCTTTATCCCATACATAGGTGGCACCTTTCTTCATGAGCCAAGAAAAGGGCTTACACTTGCCGGCCAGATTCGCGATGAATCGGCGTATATAGGCTAAGTGGCCTTGGAACCCTTGCAGTTCCCGGATGTTACCTGGGGGAGGAATCTGGCTAATCGCCCTGATCTTCTCTGGGTCGATCTCAATACCCCGGTATCTTACCACAAATCCAAGGAACTTTCCGGAGGTGACCCCGAAGGCACACTTCAACGGGTTCATCTTCAGGCAGTGAGACCGGAGGAAGCTGAACACTTTCTCAAGATCTTTGAGATGGTCCTGACGCTGGCACGATTTGACTACCAAGTCGTCGACGTAGCATTCCACCAGTGTGCCGAGGATTGGCTTGAATATGCGGTGCATCGCCCGTTGATAGGTGGCACCTGCATTCTTCAGGCCGAAAGGCATGACCCGGTAACAAAAGGTACCTTGGGGGGCCCTGAAGGCAGTGAACTCCTCATCCTCAGGGGCCATCCGAATTTGGTTATATCCGGAGTATCCATCCATGAAGGAGAGGGCTTGGAACCCTGCCGTGGCGTCAATCAATAGCTCTGTCACTGGAAGGGGAAAATCATCCTTCGGACAGTGGCGGTTGAGATCGCGGAAGTCGATGGAGACTCTGATCTGCCCGTTCTTCTTCCTGACCGGCACAATGTTGGCCAGCCATTTGGGGTACTGAACTTCCCTCACGAAGTTGGCTTTGATAAGCTTGTCAACTTCGGCCTCAACCATGGCACCTTGGAATGGGTGCATCTTCCTGGGAGGCTGCTTGAACCCGCGATGGTTCGCCGGGAGACCAAGGTGGTGGACGGCTACCTGAGGATCTAGCCCCGGCATCTCGTCATAGCCCCAAGCGAACACATCACGGTGCTGCCTGAGAAAGTCCACGTACTGCTGCCGCTCCTCAGAGGGCATGGCGGCACTGACCAATGTGGGTCTCGGATCTGCTTCGGTTCCAAGGTTCACTTGTACTAACTCATCGACCGTGGCGGAGACGCCCTCCTCAAAGGCCGGGGGTGCATCTTCCACGTCCTCTCCACTCGGGGAGGGATCGTCCACGGGAGAGACTGCGTTGGCAACTGCATTGGGGCTACCAGATCCTGCTGGGCCGCTGGTGCTGGCATGGGCGGTCACGGTCATCTCATCAGGAGACTCACAAGCCGTCGAGACCATGGCTACGTCCAACCGTTGAATCGGGAGGACGTAAGAGTCATCCAAACTTGCCCAGGGATCACTTGCAACAGCGACAGGCTCGACCTCACCTGCCAGGATCTGCTTATCCTTGCTCTTGTAATAGTCCGCGTCCAGATAGCGGGCTTCACATGAGGCAAAAGGATAGGAATCTCCCTGAAGCACGCCTACTCGACCATTAAGGGAGTATTTGAGGCATTGGTGGTATGGCGAGGGAACCGCCGCATGAAGGTGGAGCCAGGGCCTGCCCATCAATGCGTTGTACGCAGTGTCTTGAGAGACTACCATGAATTCGGTGTTGGCAACCAAGTCACCGAACTGGGTCTTCAAACGTATCTTGCCGACCGGGGTTTGCTCGGTGCGGTCGTACCCCTGGATCCTGAGGTCGGAGGGAATCAAGTCATCCTCAGACAACCCCAATCTCCGGAGCGTCCGAGTGGGAATCAGGTTAATCCCGGACCCCGTGTCGACAAGACAACGCCGGACTTCAAGGCCATTGAACTGGCCGGTAACATACAGCGGACGAATGTGCCCCTGTATAGGAGGGTCTTCATCCTTACCAGAAAACGAGATAACTGCCTGACATTCGGCGTCCTCAATCGTTTCGGCGTGAAAGGCCTCTACAGCCGCAACCTCTGTATCAAACTGGAGGGGACTCTTCAGGGCTTCAGCGAGTGCCTCGCGCATTTCAGATGACATGCACAGAGCCTCAAGGATGGAGAGTCTCGCTGGGATGTCGGCCAAGTGCTTCAGGACATCATACTTTTTGGCCAAGCGCGAGCCCCTGGTTGCAGGAGGTTGCTCTGCGGTTGGAAGCATGACGGGCCTTGCCGGTTGGGCCGGCGGCCGACTGGTGCTTGGCGCATCTCGCTGTTCATTGGTTGAAGCCCGGGAAGTAGTCACCGTACTGGGGCCAGGAGGCCGGGATGGACTCGTGGCAGGGCGGAGCTGATCGCGACGCAGCTGAGGCGGTTCTGCCTGATCCCATACCACAAACAGTGGCGGAGGCGAATCCGTCATCCCCGGATGGGGGGGGCTGCGCATGCTGAGCTCGGTTTTGAGCCTGCTTCCTGGTCTCAGTGGCGTGCACGGCCTGGCTGGAGGTACCAACTGCTGTGCCCCGGCGACTCCTGTTGTTGCGGCTCCTCCGACGGTGGTGACGACCGGGGACACTAGGGAGGTCCACCTGGTGTTCTTCAACGTCGGGAACCGAAAAGGGATTTACCTGCTCGATGGTATTAACTGAAGCGTACCCAATACTATCATTGGACGAATCATTCACCACTGGGCGGATCCGAGGAGGGATCCCCATATCCGGGGGCATGAAATCACCGAGAGTGCGGGATAGTGGCGGAACTGGCGGGGCGCGCTCTTCCTTCTTGCGCCGCCGCCGTTTGCTCTTCTTGGAAGAGGCAGGCTGGGACGACGATGCCGAAGCAGCACCCGCAAATTCTGGGGGCTCAGGCTGATTCAAGCGCGCACGGATGATTCCATGGGCGCGAATGATCGTCTTGCGGGCTATCCAGTTTTTATACTTCTGGGATCCGCGGTCGGAGACCAGCTGCCATTCGTCCTCATTGCCGCTATCGTCATCTGATCCCACGAACACGCCCGCCACTTGTGCCGGAGCTGGGCCCAACCTGATTACGTTGTTGTTAATCTGGTCTTGGAGCCAATCCTTAAATACATAGCACCGCTGGATGGTGTGTCCCAGGGCCCGGTGGTAAGGGCAGTAGCGGGGGTTATCCGTGAGATGTGCCTCCTCTGGCCTCCAACACTCAGGCAGTCGCACAATCCTCTGCTCCAGGGCGCTCCGGAAATAACCGGGGACCTGATCCTCGTGAAATGAGTAGGTCAGGTGTCGCGGGCCCCTGGGAGCATGGTCTTGACGAGGGGCTGGAGGGGCCTGCCGAGGAGGTGGACCCTGATTATCTCGCCTGGGTTGCGGCGGTACATTACGCGGAGGGGCCGGCCGGTTCTGGGGCTGCCGCTGCTGGGCCGGGAACTGGGCCCGTGGAGGCGGATTCCTGTGAGGCTGTGGAGCTGGCCTCACCGGCAGCAGCTCCAACGGCCTGGGAGCCTCTATCTGGGCAACAGCAGCGGGCTCAGCCCTGCTGGCTCTCCTTGCAGGAATCATAGGAGGCAGCGGGTGTGCCTGGCTGGCCTGTTGGAGGGCTTCCTCAAGACGTTGAGCTTTGTCTGAGAAGTCCCTGAACCCTCCTGGGTAATTCTGAGTGATCAAGGAAGGGACCAGCTCGGTCTTGACGTTCCCGACGCACATTGTCAGCAACTGCTCCTGAGTCAATGGCATGTCAAGGGAATACGTGAGACCCTTCCATCGGGCGATGAAGTCCGCGACTCGCTCATCAGGCCTCTGCTTGCACTTGAAGAGGTCTGCGATACTCGTCTTCCGGGTCGTGGAACTGAACTGGTAGAGGAACTGTCTACGAAGGTCCTCCCAGCTAGTTATCGACCCGACGGGGAGCTGGCTGTACCAGACAAATGCTGGCCCTTCCAGTGTCTGGACAAAGCAGCGAAGCTTAGCGGCCTCCTGCTGCGCCGGAGTTCCCAACATAGGCCCGCACCTCGAGTTAAAATGGGCCAAATGCTGTGGCGGATCTCCAGTCCCGTTGAAGGGGGCGAAAGTGGGATTCCCGAATCCCGGAGGTGCCGGTATGTCATCCACCCATGCTGGGTATGGCTTGCCGTCCGGTGGGATTGCCACTTGCCGAGTCTCCAAGGCTTCCAAGCGGGCGATGAGTGCCGCCATCGAATCGTCCGGACATGGGTTCCAGTCCTGGCGAGGATCTCTAACCACGAGCGCATTGCATGGCCCTTCAATCGGGTCGTCGACCGGGTCGTCGAACTCGGCAGCTCGTGGGATGGCGGGCGGAGCGGCCCTTGGGGCAGCGGGAGGAATCCGAGTGGGGTCTCTCAGGTAGTCACGCCGCTCGGGAGGGTGTGGTGAAACATACCGCGCCCTCTTTCCATAGGCGATGGCCTCTCTCCTGTTGGCGAACACGGCATAATCACGGTTGCCCGGGAGAGCCTCATCGAGGGGTGGTTGTTCCTGTCCCTGCTGTCCTGGCCTAGGATCACCGTAGTCAGGCCGCTGCTCTGCAGCGCGCTTGGCGAGGAGCTGGTCAACCAGCTTCTTCTGCTCGGCGAGCTGTTGACGTAGCGTAGCCTTCTCGGGATCCTCGTCCGCCCTCTGCGTGGAGGCAGATGGGTCGGAGGGCTTTATAGCCTCGCTGTGCTCTTTACCTTTACTGACGTTTCGGCTCAACGTCAGTGCTTCAGTGGGTGCGGGGAGACCCAGGAGGCTCATCTGGTGACGAGTAACTCTCGCCGATGGATCCAACAACGGCTTGTCTTCGGGGGGAGAGACCCCGCCGAGAAGTTCCAAACCGTTCCCCTCCCCCGACAGGTCAGCCATATTGACTGTTTCCGTCCCTGGGGATGTAACCTCAGGGCCACCCAGCGAATCGGGCTGTCGGCGAATCGCACTGAAGCGTAGGGCAGCGTACTGCCCCCATCCACGAATATACACGTGGGGAGTGGCTTCCTCGATAACCTTGCGGAGTACTTGAAAACACTCAACGCATCGTTGTTGGAGGGCCTCGTGGTGCTCAAATGACCCGGGGTGCCGAACCGCGGGGAGCGTGGCCAGTTCAATTTGACGGCACTGCTCACCAATATCCTCCAGGTGCACTTGACTCCCGGGATATGGCATTTGTAAGTGGTGAAGACAGGAGTGAGTCTCCCGGAGAGTTCGGCGGAAGCATTCGAACTCATCCGGGGTGAGTGATTCGGGTGCATCAAAGTCCGGTCCTGCGACTGGCCAAAACTTCTCAGGGAAGTGGCCCTCTGCAAGGACGGTCCAGAAGCTCCACGACTCAAACTCGGGACTCAGGTCTCCTTGGTCCTCTTCAACGACTGGGAATGGACGGGGAACCGGCAGTGGTGCCGAGGCGGGCCGCCGGGCCGACGGGCTGGCCGGCAGTGAATACGGCGAGCAGGCCGATTGGCCTCCATATCCTGGTCCGCCCTCTGAGGGTGGTGGTGCCCCAGCTACCACATCACGATAGGATGGGCCGGCGAGCGAACATCCTGCCGTAGCGTCGGTGCTCGCCGAGGGTGCACTAGATCGTGGTTCGACCGTCGGTCCCCAGAAAAGGTCTCCGGCTTCTCCGATCGAGGCAGAAGGCGCTTCCAGAGGGGCCGGTACCAACCGCAAGCTTGATCCTTGGGGGTATACCAGGCCCTCGCTACTCCGGATATACCTTCGAAGAGAAGCGGGGATCATATCGATCTCGCTCTCGGGAAGTACGAGGCTGACGTGCCGCATTCCTACCCCTGCCCCTGACAGGTGGGATTGGGGGGAGGGCTCTGTCGCCGAATCATACTCCGCCTCTGTATCAGAGAAACGAACCGGTCGGATCTCTGTCCGGAATTCCGTAACATTCTTCCCTCGGCGTCGACGCCTCACCCTCCTGCCCCTGGGTGGTTCTTCGGGGCATGGCTGATCTCTATCCTGGCGTCCTCCGGCCGCACTGGTGCTGGGGCCAAGAGGACTAGAAACCAAGGTGCGAGGGGCACCGGGACATATATCAAAGGGGACGCGGGAAGAGATGATTCCGGGCAGGCCTCCGGGCCGGGATCGGAAGGCGGGGTGACCCATGCCTCTTGGATCGGCCACACGGAGTAGACCCTGTTGGCGAATAGCGCTACCGCGAGGTGGTCCGCGGTGGCCATTGTCTGTACCAGCAACCGGGAGAGTCAACCCAACCTGCCTTTGGGGCGGTCGGGGCCTCGATCCGGGTCGGGCATAGAAGTGCCCCTGCTCAGGATGCGCAGGGGCCTGGTGACTGGAGCCAGCAGTGGCTTGAGCCAACGCGGCCGCTGTTGCTGGGGCCCCAAGGTGGGCATCCTCTTCCGCTCGAGCCCGACGTTGGCGTCGGGACAAACGAGTCGGGATGAGCGGCGCAGGCAGGTGGAGAGCCCGTTCTTCGACTTGAGAGGCCTGGCGGCGATGTCGTCGTGGCCTGACAGGAGCCCTCATCGCGGATCCCTGGAGCGAATCCTGGATAGGGTGGTCCCGGGCATCTTCCACCTCATCCACATAGGGGAAGGAGTTTTCGGAGCGCTCCGGGGATAAACTCCCAAAGCGGTTGGACGTCGAGGTAGGCAGCGGTGCCTCCCTGCGCGGCCCTCGGGGGCGGCGTTGGTGGCGAGGTGCAGCTTCCTCGAGGTCTAGGCGAGCCATGTCCCTGGTGGGGATGACTCCCTCTTCCTCATATCTCCGCACCAAGTTGTTGATCACCCTTCTTTGGATGACCTCCGAGGGGGAGAGAGGGCGTGGTTGCCCCGCAGCTGCGGCTGCTGGCACGGCTGTGGAACGGGCGGGACCGCGCGGAGTAGCCGCGTCGGTGTTTCCTCTACCCCTGCGCCAGTGGGCGGGTGGCGATCGGGCACCGGATTGGGCGACCTGATTTCTGAAAGCAGGGAGAAGAACCCATTAACACTGACAGGAAAAGGAATCGACAACCAACCATTAGTGCCACGACGCCTTCCGTGGGGGGGACCCAGGCCATCGACGTCGCGAGACGGAGTGCCCGAGTTCCCTTCCTCAGCCCCTGGCGGGTAAAACTGAATGCTCGGTCGAGCAGCATGCTGGTCTTCCAACACCTCTGAAAGCCATCGGTCTTCGTATTGAGGAGAAGAGATTCACGTCGGGTTCACCATTTTTCTGTTTCGGTGCGGATGTGCGTCGGGTTACGCTGTTCCGCCAGGATGCGTTCGCGCGTGCACCCGTCGACCCGAGGGGATGGGTGCGCGGCTTGTGGCCCCGCAGTCCCGCTTTCCAAGGGCGGGCGGCATTCGTCCCTTATTCAGG
This sequence comes from Viscum album, assembly GCA_963277665.1. Classification (NCBI taxonomy): domain Eukaryota; kingdom Viridiplantae; phylum Streptophyta; class Magnoliopsida; order Santalales; family Viscaceae; genus Viscum; species Viscum album. The sequence continues at coordinate 476,070,356 of OY728123.1, forward strand.
GGCGTCTGCTCCTTGATCGAAACCGGGATGATGGGATGTCGGCTCCTCCTTCCGTGGACGTCTCCTCGTAACTCGTCGCCTAATCCGGGTCTCCCTCATAGATTTAAGAATGTTCGTGAATCTCGTTCCCGGCGCCATGTCTCCATGGACACCGGTTAATTACGCTGCTTCCGCCCGGATGCTCCAAGGAGTCTGGTCGGGGCAGCAACCTGCAGTGAGGAGATCAGGTGGCTCTGGGTGTTGGGGGCGTGTCTTAACACTGCGCCTCTGCATGTCTGCCTTCCGTCCCTAATAGGTCTTCTCGAAGGCGTGATGGCCTGAGGCATCCCGCACTGGGTGCGGGGAACTGTGTTACCTGAGGTTTTCCTCAGCTTCCCATGTTTAACACGGGGTATGCCGCGAGTTTAACGTCCAGCGGGGATGGCATCGGACTGATCAACACGAGGAGTGGATCAGATGACAGAACCCCTTGCGGGGAACCTCCGACGCTGGGGCCAGCACATGGGCGGCTTCCCGAGTGAAGTGGAGTGGAATGAAATGGCATGACCCCACCGGGATGTGGCGGCCCGGGTAAGGATCAGGGTGGATGATGGAGTGAAGAGCTTGGACCCCGTAGGGGCTTCCTACGTACCGCGCGTTAGCGCGGATCAAAGTCAGCGTAGTTCGGATATACAGTTTAACGTCATGCTGGACGTCGGCAAGCCGACTCACGAAGAGGTCGAGGCCGCCGGGCGGAGGATTGAACCGAACCACCTCGCACAGAGGGGGATGGAACGGCCGGGTGGATCACAGTTTTACGTCATGCTGGACGTTGGCAAGCCGACTCACGAAGAGATCGAGGCGGTGGGGAAGCACAATGGAGATACACACGTGCAGTCCCCCACAGAGGTGGATTCATAGGTGAATCAACGCAAGTGTGAACCCGGGAGGGGTTCACTGATGGACGAACCGACGTAAATACAACCGGGACGACCAGGTGGCGGGCTTGAACCTCGGAGAGGCTTCCTACGTACCCTGTTTAGAAGACAGGGATCAAAGTCCACGTAGTTCGTTCTGTTTGTAACACTCTACCCCCGTGGGTGAAGGCCACTCCAATCCCAACATCCCTGCAGAGATGAGCGGGTGGGGGCCACATCCAAACCGGGAGGACCCTGCGTGCGGGGCACGGGATCGGGTGATGCGGGCAGTTTAACGTCTTTCCGGACGAAGTACAGTTTAACGTCGTGTGTTTAGGACGAAGCGGACGGTTTAACGTCTTTCCGAACGAATTACAGTTTAACGTCGTGTGTTGAGGACGAAGATGCTTGGCAGTTTAACGTCTTGCAGCGCGGACGATGGGGGCTAGGCAGTTTAACGTCATGCAGCTTGGACGTATGCAGTTTAACGTCGTGCAGGACGTGGTGCAGTTTAGCGTCATGCAGGACGAATTACAGTTTAACGTCGTGTCAGACGAATAGCGTACAGTTTAACGTCTTGTAGCTGGGACGAAGTGCAGTTTAACGTCGTGCGGGACGTATGCAGTTTAATGTCGTGCATGACGTATGCTGAACGGTTTAACGTCTTGTCGCTCGGATGAAGTGCAGTTTAACGTCGTGCGGGACGTATGCAGTTTAACGTCGTGCAGGACGTATGCAGTTTAACGTCGTGCAGGACGTATGCTGAACAGTTTAACGTCTTGTCGCTCGGACGAAGTGCAGTTTAACGTCGTGCGGGACGTATGAGCCGACGATAGGTCCGTGTCACTTCGCGCAAGCCTAGGGGGGCCGCACGGGAAGACGACGCACGGTGCGGGCACCCGGGATGAGGGTCATCGGGCGCCACGCAGGCGGGTACCCAAAGGGGGTCAAAGGGGGCGACCCTGGCGGTTTGCGCGCAAAAGAGGAGCTTTGCGCGCAATACCGCGGGTCGGCGCGCAAATGGATGGGTTGGCACGCAATTGGGCCAGCACTTTGCGCGTGAATGATAGAGATTGCGTGCACCGGGCTTCGGATAGCGCACGGGGGCAACGGCTCATTCTCTAATGAATGGCCACTTTGAAAATGGGGGGTGCGCGCAATCGGGCTGGATTGCGCGCACCCGGGGGCAATTGCGCGCAAGAGGCTTCTGTTGCGCGCAAATGCCTTTGAGTGAAGGGTTATTCAAAGGAAAGGAGCCAAAGGGATTGCGCGCGAAGGCGAACCTCGAGGCTTTCTTGCGCAAAAGAAAAGAGGTTACCTGAAGATCGGCATTGCACGCGGAAGGGGTTGGATTGCGCGCACGAGAGACCTTTCGAATTCTGGCAACCTTCAAAACGTTGGGGGTCGCCTTGTATTTATAGGCCACCCCGGGTGCGGAATCCAGTTCGCGGGCGCGGAATCGGGCCCGGCGCGCAAGGGAGTCGCGCGGGCAACTGGCGCGCAAAATTGCGCGCCGGCCCAGCGCATTGCGCGCATCCCGGGAGGTTTGCGCGCGGCTCATCAACTTTGCGCGCGGGTCTCCAAAATTCTGCGCAATGCCTCCGGGCCCTCCGAAACATGCTTCCGACTCCAAATATGACCTCGCTTTCCGCATCCGGATCTTTGTTTGGGAACAACGGACTTTTCCGGCGTCTACAGGATCAATGGAGAATTAATGGAAGAAGATGGGGATATTTTGTGATGAAAGGAAATAATTCTCGAGAAGTCAGATTGGACACCAGCCCACAGATGAGAATGTGGGGACCAACATACAGGCCCAATGAATCACACAATTCGTGGGCATCTAGAAGACATGTATAGGAACAAATAATGCTTCAAGATCCAGTTATGATTCGGCCTCCATGGTGGTCATTAAGGTAGACCAATTTGGAGATAAAATTATGGGCCAGATTCTGGGGCCCAGAAAAAAATCCTACCAATACGATCATATCTAGGAATCCACAACTTCAAATGGGACCAAATTTACAGGTAGTTATGAGACATCTGGGGATCCATTTTCTTCTTCTATGACCCACTCTGATTCATCCATCTAGAAGGTCTTACAAGCGCGTCTGTTCGGTGGATGAAACATGGTTTCCACCTCATGTCAAGTGTGGAAAAGTCCAAGCTTCACCAGCTTTCCACCACCCTAGGCCTACCATAATCATGTGGGATTATTTTTACTATTGGAGGATCGACCCAAGGATCCCAAAATTCATATTTAAGGATGTGGTAGTGGAGGAGTTTTTAATCTTTTTTGTTTTTTTCAATTGTAATGTTATGCTGTGATTTTGTTGTCTCAAGTTTGTCTTTCACATGTAAGTTGTTCAATTCACTTTAGTTTCTTAATAAAAGCTCTTATTTTACTCTTATTCTGTTTTTCTTTATATCACTTTGATACTGTTGGTTCAAGGTGTGAATTTATTCACACCAAACCTTGTCAAATTATTCAGAAAATTGTGGAGTGATCATTTTATTTTTATTTTTTTATTTACTTCTTCAATTCCTTGCTCATGAGTCTACTTCCCGCTTCCATTGAAACCATAGAATAAATGGAGGGATAATCCACTTATGGGTTGATCGAAGGGAGTAGAAAGGGGATGGATTGGATTTTATTTATCACCCCATTAATGTATAATCACTTATTTAATTGATATTTGTATTTGATTATTTTTAAACTCCATCATCCTTGTTGAATTTAAGGCCACACACTTCAAGTGCTAATATGAACATTTATCTTGAAGTGCTCAAAACTGTGATCCTTCAAGTGTATAGGTGATTAGTATTAAAGGGTGTAGGTATTAAACCAGTAAGTGATGATGTTGTTTTATCTTCTTAAATGAACCCATCTCAAATAAAAGAAATTGAAATCATTGAAAAGGAAATACGTCCAATCCACCACAAGTGATAACCTAGGATCAACTCACTCTTTTAAATTGAATTCAATTAAGTCTCTTATAGTTCATTTAAAACCATATTAAATCAACCCAAGTTGGTCACCTCATATCCAAAAACAATCCATAGAATGTACATGTCTGTAGGTTACTTCTTAGGTCTATGAGGATTCGATAACCCAAGCTAAACTACAAGGACCATTCTACCTTCATCTCTTGGGTAAATTTCAGCATGAATCAGTACTGAATCATGAGGTTTTACCATGGTAAAATAATCTTTCATATGATAAGAATCTAGTGAAGATATTATATCATAAAGAGAAGGTTCTATATAACCAGACAATGCACCTGGTCAAAGTGATGTGGTAGAGCCACGAGTTTGAGGAAGCAAATTAGGAACAAGAAGAGGTGATGAAATAGAAATTAAATTATCTATTTTAATATAAGAAATGAAACTTTATGGGGTGAAATTTTATAATAGTGGAATAATTTAATGAATTTGTGATTTAAAAATGATATTCCCTTTCAAAATGAATAGATTCATTATTAAATAAATCATATAATACACAAGCACTATTTTCGTTATTTGTAACCATTATAAATTATAAACTATGAGATTTAAAATAGTCTTACACATCATAACTATTCATACTATATTCATTGTATAGTGATTGTTTATATATTATGGGTTATGATAAATCTAATTGACACATATGAAATAAGTGATAGACTCGACTAGTAGAATCGTACCCGATAATGCCCTTTTATTAGAGAATCCTAGAGAGATAGAATCACTAGTATTTTCCCTTAACCAAGACCTAGATGAGAATAAAAAATTAAAGAATGAGTGAATACATTTATAGGAAATGTTCAAGCTCATTGAGATCACAACCTAAACCATGTTTGTAGGATAACACCAAGAAAACTCACCATTGTGCACCTTACCCTTAAAAAATTTACTATTTTAATAATGGTATATTTATATAGACCCTAAAAGTATGATTTTTTGTATTTATTAGAATGATTATATTTATATTTTATTACTTTATAATAATTAAATAATAACTTTGATTTTAATTATCTTTTGATACGATTAAACACAAATATTATTTTTACGATGTGTATTGAATCAATGAACACACTATTTTTATGAATTAATGAATTTTTTAAATACATTATAATTTAATAAAATATTATTTTTATATAATATTTATTAAATATAAATTATAACCTAATTTTATAACATCAAATTTAATTTTTATAAGGGAATTTTTTTTAAAAAAACAATATTTTTAAATAAATGATGATTTTATTTAAAAGTGAAAATTCATATATTTAGAAAACTATTTCAATGAAATGAATATTAATTTTGGAATTGATATGTCAAAATTATACAATAGTGTTTTTTTTCATAATTTTATGAGGTAGTTGAATGTTTCGATAATAGTTAAATATGTTGTAAATATACAGTATGTATTAAGACATCATATTGGCTGAAAATTGATTTGATATTTTCCATAAAATATATGTATAACTAAATTTATATTTCCTTATTATTATAATATTTTAATGTTATATTTATTAATTTTATAAGGCCCTAATTAATTCCTTTAAAACTATATTTTATTTTTTTCCTAAAAATATATTTATAAACATTGAACACTTCCACGTCACCAAGTGTATTATTTTAATGATTTTAGTTCTTATCCTTATAAAATCAATAAATTAAATATTATTTAGTAGAAAAAATGTGAAAATACCATCGTTTGGTATATGGTATTGATTAATTAATCATGTAGAGCCTAAAACTACATCTAGAAATTAATAAATAATTACCCTATCTTGGGCTATATAAACCAACCAATTCTCTTAATTTTATTCACTCAAAACCATTTTAGAAGAAATTTACTCTATAATTCCTTCTCTAGAGTCCTACCAAGGGTCCCCAATCTCTTAAGATGCTCCTCTCAAACTTTAAGAGGCACCCTCTCATGGTAAGGGATCCACACCTTCTCCTTTTTATCCAATCACCTTCTTTATGTTATGCCTTTTAATTTACAATTTTTCATGTTGGGATATGTTCTAAAACATATCTATTACTATAATTATTATTTATAAGTGAGTAGAGACTACTTTAACTCTTAGAATTCGCTTCTATAATTCATTATATATATTGGAATTCTTATACCTTAATTATTATGTGATTTTCCATTACAACAATTCTGTAGTGAATACCCATCCCAATTTCCAATAAATTTTATTCACCTAAATGCTCCTATAAAATATTTATTACAAGATTACATCTATGTATCTTTCACTCCATAATCATGGGATTAAAAGTGATGAATTAAATCTTTCTTTTCTATGGTCTGTGTGTCACACTTATGTATGTACACAATATGAATGTGAAGGGTGGGCCATAATTATTTATCCCTCCAATGCATTGAGAAATGTGTATAAATAATGAGACATTATGTATTGGATTAGGGAGTGAAAATTTTCTATTATGGAACATTTTCCACCATGTGATGTTTTCTTGGTAGTGATCCTTGACTTATTATTATGTCATTTTTTATGTTATTGAAACATTCCAATTTTGGCTTGTGGTTTTCATATTATATAAAGCCACATTGATAAAGATTATGATTTTGATCCTTTTTAAATATTTTTATATTCCTGTTAACATGCATGTATAAAATTCATCATGTTATTATTTTATTATTCCATTAATATTATTTATATATCATCCCTTTCTTATGTATGTTCCCACGTGATCCCATGTAGTTTTAGAAGATAAATGGAATATAAGCACAAGTTATAGAGTTTTCAAATAATTTTATTTTTTATTTTTTTGAATGTTGTTATTTTATATACATAATTACCCAAATACAGTTGTCCACATGATCTTCAAGGGTTGTATTAAGTGTATCTTTATGTAATAAATCATGAATTATGGTTTATTAACATTATAAGATGTCATATCCTTGAAATTGTAGAGGAACCATGGAATAACTTTATATAGGAGTCTTCTTACCCTTTTGTAGCACATATACCTAAATATTCACCACTATATAGTGAAATGTTTAGTGGTGCCCTTATGAAACAGTTGTATTGTTCCCTTTACCCTTCTATATACTCACCCATACATTGATATAACCCCTTAAATTCATCAATACCCCTATGTAGTAGTGAATTACCTTGATAAAACATTGGAAATAGAATTACAACCCATACACAAGCTTCACTTATACTATTATGTAACCTTATATAGTTAAACATACACAACACTTTCCCCTTGTGTGAGGGTAACATGAAATCTATAATACAACATGAATAACACAATATTAAAAGAGTATTGGTATATATTAATTAAAAAATAATAACAAAAACAAAGGTTTATGAAATATATCCTATTACTAATTCTATAACATAATAAAAATCATTTTTTTATTTCTATTAATTCCATGAAATGAATAAAAAATTTATAAACCAAGATTTTAACCATTTATCAAATTAATTCCAGATTCAAAAATGTATAAAATATCACTTAAATTTCTCATATTTGGATCAATTCGAGGGTATATTATCAGTGAGAATTTGTTAACAATTTTCAAATATCTAATATACTAGAAATAAAATAGTTTCTTAGGAAAATTAGACTTAAACTACCATTAGTTCTTTCCTTAGGTGGGTGATTGCATCCTCCCTCAACAAAGTAAGGGCCTATCAGGGGTTCTCCTCCTCTTCATAAAAAGTTATCTATTATTTATAATATTAAATATTATTGATAATTTGAGACACTAATGCTTCTTTGGTTGATTCATACCCTCATAAAAAGTTTATCTTACACAGTTGGACAATACGATCCATTGCATGAAGGGAATGTTAGTTGACCATGCCAGCTCTCATCTTTGATAACATATAGTGATGTTTTTCAATCTAGCTTCCCAGCTAACCCAATGGTATGTAGTTTTTAGGCCCTAGATATTATTACATTCCCTTAAATAGATCATAAGGTTCATATCAACTATATATAAAACCAAAATAACTTCATCTTTTAGGCTGAAATCATTTTTAGGGAAATACTATGGAAATTTTGATATATGATTAGCCACTAGATCCACAACTGATAAGTAGGAATATTATGAGAAATAAAGTCCTTCATTTCAAGTTTTTTCAATAAAGGCAGTGGATTGACTTTTGGGAATATTCAAGGTTCTATTAAAAAAAATACATTTTTATATCATTCATTTCTACCAATATTCTTGGAGGCTCACTATCATAATCAGTGAATTATTTTAGATCCTAATCCATATCACCATCCATTAGTTTAGAAACAGATTCCACATAACCCATTGAATTCCCAAGATCCTTCTCACCTATTGGTTTGAATAATATCCTAATTAGGAAATTTTTTTTTAAATGTAGGTAATGAAAATTTAGGTTGATGTTATGGAATGAATAATTACATAAAACACATGTATTTATAAGATCATATTACATATCCAATGAAATCAAGGTTATCTGAGATTCATCACTGGAATTAGCTACAACACCATAAAAAGATTTTGTACTAAAGTACTATAGATAGGCACCACTTCCTTATACACTTCAACATCATAATCCAACTCATTGGATACTGTGGGAAAGAATTAAACTTTGTTTTCTAGCTCTGTGATGAATGAATAGTGATTTGGCATTTAGTACATGGGAAAATAATTGGAGGATATATGAGGATTTGAATTTATATTCAGATCCTCAAGTTATAAAGATCCTCAACATTCTTGGACATCATATTCATTTTTAAAATGGTTAATCCCCCACAACATTGGGAGGTAGACCTTATAGTCCCACTAGGAAGTCTTATATTGAAGTAATGCATTTCTCACTTCATAGCAACCTAGGAGATCCTCTCCTCCACTCCATTATCTATCCTAAAAAACTAATACATAGCCCTTTTTATTTTTGTATCCAACTCAAGTTAATATATATGTTTTTTTTCAATTAATATTTTTTTGTTATGATAGTTGCTAGTTTTGGGGGTTATTTAGACCAGTTATATTTAATCAAACTTCTACCCACCTCAATCTTCCCCTTTAATCTTTAATGAAGAGTCTATATAATCCATGTTTCATCCTAATGAATACTTATCACTTAATAAAAATTACTATACATCCTTGATTATCTTGTCATATTCTCCATTTTCATGAGGATACCCTTCAAACATCAAAATTATTCAATCAACAAAGACTTCTTCTTGGTCATGGAATAATACAAGTACCTATAAATATTTGGTATGATCCATAATTTCTAAACAAGGCACCACATACCCAACCTTATAGTGGTTATGGTTGGGAGTGATAATACATTTTTATCTTGAGTTACATCACTACTTCCTCTAATTAAAAAATAACCACAACCAATAAAATATAGTCATGGTTTCAGGGAAGGCTGCATCATATGTTATTTCTATAATTGAATATAGGTGAGTAAATGGAGAAATTTTAAGCACAACCTTAGTGGTACGCGAAGTGTCATCATGCTTCTAGTCTCATTTCCCTAGGTGTACCTCAGTAACAAGTATAACCACCCTAGAAATATCATATAGATGATATATAGTATGCCTCATATCTCCCTATACTAAATCCACATATTCAATAAGATACCTCCTCCTTGGATAGTCTCCCTTCCAGAAATTAGACTGTCCTCCTCCCTACCAAAAATATTATTTCAATTGTTAATATTTATTAAGAATAATGTATCTTATAATTTACCTATGTTACACTACTATAGATTTGAATGTAATCTATAAGATGTATGATCATCATTTTATGTGATGAAAGTGTGATCATCTCAAAGGATCCCTTATATGATAGAATCTAATAGAACTATCAGGTGATCATGGGGCGGTGTTAGTGATGAACCCTTGTGTATATTCAAGATGTGATTCACTAGAGGTGGTTAAAATGCCATGTGAACTTGTATGGGTTTTGTGTATTTTATATGATATTTCCATCGATGCACGAAACAAACACCTCGACTCAAAAATTCACCATATGTGACCTCTTTATAATGATTCCTTATACTTTATCTGTAATCACCATTGTTAATTTGTTAAAAAAGATAATTATAAACTCATTGTGTGAAAAAAACATTTTGAATCACTTAGACCCATTGATTTGTGGATGATATACCACTATTATATTGATCATAATTTTCCTTAAGTGCATATTCATATGGTAGATAGGTTTTTGGAACTTATAACCCCTAAATTGTGTGATTCCCCACCAATATTTCTAAGTGTCCCAATCAAAGAAAGGTACATCACTTTGACTTCTGTGCTTTATTATATCATATGTCAAGGAAAGCACAACTATATTGTCCAAATACTTTTAGACATATTATTACATGATTTTTAAAATAATTATCAAATAAATACATCCCAAATAGTTTCTTAGAAAAAATATGTTCATAAGACATTAAAAAAACATAAAAATAATTAATTTACGTTAATATCCATAATGATTTCCTAAATCCATTAGATCACCTAGAACATGATAGGGTAACCTGGGGAAGACATAAAATAAAGGGCTAAGCTATAAAGCTCGTTAAGGGAGTAAAGAGGGTTAATGATGAAAAAAATGAACCATAAGGTATAAAATGATATCCTAAAAGGAAAGGATCATGAATAATCATGTGGAAGGATAATACTGTCAAAATTTATCATAATTTCATGGAAACATAGGAAAATTTTAGAAACAAAAAAATGACATAAGAATTAGTCAAGGCTAATTTATTAGACAATATCACAAAGTGAAAAAAGTATCATCATTAGATTATTATCTAGGTCAACCCATAAAAAAATGTACATGGTTATGTGTTCCATAAAATGAAATCATTAATAAGGCTTACCATAACAATTTCTTATGGAATGAAATGGGTTGCATACTATTTCCTAAGATAATAGTCAATAGATATTTCATATATATTACAAAGAGAAAAGGAATTAATTATTTTAAACATTCATATTTTAGTAAATCATCCTTGGACTCAAAATATAATGTCAATTTTGAAAAATATCATGAGAAAGGGTAGATAATTGGGTATAAAAATAGACTTTCAAAACTGTGTTTTAAGGAATCAATTAAAGATTTATATCGAAATAATAAGTATGGAATTTACTTAGAAAAACATAGGTAAAATAGAATAATTATACCTAAAATATTTATTTATTTACTAAAAAAATTAATTTTATGAAATACATTAAATGATTATTACAGAAAAGGATTAAGTAATATAAAAGTGACACCAAATTGGGTTTGATTTTACATAAAGTGTTTGATAAATGAACTTAAGCCATGTATTATCCCATCCAAGGAAGGTAGAGTAATCTTGGTATATAATTAATAAAAAAATATAAATAATTTTTAATCATTATATCGAATAAAATAGAGAGATAAATAGAGTTAGAGAGATAATTTTTATAACTTAAATTAAAAGGGTGGTTTAGAGAGATCCCTTACCATATGTTACAGAATCACTCTACTCATTTATTAAAAATCCTAGAAAATCAAATTAGATTAATTAATTACTTAATTTTGAAAATTTTAAATATATATTTTATATACTATAATTTTGTTATTTTCATTTCTAACAGTTTCAATGAAATATAATGTTTAATTTTATTTTCCAAGAATATTTGTTTGATGGATCCAACATCATATCACTTGTGGATAATAATCAATGTTCTTTCCAATGAGACTACAATTTCTGAAGTAAAATGAAATTTTATTCTTGTCCTTCAAAATATTTAAGTGATTCCAAATATATTTTTTGTGTTTTTCATTGGGATGATTCATTTAGTGGAAGAATTAATGTTATATGGTTAATTCCTTAAGGTGGTTTTACTGACCTTCAAGAACTAGTTTTGTTTTATTTAATATTAGTTCTATATATTCATTACAAAACATGAAATAAGTTTTAATATAATTAATATGATCTTATTCAACCATAATAATATTTTTATGATCATCCTTGAAATTAATTCATAAAAATTAAGTACACTGTTCATAGAGGAAGTGAACCATTCATATTGTAAATAATGTTTTTTTTGAGAATCAATTGAGGGAAATATAAGAGTAAGGGTGGTAGAGATTACATTAACTCAAAAATATTCCAATACATATCAGATACTAGAGTTATTATACCATTTTGGACATAATTTGTTTAGAGGATGGTGAGGAATAAAAATTAAAAGAATCAGTTGATTTAAATACTTTCTACCTTGGATGTATCCTCTTGAGAGTCAACTTAAGGCACCCTTGGAATAGTCTTTTACTAAGAATCACATCACTAGGATGTGAGGGAGAGGATTGGGAATGTAATTGGATATAAATTAGGGGAACTCCATGCCTTAGAAATTGTGACGAGAAGTGGTGGTGTTTATAAGTGGAGAAGATGAGTGTTTTGAATATTATATTCATTAATTTATCATTTTGGAACAATGCAAAAAGTTGTATTTATTATGTACAAATAACTAGTAGATTCTGAATCTGAGTTTAAACTAAAGGGTTCTTACAATATCCATAACTCTAAAATTTATATATTTATCTTATAATGTTAAATATCATATATTTTCATATTTCACGACTCAAAAAATAAACTATTTTAGAAAACAGATAAACTATGATAACCCTACTTTTTTATTACAACTTAAACATGATTTATTAAATAAAACTTAACTTGAAACAACAAAGAAGATCGGGAGGTTTAGTGTCTTTGGGGATTAAGATCATTACATAAAAACTTAAAACATGAAATACAACATCTTTATTGAAAACTTCCTTTACATGACCACTACATTCCTTCATACTTAACATTGCACGGGATAACCTGAGGACATGCATAAGAAAAGGGTGAGCTATAAAGCCCAGTAAGGGAGTACACATGGAATAACATGAGGAGTAAAATACATGTTAGAAAATAGGCATATCAATAGAGCATAAAAGAAACATGAACATAAAGGCATGATAAAGCATGATAATCATAACATGGAAATGTGGCAACAACACTTAACATGGAATTAGCATGAGCGAAGGCTCATTGCACAAAAAGCATGAGTAAAACCTAATTTCACATGAAGCATGAGTAAACCCTCATTTCACTTGAATTAGAATGAGTCAACACTCATTGCACATGACGTATCATGATACTATACTTTACCCAATGCATTGGAGCACTATAAGGGCACACCCTTCTTAAACATTTCATTTCATGCATAAGTGTGCCACATGGATCATAAAACATGGGTTCATAAAACATAATCATTTATTCCACGATAAAGGAATGTGGAATTCATACATGAAACTTTAAAATCAATATTTAAATGTGCATAAAGGTGAATACCCTTGATGGAGAAATGGGCATGGTATTCACTACACAATGACATTGGATTAGAAAATCGGTGCGATTTCAGCAGTGTAACGGCGTGACATAAGAATTCATAAAAAAGGTTGATGAGAGAGAAAGGGGTTCCTCATCATATTTAAAATTAATGGAAATTAAGGAGGTAATATAGATACATGTCCCAAAAATTGTAATGGAATTTAGGTTCATGATACAAAATTATTGCTTGAATGTAAATGAGGAAGGAGAAGTTCCTTTCGGAATTTCGGCATAGTAACGGGTGTACATGGGAGGCATAAAATGAGAGAGAAAGGGGTCTCCCATCATTCAAACATACAGAGGGAAGTATGAGGGAGGTGTGAAACCATACCCAAACATTCATAATTGAAATTAAAAGGGAAAAACAACTTAAATAAAATTGGACAAAAATGAGAAAGGAAGAAAAAACCCCTTACTTGGAAGTGTGCTTCCAAAGGCTAGAGAGAGGCTTGTGAGAGGATTCTTGGGAGCTTGGGGCACCTTGGGAGGATTCTAGAGAGAGTATAGTAGAGGTTGGACGAACTCCAAGGGATTTTAGGGAGGAGGAAGTGGGAGCTTGGGTGGGTTTATATAGGAAAGGTGAGGGAATTCTTTATTATTTAGGTTTGGGTCCCCTTACATTAAATTAATCCAAACCACACACCATCCCATGGTTTTTGTCCATGGTTTTTCGAAAAGGGAAGAGGAAAAAAATATTTTATAAGGCCCAAGTCCGAACTTCTTAAAATAATAAGGTTGCTTATGTGGAGGTGAGTCACACTCCCATGGAAATTAATTTAAAAAGGAAAAGTGTTGAATATGTTTTGAGGGGTCCATTAATGCTTTTAAAAGTAAGTCAAACAAAACCAAAATCACATTATTTTAATGATAAAACATATATTGGCCGAACATAATAATTATGGTATTTTATTACATCACCATTGAGTCATTATGATGTCATAAAACACATTATATATTTAAATGGTATTTAATTTTTACCCAAAAATTTGACTGTCTCAAAAAATTATGAAAAATTCACCGTTGGATAATTTAGACGTCCTGATTCCAGAAATGACATTTATTTTATCTAATTTTTTTTTTCTAAATATGTTAATTTTCACTTTTAAAATAAAAACCAACATTTATCGAAAATTCACGGGTTTTGACAGAAATGGCTCTCAAACCTTAATATAAAATTTTAATTGCATTCATAAAATTATAAGATCATTTATATTTAATAAAAATTAATTTAATAATATTATTATTATTTTATTAAAATATTATTTAACTCAAAAATCCCTTAATTTAATAAAATATATTTCTTAATTAAATAATAACTAAAAAAACCATTTTTACTTTAAAAACTATTTACAATGTATCAAAAATGACTAGAAATTATATTCATTATTATATACAAAAATAATGTACATAAACATAGTATTACTTATTTGTTACATAACCCCTTAAAATATCTGCATAAGACCTAAGGGTAAGGTGTGCGATGGTGACAGACTCTTGGGGTGGCTCAGATAACATCGCTCGAGTGGTAATCTCTATCAACTTCCACTTTTCCCGTAGACGGTACCGTTCGAGCTTGACATGGTGAAGCTCAGCTTGGGCTTGGTCAAGGGAAAATCCCAAGGATGCCACCTCTTTTCCGAGCTCCGACAAATGGGCTTTGTATGGGGCAATTGTACTGGATGAGGCCATCACTTCTTTTGTCTGAGTAAATTGGATTTGTTAAAGTCCTATATTTATAATAATCATGTGATCACTGTACAATGACTATATTAACAACAGTCAAAATTCTTAACATAAAACCAAAGAAGTTGACATCTTATAAAAAAAATATTTTTCATAAAGAGACATTTAACTGGATCAAGAGGGATTTTCCATTAATGAAAATTTGGGTCGTTACAATATTCCCCCCTTAAGAAATTTCACCCTCGAAATTTTCCTTTTCCCACACTAAAACAAATGTGGGTAACTCAGCTTAATCATATCCTCCAATTCCCAAGTCGCTTCTTCAAACTTGTGGTTTCTCCACAACACCTTGACGAGGGGAATTGTCTTATTTCGTAGAACTTTTTCTCTACGATCTAAGATCTTCACTGGTTACTCCTCATAAGAAAGATCATCTTCCAATTATACCACCTCGGAAGAGAGTACATGTGAAGGGTCTGGTATGTACTTCCTTAATAGTGATAAATGAAAGAAATAATGTACTTTGGCCATAGTAGGTGGAAGTTCTAGTCGATAGGCCACAACCCCAACACGATCAAGAACCTCGAAGGGGCCGATGTACCTTGGAATTAAATTCTCTTTCTTTCCAAACCTCATGACCTTTTTCCATGGAGATATACGTAGAAACACCATGTCTCCAACTTTAAACTCAAGGTCTCGTCGACGATTATCTGCAAAACTCTTCTGTCGACTCTGGGATGCCTTGATATGCTGCTGAATGGTTTTCACCTTCTCCACCATTTCTTCGACCATTTTTGGTCCAGACAGCTTACGTTCACCGACCTCATCCCATCATGACGGTGTTCTGCACCTTTTCCCATACAGGGCTTCATATGGTGCCATTTGGATGCTCGAGTGGAAACTGTTATTATAAGAGAACTCAACCAGAGGAAGATGTTGATCCCATCCTCCTTTAAAGTCCATTGAGAATGCTCTCAACATATCCTCAAGTGTTTGGATAGTCCGCTCGGATTAGCCATCAGTTTGAGGATGATAGGCCGTACTGAAGTTCAGTTCTGTATTCAGATCATGTTTAAGACTCTTCCAAAACTTAGAGGTGAATCTTGGATCTTGGTCAGACACAATAGATAGTGGTACTCCATGAAACCTTACCACTTCCCTGATATATATCCGTGCCAGTTGATCTAATGAAAAATCCTCCTGAATAGCAATGAAGTGTGAAGTCTTTGTAAGACGATCCACAACAACCCAGATTGCATTGTTGCCTTTGGATGTCCTTAGAAGTCCGGTGACAAAGTCTATGGTGATGTTCTCCCATTTCCATTCTGGTATGGGAAATGGTTGCATCATCCCCTTAGACTTTTGCCCCTCTTCCTTCACTTGCTATTACACCAGGCGCTTTGATGTATATTCAGCGATCTCCTTCTTTATATTATCCCACCAAAAGTTTTCTTGGATATCTTGATACATCTTTGTGCTCCCTGGGTGAATAGTGAAATTTGAACTATGTGCATCATCAAAAAGTTCCTTCTTCAGCTCCAGACTTGATGGAACACATAGTCTTTTTCCAAACCGCACAATTCCTTCTTCATCAACATTAAACTCTGAGGATTTACCCTTTTTGATAGCTTCCACTTTTTCTTGAATTCCAACATCATCATTTTGAGCATCCTTTAACCTTTCCAAAAGAGATGGTTGAGAAATCATTTGTGAAAGGATTGATGATGTTCCCTTCTTTATGATTCCCACGTCCATCTTCATCAAGTCTAAGAAGATTGGACCCTTCTCAATTCTCATCATTGATAGAATCGCTGGATCCTTTCTACTTAGGGAATCTTCCACCTTGATCGCTTTCCCAGGGTGGTAATGTATTGAACAGTCATAATCCTTGATGAGATCTATCCATCTTCTCTGGTGAATATTAATCTCTTTCTGTGTGAATATATATTTAAGAATCTTGTGGTAAGTATATATCTCACATTTCTCTCCATAGAGATAATGCTGCCAGATTTTCAAGGCAAAGATCACAGCCACCAACTCTAGATCATGTGTTGGATAGTTTCGATCATGTATTTTCAACTGCCTTGAGGCATAGGATATCACTTTATCATTCTACATCAGCACACAACCTAATCCCTTCTTTGAAGCATCACTGAATACCATAAAAAGTTCCCCACTTGTGGGTAAAGTGAGAACGAGTGCAGTGATAAGCCTCCTTTTCAACTCCTTGAAGCTTTCTTCGCATTGATCACTCCAAGAAAACTTTACTCCCTTTCAATTTAGCTTGGTAAGAGGGTTGGACAATCGTGAGAAATTTCTCACAAATCGTCGATAATATCCAGCTAACCCCAAGAAGCTACGGATATCCGTTACCGATGTTGGCCTCAGCCATCCCTCAATTGCATCTGTTTTGGAGGGGTCCACATATATCCCATTTCTTGTGATGATATGGCCCACGAATGAGACCTCCTTCAACCAGAACTCACACTTGCTGTACTATTCATAGAGATTCTCCTTGCGCAAAGTCTCTAGTACAATTTTTAAATGCTCCTCATGATCCTCCTTGGTTTTGGAGTATATTAGAATATCATATATAAAGACTACCAAAAATTTGTCAAGGTAATCTCTAAAGACTCTATTCATCAAGTCTATGAATATTTCTGGATCATTGGTGAGTCCGAAAGGCATTACTATGAATTCATAGTGCCCGTATCTTGTACGAAAAGCAGTCTTGGGGACATCTTCCTTCTTCACCCTTACTTGATAATATCCCAAATTAAAATCCACCTTAGAGAAGTATTGTGCTCTACAAAGCTGATCAGACAAGTCATTGATTCTTGGGAGAGGATACTTGTTCTTTATCGTGATTTTGTTAAGTTCATGATAATCGATGAAAAGCCGCATTGACCCATCCTTCTTCTTGACGAAGAGGACTGGTGCACCCCATGGTGAAGAACTTGGGCATATAAACCCTTTATCCAAATTCTACCGTAGTTGTTTCTTCATCTCTTAAAGCTCTACAACAGCCATTCTATATAGAGTCTTGGATATTGGTAGCGCCCCAGGTATAAGTTCAATTGAGAAATCAACATCTCTTCTTGGAGGAAGACCAGGCAGTTCCCCGGGAAACACTTCAGCGAATTCCTTCACAATAGGCATTTCTTCAAGGATGGTTTCTTCCTTGTACTCAATCATCTGAGCCAGATATGCGTGCTCATAGGGCAGTAATATCCATGCTTGAGATGATGGAGCTAAATGAGATTCATCTTCCTCCTGACACTTGTAAATAATCGGGGGTCGATTCTCCATATGGAGTGTGATTTCCCTCTCCCGACAATTTATGTTAGCTCTATATAAGGAAAGCCAATCCATGCCAAGAATTTCATCAAATTCCACCAGAGGGAGTATGAAAAGGTTCTTCGGGAAATTAAATCCACAGATTATAATAGGGGAGGACTTATATTCATGGGATGCAATGATTTCCCCATTTGCCGTACTCACCGACATCTTTACTTCCATGATTTGTGGTGGTGCTGTGATTGTTCTACTAAACTTTCGAGATATAAAAGAATGCGTAGAACCTGAATCAAAAATTACGTTTTCTATTCTTGAATGAATAACTAGCATACCTATCACCACTTCATTTTCAGGGTTCACTTCGATAGAAGTGATGAAAAAAGCTCTTCCTTACTGTCTTGGAGGTTATTGGTTTCCTCCGATAACCCTTGGATTAGGGCACTGATTTTCAAAATTACCCGGTTCTTTGAATTTTTAGCACTGAACAATGCGTTGAGGTTTGAACGGAGCATTCCTCTCCTATATCGTAGCTGCGAGTCCTTCTTGCCGATAGTTAACATCTAGGTGCCCTTCTCTTCCACACCTGAAGCATTTTCTAGTCCCTTAAGGCAATTTACAGGGTTCTTCTTTTCAAACTTTTGGAAAGTGGGGTGCTGGATCTTCTTAGCACCGTTGGATTTATCCATCAAACCACCAGCATTGAAATCCACCTTAAGCTTCTTGTCCCCATGATACCCCTGTGATTCCCCGATCTCCATTTTGACCTTGAGGGCACATCGGAAAATTTCCTCATAGCTGTCGAAGTCACGGATCGCTAATGCTTTCTGCAAGCTAGGCTTCAGCCCACTAAAGAAGCGGTCAACCTTGCATTTGGGGGTAACGACAAAGTCGGAAGTGTATCGTGCAAGCCTTGTGAAGTTTTCCTTATATGCTCCAACAGATTCTTCATCTTTTTTTGCTTGAGGGAAAGGAAGTCCCTTTCCATCTTAAGCCGGAGGGTGAACGAAAAATATTTATCGAAAAACATCTTCCGGAAATCCTTCCATTCCAAAGCCTCGATCTCCTCCTCAGGCTTTGTATTTTTGATCAACGTCCACCACTGATCAGCTTCACCCTCCATACGATAAGCATCCAGGAGAACCTTCTCTTGTTCAGAACATTGGAGGATGGAGGAGATATTTTCAATGGAGTTGATCCATTGTTCAGCGATCGTGGGATCAGATGATCCACTAAAAGTAGGAGGACTTTGTCTCATGAAGATCTCGATAGCAACTTGTTCTTTCTTAGGGGGGTTGAACATTCCTCTTGACCCGCGTTTCTATTCAAAACTTGAGTTAGCTGAGAGAGAAGCGTGACAAAGTTTGCGATTCCCGCTCCCATTGGATTTGACATCTCATTAGTACAGTCATCACACTGATCTTCACAACGGTTTTTAGCCCGAGTCCTCCTATTACCGGCCATTGGCTGGAATAAAAGGAATTTATGGGTAACACATAAAGGGTAATCCAAAGACAAAATTTGATGACTCATAAATAAACTTTTATTTCCTTAACTCATGAGTCTATAGGCTTGAATCTTGTCTTTTCATGATCTACTTTCTAACATATATTCTTAGGGGAATTTGTACCTTATTAAGGGTTCATACTAAGATTGTGAATTTATCAAAACATATCCCCCAGGAGTGTCGTAACCAAGAGTGTAGAAAGGCCCGTTGTCATGCACCAGTTCCCATTCGAGTCTAGCTCAAAGAGGTGTTTTTAGGTTTTACCCCTAAGATACATCTGTACTAGAGCCGCCTCTACCTGCTCGTATCCAGACAGAGATGTATTTGTTTGATAAACCACTTACATAGTACTTACCAAAACTTAGGGATGTTTTTATTATACTTAGTCTTGTATCTAAGGCTTTACTAGGGTTTCCTAATCCCAAAAATAACTAAACCTATCCTCTGATACCAACTATGACAACCCTTATTTTTTATTACAACTTAAACATGATTTATTACATAAAACTTCACTTGATACAAAAAATAAGATCGAGTGGTGTAGTGTATTTGGGTCTTAGGATCATTACATAAAAACTTAAAATATTAAATACAACATCTTTATTGAAAACTTCCTTTACATGACCACTACATTCCCTCGTACTTAGCATTGCATGGGATAACCTGAGGACATGCATAAGAAAAGGGTGAGCTATAAAGCCCAGTAAGGGAGTACACATGGAATAAAAAAGGAGTACAATACATGTTAGAAAATAGGCATATCAATAGAGCATAAAAGAAAGATGAAAATAAAGTCATGATAAAGCATGATAATCATAACATGGAAATTTGGCAACAACACTTAACATGGAATTAGCATGATCCAAGGCTCATTGCACATAAAGCACGAGTAAACCCTCATTGCACATGAAGCATGAGTAAAAACTCGTTTCACTTGAATTATCATGAGTCGACACTCATTTCACATGACTTATCATGATACTATACTTTACCCAATGCATTGGAGCGCTATAAGGGCGCACCCTTCTTAAACATTTCATTTCATGCATAAGTGCGCCACATGGATCATAAAACATGGGTTCATAAAAAATAATCATTTATTCCATGATAAAGGAATGTGGAATTCATACATGAAACATTACAATCAATATGTAAATGTGAATAAAGGTGAATACCCTTGATGGAGAAATGGGCATGGTATTCACTATACAATGACATTGGCTTAGAAAATCAGTGCGATTTCGGCAGCGTAACGACGTGGCATAAGAATTCATAAAAAAGGTTGATGAGAGAGAAAGGGGTTCCTCATCATATTTACATGTAATGGAATGTAAGGAGGTAATATAGATATATGTCCCAAATTTTTTAATGTAATTTAGGTTCATGATACAAAAGTATTTCTTGAATGTAAATGAGGAAGAAGATGTTCCTTTAGGAATTTCGACATAGTAACGGGTGTACATGGGAGACATTAAATGAGAGAGAAAGGGGTATACCATCATTAAAACATAAATAGGGCAGTATGAGGGAGGTGAAAAACCATACCCCAACATTCATAATTTAAATTAAAAGGGCAAAACATCTTAAAGAAAATTGGACAAAAATGAGAAAGGAAGAAAAAAACCCTTACTTGGAAGTGTGCTTCCAAAGGCTAGAGAGAGGCTTGTGAGAGGATTCATGGGAGCTTGGGGCACCTTGGGAGGATTCTAGAGAGAGTAGGTCAGATTTTTTAAGAACTCAAAGGGATTTTAGTGAGGATGAAGTGGGAGCTTGGGTGGGTTTATATAAGAAAGGTGAGAGAATTCTTTATTATTTAGGTTTGGGTCCCCTTTCATTAAATTAATCCAAACCACAAACCATCCCATGGTTTTTGCCCATGGTTTTCAGAAAATGGAAGAGGAAAACAATATTTTATAAGGCCCAAGTTCTAACTTCTTAAAATATTATGGTTGCTTATGTGGAGGTGAGTCACACTCCCATGGAAATTAATTTAAAAAGGCAAAGTGTTGAATATGTCTTGAGGGGTCCATGAATGCTTTGAAAAGTAAGTCAAAAAAATCCAAAATCACATTATTTTAATGATAAAACATATATTGGCCGAAAATAAGGATTATGGTATTTTATTACATCACCATTGAGTCATTATGATGTCATAAAACACATTATATATTTAAACGGTATTTAATTTTTACCCAAAAATTTGACTGTCTCAGAAAATTATGAAAAATTCACCGTTGGATAATTTCGACATCCTGATTCCATAAATGACATTTATTTTATCTAAAAACATTTCTAAATATGTTAATTTTCACTTTTAAAATAAAAACCAACATTTATCGAAAATTCACGAGTTTTGACAGAAATGGCTTTCAAACCTTAATATAAAATTTTAATTGCATTCATAAAATTACAAGATCATTTATATTTAATAAAAATTAATTTAATAATAATATTATTATTTTATTAATATATTATTTAATTCAAAAATCCTTTAATTTAATAAAATAGATTTCTTAATTAAATAATAACTAAAAACACCATTTGTACTTTAAAAACTATTTAAAATGTATCAAAAATGACTAGAAATTATATTCATTATTATATACAAAAATAATGTACATGAACATAGTACTACTTATTTGTAACATAACCCCTTAAAATAGACACATAAGACCTAAGGGTAAGGTTTGCGATGGTGACAGACTCTTGGGGTGGCTCAGATAACTTCGCTCGAGTGGTAATCTCTATAAACTTCCAATTTTACCATAGACGGTCCCATTCGAGCTTGACATGGTGAAGCTCAGCTTGGGCTTGGTCAAGGGCGAAGCCCAAGGATGCCACCTCTTTTCCTAGCTCCGAAAAATGGGCTTCGTATGGGGAATTCTACTGGATGAGGCCATCACTTCTTTTGTATGAGTAAATTGGATTTGTTAAAGTCCTATATTTATACTAATCATGTGATCACTGTACAACGACTATATTAACAACAGTCACAATTCTTAACATAAAACCAAAGAAGTTGACATCTTATAAAAAAACTATTTTTCATAAAGAGACATTTAACTGGATCAAGAGTGATTTTCCATTAATGAAACTTTGGGTCGTTACATAAACAAATATCCCAAAAAATTGTTTGATGTTAATGTTTGAGAAAATAAATCCATTTTATTAGAATAATTTTCTAAATATGAGAAAATTAATTTTTTAACAAAATTTTCATCTATTTGACCAATATCAATTTTAATATTATTATTAGTTCTCTAACCCTTTGAAAATTTACTTAAGGTCCAAAATAATTATATTATCACTAAAAAACAACATAATATTTATTTATAAGTCATTTTTATGAATAAAAATTTTCTTTTAAATAATATTTTTTATTATAAAAGTTTAATTAAAATAATTATGTTTTTAAAATACAAGAACTTTAATTATCATATTTAAAACACTCATTTACTTGTACCGTGGTATAAATATATCATATATTTATTTTATAAGATACGTTAATATTATTTAATAATTCTATAGTTTAGGATACTATTCTAATAGACATGTTACTAATTTCAACAGTCAGAATATGAATCCAATGTTCATATTTATAATAGTCATATATAATCTTTTATTTCAATAAATACTTAATATTTCATTCATTCTTCATGTACATATATTTTATCTAAAGTTTATATTTTTATTTTAAAAATTATTATTTCATTACTATCATTATTCTTCATTTTTATGTTTTTGTTCATGAGTGTGGTTATTCGTGGGGATTGAGAGGATTCCAATTTTCCATTAATATTATCTTATTTTCCATTTTTTGTCTGGTAATAATACTTCAATTATTATGGACCTTTTTAATTCTCTAAATTTAATGTTAAAATTAATATAATAAATCTCTCTAGTCACATCATTTGGTAAATTTGTATTATGTAATATTATTTCACTAAACATGACAAAATTTTAGAGAGAGGATATTCCATTGATAAAATTTGGGGTCATTAAAATATTCACCCATTAAAAAATTTCACCCTTGAAATTTTATTTCTTGTACTAAGGTGAAGAAATGTGAGGGTACATATACATCATGGATTCATCTGATTCCCATATCAACTCCTCGTACTTATTGTTTCTCTATCATACATTGAAAAGGTGGGTTGTCTTATTGCATAGAATATTATCTATACAATCCATGATCTTCACCGACTGCTTCGCACAAGAGAGATCAATTTTCATATATACTGCCTTTGAATATAGTACATGTGAGGAATTTGGTATGTACTTACATAATAGGGATACATGGAATACAACGTACACTTTAGAAATGGTTGGTGGGAGCGTGAGTCGATAGTCCATAGCTTCGATTTGATCGAGAATATCAAAGGGGATGTTTCTGACACTTTCACCAAGGCACACATCTATCTATCACAGAAGTGCTAGTTGTTTCCCTTTATTCCCACTTTCCAAAGGAGGGTGGAATCCATCACTTATTCTGGGATGTTTTCTCCTTGATCAAAATGGGATTAAGGGATGTTGGTTCCTCCTTCTATGGATTACTCCTCAGAACTCGCTGCCAAGTCTGAGTCACCCTCATAGAATTGAGTCATTGTTCATGAATCTCATTACCAACGCAATATATTTGTGAAAAATGGTTAATTATAAAGCTTCTGTCTATACATTACAAGGGATCCTGATAGGGAAAAAACTGTCGGTTGTAGTAGATGGTAAAAGCATGCATGTCCAGGCATCTCTGGATGCGTGTACATTGGGAGAAAAGTATTCTTCCTAATAATAAGTCATCCCAAGGGTTAAGAACCTGAGGTATCCCATATCGATCGCATTGTGTCTTATGCTAGAGGAATGTCTATGCTATTTTCCTTAGCTTCCCATGTTTAACATTGGGTATGCCGTGAGTTTAACGTCTAGTGGAGACAGTTACTCCAAAGGCATGTCTTCTGAGGTTTTACTCAAGCATATCAGGTTTAACATAAGGTAGGCTGTGAGTTTAATGTCTTACAAAGATAAAATGAGAGTGATTAGAACATCCCATAATGATGGATAATATTATTAAGTCTCTATGAGGGAGAACCTGGAAGGTTTACCAGATGAATGAATCAGAACACCCAATAGGGAAGGATCCAAGGTGGTGTGTCCCATAAAGGGAAGATATCACACTGTGAAGACTGATCTAGACACTACTGAGTGTTTATTTGAAAGATTAAACCCTAGAGAGGGGGACACCAGATGGATGGATCAGAACGCCGAATGGGATCAGACCCAATATGGTGTGTCCCATAAAGTGAAGATGTCACACCGTGAAGGGTGATCTGGACACCATTGGGGGCGTATCAGGGAGAGTTAACCCCCGAGTAGGGAACACAAATTTTTACCATTGGATGGGATTGAACCTCAGGGAGGTTTCCTATGTACCCTGTATAGATGATAGCGATAAAAACCCACATAGTTGGAAGGAGTGATGAATCAGGGTGTACAAAAAGAAGAACGACATGGAGACATACCGGGGCTTATGCATGGATAGTGGACCATCGCAATAGAGACACTGTTGGTTGGATGGTTATGGGTTGTGTGGGTATTATGCATGGTTAGCTGCATGGGTGCCATAAGGAGTAGCGATATGATGAATGGGATGATCTCGCTGGGATGTGGAATCCTTGGTAAGAATCAAGATGATGATGGATAATTGAATGAAGTTGATGTAAGGAATAAGATGGGACTAACATAAAGATGACAGTGATGTTGGGATTGAACCTCAGAGAAGATTCCTACATATCCTTGTGGTGGGGAATCAAAGTATACATATTTCGGTGGGGCGATGGGGAACCTGAGGAGGCGGATAGTGATAATGGATGCATGGATGGGACCCGAAGGAAGTAGAACCTCCAGGTGAGGGCATAACCTTCTCAAAACACAAAGGCTCCAGGGAGAGACTAGGATGGGACATGGGTGATGGGCTTGAACCTCTAAGAAGCGTCTTATGTATCTTTGTAGTAGGGAATAAAATTCTATGTAGTTCATTATGGGTCATGGAACTAGGGTGTACACAAAAAATAGCAACCCAATGACATGCTAGGGGGCGGTTAGTAGCCTAAGAGTTGGTCTGACGCCACTATGGGATGAACCATAGATGTGAGTCCCAGCAAAGGGGAAACTGAAGTTTACCTGTGTTTGGGGTTGAACCTCAGTGGGGATTCTTCCATACCATGTCAAGGAGAAAGTGATCAAAACCCATTTAGTTCGAATATGTATAGTTTAGCATCATGCAGGATAAGAGGGGAATATAGTTTAGCATCCTGTGGTATGAGGGTGAACCAACATAAACTGGTCAGTACTGATGGGTGATGGGCTTGAACCTCAGGGAAGATTCCTACGTACCTTGCTTAGAAAGGTCAATGGTCAATGTCCATGTAGTTCAGTGGCAAGGGACAGGGTTTACACACTAAGGAAGCCTAGAAATGGAGTCATGGTCGATTATTACTCTAAGATCATGTGATTCATGCTCTATGTGAGAAATAAGAGGCAACAAAGACCTAAAGATCGCATCGCAAAAGGTGCGTCTGTGAGGAATGGAACGAGGTTTAAACATGGTTAGAGTATCATGTGCCACTAAGAAGTGGAAATGATGAAAGGGGATTATGCATGGATGCTGCCTGGGTGCCACTAAGAAGTGGAAATGATGAAATGGGATTATGCATGGAAGTATCTTGGGTGATTCTAAGAAGCAACAATGGTGAAAGGGGATTCTACATGGATGCTGTCCGAGTGCCACTAAGGAGTGGAAATGCTGAAAGGGTATTATAAATGGAAGTTTCCCATGTGCCACTATGGAGCATCAATGGTGAATGTGGATTATTCAGGGAAGCTGACCAGGTGCTGCTAATGGGAAGAAATGATAAATGGGGCTTACACATGGAAGCTGTCTGGGTGCCACTAAGAAGTAGAAATGATTAATGAGTCTTATGTATGGAAGCATCCCAGGTGCCACTAAGGAGGGGAAATGGTGAATGGGGATTACACATGGAAATTTCCTGTAATTTCTTCCTCATATAGGGCCATGAGGGAATCCCAACTCATTTTTGGGTTGGGGCATATAATTGAGGCCTACACCTATGCGCTAGTGCACAAGCGAGATAATGCCAAGGGCATTGAATCAGTCTGAGAAAAAGGGAGATGAAAAGTGTGAATCACATGCCCAAAATTCAGAACACAATGGGGAGACATAGATAAGGGAGATTACTAATAAACATATTTGAATCACAGAATCCACATCGCGTTAGCCTGAGATGTAAACAAACAAACAAGGTCCAACCGTTGAATGTATTCGAAACACAGGACCAAACATGAAGTGTCTTCAAAATTCTTTTAGAGAATAGTACTAGAATGGTAGGTGAGCCAAAGAGGTATGGGACCATGCCATTAGGGGGTCCCTTCATACAAGAATGTGGTTGATGATTTGAATGAAGGACACACAAAGCATGAGGTGGAGTGATGGAATGATCAAATGGATTCTAATGCTTGGGAAATTATACCACTGTAATCATGGAATGAGGCATATTATTCTTTTCACGTAAGTAATCTCTTATTTGGAAAAAGAGGCATCCTATAATTGAATGATAAGGAATTATAAAATTTAAAGTCATGTAGGGAGGACTATTGTCATCTTATTCTTGGCGCATAAGGCATCAATTATTTGGAGCAAGAGGAATCCAATGTTTTTCACATAAGGTGTAATACAGTTTAAATTCATCTAGAGAGGACTATTGGAATATTATTCTTAGAGAATAATTCATCTCTTGTGTGGAGAAAGAGGCATCTTATGTTTTTCATATAGGGTGTACTACAGTTTAAAGTCATGTACAGAGGACTGTTGGCCTATTATGCATGGAACATAAGGCATATCATGTTTAGAGCAAGGGGAATACTATGCTTATCACATAGGGAATACCATAGTTTATAGTCATGTAGAGATGACTATTAGGCATAAGGCGCCTAAAAATGGATGGAGTTGGGACTTAAGCAAGGGCATCCCTTTTTGGTTCAACCTGGCATAAGAGTCAGGTGATGAGGTTTGGATGAGTTTCTTAAGAAATGGTTTGACTCAAGGAACTTGGGGAATTGATGACGGGAATCTAAACTAATGACATAGGAAATGAGATAAGAGGAATTTGTCAACTCAAGGTTTTTCATGGAGTGTGGGGGAGTATCTCAAATCATGGTATTCCATAGGTGGATGGTGGATGCGTATAAGGGTTCAATGTGAAATATCTGGGACACGACCAGAAATGTTCATGGTGAGACTCTCCATTTTTCATGCAGTTCAAAGATAGTAGCAAAGGGATTATCCCAAAGGGCTAGGATCGAAGCCCGAAATAGATCCCGAGCAGGGGGCGGGGGTGCAACCCCCATGGTATGGACCGATGGGCACAAAGGTAGAAGCTTCACGAAGAATAGGGATTCCTGAAGAATAGGGGTTCTCAGATCTTAGGGTTTCATGAAGGATGGAGCTTTGCGGAGCTCAGGGTCTCACGGAGCATGGGGATTTATGGAGCTCAGGTTCTCGCAGATCATGGGGATTCATTGAGATCAGGGTCTCGTGGATCATGGGTCTTCGTGGAGTTTAGGGTCTCACGAAGTAGTTTTGCAAAGGAAACATGATTGTGGAGCCTGACCTCACCTTATCATAAGAAACATTATTAAGAGAGTGATCTGTGAAGGATTAATGCTTCACGAAGCCTTGAGCAACCTGAATAGGGATCCCTCCTTCATAAAGGGAAGAGGACTTCCCAAAGGGAATCACTTCGCGGTGCTTGGGAGCACTGTGAAATGGGATATCGGTCACCGAAGGGGAAGCGTAAATGTAATTATGAAGGGAGTGATACAGATATATATAGGTAATGGATGTTGGTGGAGCTCTCCATGAAGAACAAATGTGCACTATAAATGGAAACAAATGCGGCGAAGGAAATCACGCTCTACAATCAGAGGTAGTTCCCTCAAGTTTCCTGGAGTTGTGGAGACTAATATCAAAAACATTGCGGTTCTCATGAAGACTCCAGTCAAGTTACTCAGACTTGGAGAGGCTTCCGTTAGGGCCTTTGCAGTGCTCACAGAGGCTCTATTCATGTTCCTATACTCCGTGACCATGGAGTGTTCTCTACAAACTAGTTTTTCATCCCATCTTCGAATGTCAGTAACTCTCAATCCAGAACACCATTTGGTCTCTACAAACAGTCAAATTGAATCTTGAAAAATGTTCTACGATCTTGGATAATCTTTAGAATCATTTGGCATATATTTTGGATGAGTTTTCTAGTGCCAACATGGGTGATGTACCTATGACTTTGATTAACACTCTTCACAAATATTTTGGATCACATCCAAGGAGATATATATAGTAAAACTATATATCCAATATCAAACTGTAGGCCTCATCAATTATTGTTAGTATAGAACATATTTTGACTCTGAGAATCCTTGGTGTGATCTTGAATAGACATGATCTTTTATAACATTTCTTATTTTCCATCTTTATCTTAGTACGTTGGTGTTATATATTTCATCCCTGAAAAAGCGATTCAAATGGGGGAATTTGGATTATTGAGAAGAAATAGTTTCTACATGAGAACTCAAGTAGAAAAATATATTGATCTTGTCCTCATTTGAAGTCTATTGAGAATTCCCTCAACAAGTCTTCTAGTGTCTGGATAGTTTGATTAGATTTTATATTAGTTTTGAGGTGAATAGTCATAATAAATCATAGTTTATTTTTTAGATAATGATTATAGTTTCTGAGGATTTTCATACAAAGATATTATTTCTTAATATATGAATACTCAATATATTGGAAAAATACATGCCTGGGGAGAGTAAAAGATTAGTTTCTTTGGAAACTATATTCAAAATATTTTTATTTCATGAATTATCTTCAAAAAATCCCACAATTATCGTCCCATTTATTACTATTTATAAAAATACCCTACATAAGACTTTCTTGATAACCTCAGGGAAGGGAATATAATAAAGGGTGAGAACATATTATCGGTAAGGGTCAACATGGATGATATCAAATGATGACTATACAAAGTCATATGATATGAATAATGGTATAAGATTATGAATATAACATAAAATGTTAATACCCAGTCTATCATATACTATAAACATGATTCGTTGCCTGAAATATCATCATTTCAAAATACATGAACCATAAGAGTGAGAAATCATCATAAGTCAATCATGAACTGTAGGTTCATTTAATATAAGTGTTTGACCATTATAACAATATAAACCATATCATATGTTGAGTTTTAGATCCAATACCATAAAATTACAATGGATCAAGCATCAACACATGCTTCCCATTTTATAGTGGATTAAGAATCATCAGTTATTTCTCTTATTGGATCAAGAAAATTAGTTTATTTCCCATTTTTGATCAAGAACATTTGTTTGTTTTCTATCATTATCTCTTGAGAAATAAATATTTACCCAATTAAATTGAAAGATATATAGTTCCCACATATCAAATAATCAATACATTTGTTTTCTACAACATCATAGAACATTAATCATATCATAACCCATAAAAATAAATGGTTTTCATAAATAATTGATTGTAGAATAACTTGAGTAACAAAAATGGGATTCATAAACATTTATTCAATTCATTATATCATAAATTGTTTAAAGGAAGGGGTTTTATAAATTCTTTTTCATCATAATCATAAAAATAACCCTTATAATTAAATAATATATATGGTATAATTAGATCAAATCCCCAGTAAAACATAAGCAAATCCAAAGGTTATTTTCATTGATGAATATAAATTACATAAAAGATCATGAAAATATTCTTGTGGAAAATTTATTTTTAATTTGAAATCACTTCATTAAAATATAAAATTTTTCCAAATATTAAGAGATTTTTTAGTTTTTAAACAATATCGAAATCTTTTAATGAAATATTTAAATAATTTTGTTGTTATAAAAGAATAAAATTTCATCCGTGCCATAAAATATAAAATAATGATTCCATTAACATTTTTATAAAAAATTAAAAACTATCACACTCAGAAAATGATAATAAGATAACTTTTAATATAAATTTAAAAGTAAAAAATGGGTAAAAATTTCATTAAACAGTTATTTGTGAATGTTAAAATGTTATTTAAATAATTTTTAGATAACTTGGACATGGATGAATTGGGTTTTTTTGATATAAGATAGAAATAAATTTTTTTTCTTTAAAAATATTATTTCAGAATATTGTGTGTATAATGGGGAGAAATTAAAGGAAATATAAATTTTCATTAAATAAATAGATATTAAGAAATTTCATTAATTTCTTGGGTGATCGGTCATAATATTTCATCATTATAAATTCAATCCTAAACAATCCTAATAAACATTAAGATTGTAACATAATACATTTTACCACTCGAGTAGCTTTTGAAACATTTTCCCCATTAAAGAAAAAAAATTATATGGATATTTATATAACATAATTTCTTAATAATAATCCAAAAAATTATTAATGGTAATTATGTGCAACACATAAATGGAACAAGTTATGTATAATTCATGTGTCCTATAGAAATAAAAGTTATATGAAAATATATTATCTAATGTCTTAATTTACTTAATATGATTTGGAAGTTACTTTATAATAAATATTGAATTACTAAAAATATATTAAATAAACAATATCATATATATCATACCATATAAGACTCACTTATTACCATTTATTAATCATTTGTTAATAGTTCCTTGTTAAAAACATGTCTCGAGTAATAACTAGTTTGTTTTTCATACTTCTTTTGGTTTGGTAGTTTTGGTCCATGTACATTGGTTGTGGTTCCATAATATCCATAATTTTATTCATGATATAAATATCATATAAATTAATTATTTTCATATTTAAATTTACCTATAAAATTATATAAGAAAAAATGAATTACACTGTTAATGGAGATGATAGACAGTACATACATCAAAACATTCCTCCCATATTTTTGATGGATAGAATGAAGAAAATTTAAAAATTAATTCAACTTAAGAGAATAATTATTTAAATTTCATACATATATATAATATATATTGATTAAATTTATCCTTAGTAAATTCAATGAAAATAATAAGTGAAAACAAATCACATCGCTTTGTGAGGCGGTTGTCTGCTATATACACAACCAACGTTATCGTATTCCCCCAGAAAGGAATGTAAGATGTTATATGTGATAATAAAATTATAGAAGTATTGTTATGTCATAAATATCATATAAATATGTTTAATAATTCATTATACCATGTTTTTAGTGGTAGTGATGGACAATGAATTTCTTCTATTCACGAGGTGGTAGTCCCCCGGTCCACACGAACGAAGGATTAATTTCTTATTAGATAGTGGAGGAGATGAATACAGTTTATTACATAATAATAATAACATATAAGTATATTGGAGATAATTTTTTTATTATATAATCATAATTTATGAATATTTTAAGGAGGTGGAGGAAGAAATATTTTAGAAACACTCAATTGAGAACCTTACCTCTTCTTCGGATAACCTCCTTATATTTACACCTAAAACCTTCCTATGATGGATTCATGATAAAATGAATGTATATAGGATTTTATGAGAGGATTTGTTAATGTTTTTTTAAGGTATTTGATGAATTAAGACGTTTTATATGTGTCAAGAGGAGTTGATAGGGGGTGCCCGTTTATAAGTGGTGGAGAGGACACACATGGATTTTTTTAAATGAATAAAGTGTGAACTTGTTTTCACATGAAAAAAATCCACAAAAATTGAAATTTCAATAACTTTATATGATATATGGTCAAAATATGGCTATAAAAATTTATTTTTAAAAGTTTTTGGGTCATTTTATATCACATCGATTTAGTTTAATGAATGGTAAAAAAAATTTAACCTTAACTATTGTAATTACTTTTTATTGTAGTTACGATTTATTTTGGAAACAAAATTACGTTAATAATATTGTATAATATTGGTTATACTAAGTCAAAATATAGAATCCATTTTTTAAAATTAATTTCAATGAAGTGGGAACATTTTATTTAATATTAAACCCGTAGATGTGATGAAAAATAAATTTTCCAAAGAGAAACTTTTCATAAGTATAGAATTTTTTAATATAAAAATTAAACATGAATTTGATTAAAATGACCTAAATTGGTTTAATATTTACATAATTAAAATAATTTTAATTTAAAAAAATAAAACAAAATGGAACTTTGTAAATTTTTAAAGAAATAGACAGTATTTAATAGAAATAATTGAAATATCACTATTCACTAAAAAAATTATCTTTTCAGAGAATTCTAAATTTTTTTCCCTAATTAATTTTGAGAAGTTGATTAAAAAAATTACTTAAATTTTATCTATATAAATTTTTTAAATTTTTTTAAATTTTATTTTTTTATATGTTCATAAAAATCAATACAAATATTTTTTTGGAAGAAAGTATTTTCAAAGAATATAAAGGCTTTACAAATAAATAAGTACTTATTTATAGATATTTTATATTTATATAAATGATTAATTTATAATTTTAAAAATACAGTTTTCACTATTCATAATACCAAATTTAATGGATAGGTTATGATGGTCAAAAATAACAAAAATAATAGTATATCCTTTTTTGTTAAAATCTAGTGTTGCGTGTAACTAAAACTATCGATGAAATTAGATTTATTTGAAACAATCATAAAATATCATGGTGTCACATTATACGCCCATTAAAATGAATTTCTCCCTCAAAATTCGTAACTCTAACACAAAAAACGAGGACACTGATGTAAAATCATCTTATTAGGTTCCCATATAGTTTCTTCAAATTGGTGGTTTCACCAAAAAATGTTAACCGGGTGACCAGTATTGTTTTGTTGACATTTATCTCTATAATCAAGAATATTTAATATTTATTCCACATAATAAATATCAGTCTTCTGCGGTATAACCAAAGAGTTTAGTACATGTCCCGAATTAGTTAATTACCTTCTCAAGAGCAATATATGGAATACATCATGGACAAGAGGGTGGTTTGTTATATGTTACAATTTATAAGATACCTTCAAACTATGATCGTGAATTTCAAAGGTAACAATATACCTAGGGTTTAGTTTTAAGTTATTTTATTTCCTCATTACATTCTTCCATGGTTATATTTTTAGTAACACTTTATAAAAAACTAAAAATTCAAGGAAATGATTCCAATTTCTAGCATAACCTTTCTACCCACATTGTTCTTACTTTTTGTGTTTTTGAATGGAATTAATATTCTAAACCATTTCATAAAGTAGATTAAGTCCTAATATCTTTATTTCTCCAAATTCATCCCAACATGTTTGAGTTCTACACTTCATTCCATAGATGGATTCAGAAGGATCTAAATGAATGATCGAGTGAAATATATTGTTGTATGAAAACCCAACTAGAGGAAGGTATTGATCCCAACTACTTTTTAAATCCACAAAAAAAAAAGATATCAACATATCCTCTAGGTTTTGAATTTTCCTCTCAGATAGACCATATGTCTGATAATGAAAAGCAATGCAGAAACTCAACTTCGTATCCAGGACCTACTGAATACTTGGATTGAACATCAAGGTAAACCTTTTATCTGGATCAAAAATAATAAAATATCATACTTCATGTATCCTTAACACTTTTATAAGGTATATTTTTGAAATATTATCAAGATATATGTCTTATCTTGTAGTGATGATGTGTGAAGACTTTATAAGGAGATCAATTAAAATCCATATTGCATTATTCTCTTTATATTTTTGGGTAGTCTAAAGAAAACATTAATGGTGATTTTTTTTCCGATTTCCATTATGGTATGGGTAATGGTTGTAACATCCCCTTAGAATTTTTTCACCCATCAATAACTTAATAAATTTATAAAAACTAAGATACAAACTCTTTGATATATCTGTTCATGTCATCCCACCCAAAATACTATTTTAAATACCTATACATCATTGTACTTACATGATGAATAGATAAAGAATAACTATGATCCTATTCTAATAGGTCTTTCTTCAAATCAGGTATAGATGAAACACATTCACAGTTCCTAAACCTTATTGTTCTATTATAATCATGGTTAATCTCAAGAACATTTCTCACTTTATTATGCATCTCAACACCTTCTTTCTATTTATATTTCGTCTTCACTTGTATAGATGAGTGAATACTCATTTGAGAAAGATAATATTTATCCCCTTCCTCAAATATTTATAGATCAATAATTTTTAAATTCATAAATATTGGATCTCTTGTGATCCCCATCATAGATAAGCGAGAATGATCACATTGACTCAGAGCATCAACTACCTTGTTCACTTTCTCAGGGTGGAAATATATTGAGAATTCATAAGAATAAATCATATCTAACCCCCTTCTCTGGATCATGTTTAACTCCTTCATTGTGATTATCAACTTTAATGTTTTGTGGTTACTATATATATCACAATTTCTTCTATAAGGAAAATTCTTCCATATCTTTTATGAAAAAATTACTACAGCTAACTAAAAATCATGATTTGAGTAATTTTTCACATGAACCTTCAATTTTCATTAGGCATAAGATATAACCATGCCATTCTACATGATAACACATCAAAACCCATTCTTAAATACATCATGGTATATTATAAATGCTTCTCTACTATTGGTTAATGTAGGCATAGGAACACTGACTTGTCTTTTATTTGGTTCCTTGAAATTTCTCTCACATTCATTAGTCTAGAGGAACTTGGCTCCCTTCTAAGTTAACTTAGTGATTTGATTAGATAGTTGAGATAAATTCTCTAGAAATTGTTGATAATACCCACAAAAACAAGAAAATAACAAATCTCAATTACCATGGTTGGTCTAGGGAAATGGTTAATGGCCTCTATCTTAGATGGATCCACTGATATAAACTAACTTTAGATTATATGACCTAAAAATAAAAACTTTTTTTAGCTAAAATTTAATTTAATTTTAAATTTTACATATAGTTTCCCCCTCATTTTCAACACAATTCCCATGTGGTATTCAGTCTCTTCATTTATATCCAAATAGATAATAATATCATATATAAAGACAAACAAAAATTAATAATGTAAATCTTTGATGACTATATTCATTAAATCCAAGAAGATAGTGAGGAAATTATAATGAAAAAATGAAATCACTATATATTAATCGTGTCTATAAATTGTATGGAATGTTATCATGGGTATATTCGCCTTCTTGAACCTCAATTGATGATATCCCGAACAAAGGTTAATTGTGGAAAAGTATTGAGCTGCTTGTAGCTAATTAAAAAAAGCATCAATATGGGGTAGGGTTGGTTGTTTTTGATTGTGATATTGTTCAATTCTTGATTCTTAATATAGGGACACATTGATACATATTTATTGTTAAAAAAATTACTAATTCACCCCAAGGTAACACACTAGTCCGGATGAATAACATATCAAATTTATTATATGGTTTCTTATTCATTTCCTAAAATGCGATTGGATCCATCCTATAGGGAGTCTTTTAAATGGGTGAGGCATCATGTATGAGTTCTATAAAGAACTCAACATCATGATTCAAAATAAGACTAGGAACTCCAACACAATATGTTTATCATCAATCATTAGTTTCACATGAACCATCTAAGATAAAAACCCATTTTTAATATTAATCATGACTCATACAATTGATGTTATTTCTATAGAATTATCATATTTATCGTAACATTAATAGATGATCATAGGCTAGTTTGGAATATCAAATGTGACATCCCTACCTAAAAATAGGATATGATATTTATATAGATAAATCCAGTCCATGTATAAGATAACCTCAAATTAAACAAGAGTGATGATAATAAGATATGTAAGAAAAACATTCCCACAAACTTCAATTTGGGAGGAATTATAGACTTGAGATTTTATTTCCCTTACATTAAGATTTTTGATTTTGAATTCAACATTTAATAATCAAGGTGGTATTTTCATACCCTTGGAAGAAATTTTAGATATGAATGCGTGGGTATATTCAGAATCAAATAAGACAGTAATAGTTCTACAGTGGATGGTAAGTGTACATTTCACCATGTTTTTAT
This sequence comes from Viscum album, assembly GCA_963277665.1. NCBI lineage: Eukaryota > Viridiplantae > Streptophyta > Magnoliopsida > Santalales > Viscaceae > Viscum > Viscum album. Next base: position 476,107,263 of record OY728123.1, read on the forward strand.
CACACCCATCATCAGAAATATTTATCAGATGATATTTCCTCTTTCAACGTAAGAGGTTGATGATATCGATCACCATAATTAACCTTCATATTTGATCACTAGTTAGCATAATTCCAAAAATCCTTTCATTTGAATCATTTGAGCATGGGTGTTGCGTTAGTGGGTGTCTTAGTCCCTTCTAATGCATTAATCTACCCATTAATTTCCTTTTGATATACACAACCTTAATGATATTCCCTTCCATATTTAAATCACCTCTTGTGTTCCTTTCAAAATTTCCCTTGAGATTTCTTCCATATCTATGGCATATAGATGGTGAGAATTTCGTTACACCAAGTGAGTTATCTGAGTTTTCATCAGATTTAATCATCCATTTCCTATCAAAACCATGGGAATAGTGGGAATAACCCATTTAAAATTCCACATTTAGTGCACAATGAATTATTTATTCATAGATACTAAATTCTATTGTAGATAACTCCGTTCAAATACATAGTTTTAGGAAAATAAATAATCAATCAACCTTGATTTTAAGTTGGATGATAATACCAAAATTTTACCTCACAAGTCTTGTAAAATTTTATTCATAGGTACCAATAGATTCATTATCCTTCTACTTCAGCTAAAGGAACAAATTCTTTATCTTTGTATGGATAATGTGAGGAAATTACTTATTGAAACATAATCCCTCAAAATTATGTCACTCTATAGATTTAATTTCACCATGTTCCCTCATGTTATTGAAAAGTTTCAACCATTGATATTTTTCGCCATCCAAATGATAAATGGCCTAAATAACTTTTTTCATGATCTAAACATTTAATAATAGAAAATACCTTTTTAGTGGTATTGATCCATTTTAAAAAACTAGTGGATATTTGGAATCCCATACAAAAGGGGTGTCTTATCTCATGAAGGAATCAACTGAACTTTGTTCACTCCTATGACCATTTGGAAGTTCACCACTATTTATTGGTTGTGATAGTTGTGTGAGAATAAAAAAATATTTTTCATTCTAGATCCCTTAATATTTGGTTTATCATGGAGAATATTATATAATTTTCCTTAACATTCTATATTGACATAGTTTAATTGAGTCTCATCCATTAAATAAATCAAAAAAACATAGTTTGGGGAAAATAGTCATACTGGGAAACCACATAATCAAGAAAAATAAATAATTTATATAATGTATTAAATCACGAAACCTACTTTTCGGTCTATAAAACCTTAGGTTCAACCTAGTACATTCATGGTCATCTATTCAAATCCTTCATGATGGTTCGTAAAGAGTTTGTGAACATTGTTTTGCCTCTGAGGTGGCACGCTCCGGGTGGTGCGTAAATGGTTCGACAAGGATCATCACTCGCCCCACATTCCAAAGATGATTTCCTATTAAATTAACCATTTCTTTTATTTCAACCCATTCTGCCTCATTATCCTTTATAATACGGTTGGATTGACCATGCAAGGACTGGGTAATTCACCCCATTCACTTTGTGAATGATATGAAACAATCAATTGGTCCCAGTGGGTTATTGAGTGGGGTCAAGTGTTTGTGAAATCGATCCTCATCGGATATAAATTCCTTGGATGGTCTCCAATAGGTTTATTCACAGATCCAAAAACACTCAAAGACCCTGGTATCCATGATTCATGGACCTGATTTCTAAAGATAGGCACTCATTGATTGATGATTCAACCAATGACACTTGATGACTCCATTGGTCGAGAGGATAGAATTTCAGGCTCATCACACCCTTCTAGGTGAAGATTATTCCCTGTTTCAAGACTCTATTATAGATTTAAGTCATGTTCATATGCTCATGAATCCTTGGTTCATTCCCAAAGAGTGTGTCCATGAGCTACCCTTGGTTTTCATGATTGTGGTAGGCATGCATATATTTTATGCTATAGAGGTACTACTATCTTGAGACATACAATAATGTTCTCTAGAGTTTATCATCATCCTGGGGGGATAGAACATGATTTAAGGTTGGGATCAGACCCATAATATGGGTTTCATACGTATTGTTTAGAGAGTAATCAGAACCCATGTAATTTGGAATTTCTAGGGATTAAGCATAGAAGCTTCCAATTTTAGGGGGCATGATTGGGTGGACACATAATGGGAGGGAACCCTTTTGAGTTGGTCCTTAAAGTAGGAATCCTACATATCCTAGTTTTATCAGGAATAAGAGTTCTCATAGTTCATATTGTGTGGATGTTGTAATCATCACAAACCTCTAAGACCGCGTGAGTCATGATTGGTGTGAGAAAAAAGAGGATGTGAAAGATTCAACAAATCACATGCTTCGTCTCCTAATAGTAGGAGAGGGAGAACCTATGGAGGATGAGGCTGGGGTGACCTTGGGTGAGGGCACAATGTGATAAACCATTCCTTGTGAAATGGAATTAAAGGTCATGTGGCTCAACCTCAGAATATTGGGGACTTAACTTGGTGGGAGGGCCCCGAAAGACATTCTGGTAAAGGGGAGGAGTTTCATCCTCATCAAAGGAGAAGCGAACATAACTCCTTCGACTAATCACTATTCCTCATTGAATGGAAAAGCATGTGATCACCCTTAATCCCTAGAACAGGGAGGCTCACATCGGCATACCAAGGTTGGACTCTGGGTTACCATGAGAATGTAGAACCAAAGGCCTTCCTGAATCCCATACCATTGTGGGGAGATCCTTCAGGACTCCGCTTACAATGGGTATGTATAATCAAAGAGGCATGTTGATGCACCCGATGGTCTGGTCATACAGGTCTGGTGGCTTTGGAGGAGGATTTTTCCTGATGCTGGAGGACTGGTTCACGGAGGGATTATGGAGGATTGGACGATAATGGAGGGGTGAGGTTGGAACTGGAGGAAATAATACCCAAAAATACCTCATTCTGCATACTGGTTTCTTATGCGGGATGTGGGAGGCTTCACATAACGTAGTGGTATGCGAGTAGAGGGGCCGTCCATATACCAATGTGGTACATGGGCATTGGTATAGATGACTACGTACAATAGTGGTACGTGGCCCATCACTCCGCTTTGGGTTACATCCGTGTATTGATGCAGTACGTGGTGCCGGGTTCAGTTTTCATATTGGTATACTTAGCAAAGCACCATATTGAAGGAGGGTCTGAGGGATTATTGTTCACGGGAAGTTCATCCACGAGAATTATATGGTTCGTAGTTTCACAATTTAGGTTCACAATTTATTTTTATTATTAATTTTCCACTATTTTATGGTTTGCGGTCTGTTGTACCTGCAGAGAGCATGGTTTGTAATCAGGCTTCATCGATGAATTGAGACTGAATCTAGAATCTTTTCTGAGTTCTTAATTCCAACCTCTAAGTCCCCTTCAAGAATTATTCCTTCATCATATCTTACCCCCTCTATTCATTATGTGATTTTTTTATAGAGCATTGGGACAATTGTATCTATTGGTCATGTGGCACCATTTTTAGAGGCACATGAGGAGATATCCTAACCAGCAGAAGACTCTGTTAATCAGGTTTTCTAGAGTTCACGGTTTGCGACAATGGTTCACAGATCCCTTCTCATTTTCTTCTTCCATGAACTGATGATTTTTCAGGATGGTTCATGGATGGTTTATGTGCACATGATTCCTTCAGCAAAGTGGTTCACAATCTAGTGTGTTTTCTGTCCATCACTCCATGGGCCAGTGCCTCACGGATCGTTATGTGTACCTGGTGGTTCACGATCCAGGCAGTCTAAGAACCTTTCCCGGTAATGGTACGTGGGATAATTAAAATGCTTTGAAAACATAAATTCCATCAAGTTTCTTCTCAAATTTCCAACTCAATTTGGTTCCATTCCACTTTCCAAACATGTAGGAGTACTTGATTCATTCGTTAAAGTTATTTTGTGGGTATTTCCTTCCCTTGGTAGAATTTTTAGGACCCTCCAAATGCCTCCCATCAGAATGGGGTCTGTTCTAAATGAAAAGGGGACTATTCCAATATAGAAGCTATCCCGAACTTAAATGGTTCACAGTATAAGAGATAGACCGGATAGAAGGGGAACACACCTATATATAGGCTCTTATTTCATTTTTCTTTTACGGTTTCTCATGGAGAAATGTTCTCTCAACTTCCTTGGCTTCCTCTACTCTTGCGTAAATTTCTCCCTACAAAAATCCCATTATTGAACTGCTTCGTTCGTACCATGAACCGATCTTCTCCCTGTTTCTCTACCCTTACACCATGCATTTTTGTTTCATGAATAGTATTGTGGAATTTTAAGACTAGAACATGGATTTCATGTAGGAGGATGCTACTTGAATAGCGTGTTTTCATACTGAAATTGGATCGAAAAACCAAACTTAAGAATTAATAATATGAACTTAATCTTTAATCCTCAATTTTTGAACATGAACTTAATCAAGGCCTAGGTTCACAGTTTACCTTCCACGGGCCAATGCCTCACACATGGTTTGCGTACCATGGATGTGTGCAGTGAAATGTATCTATGAACTGTAGCAATAGGTGGGGTTTCTTCCATGTATCATGTAGTATGTGGGATGTAGCTACTACATACCATCTCTAGGAACAGTACATAGAGGATTGAACCGATATATTTTGAGTCCTTTATCCATTCTTGTGTAGCCTTTATCCAATAATTTTCTATTTGAATGACTTTTTATCGGCTTATAGATCTTCTTGTTCAAGATACAATGGCTGCTTCACGGGATTCCACTGGCGTCACTACTTTTTCGGAGGCTACTACCACTTCCACTCTTTCTGGTACTGACGAAAGATTAAAAAACATGGAATCTTTGTTTGAAAAAAATATTATTTTCATTCCATTTCACTAATATCTGGTGAATCTAATTACAGTGGGCCAATAGGGGTATCCAGTTTCAGATAGGCTTCCTTCTTATGGGTTTGGTCAGTTATCTAAAATAGCGATCTCTATGTCAAATCCGATTGATTATCCTACCACCTAGATAATTAACACCACTAGTTCAAAGGCATTGATTTCTTCCATGGGGTAAAAATCAGAGATATTCTACCTCTGGATATTTTCTGAACTAGACACCTCGAACATTAGAGGGAGTGTAGTGGATGCCCAACCAGATGTCCCGATTTAATCAGAGCATTTTGAGTAAGGCTACAACGAACAAGAGAAATTATTGGTCATCTCAGCGGGATCTTTTCTCTGGAGGCTCGTTTGACTTGGACTGGGGGTGGCCTTTTGGGGTTTTCTAGAGTTGTAAAGAATTATGAACCGAGCTACAGACTATGGGACTATATGAGGTTGATTGGGTTTCTCAAACATACACCCATCATCCTACTTCCCTTATTTCACAGCTCTTATATAGGTGGAGTCCAGATTCCAACACATTCCATTTGACGCACAGGGAGGTCAGCATTAGTCTTTGGGATATCCATCTAATTTTGGGATTCCTTATCATGAGGGACATGTATGATGAATTTATTCCTCCCTCCTTGTCTTGGGATGATGAGGATACCCCCCATCAAAGAAACTAATTTTCCAATAGAATGCGCTTTTGATGGGGAGTGATCCCTGTCTGAAGGAGGACGTTCCTTTTGATGACTAGTTTGGTGCTTTTGTTAAGCATAATAGTCTCAATCCTGATCCATGGAGACCTAGGTATTTTCCTACCAAAACCACCCGAAGGCGAGTGGGTGATTACTATCCCACTCTAGAATAGGGGAATTTTCATAAATGGGTATGGGGGATTATCCCTCACGTCAATCGATTATTTCAAATGATAGATTTCTTGGCCATGTTTCTAAGTGGGTGGCTCCTACAAGTGTAGGAATCTTGTGGTGTAAGAGCCTAAAATTTTATCCTTCCCACTTAGTTGGTTACTGGAATATGTATTAATTTGGCTATCCCAGTGTTGGCCATGATTTACCACCTACTGGGTCAAATCAATGAGGGGGGTCACCTTACCCGATGACTGGGCCCTAAAAAATTCTTTGGGGATGGATGGGAGCCCCCATAGGAGGTTATTCTTTCATAAATTCCTTACCAATTCTGCATTTCACGCTTTGATCGTATCTTCAGAGCACTAGTGGGGTCATGCTGGTGGCTTGGGCTTCATAGTATAAGAAAGAGGAGCTAACTGATAAGAACTAGTATGACTAAATATCTTGTTTCAACATTTACAAACCTTTCTCTGACCACCCTTATGATTCCCCTACTGGTACTATTACAAATAATGCATCTGAAGACTTCATCAACCGAGTTTACTTCTTTTCTTTGTGATAAGGCTTCCTGGTTTCTTGTATCATAGTGGAACTTATTTGTGAGGGATATTCACCCTGTAGATTTAGTCGGCAATTCAACTATATCCAGAAGTTATTCCCTACTACTCTCAATAGTTCTCTTTAAAAGAAACATCTACAGATAGCTCATCAAATATAGATAATGTTTATTTGGGAGGACACTTATATCCAGGCCATAATTTCAGATCCAGGTGATTCAGTGCCCTTCCTTACCAAGAACTATGCTGAGGCATGAGTTAAATTATATACTGATGGCTAGTTAGCTAACCTAGTGCCTATCATGACAACTTCCAAGGCATACAAGGTGAAGGGAAAGGAGAAAAAAGGTATTTACTAAACACTATTATCCAAGAAAATTCCTCTAATGGCCTCATGTCTCCCCCCAGGAAAGTTGGGAAAGATGCATTTCTGACCTCACGGGCAGCCGAACAAGATGATGAAGATGTTTCCTAGATACCATCATCCATTCCTTATGAGGAAGATTTTCTAGTTTCCTGGAAGAAATGGGACCTTTTTAAAGGTCATACATATACCCATGACTGGTCCCCTCGTGATTTATGGAAGCTCCTTCAAACTAGGGACATTTCTCTTACTGTAATTGGCTACGTGTCATCACACACTGACGTTTCTTTTGATGAGGATCCAGGTATGGTGAGTTGCTACCTTAAGGACCTCAGGAACCTCATCCACTCCCAAATTTGTTTCTGTAATTACTTTCATTGGGTACATACCATGCTAAGACCAGAAACCATTGATGAGGATGATGACGTTGTTGGATTACCTATTACAGCTTCCCTAGAAAAAGATTTTTACTTTCTCCCATCACCTCATAAATGTTCCTCTTCTCGAGGTCCTGATTTTGCAGGGACCCATGGGAAACGTCTGCGGTTATAGAAACTCACCCTACTTCCTTGAAAAAATACTCTAGTGTTGGGCATCCCAATTACGACTGCATTTCTGAACGCCTGGAGAGTGTATGATGAATTGAGGGAAATCACTTCAAATGAAGATATATAGAGGATTCTTTAGAGGGAACACATTGATATTTTGAGTTTTGGGGGAGCCATCACTCATATTGGTATTTTAGATGATGAAGAGCCTGATGAGGTGGTTGTTTACTTGATTAAAATGGATAATTGTCTTCATGCTCCTACAGACAATAATTACTGGTCATACTGCATGGCATTGATGTCATTATTCCCACGGTTGGCGAGAGAGGTTGTTCTGGACGCAACCAATGGCCTTAAATTATTTTATTTAAAAGATGCTTAATGTTTCCCCCTTCCTCTATTTTCTATTTTATAGGGGCCTATAGGATCTTGGGAAACATCTTTTTCCCCGATTTATTCTCTTGGAGGTAGTACAGTTGGGGAATGCGCCCCATCAATGTTAGGGGGTACTACAGAAGGATCCCCCGTAGCCCAAGAACACATGGAAGTGGTCATTGTAGAATATTATAGGGAATTTCATCCTCTATCTCCTCTTGGAGATATTATTCAGGACCCATCTCCCAGAAAATCAAAGAATCTCAAGGAAGCCTCCAAGTTATTAAAGTGTAATCAAAGGGGGATCACAAGTAATTGTCTGTTCATCTGGTGATTGAACCCAGTACCCTTATCTTGTTGAATCACTGGTACATATATGTAATTTGACATAGGGAATATTGGTTAACTAATGAAGAACACTCAATAATCTACAAATTTTATCCCATTTAGGACAGAGGAAGAGTCTCCATCTGTTGTGGCTGACAGAAGTAGAGAAACAAGGCCATTTGAAGAGACTGAGGGTGTTGTTGACCCCCAGGTGTGCCTAATCTCATTTGAAAAATCTATACTCCAATAATGGGAGGACATCCAAAAGTTTAGGGCTCACTTGACCATGCCGATCCGACTCACATAGATTTAGAGATGGTGGTCTTTATAGCAGGGGTCGAGTCCATTGGCGGACCCCATGACTTGCTAGATCTTGGATGATCTTCGAATATTGAAGATCCAATCAATCACGATCAAACGAATTTTACCATTGTAGAGGGAGTAACTTCTAGGACTAATGCTCTGCCTACTCCTAGTAGCTCTAGGGAAGTCATAATCGGGGAGGCTGATGTTCTGTCCCCTAAAAATTTGGAGAGGGCTACAGTGCCCTTTTTTCCAGTTCTAAGAGGGGTTATGTTTTCTGCCCCCATGATTCTAGGAATAGTACCCTTATCTAGACTAACCATACCTACATGCCTTATATTAATTAGAAACCTTTTGAGGGAAGCCTTCAGAGATATTGTTTCAGCCTAGCATGGCCCTGGGTCTTCGGTATTCCCACATATCCAAGGAGCGCAACTGATGATTGAAGATGTAACACCACCTGTTTTAGATAGTGGTACCACTATTGGGGTGGGGGGTTTTATTTTCTCCTCCTTATCCTCATAATAAAAACCACAAGACTTAGTAATTTCAGCAGACGTCCATGATCTGTCATCCACTACAATTTCTAGAGATGAGGTCGTTGCAAGGCCGAGCTGCACTGTAGCTACTAAATCAAGTCCCTCTCTTGTAATGTTCATTTTAGACTACATTTCATCATTGATGATTAATTCCGAGACCGATTGAGAAAGCATGGTCAATCTTCATCCTACTTGAGAAAAGGTATGGAGGAATATTGAGAGATTAATTTCCCATACTCCATTGCCTGAGATGCCGATGAAATTTCTAAAGTTAAACTACTAGATTGTGGTATTGGGTTTCATTAGATTTAACTATCTTGGTATTTATGATAATGTATGGCTAGTGGTTTCCGCTTGGGAAGTAACTGGTGCGCTTGAATCTTGACTTTACATGATGGAGTCCACAGAATATATTGCTGCTACATGGAAAATTCTCATTGATGAAGTTTCCACTCCTGCTAGAATGGTTGAAAAGTTGAAAAATGAACTCATGAATAAAGAGTATTTGATATAAAAACTTGACCAGGAGGTGAAGAAACAATTCCATAAAATTGAACGACTCAAATTGGAGCGGGCCGGGGCCGTGGTCGCCATTGAGGAGGGGCGGAAACAAATTCAAGAAGGAGAAAGGGCTGTCCTCCAAGCCATGATGGATGTAGAGGCACTGCGGGTGAGTTTATAGGCTGAGACTATGAATTTATTAAAGATTTTATAAGTCTTTGAGGATTCTTACTAATCGTTTATGCAACTCTATAACTCTGTCAAATGTCTCTTGTAAAGATCATGTCTTGCTTACAAGGAGAGGCTCCAAGCTGTGGATTCCCACCATATATTTTTATGAAATATTATGGAACCAATTTTCCTTTGAACACTTATTCTCTTCCTTTTCATATCATATCAATTAATTATAATCAATCATATAAACATTATTTCGGTTAGGTATTAATTTTAAACCATGAACATTAAATTGAAATAATCGATTCGGGCTCTAATTTTTTTCCCAAGACGCAGGGCTCAACGAGCATTGATAGACTATTTCTGAGGTTATATGGAAGAACCTCATGAAATTTTATTCCTTTTTCATTATTTCCCAAATTTTTTCCTAAGCGTGCTTTCAATGGGAATAGTGGGCATAACATGGCCTTTTCATAGGCCACCCTTTGCAGTTTTTTGACCTAACAAGATTTACGTCTCTTTTGATGGCTCACAATTTTTTAATGAACCAATAATTGGATTTTTTATAGAGGTTACTTTTGTGGATATTCCCTATGTAAAGCATAGTTTCTTTTCCTTTTATAGTTCACAATCCTACCAATCAAACTTATTACTAATGTTTTACATCAAACAACTTTGACCAAAATTAATGGGGCAGGGGTCCCAATTTGGATCTTGTCAGCTAATAATGTTCTAATATCCTTCATTCATGGATTATGAATTTTTTTGACCCTTAATTTTTGAATTCTAGACCTGCATGAGGGTCGGAAGCCATTTTAGGCATACTGATGCTGGAAAGGGCTCTCATGGGGTTGATTTTTCCTTTGATTGACGACCATTTTGTAGGAGACATATGTAGTGCCTTTGAGGAATTATAAGCATAGTCAAACAAAGGTGTTCATAGGATACTGTCCTTCCATCTTCAATGGATTTATGGAGTTATGCATCATTTTGAATATATTTTGATGTTGGGAGCCATAATGGGTGGCTGGCATGGATAGTGGTGCCTGAGAATATTAGGGGCATTCATATTGGCTTTGAGTGGGGTATTGTTCCCATACAGTTCTTACTTGCATGAGGGAGATCTGGATAATGGTCAGTTTAGTTAAAAATCCTCCTTTTTATGTCAGGGGTATTTGGAAAGAGGAAGGTATGTAAGCTGTTATCCATATTTTTTGCAAATCTGGGGGTGTGATAGGACAAGAATTTCATTTGAGTGTATGAAAGCTAGAGAGGACTCTCCTAGGGAAAAATTTTCCTTTGATTGATGGCCATTTTGTAGGAGAAATATGAAGAGCCCTTGAGGAATGATGTGAATAGTCAAAAAAAGGTGTCCATGGGACACTAGACTTCTATCTCCGATGGCTATGATAGATTATGTATATTGGGAACTTTCTAAATACGGTATGTGACCTTCGACCAAGGGTTAATCTAAACATTAAAAGGGGTATATTAAATTAACTACTTGAGGGAAACCTAGAAATGAGTGGGGGAACTCTTCTTTTGTATTCAAATCAACTTCATGCATATGGATGGGTTATCCTTAGAGAAATCAAAAGGGAAAAGCCACGAATCGGGCCTGTATTTTCAGATATATCAAGGATGTGTGTAAGGAGGAAAATTTAAACCATGAATTCGAGGGCCCTTGAATCAGGAGGGATGGAATGAGTCTTATACACCATTAGGCATACTGATATAGGGGAGGACTCTCCTAGAGAAGAATTTTCCTTTGATTGACTACCGTTTTTGTAGGAAACATATGCAGAGCTACCGGGTAATGATGTTCATAGTCAAACAAAGGTGTCTGCATAACACTGGCCTTCTGTCTTAGATGGCCTTGAAGGATTATAGGGATCCATGTTTTCTCGGGGTATGGAGTTTAAAAAAAAGTAAATATGTTCTTGGGAACATAAAGAATACCCACACCTTGATTTACTATGAACTACTGGAGCTTCCACGTAGGTCTGACTCATATGTGTAGGGGGAAGAAGTATCATTTGACTTCTCATGAGCGGGGGGAATGTGTGGGATCTCATAACACTGAGGACTAGGCCACACATAATTCTTGAAGAATTTCACTATTTTTCCTCATGAAATTTGTAACTTTCATGAACTCCTCGTACAAGTCTGACCTACGTATGGGAGAAAATGGAACTTTTTTATGATTGATGGGTCAAGATGCCAAATTCAGGTATCACTACATATACTTCATGGGAAAGAATCAAGCCATACATAGTTATAAATGTTCTCTAAAAATTCTTTCTCTATGTGTAAGGACATGTGATGGATTTTTTTATATATATGGTGGCTGGTCTGGGATGCCAAATCTGGGAATCACTACGTATCCTATATGGGTAGGAATCAAGCCATACGTAGTTCTGAAAGCTCACTACAAATGTTTTCTCAATGTGTAAGGACATGTGAAGGTATTTTTTATATATGATGGCTGGGTTTGAATACCAAATCCGGGAATCACTATGTATCCTACATGGGAAGGAATCAAGCCATACATAGTTATGAAAGTTCCATATACCTACCTGGCTCAGTCCATGTATAGGGTGATTTTGGTTTCATGTGCTAAGGGTGTGGGGTCTACCATATCTTCCTTTAATTTTTTTCATAAAGGAATCTTTACCACCGATCCTAAGATCATGTGAGTTATACTCAATGTGAGAAACAAGGAGTGGAAATAGGGTTTCCTTCGAATGTTTTGGGAGATAGAGGATATGATGGAGGCATTGTTTTGGTGGGGGTGGACTAAGATTGAGGATTGAGGCATCACTATGTATCCTGCGAGGGTAGAAATCAAGCCATTCGTAGTTCTATGAGAGATCGTGCAGTTTAGAGATATGTGATTAGAACACTTTGTGCCATATATTTTAACATATTACAGCAAGGACATGAGCCACAATTTAATGTCATGTTTTAGGGATGACTTCCTTATAGTTTAACATCATGTGGAAAGTACAATGACTCATATTTTAAGGTCCTAGAGTTTGGACCATGACATCATGGTTCAATTTCATGTTTCATGGAATAATACCACACAATTTAATGTCATGTGGTAAGGAAGATATCTCATAGTTTAAGGTCATAAAGTTTGTACCATAACACCGTGGTTCAATGTCATGTTTCGTGGACTAGTACCATATAGTTTAACATTATGTGATAAGGATGATAATTCATAGTTTAAGGTCATAGAGTTTGGACCATGAAATAATGGTTCAATTTTATGCTGCATCGACTAATACTGTAAAGTTTAATGTCATGTGGTAAGGAAGATAACTCATATTTTAAGGTCATAGAGTTTGGACAATGACATCATGGTTCAATTTCATGTTGCATGGAATAATACTGTACAATTTAATGTCATAAGGTAAGGATGATCACTCATATATTAGGGTCATAGAGTTTAGACCATGACATCATGGTTCAATTTCATGTTGCATAGACTAATACCGTATAGTTTAATGTCATGTGGTAAGGATGATAACTCATAGTTTAAGGTCATATAGTTTAGACTATGACATCATGGTTCAATGTCACGTTTCATGGACTAACACTGTATAGTTTAACGTCATGTGGTAAGGACGATAACTCATAGTTTAAGACCATATATTTTAGAGCATGACATCAAGGTGTTTCCATTATGTGAAGTACTTCTTCAGGAAATTCTCATTTGTGAGAGCCATGATGAGCTGTCTGTCCATCGATATCAGGGTGTATGATCCATTGGAATAGACCCTATGTATGACATATGGTACTTCCCATTTTGATTCAATATTGGGTGGATTCTTCCTAAGAATAATCGGGGTTTTAGGACTAATATCATTTAAACTTCGAGGAAATATTGACGGTGAACCTTTTTGTTGAAGTCTCATTCAATCCAGTTTTGGCAGATTTCCAAATGGTGTAAAGTGTGAAGCCTCTTTTTCATCTAGCTACTCTAACTCATCAAACTATCTCTGGGATTGCTTTTCCATGGAAAGTTTTTCATAAATGGCCACACAAAGTGAAGACACTTAGATATTGATAGGAAAAACCACCTCTTCCCCGTATACTAGTGAGTACGGGGTTTCCTGGGTGGCGGTATGGGTCGTGGTTCAATATTCCCATAATGAATGAAAGAGCTTGTCTGGCCATGATTTATTATCCTTATCAACAATCTTCTGGAGTATGTTGGATAACGTCTTTTTGAAAGCCTCTATTTTCCCATTGGACTCCATGTGGTAGCAGTATGAATGGTTGGCCTTGATTCCATACTCCTGTTATAACTTTTCCAACTCAGTGGAGAAGAAGTTGGTGTTGTTTTCGTCATTATAATATGAGGGACACCAAATCTGGTAATGATGTTGGACTTCACAAAGATAATGATGTTTTTCCCCAACTTCTTCAAGGGGTATGGTTTCGGCCCATTTGGAAAAAAAGTAGGTCGCTGTGAGTATGAACTTGAACTGTTTGGGTGTGGTGGGAGGATATGGTCCCACAACATCTATCCCAAAAGCGGTGAATGGAAAGGAGTAATTAGTTGTATAGAGTAACTTTGTGGGTTGGTGTATGAAATTGGCATGAACTTGGAAGGAATTCCACTTATTAGTGAAAATGGACCAATCATGTATCATAATGGGCTAGTAATACCCAAACCTTTTGATTTGGTGAGATAGATTGTTTGCTGATTGATGCACTCCACAAGCTACAGTATGAAATTATTTCATGATGGAAGCAGTCTCTTCCCTATCAATGCACCTGAGAAGGACTCCGTCAAGGCCTTGTTTGTAGAGAACCTTTTCTTGGTTTACCAAATTTTATGGGACAATGTTGATAGCCAATCTTTGGAATTGTTCCCTTTCATCCCTATATGGTGGGAGTTCCCCATTCTGAAGGTAATTTGCAATGGAAATTATCCAGCCAGTGGTGTGACCATATGTCTCAGAAAGGAGACTAATTTAATTTATTTTCCTTTATATTGATCTGAACAAATGGAAAGACCATCTGGTGGTGGGAAATGCTAATGAATGTTTCATCCCGGTCTGGATTAGCCAAGGCTATGACTGCATTTTCCAAAGCACCATCTTGGTCATTTTGAGACTGGGGGACATAATTCAATGTTGGTTCTGAAGGAAATTCTGTGATTATTTCTTGAACATGGTTCATCAAGGGGACCAATACTTATTTCTTAATGGTGTAGTCAACAATGAAATGTTTGATGACTATCTCTAAATTACCCTTTATTTTTAGGTGTTTGTCTTGTACATGAAGTGCCATTTCCAGGCCTGCAATGAGGGATGATATTTTTCTTCATTATTTATGAACCCTTTTGAAAGCAGGAAGGAGTAAGGAAAGATGGCCTTTTCGAGGGATATGAGTATAATTCCCAGCCCCTCTTTGTTGAGCTTAGGATCCTCTATACTTTTCCCTATTGGGATTTTTAAGGCACCATCGAAGCACATTTCCCATGTTTGGGGGTCCTCTTGGACAGAAAAAACTTATTTATCCAGAATTTTGGCATCTAACAATGTTGTTTCCTCCGAGGGGTGCTATGCTAGGAGATTTTCTTACACTTGGGATTTGATGTCCTTCTGAGACATGTATCATATGTCAAACTATTGTAGGATGAATTCCTATCATGATAGGCTCCCATTTAGAATGGGACAGTTGAGGATATATTTGAGCGGGTTACAGCAGGAGACCAGTTGGACCTCATGGTGTAATAGTTAATGAATGAGTTTATAAACCGTAAAGATTAGGTCTAGGTAATTATTTTAAAATTTTGAGTATTGTATTTCAGTATAAATCATTGTTCGACTGATGTAATAGAGGTTGTTCTCACTACCAGCATCATTTTTCTGTGCGATGAAGGTTCCTGATGACCATTCCAAGGAATTTACGTACAATATGAGTGGTCAACCATCAAATAGTGGCATCAACACTGGTGTGATTAGGATATAAAATTTTAGATTTTCGAATTTTCCTCATCAATCATTATCCCACTCATACGTAACACCTTTATTCATGAGCCTGGTAAAAGGTAAAAATTTACTTACTAGGTTGGCTATGAAGCACCTAATGTAGGAATGATACACATGGAGACCTCTCAACTCGGTGAGGTTGCGAGGTGGGGACATTCCAAATATGGATTTTGTCTTCTCGGGGTTGACTTTGATTCCATGATGGCGTACGATGAAGCTGAGGAATTTTCCCGAGGTAAATCCAAAGGCACATTTTAGGAGATTCATCATTAAACTATTCGTCTGCAATTTTTTGAAGATAGTTTCATTATTAGCCATGCGTTTTCCGGAATTTCATGATATAACAACCAGATCATTGACATAGCACTCGACGAATTTTCCCAGGAAGGGCTTGAAGATGAGATGAATGACACATTGATATTTGGTGCTGACATTAATTAAACCAAAGGGAATCACTTTATAACAGAACAATCCCTGAGGGGTCCTAAAAGTAGAAGCTTCTTCATATCCTTAGGCATTCCAGATCTATTTGTATCCAGAATAGACATCCATGAAAGAGAGAGCCTCATAGTCGGCTGTTTCATCGATCAACAATTCTATGATCGGGACTGAGAAATTGTCTTTTGGGAAATGACGATTGAGGTCACTAAAATCAATGGAGATTCTAATCTATTTATTCTTCTTTTTTTTAGGGACTATATTTACCAGCTAGATCAGATATTAGACCTCCCTTATGAAATTGGATTTGATCATCTTTTCAACTTCAACCTCTATTTTGGAAGCTTGCATTGGTGGGTCCTTTTGGCTACTTTCTTATAGCCTTTATGATCTTCTTGTAAGCCCAGATGATGAGTACTAACCTGAAGATCGAGGCCTATAATTTTTGTGTAATTCCAGGAAAACAAATCTTGATTCTTCTTTAGGAAGGAGGTATATGCCTCCTACTTCTTGACAGGCATATCCACACTGATCAGAGTGGGCCGTAGGTCATTTTCAGTGCCCCAATTTGTCTCCTTACATTCATCGATTATGGTGGAGAATCCTTATTTAAATTCAAGAGCGGAATCTTCTAGGTATTATTATTCTTCTTCTTCTTTATCATCTTCATTTTCTTCCTCTTCTGATAGAGAGATAATTTTTTAGAAAAACCTTCCACTGTTGGCAGAGACATTTTCTTTTTCCATAGTGTGTGAGGCGGTGTTAGATTGAGGTCTTGTGGATAGGCTAGGAACATCTTTGATATGTTTTTTATTAAAATCATGGGAGTTAAACCACTCTTTTGTGTCTTTGGAAATGGTTTTCATGACAGAGATCATGCAGAAAATTGAGTCTGCATCCGGACATTCACTTGTGCATTCAATTTGGTTGATGGGTAATACATACTCTTCCCCAAGCTACTGGAGTAGGTTGGTGGGAGCCGTTTCCAATCCATTTGAGGCAGTAATCCAATCAATGACATTGGATAAAATATATTTTACTTTAAATTCATATAACCCTCTGTCGATATAAGGTGAATCACATGACTCAAATGGGGATTTATCGGCGTGAAATGATTCATTTTTCCATTATTGCACTATTTGATGCATTGATGGTATGATGATGGAATTGTATCATGATGATGTAGCCAAGGAATCCCTAACAGGACATTGTAGTTCATACTTTGTCGTACTACCAAGAACTTAAAATCCAACATGAGGTCTCCGAGATGAGTTTTAATCTTGATTCGTCCCAATACTTTTTTCTCTCTTTTTTCATATCCCAGTAGAGTTTTAGTGTAGCGTGTCAAGTTATCTTAATCATAGCCGAGACGAAAAAGAATTCGAAGTGGGAGAAGGTTAACTCTAGAGCCTTTGTCGATGAAGATCCACCAAACATCAATTCAATTTATCTAGTCGGACACATATAACAGTTTTATGCGACCTTTCATGATGGCATCTTTATCCTTGTCTATGAAGGATATGACGGCGTGACATTCTTCAGGACTGGTCTCCATCTGATAGACTTCATCTACTGCTACTTCAGCCTCAAACTCATGGGGACTTATTAAGACTTTGATGAGTTCCTCCCTAAGATCTGCGAATAGGATTAATGAATCCAGGATTGATAGATTTGCTGGTATTAAAGCTAGATTCTCTAGAATATCATAATTATTCTATAAAGGTCTTCTCTTCCTAGCTCTAGGTTTTCCTTTCAATTAAAATTTAGGGATTTGGGATTTGGATACGAATGGTTCAGCCTATGTAACCGGGGTCAGTGGTGCTGCTGTCCTTTTCGGGTTTGGCTGAACTAGTTCGCCTGCATTCCTTGGGCGATTTGATATTTTTTATTCCCCTGATGGATATTCCTAGATAACTAGGCTTGGATATCTTCTGAAGGGGGCGGAGGAGCATTCTGGTTCTTTTTGTGCCTACCGAAGGGTCCTTACGTGAGTTTTCACGATGTTAAAGGTTTGAAATATGGTGTGTCTGGGAATCTGACTCCTTCCAAGATCATGCCTTCTAGGATAACTCTAGCCTATGCGTCCTCTTCCTTTGGATCTCTGGTTGGGTGAAAGGAATTCAAGTTCATCACTATAGTCTCCAAATGAGAAGAGGTCCATCAAGTGAATGACATTAATGGATATGAATATCTGTTCTTGATCTGACACTATAATTGTCTGATTTTATCCTTCTGATGGTACCATTTGGCAGGGAGGTTCTCGTTGTACTATTTGGCGGGGCGATGCCCATTGTAATATTTGGTGGGGAAGCTCCCTTTGTTACAAGTCTATTGGCATGATGTCTGAAAGAGTCAACACTGACATTGGATTTGGTGTCATCTCATATTATTTCTCTTATATTCTACCCTTCTAGACTTTAGAGAACCATGGGGCCAAGGAGGATGGTTTTGTTGTATTAGGATCTTTTGGGGTTGTGGTTGGTTATTTAAACTGCAAAAGGGAGGATTCCATGGACTCTTTTGATGGTCTTACAGGTCATACGATTTTCAAACTTATGCTCCTTCATACTGGTGACTGTTTTCCATTCATTTTCCTCTCTTGAGTCTGAGGTGGAAACATATGCCACTTGTGCTGGCAGCAGACCCAACTTGACTTTCCTATAATCCACCATTTTTTAGAAGATCCTTGAAAATAAAGCATTTCTGGATGGTGTGTCACAATATCTATTGATAGGGAAAGTAATTTGTATGGTCGTCAAGACCCACTTCATCGGCTCACTTTGGATTTGGTAGCCAGAGCATGTTGCAATTCATAGCGGCTATGAAATAGCTACGGACCTGGTCATCTCAGAATGAGTAAAATTTATTTCTCTATTGTTCAAAATGATTTCTTTTAGCACCCCATTGATCTTCTTACCGAGGTGGGGGTAGATGTTGGCATCTAGGGGGTCATTCACGGTTTGGTGGGGGGCCTCACAACTAGAGCTGGGGTCGGCAGTGGCTTAAGCATGACATAAGCCACTTTAACATTTATCGATCTTTTCCCAGGGGCTGATGGGGCCACTCAGGACATAAGATTGGTCCTTTTCAAAGTTTTTTCTATTATTTGGGAAATGGAAAAGAAATATATAAACAAACTTGTGTACTTTACTGGGATGAGCACTATTTTCAATTTATCATGGAGATTGTCGATGCACATGGTAAGAATATCATCCTAGGGGAGCGGCTGGTTCAGGGAATATGTCCAGACTTTCCATCTATCAAGGAAGTCTAAGACTCTTTTGTTCTCTTGCTATTTTCAATTTATGAGATCACTGACCATCATCTTGGGCAGCATTGAACTGAACTGGATGAGAAACTGTCACCGGAGGTCCTCCCAGCCTGTGATCGAGTTGGCTGGCAAGCTAGTATACCATACGAAGGCCGATCCCTACACATTTTTTATGAAGCACCTGAGTTTTACTTCCACTTTCTACTCTTGATTTCCCATAATGGGGTCAAAATAAGAGGAGTAGTTCATTAAATTTTGTTCCAGGTCCCTCGAGCCACTAAACACTAGGAATATGAGGTTTCTGAAGTTTGGTGGTGTTGGAACGTTTCTTACACACTTGAGGTAGGGTTCTCACTTTGGCTGTATCGGAGCGCGCCACCCCTCCATGCCTTCTAGTTGAGTTTATAATTTCTCAACAGTATTCAAGAGACCTTAATTAGTATCCTGTCGGGAATGATCTTGAACTGGTGCAGAAGTGGACAAGATTGGGCATGCTGGTGATGCTGGAATTTGTGGTGGATTTCTAGCTGGAGGTATCATTTTTGGGTTTACCTGAATAAATTATGGCCACCTTCCAAGTAGGGGGATGTATTGAATTGTTTCTGGGGCTGATTTTATGTAGGTTTCCAGTCCCGATGCCGAATTGTATGGTCCTCCAAGGATGGATTCATACACCGAGATGATTTCATGTGGCAAGGTCACCCCTTCTAGGATCCCCTACTAATGTTCCATAGGGGAAACACATATTGTGAGGTAGTTACCTCGACGTAGCTCAACATTAATTTTCCTATGCTCTTTAATTTCTTCCTCTTTCTTGGAGAACCTTTCATTGAGATTGAGGGAAAAATTTCTAGGGGGAGGAGAAGGTGATTCATAGATGACCATGGATTTTTTCTTCTCCTTATTGGGGTTTCAAACTGGAGGTAATGTCAAATTGAATGAGGGGGATCCCATATTTAGGACTTCTCTTTGGTTCTGAGTATACACATCTTTAGGATCAGTGTGGGATGCATCTGGAAGGGAACCATCTTCCTTCGTGTCATCTCCCTCTGCATCATTTCCTATGAGATCCATGGAGTTGGCGTTTACCATATTCACTGAGGCGTACCTCATTGGGGGTGTTGTACCCAGTGCTGAGTGGTAAATAAGGCTTTCTACATCCTTTGTTGGATTTTACCCTTCCATTATGTATTATTCTTCTGGTTTCTTGGAGAAGATTGACCCAAAGGGATCCCTGGTCTGACCTCATGATTTTCCTTTATCTCGGAGGGTGCGAACCATGAGAAGGGGTGGAATGAGGGACTCCTCTATCCATTGTTCTTCCATGATTGTAGAAGGAAGATGTCCGCTGTGCAAGGAATTGAGGCAAAAATGACCCCAACCCTGTGGTCTAGGGTTGTTCTCTTTCTTCTGTTGATGCACTATGGAATGGATTTGTTGGTCTTATGGTGGAACTTTGATTTTAAAAATTCCACCATCCATGTGGGCTGGGGTTATTACCGCATTGCGGTGGAAGATGCTATTATTTTCACCATTTCAATTTCACATACTCCTATGTGGGTGTGAGATGAGTATGGAATTGGGCATACATGGAGTCTAGGTTCTTTTGAATACATGAGCACTGATTTCTAGTTGGCTTCCCTTAGGTGAGAATTCTACTCGATGTTCCTAGTTGACTGAATCAGAAACTTTTCAATGGATTGATCTCTTCAGTATTGACACTTTTGAGACTTACTCTAGGCCATTATTTCTAGTATCTCATCTTTCCTGAGCAGGGGTTTCACTTGATTGATGCCCTTGGTCGATGAAATTGTAGGATGTCATTTCCAATGGGGCCTACTGGACGGGACGAGGGGTGAAGTATAGAGATCCATGTTCTCCTCATACCCAAAAGTGAACTATGGTTGGGGAATTACCAATGATGTGATGCAACTTGTTCAATTAATGGAGGGAAGACAATTCATGTTTTTTCCTTTTCCTTCTTGATTGTGGCTATCTTGCAGACATGAGGACTTCCAGGTCGATTAGACGGTGAATCTCTCCAAACTTGTGGATGTGGTCCTCATACCCTTCATAGGGTAGGATTTCTTCTTTCATATGATGAATAATCGACCATATATTGAGGTGAATTTCATACATGAATTCCCAAAAAAACTCCCCTGGTATGTCAAAATGAGAATTGTTAGTAGGCCAATACATCATGGGTATATTATCCTCATATACTTGTTTTCTCACGAGAAAAATTTCATACTATTGTTCTTCCAGAGGCTACTCTAATTCATATGCCCAGCTCGACTGCTTCTCAATAATTTCATTCCAAGAAACTGGGCTGGTGGGAGCCTCATCGATATGTGAATGGCATGGGGGTGGGTCAGAAGATGATTGTGGCCCCGATCCATCCTTCAGTTGAGAAAGAATATCACTCATTATAGACGGAGTTCCCGATGTGTCTGACTCCATCTTTCCGAGAACCTCAACATAAGAGGGATTTCTTGTAATTGTTCTTGAAAGGGGCAGACCTTCTTTCCAGTATGAATTTGTGTTGTGGGGAGGACCTTCACAGTTGGTGCTGCAAATGGGGATGACTACTATTGCAACTTGATTCCCGACCATGGGAAATGTCTTTACAGCATATACCTTGGAGAGGACATTCAAGGTGTGATACAATGAGGGTAGGACCTTCTTACTGCTTGAAGTCACTGAGGGGAAGACCTTCACAACGACTTCCATTCTGGAGAGGGCCTTCACAATGACCTTCATCATGGAGAGGACTACCATCATGACTTGATACCTGTATGTAGGGAGAATGTCTGTAGTGTAGATCCTGGGGAGGGCCTTTAGGATGTACTATAATGAGGGGATGACCTTCTTGTTTCTTGAGGTTACTACGGGGAGGAACTTCACGGTAACTACCATTGTGGGGAGGTCCTTTGCAATGACCATCATCATGGAAAAGACTACCATCATTTCTTGATTTTAGACTATAGGGGGAAGCATATCTTCAGTGTATACATAGGAAATTACCATAAGGAAAGATGATAGTAAGGGGAGGAACTTCTTTCCATCTGATCATTATGTTGAGGGGAGGGATACCCCGATGCAAATTAGGAGATAAGATCTCGTGATCAATAATTCTTGGCCCATAGAGTGAGCCCCCATGGGTGCTCTATAGAGGACCATTAGAGCTACTGGTAGCAACATTGTGGGGAGGGCCTTTGCAACTTCTACTTCCAATTCCATAATTTGTTAATTGACTGATAGGGTCTTGAGCCTTTATTGATATATTCTTGAGGGAGTCAAGAACCCCAGCTTCCAGTGGAGTGGGATCATGTATGTGCTCTTCATTTTCTAGTTTCCTTTTTTGCATTTCATATTTGAGCACTCTATTGTAGGTAACAAGTTCCATATGCAGTTTTTAATGGCCTTGATATATGGGAATCTATCTTGTTGGGTCCCGTGATATCATCGGGATACACCGACATACATCTTGAGTTTTGGTAGAGATATATGCCTACCTTGGAGTGGCCACCACATTAGACCGACATCACCCAGTTGGAACAAATATTTTTTCCTAGTCCAATTTTCCGTATATCGTGGGATATTTCCATAGACCCTTCTGGAATGGAGCAGGGGGAATAACTACTCTAGAGTGATAAACTCATTTTGTGAGTGAGTCATTCCATTTGAGGAAACTAGGTCGTGGGCCCGATTTCATTCCTTTATCACTGATGAAATAATGTCTTGGCATGTTGGATGATATGATTTGGGATCGGTGTCTGATATTCTATCATTGTTAGGATATTATGAGATACATATTTTCCTAGAAATGGTATGAAGTCCCATTCCAATGTCAGAGAATAAGTTTTTTCCCACTCTGGTCCTCCATGAGTTTCCAGTAGATACTGGCAGTTCTCCTGTGTCGGGATAGAGGAATGAGTATGCAACCAGTTTCCATCTCTAGTATCCACCATATTTTAAAAGTGGTATTTATATTCATGAGAAAATATTTTCATCATCTCTCTTGCTACTGTATTTGTCTCATGATCTTTGTATGAATCCGCTGGAATTTGACTCTGCTCATATTTTCTTGCTGTGTTGTTTGGATGGTGGGCCTGATATGCGTCATCCGATATTTGTACCTCTGTATAGATGTTTTCTTCCCTATTTGGATGGAAGTATCATTGTTCCTCAGAAGATATCTGCATCTTCATGTAGTTTGCTGCTTTGTCTGCACTGCGAGTCCAATGAGCATTAGCGTGAATGTTGATGTGCTCATATCGTGCCACCCTATTTCTGCGGTGGCCTTGAGTGGAGGGGGGAATAGTCATATGTCTACCTGTTGAATGTCACCGCGTTAGTATGGTGGAGGTGATCCTTAGAAACTAGGGTGATATCATGTTCTTGATTATATATTCGCCTCCCTTGGTAGGCATCCTGAGGTTCTCGGGTCTCCTGGACTTTATCAGATGCCCTTGACATTAGGTCCTCCTAAGCAGGAGGAGGTCTGGTCGTCGACTATCGGTGGTGACATTCTCTGGCAGGGGCACATGAGTAATACCCCTGTGAAGTTGAGATGGAGTTTTCAGAATCGGATTCATCTACCTCCATATGATAAGGGAGGTACTCATTATCACATTCTAGGGACAGTCTACTGAAATAGTTTGAGATGACCTCCGGGGTTGCCTTGTGCTGGGGTGTCAGTCATTCCTGAAAAGGTGGTTGGAGAACCTTTGAAAACTGGAGGGCTTCTCTCATATCCTCCATTGTGGGGAGAGTACTATTTTGGTTTTACTTTTTGATCAGAGTGTTGGATACCCAACATTGAAGATGTTGGGTAGGCGAGGGGGTTCTGGTCTTCGTTGGGGCCTCGACCACCTATGGGATCACTAATGTGCGTGTCTGTATTGGTTGTTGAGATTTAATTTGGATTGAAGGTTGTTCTGCAGGAACCTGCAGTATACATATATGACATATAGACCACAAAACCTCATCAAATTATTTTTCTTTTAAGCATATGCATATATGACGATTCAGCTTGGCCCCCTTCCCTCTTTTTTTTGTTGTGGGGAGAAGAGGCTTGAGAGGGGTAACACAACCATCTTGGTTAATGATTCACCTCAGGTTCACCATTTTTATTCCACCTCCGAGGTGGCACATTTCACACTAACCAGGGTGAATAAAATGGGCTAATGTGCAAAGTTTTTTTTTGTCTTTTATAATTTGGGTAAAACTACCACCTTGGTTAAGGATTCATGTCGGGTTCACCATTTTTGTTCCACCTCCAAGGTGGTGTGTTTCACGCACACAAGGGAGAACAAAATGGTCCAACATGAAATATCGTTTTGTGTCTGTTATCATTGGGGTAGAACTGCCACCATGGTTAAGGATTCACATTGGGTTCACCATTTTTGTTCTGCCTCTGAGGTGGAACATTTCACACATACTGGGGGGCAAACCAAATGGGCCGACATGAAATGTACTTTTGTCTTTTATCATTGGGGTAGAACTACCAACTTTCTTATGTATTCACGTTAGGTTCACCATTTTTGTTCCTCCTTCGGTGTGGCACACTCTGGGTGGTGTGGAAATGGTCCGACGATGATCATCACCCGTCCCTCTTTCCGGAGACAGTTTCCTGTAAAATTTACCATTTCATTTGTTTCTAACCATTCTATTTCACTAAACTTTAGAAGAAGGTTTGACTAATCCCATCAGGACAGGTCAATTCACCCCTTTCACATTGCGAAGGATATTCCACAATCAGTCAGTTCCAATAGGTGATTACGTGGGTTCAAGTGCTTGTGCAATCGGTCCTCCTTAGATATAACTTTTTCGGATGGTCTCTATCTGGTTTATTCGTGGAGCCAGAAACACCCAATTGCCCTGGTATCCATGATTCATGGACCTTCTTCCCAAATATATGCTCTCATTGATTGATGATTCAGCCAATGACACTTAAGGACTCCATTGGTCAAGAGTATGGGAATCCAGGATCACCGCACCCTTCTGGGGGAGGATTATTGCCTGTTTCGGGACTCTATTATATATTGAAGTCATGTTCATATGTTCATGAATATTTGGTTCATTCCGAAAGTGTGTGTCTATGGGATACCCTTGGTTTTAAGTATCATCATAGGCATGCATATATTTGATGCTACAGAGGTACTGCTAACTTGATCCATACAATAAGATGCTCTGGAGTTTATTGTCATCCATATGGGATGGAAGGTGATTTGATGTTGGGATCAGACCCAAATGATGGGTTTCTTACATAGCCTCGAGAGAGGAATTATAAATCATGTAGTTCAGAATGGATGGGGCTTATGCATGAACGATGCCCTTTTTAGGGGGAATGATTGGGGAGACCCTTTATGGGAGCGCACCCTTTTGAGCTCAGGTCTTTAAGTAGGCATCCTACGTCTCCTCGTTTAACCAAAAATATATATCTCATAGTTCAAATTGTTTGGATGTTTTAATTATCACAAACCTCTAATCCCACATGATTTATTCTTGGTGTGATAAACAAGAGGATGTGAAAGATTCAACAAAGCACTTGATTTCTCACCTTCTAGTAGGAGAGGACAAACCAACGGTGGACGAGGTCGGGGAGACTATAGGAGAGGGTGTAGAGAGATAAACCTTTCCATGTGAAATGACATTAAATGTAATACAGCTTGGACTCAGAAGATTGGGGACTTACCTCAGGGGGAGGTCCCCAGAATACATTCTGGGAAAGGGTATGAGTTTCTTCCTCATCAAAGGAGAAGAAAACATAACCCCATCGACTGATCACTATTCCTCATTAAATAGAAAATCAAGTGATCACCCTTAATCCATAGAATGGGAAGGCTCATGTCAGTATCCCAAGGTTGGACACCAGGTTACCATGGGAATGTAGACCCACAAGACTTCCCAAAGGCCAGAACATTTTAGGAAGAGCCTTTGTGACTCCACTTACCTTGGGTATGTAGACTCAAAGGGGCACAATGAAGCACCCGATGGTCTAATCATATGGGTTCGGTGTCTTTGGAGGAGGCTTTGGATTGATGTAGAAGGACTAGTTCATAGAGGGATTATGGAGGACTATATGGTAATGGAGGGGTGTGGCTGGAACTAGAGGAAATAATACCTAAAAATACTGCATTCCACATACTGTTTTCTTATGCGGGATGGGGGAGGCTCTGCATACCATAGTGGTATGCTGGTAAAGGGGTCATCCACATACCAATGCGGTACGCGGGAATAGGTATAGATGACCATGTACTATAGTGTTACGTGGCCCATCACACCACTTTGTGTTCCATCCATGTACTGATGCAGTACACAACATCAGGTATAGTCCAGATAGTGGTACACTACGCGAAACACCATATTGAAGGAGGTTCTAGGGGATTATCGTTCGCGGGAAGTTCATCCACAGGAAGTATATTGTTCGTGGTTTCTCCATTTAGGTTTGCAATTCTCTTTTCATTATTATGTTTCCTTGTTTTATGGTTCATGGCCAGATGTACCTATGAAGGTCATGGTTCTCAATTTAGGTTTCTTCGGTGAATCGAGACTGAAATTCGAATCTTCTCTGAGTTTTTACTTCCAACCTCTCAGTCCCCTTTAATATTTCTTTCTTATTCCACTCATAGACCCTCCATTAATTCTTTGCTCCATTTATAGAGCATTGGGGAAATTTTATCTATGGAGAATGTGGCACCATTTGTGGAGGACCATGAGGAGATATCCTGACCTACGAAATACTCATTCAATCGGGGTTTGTGGAGGCCATGGTTCAAGATAATGGTACACTGAACCCTACCTATTTTATTTTTCCTATAACTGATGAGTTAATGAGATAGTATGTGGATGGCCTCAAAGCGCATGATTCCTTCGGCGAAGCGGTTCACGATCTAGCACCTCATGGATCTTACCACATACCTGGATATTCACGATCAAGGGGGTCCACAAACCATTCCCCATAATGGTATGCATGCTACTTGAAATTATTTGAAAACATGAATTCATTCAAGTTTCCTCTCAAATTTTCAACTCGATTTGAGTCCATTCAACTTTCCAGACTTGTAGGAGTACTTGATTCATTCTTCAAAGTGATTGTGGGGCTATTTCCTTCCCATGGAGGAATTTTCAGGTCCCTAAAAACATCCATGGACTATCCCCTAAGAGTTTCAAACTAGGATTGTAGAAAGGCCCATATTTTTTCACATGGTGACGATAAATTCCAGCTCAATGAACCTTTTTCAGAGTTATAACCCCGATGTATAACTATTTTAAAGCTACATCCAATTTTATTATCTAGATGTGGTTGTAATTTCTTGGAAACCAGTCACTGTACCCTACACCAAAATTTGAAGACATTTTACTATACATAATATTATCCATATATTTATCCTAATATATATCCTTAGGGATATTACTAAAGTTTTGGCATTATAGTTTCTAAAGGATAACTAAAACATGATTTGATAGAAACTATAGAGACCCATGATTTACATATATAGATATTACAACTTAATAGATTAATATTCCATACATTTCACAAGCACATCACCAAGGACCATAAATATTTAGCGTATTTATACACTAGATGAAAAATGTTCTTATTTAATGAAATATAATCAACATATCCAATAAAGGTATTCTAATTTAGTACTCTTCATAAACATAGCCTGATTTAAAAATTAATAATAAACTAGGGGAAAAGAAATATAAGAAAGGTTTAGTTCAGATGCTCAGTTGGGGTAAACATGGAAGATATCACTCAATGATCATATAAAAGTATAAGATAATCATAATGGAATTTGATTGTGAATATAACATTAAAAGAATATAACCAATCTATCATAGATTATAAACACAATCCATGGGATAAAACATCATCATTTAAAAATACATTAACAATAAGAGTGAGAAACCATCAGAAAACAATCACGAACCACACGTTAATTTCATATAAGTGTGTCACTATTATAAGTATAGAAACCATTTTGTATGAAAAGGATAACATCCAAGCACATAAAATCATAAAAGATCATGAATAAACCCTTATTTACCATTTCAAAATGGATCAATAATCATCACCTATTTCCCAAAGTAGGTCAAGCACATCGTACTATTTCCCATAGAAGATAAATTACAAGGGCTTGTTTCCAATCATTATTACATGAGATATAAATCTTTACCCAAGGAATTAAATGGAGATATAGGTCCTACCCATCACATAATCCAAAAATAGTTATCATATAATATCATAAAAAATTTACTATATCATTATATATAAAAAATTAAATTAGTTTCATAAACATTTCATAGTCCCAAAACCCGAGGAAAATAAATGGGATCCATAAACATGCTATTAATTCATTATAACATAATCCTTATAAAAAAACATGTTTCATAAACATCACTCCATTATAGTCATAAAACATTAATCAACCAAATAAATAACAAATTTGGTATCGTTAGATCATATATAAAATAAAACCTAAGCATTTACAATGGTTTTTTTCAATCATGAATTGAAATTCCATAACAAATCATTAAAATATTCTTTAGAAAATTATCCTTTACATTTCAAAAAAATTCTTTAAAATATTTTTTTAAGATAATAATGAAACAATTTATTTGAAAATAACCTCAAAAAATTTAATTTAATTTACAAATAATTATGTTTTCATGATGGTAAGAAATTTTATTCATTCTACACAAGTTAAAACAAAGATTCCAATCACAATTTCGGTAAAATGTAAAAAATAACTCTTTCAGAAAATGTAAAAAAGATTAATTTTAAAAAATTGTGTGAAAATTAAAACATGGGTATATGTGTATTTAAAAAAATAGTCATAAAATCATAAAAATATTTTTAAAATTTATTTAGAAAACATATATATTTAATAAAGAGGGTTTTCGACAAAAGATATAAATAAATATGGGCTTTCCATAAAAAAATATTTTGGAATCCGGAGTGTATAAAGTGATGAAATTTAAAGGGAAAGATTTTTTTAAAGAAATAAATAGAAAAATAAGAAATATAATGAATTTATTGTGAGATATATCATATGATTTCATCATTAAAAACTTAATCACAAACAATCCTGATAAACAATAAGATTGTAACATAAAACATTTTACCAATTTGGAAACTTTTGAATAATAATACATGTGAAATAAAAAAAATTATACAGATATATATATATATATCCCATTATTTCATGATAATAATTATAAATTAAATTATTCTTTATTATATAAATCACAAAAAATAAACAAATTATGTATAAGGCATGTGTCCCATTGAAATAAAAGTGAGACAAAACCCCTTTACCTCAAATATCAACTTCCATCGCACACATTGGAAAATATTTTATAATAAATGTATATTTATTTTAAATATATTTAATAACTATTTAAATATATATCATACAAAATATTATTTAATTATAACCTTTTATTACATGTTTATTAATAATTCCTTACTGAAATCATGTTTCTGGTAATAACTTCTGTGTTTCCCAGCATGTTTTGAGGTGGTAGTCTTGGTCTTTGTACTGTAATTATGATTTCATAATATACATAATTTTAATCATTTTATAAATATAATATATATTCACTATATACACAATTATATTCATCGATAAAATAATTTATAGAAAAATTAATTACACCATTCATGGTGATTATAGGCCATATGTACACTTGAATAATGTTTCCATATTTTAGAAATATAGAATAAAATTTTTTTTAATAATAAATCAGATTTAAAAAATTATTATTATTTCACATATTTCATATATATTCATTATATCCATGCAAACTACCTTATATGTAAATCCAAATTGAAAACCAAATCACATCCCTTCACGAGCCAGTGGTCTATCATACACAATAGTGACCTTATCATATTCCACCGGAATGGAATATAATAAGTTATATGTAATATTATAATTCCATAAGTATATTTATATAATAAATATAATATTAATATATTAAATATATCATTATATCCTTTTTTATTGGTGATGAATGACAATTATTTTAATTAGTTTTTGAGGTGGTAATTCACCATACACACGATAAATAGTTTTTTTCCCATTTGATAGAAGTGATGGTGAATACTAGTTATGAAATTAACATAAAAATATATAAGTATATATTATATATTTTTGTTATTATATAATAATAATTGATTAATATTTTATGTATGTTGGAGAAGACATAAAATAAAATTGCTCTGGTAAGAACAATACCTCTTCTTTGGGAAACCTTTTTATGTTTACAAAAAATCCCTCCAAGGTTGTATTCATGGTAAAAAAGGCACATTGTATGTGAGAATGGAAGTAATTAAAGGATTTGGGTAGGTATTATATGATATAATATTTTTTATAATTATGAATAAGAGATGAGAGTGGGTGACCATTTATAAGTGGAGGAGAGGACACATAAAGAATTTTGGAAAAGAATAACGTGTTCCCATGTTTTTCACATGACATAGGTACCAAAAATGGATAAATATTAAACCTTAGATGATAAAATGTCAAAACATGGCTTTAAAAGTGGATTTATAAGTGTTTTTAGGTCATTTTATCCCTTTTCGATTTATTTTAACCCCTGGTAAACACATTTTAACCTTAACCACGATAATTATTTTTTTACTATTTTTTACTATTAATCTTGAAAAAAATTAAGATAAAAATATTTTATAATATTGAATATTATTATTATAAATATGTAATCTATTTTTATAAATACCATTCACACAAGTGTAAAATTTTAATTTAAAATTAAACACGAAGATGTGATGAAAAAGATGTTTTCCAAAGAGAACATTTTCAAAAGTATAGGGTCTTCTAGTATCAAAAGTGAACATGAAATTTATTAAAATTCCCAAAAATGTATTAATAAATAAAATTAAACTAATTTTACTTTTAATACATTCTTGAAACAATTATTATTCCCTATTAACCAAAAAATTAAACTTTTTAAAAAATTCTCAAACGTTTATACTAAGATAATTTTTACAAGTTAATTCCAAAAAAGAATTTAATTTTTAAAAATAATTTTTTTGAAACTATCAAAAAATTATGTTATATTGTTTTCACAAAAATGAGTAATTTTTTTAAAAAGTATTTTCGAAGCATATAAAGACATTACGACAAATTAAGTATTTATTTATTATAATGTTTTATTTATCTACAAAAATTATAGATAGTTATTCCTATTCATACTTCCAAATTTAAGTTCTAGGTTATAACAAACAATAATAATATTAATATTTTATTGTGGTTGGTTAAAACTCGATATAGTATGTAAAAAAAGATATCTAGGAAATTAAATATATTTAGAAATTTATTTTAAAAAATAGAGTTAAACTGTTAGATAATTTCCCCTTACTATAAGTTAAATCGTAGATCTTTGTCAGATACAATTGATAGTGGTGTTCCATGAAACCTCATTATATCTATGATGTATATCCTTTCATGTTGATCGATTGAGAAGTCCTCTAAAATATTAATGAAATTAGAAGTCTTTATAAGAAGGTAAACCACTAACCATATATCATTATTTCTTCCAAATAGATTTTTAAGAATATTGAAAATGTGCTTGGTGATTTTCCCATTTATATATAGGTATGTGTAATGGTTGCATCATCCCCTTGAATTTTTTTCCTTTAAACATTCACCTCCTGACATAACAAGCATTTTTATGTATATTATTTGATCTCTTTATTTATATTGTCCCACTAATAGTGATATTATATATCTTTTTACATTATTATGTTCCATGGTTGGATATATATTGTTGAGTTATGTGAAAAATTCTAAAACTCATTATTAACTCATGATTTTATGGTACACGTATTTATGTCCTAAATCTTACAACCCCTTAATCAATTTTTAACTATAAGGATTTATAATTTCTTTTAGCTTAAACCTTCTTATATATTTCCACATCATATATTGAATCATCCTTTATCATTTCTCTAATGGATAGTTGAGAAATAATTTTATAAAGGAATGATGATTTTCCATCCAATATTATCCCCATATCTATCCATTAAATTCCTAAGAAGATTGTATCCTACACAATTATCATCTTTGATAAGGTTTTTAGATGCATTATACTTATAGTATCTACCACTTTATTTTCATTCTGAGTATGGTTGTCGATTGAATATTCAACATCCTTTATTAGCTCTAACCATATTCATCGGTGCATATTAATATCCATATATGGGAATATATACTTAAGGATATTTTGATCAATATATTTTTCACACTTCTTACCGTAGATTTAATTACAATAGATTTTAAAAGTAAATATCACTACATCTAACTCCAGATCATATGTTGGATAGTTCAACTCATGAACATTTAATTTCCTTAAGGCGTAGGTTATCACATTATCATTTTTCGTCAATACACAGCTTAATCCCATCTTTGAAGCATAGATGTATACCATGAAAATTTCTCCACTTGTGGGTCATGTAAATAGTTTTGTAGTGATATGAATCTTTTTAAACTCCTTTAATCTCTCCCCACATTCATTGGTATAGAAAAACATTACTCCCAACTGAGTTATCTTGGTTATTGAATTTTAAAATTTTGATTTTTTTTGAAAAATAGTTAGTAATGCCCATCTAGTCCATGGAAACATCAAACATCCATTTTAGACATCAGCATAGTCCACTCCTCAATTTACTATGACTTAGAAGGGTCCACATATACCCCTTTTGGGGATAAAATTCCTATTAATGATACTTACTCCATATAAAACTCAAATTTATTATACCTTGCTTAAATCTTCTCTAACCGAAATTTATTTATCGTAGCATTACAATGCTCCTCATGATGATACTTACCTTTGTTGGAACCATGGTCGTTATATGCATGAACTGGAGTATGGTTTCTGTTTGTTTTCAATCCTCAGTGGATGTTCAGAATGTGTGCCAGCAAAGTGATCATATAGAACAAGCAGATAACATTATTGAAGGCAACATCGTTTTCCGGTGTTTCCCAAATTTCTAGACCTCAAAATTGACAAAAGAAGATAAGTGTTTTTGACAAAGGTAATTGCACACCAATGACTTAGAGGGTTGGAAAATTTCATGCCATATTTTTTTCAAGATCAGATCATCAAAATATGGAAAAGGAAGTAGGGGTGGTGAAGTTTTATTCTTGGTCGCAGAATTGACTTACGCGGCAGAGACTTGAATGCCAAAACATGCGCGCCGAGGGAAGAATTTTGCACCATCACGCAGGGTATCCAAATGCCTATAAATAGAGGTCGACTCCTCCTCATTCGCATCGAAGTTCATACTTAGAGAAAATCAGAGCTCCCATCGCGCAGGTGTAGTGGTCGCGCTAGTGGTTGTGGGTCGCGCTAGTAGAAGTTGCACGACAGTTGTTTGCTGCACGTCCAAGGTGGTTTGGGTGATAAAGTGGGAGAGTCTCCCAAGATTGGAGTTGGTGAAGGAGGTGTCATGTAGGAGGTTTGGTGACACTTGTGCACTAGGATTTGAAGAAGTGCGACAGTTGAAAATTGCACGCCAAAACTGGTTTGGGTGGAAAAGAGAGTGAGTCGCGCAAGTTTGAGGTTAAAAAATCAAGTGTCGAGAAAGTAGTAGAGGTGAACTTGCATGACATTTTTAAAACTTGTGCGCCGGATTGGAGAAGTGCAGCAGGTGTGGATTGAAGCTCTCCAGTCTTTTTGGGGCTGCACGAAAGCTGAAAGTTTGCCCAATACCTTTGGTGAAAAGTGAGTTTTGTCTATGGGTGGAAGTTGAACTTAAACAGAGCATCTACATACAAGATAGGATTTATTCATTAGCGATGATGAAGAGTCCTTCACGTCTATAAATTGAGTGGGACTTTACCAAAGACAGTGAGCTAGGGGGAGTCAATAGGAGTGACCCGAGGGACTTAGTAGGCTATCCCTGAACAGTTGTAAAGGCAGTGAGCCTGTGACGGAGTGACTGTTCCCAAACCTTTGTAATCCACAACGAGTGAAGAATAGTGGAATTTGGTATGACCGAAAACCTATTGGCCTATACTCTTTAGACGTAGCCCTTAGTGGTGAACCAAGTAAAAAGTGTTGTGTCATTTATTTTGATGTGAATGTTTTATTTATTCTCATATCCATCATACAAGTTAAACTAGTTTCTACCAACGTGGGAACAAGATCTGTCAGTTTAAAAGAAAAAGTTGACACCCTAATTCACCCCTCCCCTCTTAGGGTGCCCCGGGGTCCTTCAACTTTTAAATTATATAATAATATCATATATAAATAATACCACAAATTTTAAAAGGTAATCTCTATAGACTCTATTCATCAAGTCTATAAATATTTCTAAAGTATTAGTGATCCCTAAAGGAATAACTCTGAACTCTTAGTGTCCATACCTTATTCAAAAGGTAGTCTTGGGAATATCCTTCATCTTCACCTTTAATTGGTGATATCCAAATTCATATTCCACTATATAGATGTACCCGTTCCCACATAGTTGATTGAAAAATTCATCTACCTATAGAAAGGGATACCTTTTCTTTATCATGATGTTATTGAGTTCATAATAATAAATGCTGCGGAGAATTAACCCATCCTCATTTTTGATGAAGAAGACCAATGAACCCCATGGTGAAGCACTTGGGAACATAAAATAATTTTTAGATTCTATTGAAACCGATTCTTCACATATTCCATCTCAATATTATCCATTTTGTATGGAGTCTTTGAAATATGAAGAGATCCAAGAATATGTTCGATTGAGAGCTCAACCTCTCTATTAGTATAAAGACTAGGAAACTGTTTAGAGAAAATAATAGTATAATCCCTCAAATGGTAATGTATTTGATCATGATTCTCTCTTTGGAATCAATTAATTGATCTAGATAATATTACTCATGAGGAAATAAATATATTCTTGAGATGAATATTCTAAGGGATACATATCCTTCTATTTATAGTTGTATCAAGGAAAATGATAGCTTAAAATGTGAATAATTATATCCCTCTCACTATAGTTGATATTGGATTTATATAAGGATAGACAATCCCTGAAAAATATAGTATCAAATTCCACTAATATTTTTATGAAAATATTTTTTGGGAGGTTTAATAAAAAAATGATTGGGGAGGAGTTATATACATGGGAATCAATAATTTATCTATTTTACTTTCTCATAGATATCTCAACACCCATGTATTGAAAATTCATTTCAATTGTTATACATAATATAAAATATATGAAAGAATGTATATAAGCATAATCATATTTAACATTTGAAGCTCATGAATGGATAACGAGTGCACCTTTCACTATTTAATTCTAGTTCTAGTCATTTACAATTACCAAAATGATCTATGAGATTAGAAAATTTATACTAAAAATTATGTAAAAGGAGAAACTATGTACATAGAATGAATTACATATAAATGAAATGTAAATCCATACCTATGAGTATCTATGTTT
Source organism: Viscum album (assembly GCA_963277665.1). NCBI lineage: Eukaryota > Viridiplantae > Streptophyta > Magnoliopsida > Santalales > Viscaceae > Viscum > Viscum album. The sequence continues at coordinate 476,142,844 of OY728123.1, forward strand.
TAATATAGGTTATCTATGGTATTTTTCCTTTAAACATTTCCAACTAAATTATATATTCAAGTTCTTTATAATGGTTTACAAATATTTTATGATTTATCTAAAGAATATTCCCTGGGAATGTAAAACCAAGTGTGCAGTAAGGCCTTTTTATTTTGAACTTTTTTATGATTTGTTTAACACCCAATAAACCCATTTTTTTATTATTTACCTTAGGTATAACTATTCCAAATCCACATCCACTTATTGTATCCATATAGGGAAGTAATTTATTGGGAACCAATCACTCTATACTTTACTAAAATTATAGGATATTTTCCTATATATATAATTATCTCTATGGTTCCCATAAATATATTTTATACATAATCCAAAAAAAAAACAATGAGACCTTAATTTGATACTAACTATTGTGACCCAATAATTTTAAACATACTATTCCATTATTTTTATCTTAAAAATCCAGTAAATGAAACCTAATGATCATGAGGCCTAGTATCTTTATAGGACTAGGTTCATAATGAAAAAATAGAAACTAAAACACAACATATATATTTTTCTCAAAAAAATGAACTTCAAAATAACTTTGTTCTCTTAAAAAAAATAGGTTATCCGGGGGAATATGTAAAAGAATGAGGAGGCCTATAAATTCCAATAAGGGAATACATATGGAAATGAAGCATTCCATATTAGTCATAAGGAAAAACATGAAATAATAAAAGAAAAGGCACAAGAATAATCATATTGAGTCACAAAATAAAGAACATGGTATTATAAGATAATGGAAACATATAAAAATGGTATCAAAATAAAACAAGACATATGAATAAGTCAAGGGTAACTACCCAGACAACATCACATAATAGATAGAGTCACATCCTAAAATTTTTTTATTCCCTAATCTTATACATAACCTTTCATCAAACATAAATACATATAATTAGAGATCTATATAAATATATCCTTCATAAAATTAACATTATTATGTGTTCAACAAAATAAAATAAATCATAAGTCATAAACATAAGTTTTATCCTTGGGATGAAATGGGTTTCAAAAAATTGCATCATATCATAATCAAAGGATATTTCATAAATATTCTAAAGAGAAAAATAAATTTAATATTTTATATATTCATATCGGAGTTCATAATCATAGGTCTCAAAATATTGTGTTCATTTTGGAAGACATCATGATAAATAGAACATAAATGGGCATAGAAATGAACTTTCCAAATAGTGTCTTAAAGAATTGGTAAAAGGCATTTCATGAAAAATATAGGTATGCAATTTTATTTTAAATAAATAGTTGAAAAATAATTTTAATACCAAAATAATATCTTATTTAGTGAAAAAATTAATTTTAATCAATACTTTAAATGTACATTACATAAAATGATAAAGTGATTTAATAGTTCCCCTTAAGAAGGTTTTATTTTTAATAATGCGTAAGAGAAATGAACAAAAGGGTTTTATTAACCTAGAAATAGAAGTTAGAATAATATAGGTATATATATAAGAGACATATATAAATAATTTAGAATAATTATATATAATAAAATTGAGATATAAAGAGATTTATAAGGATAAAGGTTATAACTCAAAAAAAAATGGTTGCTTAGAGATATGTCTTACTATATGTTCCAAAATAATTTTTCAAATACACATAACTTCGTAGATAATCACATTATACTAATTAATTAGTTATTCAATAAAAATTTACATCTATATTTTATTTACTATAATTATATTATACTGATTTATAACCATTTCGATGAGATATAATGTTTAATTTAATTTTCTTATGAGTGTTTGTTTTATGGTTCCATCGTAGAATCACTGGTGAGAAATTATTGATGATATTTTCAAATGTTAATAACACTAAAAATGTGAAATTAAATGTTATTAATGTCCTTATGAAAATCCAAATGTCCCTAAATGTTTTTACGTGTTCTAACATAGGGATTATTCATTTAGTAAAAATGTTAATGGAATATAGTTCGTTAATTATGGAAGTTATACGATCCTACACAAACATGTTTTGTTATATTAAATATCTTGTCTCTATTTTCAATCAAGAACTTTAAATAAGTTATAATATACTAATTATCATCTTATTTAATAATAGGAATATTTTTATGACCACATTTGAAAGTGGTGTAGAAAAACAAAGTATGTTGTTCATTGAGGTGGTGAACTATCCATATTGTAAACAACATTTTCATTTTAGAATCTATTAACAGAATGATAAGTGGATTGATGGTATATATTTAATAAGCATAATAAAATATAAGAATATATAAGATACTATAGTTATTATTCCATGTGGTATGGAATATTTTTTAGAGGATGAGGGGGAAGGAAGATATAAAAGAATCGGTTGAGGGGATTACTTTCTCCTTTGGATGTGTAATCTTGGGATTCAACTTAAGGAACCCTTGTAATGGTATTTTTCTGATACTTGTAGATAATGGACATGGGGTATAGGATTGAGAGTGTAATTGGGAAGAAATCTTTAAATATCAATGGCTTGGAAGTTTTGAGAAGAAGCGAAGGAGGTGGTGGTATTTATAAGGGGAGTACATGGATGCTTTTGAATACCAAATTCACTTGATTATTATTTTCACTCAGGACTACCAATAATATTTATGATTTTGAATATATATATTATATTATTCATGCTATTTTTAACTAATTTTTGCTACATCATCCATGACTCAAATTTTTTAATATTTATATTATAATGTTTATTATCATATTTTTTCATATTTCACAATTCACTAAAGATTCAATTTTTTTTTGAAAAATACAAAAATTTAACCCTACCATTTTTCAACATTTAAATTCCAAAAATTAAAAACATTTTATTTAAATATTTTTTCAAAAATTAGAAAATTATTTTTAAAATACACTCCTCATTTGTATTTGAAATGCCAATTTTAATATTATTGTCAATTTCGTAACCCTTTGAAAAATTAATTAAGGTATCATAAATTTATATTATCATTATAATAAAAACTAATATTAATTTATAAACCCATTTTCTTAGAATAAATTTTATTTTAAATCATTATATTTATTATAAAGTTTTATTTTAAAACATTTACATTTTATAAAAATATAAACACAGAAATTATGATTTTTAAAACATTTATATAATTTAATAGGTTTTAAATAAATCATATAATCATTTTATAAGATTAAAAATATTGTTTTATAGTTCCATGGATGAGGATAATATTATAAAAATCTAGTTAATATTCATAATTTTCATATTACAATTTCAATGATCAGATTTGTAACGGTCGTATGAGATTGCTATATTCTATAAATACCACATTTTTCATTTATTATTCATTCAATTATTCTTTCTCTCAAGGTTATATTTTCATTTTCAAATTTTATATATCATTAATAACATTAAATTTTATTCTAAATGGTTGTTCATGAGTGAGATTATTGTCGTGGATCAACGCGACATCTCATTACCCTCTTTCAGGTACTTATTATCTCCCTTTATTTTGTTTCACCTTTTTTGGTGTGTTTTGGGCATTTTGAGGAAAGATATCGTTTGTTTAGGAAAATGAACTAATGTTCAAGGATGCCTATTTTTTTTGAATTAATATATATTGGTTATAAATTCATCCAAGGATTTATAGGATATACTTTGGGGTCCGATTTTACCTAGATATTTTTCTATGTTTTTTAAATTTTTTTTGGTTGTGTTCAATCTGAACAAAATATTTACATCATGAATGTTTTTCATCATTTAAATCCATTTTTCAGTAGAATCCATGAATTAGATTCATTAATTGGATGATGTTCACATGATTAATTGAGTTCATAACATGAAATAGTTTGGATTTGGATTTTTAACCTGATGTGACACATATTTTTGTGTATCTGCCTCTCAAAATATTCATGTAGTGAATCAAAAATTCACATCTTAAATTCATGAGGTGAAATGGGAGTTTTTATGATAATGATTTAACACATTTAAATTTTCATACATCCTCCTATTCATATCTTAGGTGCTCCCTCAGACAATTTTGGTTATCTTTTCCCCTTCTAAATCATATCGTTCAGAGTTTAATATCTATGGTGGTTGCACTATTTCTCTTTAGTTAAATTACCATTCTTCTCCTTTTTTATTGATGGTCATGGAAGCACCATTTCACAACATTTAGAGATCCATGTATCTTTTGGTCATGCTATTCTTGATCCTTTCATGATTTGATGGGTGGTCTCTTTCTAGGAATCTATCCTTTGTTGGTTGTGGTACATCATTTAGGTTACTTGAGGTATGTAATTTTTATTCTTATCTACAAAAAAATTTACTTTTTTAATTGATTATAAGAAATGGTAATCAATTCTAGACTTCTATTATTTCCTTTTTATTTTTTCCTTTATTGGTGGAGCTTATTTAGGGCATGCACGACTATTGTTTAAGAGAGGTGGTTCTGTCTCTTTCCTGTGTTTAATGAATAATGACTGCACTTTCTTTTTTAATTTTTTTATAAATGAATAGGAATTATTTAGTGATTTTTTATGGAAAAGAGTTGTTGAAAAAATAAGGGATTTCCATTTTTTTGGTAAAATAAAATGAATTTTAAAAGAATTATGAAATGGATTTATGAATTGGTTTTAAAATAATGGTTTTGATGAAATGATTTGTAAATTTTATCACATGGGATGCCTTGGGTACTTTGGTGGGAGGTGTAGTAATAAGACTCATCTTTTGAACCTGTCAAGGGGTTCACTCATGAGGTGTTTCTATACTTCCCAGGCTAAGTATCTTTGGGACTTGTTAGACACTATTTTGAGGTTCACTTTCTAGGGTGTTCATATCCTCCCCAGATTATATACATTTGACTAGGGACTGGATGTGTGATATTGTCTATGTTTGGGTATGAGTGTTTTAGCTAGCCTAACCTATAGTGGTCCTTGGAATTATTTTACCTATTCTTTTGTTTTGTACTATTTTGAATTTGGTTACCAAGGTTTATATATGTGATATTATTTGAAACTATATTACCTAGATTATTTATAACTATAGAAGAAAGGGAATTTTTACCATGATTTTGATATAAAAAAAGATAAAATAATTATCACTCATTTTTTCTTTAAATTTGAGCATGTGTTGTTTTCTATACATAGAGTTGTTATGGAACACACGGGTGGGATGCAATGAATCCTATTTATCTCACAAACTAAACACCCTATTGATGGTGTGTAGACCTAGTTATATATTTTTATGGAAGGAAATTCAAGGCACCATAGTGAGGTAATGTGGTTTTGGTTAGCTATGTTTGGGTAGCTTGTGGTGAGATGGAGGGAGTTTTACCAAGTTATTACATAGAGTAGTCTATTTATATTTTAGTTTTCCTTTGGTTTTGGACATGTACTTTAGGTTTTTATAATTTCTTGAGTTGTATCATTTTTCTATCTTTTTTCATTAATGGATTATAATTTCATGTTTTCTATTATTGTGTTTCTCTCCCTCTCTCTCTCTCTGACACACACATATATATCATGTTTTCTACTTCATGTTGGGTGAAACTGTTCCCTCAACTTTTTATTGATGTTAGAGTGCGATTCACCAACCCATGGAGACTAGAAACTCCCTTTAGGTACATTAAATATTAGGTTGGGTACAAGATGGTGAGGGTATCCTTGGAAAAAGATTTGCAGTTTTGTAACAGAGCATGGTTATGTTCAGTCTTGAGATGTTTTTAGACATGAGATAGGATTTATGTGACAAGATAGGTATATTTTAGTGAGAATCTGGCTAGCTCTTATCATGAAAATACTAAAGCTTCCATGGTATTTCTAGAAATATATATCTTTTGTTTGTTCTCAATCTTAATATCTTATTTTGATTATGCTTTTATATTGGAATTGATATTATCTTTTCATCTGATCATTTTTTTTGTTTTTTATGTACAATGATATGCCTCTGAGACATCTTCAACGGGTTCCATATAAGGGTATAGTGAATGATCCTAAAGGGGATTTCCACTGGATTAGGACCTTATAAAGGAAATTGTGTAACTAGTTTTTTCATTGGACCAAAATGTACCACAAATATTGAACCTAGTTTTTGAGCTATAGCTAGGATCTAGGTGAAAAATGGATTGATCTCTAGAGTCGATACATGATAAACCATAGTCATTTATGTGTATGAATGATCCCTAAGTGGTGAAGGACTGCATGGAAATGATTGTTCAAATATTCATCTACTAAGATAAACATGATAATATCAAGGTGTTGTGCACAATGTTCATACTTGAAGGTCCCAACAAGCCATGGAGGGATTCCATAGCATAGGTATATTTGAATGTGGTCTTGGACTAGAAGGGTTTCAAGGAATTCCTCTTAAAATAGTTCTATCTAGGGTCCCTATTGATAGAAAATTCTTTGGATTTCCTTTCATTGTAGTAAATAGAGCTTCTAGTGTTGGAATACACTAATAAATTCATGGAACTATGTCACTTTTCTCTGGAGGCAGTAAAGAATGATCAACTAAAAACACTAAAGTACCTAGTGGGTTTGTGATCAGATATCATATAATTGGTATCCATGATGAATCATTCCTCCTATACAGAGACAATATATGGGGAATTAATGGAAGATATGGATATGGAAGCTATGGTTTGCTCTTTTTTCACTTCTATTTTTCACATTGGTAGATTTTGTGGTTCATATGGAGAAAATAGAAAGTGGAATGATCATCATTGGGGTGATGGAGGTGGTTATTAGAAGCAATCCTCCTCTACACAATCAATTATATCATGTAGTGATCCACTGACTTACTATTAGTTTAGAGGGGTTAGTCACATGCGGTTTTCTTATTCCATTCCTGTGAAATTGTGAAATGGTTGTGACTACTACAAAAATTTATTGAAGTTTTATAAAGATATTTATATTCCTATTTATTATCAAGTATCATTGTATCCAAATCATATGATGAAACAATAATATCCTTATATGTTTATAGGGTTATATCTATTTTCCTCAGGTGTGAATCATCATCCTGTATTGGATGATTTTCCAACATAGGTTGGCATAGGTCACTTGAGAGTGACAAATACCATAATTTTTTCATGTTATATAGAGACTACATTATTTTATATTAGTTCCACCCTCTCATTTTTTTATACCTATTTTTTGATGTGTTAAAACTTCTGATAGATCTCATGTCCTTTTTTATGAAGTTAGTGACACCTCTTGTGAAGTGGAAAAAAGGGGTTATGGTGTCCATCTTATTTTCTATCAATTTAATATATGGATTTAGTCTAGTATTTACTAATTATAGATCTAGATCTATTATACTTACTCACAGGGATAGATTATATTATCACTCATCCTGAGGAGGTTGATTGTTATCATCATTGTGTCTCATTATTGGTTTATGATGGAATCTCTCAAGTGTTTCAGGGGGAGTGGGATCTGAGGTCTAGTCATGCAGAACCTTTTCCCCTAAGGTTCTGGAGGTTTTTATCTATTTTTTAGTTGACCCCTATGTTTTTTTGTATTTTGGTTACCTTATATTGTTTGTAGTATATTTTCCCTATGTTTTCAAAGGGAACTTCTCAAAAATTTCTCTAGAGAGGGATGTTAAATTCATAATTATTCAGGTTTTGGTTACATAATCAATATCTATACCCTATAATTTTATGGTACAAGTAGACTTGAAAGTGCTCCAGATTCTATTGGATGATCTGGAATATAAAGTTTTTTCCCCACTGTTTCTCCTTGGGAGGACCTAGTTCTCTTTATCATGAAGGATGGATTTTCACTTCGATTGTTCTTAGACTATCATAAGTTGAACTAAGTGATTTTTAATAATATGTATCATTTTCACCATGTAGATGTTTTTTTGATTAGTTTAAGTGGATAATTTCCTTTTGAAGATAGATCTTCAGTCGAGTTATTATCAACTCAAGGTTTAGGAGTATAATGTTCCGATGATGTATTTTAAGGGTATGTATGACCATTATAAATATATTGTGATTTATTTTGGTCAGAATAAATATCCTATAGTTTTTTATCTCTAATAAACCACATATTCCATTTGCATCTCATCACTTTTGTGGTAGTGTTTCAGGACGATATTTTGGTCTACTCGAGATCTAAGAGTAAGAATGATCCCTATTTATGTATACTTATAGAAAACATGAGGAGTCACCTTTTTATAAAATGATTTATAAATTATGTTTTTGGATCTAATAAGTAAAATTCTAGTGGCACGTTATTTCTAAACAAGGCCTATTAGTTGAACCTGATAAGTTAAAGGATGTATTTTCGTGGGAAGATCCACAAAATGTCTTTGAGATTTTAAGATTTTGTGGTCTTTTTGGATCTTTCAGTGATTCATCAACGATTTCCCAATATGGGAATTACATTTGAATTCTCTTAACTAGAAATAGTTGAGATTCACATGGGATTAAAATTGTCAAATCTTCTTTAAATTAAATCAAATATCTTCTAACATCAGAAAATATTCTTATATTATATGAGAACAATAATTCGTATGTGGTATATTGTAATGAGTGAAGTGTTTTTATGGTTTGTGTATGGTTTTTTGGTCGAACATGTTGTAGCCTATGAATATCTTCATCTTTGGACACATGATAAGAATTACCTCACTCATGATTTAGAGTTTTTGTAGTTATAAATTTAATTAAATGTTTTCAAAACTATATCTTTGGGAAGAGGTTCAATGTATTTTATGGCCATAGGATTATGATATATATCTTTTATAAAAAATAATTTAATTTCATTCATATACATTAAGTGGAATACCTTAAAATGTTTGGCTTCAACATTGCATACACTCCAGGGAAGTAGAATATCATTAAAAGTTCTCTTAGTAGTAAGGTTCTATAAAATGATGTTTTAGAATATAAATAATAGGGGATCCTTATATAAATCTTCAATCAGTTGAATTTGGATGCTTTAGTGGATGTTTCATGTATGGTTTGACCAGTTTTCTATTATCACAATCTCTCCTTGAGTCTATTTTATTGAGTTATCATAAAGATGGTGTGTTTTGATGAATTTGAAAAACCCGTTATGATGGGGAGAACGTTTTTGGTTCTCCTCACCCATCAGATTGAATCTATGCTTTTGGGATCGGGTTATCATCCTGAAATCTATGAGGAGATAATTTTTTTTACTATCATAGTTCTTCATGGGATGTTCATTTGGGAACTTTGAAGACTGATTATGATATGATATGGAGATTTTGGTGGCTAGGTATGAAGAATGAAATTACTGATTATGTGTCCCATTATTAGTCATGCCAATAGATAAATGCATTGAATATGAAGCCTACTCATTTTCACAAGCCAATTCTTGTGCTAGTTTATAAATTGGATGATTTATCCATATAATATTTTGTTTTTTTATCATAGAATCCTTGAGGGAAGAATTATATTTGGGTTACGATTGATCGGTTGATGAAATAGGATCATTTTATTTAGAACTGGGACACCATTATAGTAAATGATCTGGGTAAGCTATATATATATATATATGGTTGTTAGATTACATGGGGTTTCCTCTACCATTTTTTTAGATAGGGATCCTAGGTTTACCTCATGGTTCTAGAATAGTCATTAGGAGGTGATATAGACTCATGGTAGGTAGATTATGACTTAGTATCCATAGATAGATGGTTAGAGGGAACATCCTTTTAAGATCATGGGGGATATTCTTTGTGCGTGAATCTTGGATTTTGTTGTATTATAGGATATCAATATGGGAAAGGATGAGTTTTCTTATAAAATTTTTTATCTGTCGTTTTTCAGAATGGATCCCTTTGAGTCCTTATATGGACCCCTTTTTGGTTGACTCTTTATTGGGTATAGGTGGGAAAGGCCTCTCTTGTGGTATTAAGACTTTCTCATGAGATGAAACTGAGTATTTATGATATACATCTACATATTGTTATAGATAATAGTCAACAATAATCATATGATGATCGTCAATATTTTCCTTTAGTGTTTTTCATTGGTTATCACATTTTCTTAAAGGGTTATCCTGGGTTGGGTAACCTTCATCTTAAGAATCATGGAATGACAACTATGATATATATAGTACTTCTTGAGGACACTGAGGGAAGTGGGAAGTTTTATTATTTGTTAGAATTATCAGGTCATTTGATATGTATTCTTAATTTTTTCCTTATATATTAACTTCTGAAGTACCATCATGATCCCTATCATGTTCTAAGTTAAGAAGAGATTCAGTTTGAGCCATACTTTTCTATTTTAGAGTTTCCATTGGATATCATTTATTCTAAATTAAAATTCTTTCAGGGTAATTCTATTCCATTTTTAGAGTGTTATGAAAACATAGATCATATTTTCATGAGAATTTGGAGAATGAAACATCAAATGGCCTCCCCATTTTCAAAGCACCCTTTTCCACAAGACATCCCATAGATGTAAAGTATTATGGTGGAGATATTGTAACATCCTGTTATATTTATTTAGGTAGTTATTTTCTATCATTATTTTTTTATTTCCCTTTTTTTGTATGCATTTAGATACATTCAAGGATGGAGATAATTTTTCATTGAAAATGTAATAATGTATGGGGATGTATGTTTTTTTTGAATTAATGGAGCATGGGTATAAATGATTCAAAGGATTTAGTGGATATCCTTATATGTTTTTGTTAAGATAGATAATTTTATATATTATTTCAATATATTCATGTAGTGTTATATATGTATGAATGATTTATGTCATGAATGTATTTCATGATGTTAATCCATCACAAAGTAGAATCCATGAATCAGTTTCATAATGTGAATGATGATCATGTTATGAATTGAATTCATGATTTGAAATGGTTGGGATCAATATTTATAACCTGAGGTGACACATTTTTTAATATATACTCTACTTGGGATATCCATATAATGAATCAACGATTCATATAATGAATTCCTTGGGTGAAAATGGTTTTTTTATGATGAATCCTAGGAAACAATTCATTTTTCAAGAATCCTCCTCTCCCTATAACCATAGTTTCTATCCCAATGGATTTGGGGTATCTTTTCCCCTTATGGATAACATCATTTGATAATAGATATCTATATTAGTTGTGTTGCATATCTCTGAGTAATTTAAACTTTATTTCTTTTTTTATATTGTTAATGGAAGAATAATTGCACTATATTCATGGATCTGTTGATCTATTGGTGATTTGTTTCATGATCATTTCTAGATCCATTGTATAAACTTATTCTAGGGGTTGGTAGTTAGTGTTTTGGGGTGAAATTGTTGGGTTATATGATGTATTCAATATTGTATATTCTCCGTAGACTAATTTCCCTATTGAAATGATTCTAATATGTAGGAACCTATTCTAGGGCCTCATGATTTCATTTTTGTTCCTTCATGTGTTGGTGGATCCCATTTTGGGAATGTGTGGGAAAATTTTGAGGTAGCTGGTTATATCCCTAGCCTATATTGGATAAACCTTAAATGATCTAGTTTTTATAGAACATTTTATAAATAAAATGAAATTATTTATTAATTTGTGTGAATAAACAATTTTTTGAGAGAAGATGGGGTTTTCACCTATGTTGGAAAATTAAAATTTACTTTCGACGAATTTTGAAATGGATTTTAAAGCATTGAATTGATAAAAATATTTGGAAAATGTAACACATTGTAATACTTGGATAATTAGGTAGATGGTGTAACAATATGCCTCATTCATTGATACATTTTATGGGGGTCATTCATGGGGTATTCCACTTATCCTTAGGCCATTCATCATAGGGAGTTGTTAGAAAATGTCAGGTTGTTTTTGGGCTATTCCACTACTCCCTAGATTTTATTCTTATGTCTAGGGTGTTTATTCATATGATTTTCTATGTGTGGGTATGAGTTTTATAGATAAAATGACTTATATTCATCCTTAGCATGATTTTACATATTCATTTGGATTATGATATTTTGGATTTGATTACCAGATTTGATATATGCAATATGATTTGAAATTGTAATACTTAGAATATATAGAACTATGGAAAATGGTGAATTTTTCACCTTCATTTTTATTTAAAAAACATTTAAATAATTATCATGCCTTGATTTTATTTAAATTTGAGAATGTTTGGATTGTAATACAGTGACTTGTTATGGAACACCTAGGTGGTATCCTCTTAAACTTGTTTAGATCACACCAAACACACCACTTCACTAGTGTGTGGATCTGGTAATGTATTTTGATACAGATAAAGGAATGGTTCCACATTTAAGAGGCAAGCCTTATCTTATCTAAGTTTGGGTAGATAATGGTGATATGGTTGTAGTATTCCCACATTATCACATGGATTAGTCATGTTTTTTAATTTTCCTTTCTTATTTTCCTATGACTTTTGGTTTTATAGCTTCTTTAGTTGTATCTTTTCCACTCTATTATATTTGTTATGGAATATATTTTCCTATTTTTTCATCTACTATTTCTTTCTTCTATATAAATATATATGTAATGTTGTTCTATTAAGGTTGTTCAACAACATTCCCTATATTTGTTGTTGATTTCAGGGTTGTATTCTCAAACCCAGGGGGATCCGGAACGACCTTATGGTTTGAGGCTGAGAGGGACGGGTACTAGATAGTGAGGGTCAATTTTCTATAATCGAGAGGATATAAATTTTACTATTATTAGTATATTATTTTTTATTCTTTGTCTCATTGTAATATTTTTTATTAATTTTTCTATCTTCTTTATCTAAATTTAATATTTAAATTAAACTAATAAAATTATACTGGTTTCATCATGCGGTGAATGTGAATTATATAATATTATACTACTAAATGTGACACAATTAAATATAATGAAAAATACATTGATAAAATTCTATGTCGTTACTAGTAGGATAGTTGTGGGGGATATATATCAATGCACTAGTAGTGGAACAATTATGAATGATCATGGCCTCACACCCATGTGGACAACTAGAGATGAAAAAATGCATCTGATGATGTTGGCCCATGCAAATACCACATGAATTAGATCTAGGTGCCCACTTATTTATGTTCAAACCCCATTTCAGAATATGGATCTATTATAAAGGGAACCAATAATAAATATTTTTACCATGTGCTTAAATGTCTAGTCATTGATTCATCATCCCTCCAACCATCTAGTAAGCATGATTAAGAATATCTTGAACCATATCCTAAAAGGAACATCTAGATATAGGTGATGATCTTTATATTTTATATCCCTCAGTACTTGTAACAATCTCTTTAACACTAATTAGGTCTTCTCAACATCTTCCCAGGAACTCCACTCAAGATATCCTTAATTCTATTTTTTAAAATATATATGGATACCAAAAATTTTATTTTGATCCAACTGCTAATTTCTTACAATACATGATTTAAGTGTAAATTATTTGTATATGGATACCACCTTCCAAATAGCTCCTACATAAGGACTTGGTGTTGTTTGTAAAAGAATTGTAAATTCCATGCCACCTCATATAGCCTAATCCTAACTAGTGGATCCTAAAACTGCACACATGTCTAACAGACCTAGTATCCTATTCTAGGTAGGTGATCTCAAAACTCCTCCAATTGTAAAATCCCACACATTAATCCATCCATAATATGTATACAATTTTTTTCTTGGTAAATGATAAAAAATAATTGTGGCGATTCATTAAACACAGGTGATTCACCATTAATGTTTATGAGATGGTTCCACAAAAGGTATTCTGATAGACCTTCCTTCCCTTTATTAATTGTGAATTATAAAAGTAATTTAAATTTTTTTAGAATGTTTTTTATTTAAGAAACCATGATACATATCAGGGTTTTGAGAGTTATAAAATCTTAAAAAGATTTTTTTATGTGTTATGAGGAGTAATTTGTTTTTTGTTTCATTGGTGTTCATTAGAGTAGGTTTTAAAATATACATTGTGTTAAAATTCATCTGTTACAACACATATTAGTGGGATGGTTATTAGTTACACCCTAAAGGGGTTTGGTCGATGGAGTATCCATATGGCTATATCCATCCATTCTAGAAACTATGGTACACACCATAAATATGGTTTGGTTAAGGGAGGGTCCATCGACTTTAGGGATTTCACAATGTAAACTAGGGATTCACACTATGAAGGTGTTTTCCTGAGATTTAGTTCCCCTTACCTAGAGGTGTTTACATTGGAAACCATCCACTCCCTCACCCTTTCCTATCTCAATCCCTAGCAAGATGGGATTAATATAAGTGTGTTTTGAATAATATTTTTGGTTTCCTTCTCCTCATCCTTCTTTCCATTCTAGTTCCCCTTCCTCCCTGCTGATTTTAATGTGATTTGGGTTTGGGGTTTGATGTTTACTCAATATGGGAATGTTGAAATTAGTTAATAATGATGATCATTTTACAAGTGGTGGCTAGAGGACATCTTTCTACAATTATCGCATACCATAATATATAATTTTGTAAAACAAAAATAATTGTTTGAATTTTCATTATGGTTTTTGTATATATTTGATAAAATTTTCCATTGAATCACTGACACATTTTGTGTATTTTTTATATCTTAGGTCCCAGTGTGTTTATATAGTATACCTTACTCTATGATCAATGTTTTAGTGATTATATGTCGCCTCATAATAATTTATGCATTATTTATATTTTTTAAAATTGTAAAAATAATTATAAATTTTATTCATTAATTCATTTATATGTTGTGGATTAAGATATTTCTAGTGATGACAGACAATGTTCAGTTTGCATATGATGGTCCAAATCATGGGTGACCATCCATTTTTATGGAAACTTCTTCACATAAGGAAGGTTTTTCCTTAATCCTACACTTATAGAAATTAAATTGCATTTAAATCTGTATGATATGTGGTATATCTACTTAGGAAGATAAAAAATGTATTTAAATAAATCATTATATGTTATATGGGGATATAATTAAGTGTTATGGGATATAATGGAGCCTCAAACACTATTTGATTCCTTATTTGCTGATGGAAAAGACTGTGGTTATAAATATGATCTATTTGATATTGATACTTGGGAAGGATATGAATAGAATGAATTAAATAAATTGAAGTGAATGAGATATACTGAAGCTAGTAATGGATACCCTTAGTGACCTTCTAGTGGAGTTGGGTGGTGAATTGAGATGTATGGATTTGTTTTTGGCCATGTGGTATACTAGAGATTCCATCAAGACATGGTGTTTTTTTATGATCATGGGGAAATTATTACTCCCCCAATGAGATTAGAGTATTAGAGTAGGTATGACCTATGTAGAATATAGAAAGGTTGAGTAAGGGGATATACCTAAGATGGCCCGAGAATCAAAATGATTATTATATCATTTATTGATATTGATGCTAGTAGGGATTATCCTTTGATGTTGAGGGATTTTATTCCCCCAGTGTATTGGGTGTCGATACCTGAGATGATAATGAGTTTTGGGATCCCATGTTGGGTGTTCATGTTATAGTTTGAAATAGAGGACCCCTACGAGATCCCAAATATAACATTGACCATATATGTTGGTAGTATTGGTAAAGTGATGATGTTGATTTTGGGTTTCACATGAGATTATTAACCAATGATTTGAGCCCAATGAGGTTGCAATGAATATGAATTGAAATATTATGGGCGAGACAAAATATACATGAGTATTCAATTATTAATTCCTTAGTGACAACATTGGATTAAGACATCAGAACTATATTGAATATCCAGGTGGTTACTCAGGAATCCAAATTCAGGTATATGAAGAATAATTATTTAGATGACTATGAATGGTCCTAGGGGACTCTTTGAATGCCTTGAAAAATCCCCTTGGATTCAACCTTCAGTTATATACGGAATTCCTAGGACATTGGGATCCATCCTTCAAGTCTCTATAAATACCTTGGACATGAAACTTTGAGTAAGCTATATTCTTGAAACTTGATTTCCTAGGGTTATCGCTCTATGGATTTTTTTATGGTTGATGTCACTAGATTTCACATGTTATTCCGTATTGGATCTTTCATTGAGCCTGATACTACTAGATTTAAAATGATTACCTTCTCGGAATTAGTTCTTCAACATGCCATTATATAGTTGCTGGGATTGTTATTTTATGGAAAAAATATGTGACATACTCAAAGTTAATTTGAGAATGGGAAACACATATGTAGTTGACCACAAATGTTATGTTAGAACTAGAGTATTAACATTGGTTATTTTTTCACTTCAGGAAATTATTTATTTATAATATTGAGTATTTCACCTACACATACAATGATTTTTTAGAGGATTCAATGGTGTTTCCTTATTGAGTTTTATTGAAACCTATCTCAGGTATCCATAAAACATGTGTATCCTAGTATATCTAAACTATTAACTTGTTCAAGTCTAGTAGATACTAGAATTTGGACTGATCATCTTGATATATTTGAGATATCCAAGAAATGGATGAGCTACGACTTAGGAATAAAGTAATTCCACCTAAAAATATTCTTTCACTAAAAGTCAGAAAACATTTTCATATAAGGAGGAAATCATGTGGTTATTTGGTTACCCAATTTGTTTAATATAGAGGAAAAAATGAGATTAAATTAAAAAGTGTTTCCATATTTTTTTTCATAATTTTTTGATACAATTTAGAAAAGTGATATTGAAATTAATTGAAGATTGTGATGAGTGTTATTGTATTTTTCATGAACACATTTTGCAATGTAACGTACTAGTTACTAGGGATAAAATAATTTGTGTTCTTGGTTTCCAATACTATTATTGTATTATTTCACATATTTGGACACACATGTGTTTTGTAATTTTCTATTTACATATTTTTCTCTATTATCCCTTTCAAGGGACCAATCTACCTGAACCATATTTGTAAAGAAGTTTTTAAATGACATTTACATGAATGTGTGTGAATGATTTCATTAATAATTGGATTTAGGTATTTAAAGTGTCAATAATAAAAAATAAAACATTTTACTATATATCTTATTGTTATAATTATACACATTTTGATCATGTTATATTTTCTCTGAAAATAAGTTATGCTCGTATTATAAATGGATTCTATATAATGATAACAGTACAGTCCATCTGTGTAAGAGACGAATAGTGGACCCTAGTGGGTTGATCAGTGGATTGAATGCCTCTATGATGAACCCATTGCGTGTGATTTGGATATAGTTTTGCTTTCATTAAG
Source organism: Viscum album (assembly GCA_963277665.1). Lineage (NCBI taxonomy): Eukaryota > Viridiplantae > Streptophyta > Magnoliopsida > Santalales > Viscaceae > Viscum > Viscum album. The sequence goes on from OY728123.1 coordinate 476,160,061, forward strand.
TTTCAAAAAATATGATATTTTTACCATATATCTTTTCATGGAATTCTATTTAACCAAATAAAATTACTATGGGTAACTCAACATGAATCATTAAGAAGTGACGTCATTATATGTGGAGAGATGATATTTTGGTCCTTGTGATGGTAGTATTGTATGTTTATGTAAGTGAGGATCATTTTCCTAGTAGGTATGTGACTTTAAATGTGATTCTTGACATGTATATGTATACTAGAACCCATGATGTGTGTTTTTATATGTGAGTTTCCTTATGATATTTAAGAATAGTGAAGAGGTGTTTCCCCATGAGTTGTGGCTTATAAGAGTTATGGATTATGGTGTAGGTTGGAGACCATTATGATTTTATGATGTTCAAGGGTGACCCAAGTGATGGGATATCATGGGATAGTGTGTTTCCATATATTTGGGGAGCATGGGTAGATTATATGGATTATGAGAACAAGGAATAGAAAGTTCTATTGGGTTTGTGTAATAGGAACAAAGATTCTTAGGGTTTTCCCGACGTAAGGAACATGAGGTGAATTAGTATTGGGGCATGATTTTAATTACTGGAATCAATATAATTCCTAACCTTTTTGATTATGATAAAGATACCTAATGAGAAAGTGTATCATTATCCTGTATGGAATGATATAGTATGTTAGGGAAGGGTTAAGAGCTTCTGGTTAGTGATAATGCCTAGGTTTGTGGGTGAAAATGTAGCGGGACTTGGTATGTGTGTGATTCCATAGGATTATTGGAAATTAATCATAGTTGTGATTATTTTTGTATTAAATTGAATTATTGTAGATCCTAGTCAGTAGTTCATGGATGAAACCCTTAGTATGATGAGACAAGACTCACAAGATCATGAGTATGGTTGTGCGACTTTGTGGTATTTGTGTATACTTCATTCATGTTTCTATGATATTGAGGTATTATTGGTTCTTAAATGAGGTGTTTTTCGGTTTAGTGATTAGTGTATAGTCGGGAGTGATATGAGGGTAGATGAATTCAATAAGATTCTTGTATGAAAGTTTCCCTAAAGGATAAATGTGAATGTTAAATTCCCCTCTATGATATGAGGTGAAATAAAAAAATAGATATAGTATCGTGGTACATCCATCATAAGGATTTTAATTACTATGATATGTGCGCATGTATTCGGAGGATCAATATAAATATATTGAAGGAACCTACTTATATTTTCACTAGAGGAATGGTATAAGGAATGATACATAGTGAGGATTTCACTATTGGCTATCAGAGGGTGTGGGCATATATAAATATGTATTTTCAATTGAGGTTGGGCATGAAATTCTCATTATCCATGAAATATTGGTGATTTATGTTTTCTATTTTCACTTGGGAGTCAGTGGTATGAACATTTTCAGCAATTATGTAATGCCCCGACCGCAGAAGCCCAGAGTCGGTGCATTATTACGTATCATTGGCATGATCATAAAAGATCAAATCTCTAAAGACCGATTAGTTTAGTAGCCTTGGAAGTACTAGATACATTCATAAGGTTTACATTATATCATAAAATGGAAAACTACAACAGAATTGTCTCAATAGACAACACTGAGATCAGATAGACTAACCCTGGAGGTCAGTCCTAATATACTTATTTGCATCCTGGGAAAATGAAACATAGAATGGGGTGAGCTGAGATGCTCAGTAAGGATAACTTTATAGAGGAAACTTTCATAAATAAGCATAAACATTTAAGGCAGTGTATAAGACTAGAACAAAAGCCTTTTAAACTTGAACTTCATCATAATATGGCAAAGATAAAACCAAATAATTCCATTTACTTATTCACATGGATATTCTACCAATCAAATGATCATATGCAATATCAATAACCACATTCATAATTATGGAATGCATAATGCCAGACTATCATAACCACATAGTCAAGGCCTTGTGCCAAGACTACAAATAAGATTTTGTCAAGGCCTTGTGCCAAGACACTATTTTGTCTCATGAGACCTAGAGATGCATCGAGGAGCTATAGTGGGATCTACCCGTCACTTACTAAGTCTAATGCATTCCTCATATGAAAATTTTGAAACATAACATAAACAATCATACTAAAACTAGAATACATAATGTCAATAATTTATTCACAAAACATGAATGGTATAAAAATAGCACATCCATAGTCAAACATAATTCATTCAATACAATATAGAAGATTGTATTGTATCATATTAACCGCAATCAAGAATAATGGATGATATTGACATAGATGAAAATAATAATCAAAACTATTTGAGAGAAATGTCCCCCTTTTTCTTGAAAACATTTTAAAGTCACACTATTTGTCAAGTAGCCATTTAAAAATATATTTTTGAATCAATGTGTCTTATACCACTTTAAAACTTTTAAAAGTAATTTTCATTTTCATGTATTAATATACATATAAATAAATCCTTAAACCCATTTTTAAAACATTGACATTAATGAGAAATATTTAGAATAATAAATATTTAAAACATTTAAAATGATATTTTAGTTAGAGGTCATAACCGAAAGAGAGACACTTGAATATAAATAATTTAAGTAATCAAAACTTTATAATATCATGTGCATAAAGGGATTCATTATATACTTTGTCAAAGTACCTTATATACACCATATAAAAGTGAATTGGTGTATAACGACAAAGAAGTATCAATGGGATGTAAATTGAGAAGAAGTATCTTATAAAGGCCGTATCCTTAGGTTAAGGATAAGTTAATGAAATAATTATGTGTGAAAAATATAAATACACTCAATATGATTGGATATTCATTGTAAATCAATTAGAGTACATCCACACATATTCTTGTAAAAACAACACCAATTAATTGGATGTTTAACTCAATAAATGGAGATTCAGTTAAAATTACTCTTATCAAGTTAATATCGATGTCTTGATAATATTTCATTGGAGTTATTATGTGTATCAAAATTATATCCACAGAAAGGGGAGTGGAAATTACTACACAAATAATAAATAGTGATTCCATGCATAATTATGGAGGAAAATAATCAATTTAGTATGCGTAAATCCCAATGACTGGAAATTGAAATTTCAAATTCCCTTATCGATTTGGAAACTTAAAAAACATACACCCATGAAATAAGGATCATAAAATGATGATGTATGTTTCCATAAATTAAATTATATTACACAAGGAATACAATCATGGGCAGTACACACACCACATGCAATAAATAAGTGGTGAACAATGGAGATCTCACGGAATTAAAAGTGAGATAAGAAACCCCTTACATTCTACTTTTTCCTTGGTCGAGGGTAAGTTAACCTATTGTATAATTCTGATATAATTGTTATTGAATTATACAAGAATAATATACATTAATATGATATCATATATGATCTTTTAACATTGATTTGTTAATAATATCTTATTATTATCGTCGTTTCGGGTGTTAAAGGATTCGTTTTAATTTATATTCTTTATTATGTGAGACATATTTGTTATGGATGGAATGTATCTTATTCATATCCAGAATTATATCATTTCTCTAAAGATTATTTTTAATCATCAAATGAAATTTAGTCTTGAATGGATATGATGGGGAATGAATCTCATCGTGTTCGTGGAGACGGTAATCCGTACGTACGCACGAACGAAAATATCATTATTTTTATATTAAAATAATATATAATTGGATGGTATATCACATATAAAGAATCATTATCATGATATATTTACTATTTACATGAATTACACATCATTATTATACCCATCCAAATAATAATGTATTGAATAACAATTACAACACGATGTGGAGACGGTAATCCGTATGTACACACGTATGATGAAATGTCAATAAAAGGATAGATAGAATAATGAAGATGGACGTACCATATTTATAATAACATCACAGTATATAAAAGATACTGTAGTTATTATTTTATAATAGAAATAACAAAAAATCAATAAGCGGAAGAAGAAAAGAACTTGAAAGAGGGTGGTGAAATTATTACCTCTTCTTCAGGTTTTTCTTTTCGATTGGATCAAAAGGGCTCCTTGAGTTGGCTTTATGACCAAAGTAGTGCCTCTAGGATGAAGTTAGTATAGTTTAGAGGGTATTTGGGCAGATTTTGGACGATCCAAATGGCTTTGAAGGTGTGAATTAGTGAGAAGGGGGAGTGCCCTTTTATAAGAGGGGTGAGGGGGGCCATAGGAAAAGCTAGAAATATTATTTTATAATAAATTCATATTCGATTTATAATGGATCCAAAGTGTATTATTTAAAGGTTATGGTGGGTATAGTTCAACAACCACTCAACCAATATGTTTTAGACAAGTTTGGGTCACTATAGTAACATTATTTTTTTGATTTAACTCTTAGTTAAATAGTTTGACAATTACCACGTCTCTTTGTATTTTTATATTATATAGTTAATAAACTTACTATATACTTCCAAGATACCCCAAATTAGTACTTTAATGATACAAATATCATTATATAAGTCCTTTGTCTGGACCTCATATTTTTAGGAATAGAATATCTATTAATAATATAATATTTCTTTTAAAAACTCATTTATGTCAATTTTAAAACTATTTAATAATTGATTTTGATAAAGTGTTAAAAACGTTATTAATTCAATAAAAATTCCCTTAAGAAATCCTAACATGTCCTATTAACCAATAAAATTCGTGTATGGTATCAAAACATTCAAATTATATTTATTATAACATTTATAATTCCAATTATTTGATTCTTTCATTAATAAGGAAAATATTGAATCATTCTTGTGTCATAAATAAATTTAATTATTCAATTTATAAAAATTATAAATAAAATACCATTATGTAGGAAATCGTTTTATCTTTATAATGAATATTTATAGTAAAAAATATAACATATATAACCCTATGTAAAATTGTTTTTCTAAAAGATATATGCTTATGTCATTTTTGTATTTACTTTAACTTAATTAATATAAAGTGTCATTATCACTTACAAGTGGCTCAATGGGGTCCGAAAATCAACCCCAATATTCCCATTTTCGGACATGTATCACCTAATAATATTAGGACACGTTTTAGTGTAATTTAATATTATTATCATATTATTTGTTTTACCCTTATTTACCGGATTTACCCTTTAACCATGGTAAATAAAATATTTACCAAAGTAATTATTTAAAATGTCTAAAAATAAAAGTTCCCTATTTACACAATTTGGACCTCCTGATTCTAAATATGGAATCCATTTTTCTAAATTCAAAACACAGAAGTGGCAGAAATTAATTTAAAATTAATTGTCGTTGTCAAAACAAAGAGCGTGTTTTTTAAGAAATAATAACTATCAAAAGATTGACACTTGTTTATGTTTAGTTTAAATGTGAAATTACATGAAATTGCCAATATTAGATTTAATTGTAAAAATATATTGTAACAATACTTTAAAACCTCTCAAAATTATAATTTATCACAATAAATTATTTGGATTAAAAGAGTTGTTTTTAATTAATGTTTAGTATTTTTCACTATTCATCAAAATTGGAATTTTTTCTCAAAAATACCAAAAATTCACACTAGGCTAATTTCAATATTACGAATCAAAAAAATGATGTCCATTTTTATAGATAAAATGTATAAAAGTTCAAAAAGTGGGTATTACTATTCATAACGGCTAGTTTGATTGGTTGGGGTGTGTGTTAGAAGTCGAAATTGCGTACAACACACACTGCTGTATTATTCAAAGGGAAGCATACCATGGATGATTGGGGTGTTACATTCTCCCCTCCTTCAAATAATTTCATCCTTGATTTTTTTTTTAAAATTGGGCATGGGAATATAATGGAAAGTCCCACATCAGAAAAAGAGTCAATAAAACTATCACTTTAAAAGAAAGAAAGAGAAGTACAAAGGTCACCCGAGATAACATATATTGGGATTCCATTTAGAAAAACATGGATAGGGATGATAAACTAAGGGTCAAGTTCTGATGGAGAGGGATAGAAAACATGATCAGGAGAAAGTTAACAACAAGAGAACCAAAAACTTGTGATGGGACAAACGATCATTAGTTTCCCAGTGGGAAAAGAAAACAAACAACATTTTCTTAAGTTACATTTAATAAAGATGAGGAATTCATTTATGAGATTGACTAAGAACATAAAGAGATATACTTACTATTTATATAGTGTTTCATTATTTAATAAATTTCTACCACTAATTCATTTTTTAAATGATGAGTATTCAAGAAGACTTGGTCACACTGGAAGATCTAGAATAAACTTCTAGAGAATCACATGACCCACATAGGATAATTGATATATTTACCCTATCCTTAGAGATTAATAAAAACCAAAACGGTTAGTACAAGATCTGATGATCCCCCAAAATGATATTCCTTTGTGAAAGAAACAATAATCTTAATTTCTAAAATTAAACCAACAATAACCCAAAGTTAAATAATTACCATTAAATAAACAATTGTCCTTAAAATACTTCAATATAATCCAAACTAATAGTGAAACCCAAAACATAGAGGAATTTGGTTTTGTAGTCTTCCACTTTAAATTGTATCTCCAAATGACATCAACTACTCATAAATTCACAAACATAAAAGAAATTAACCTAATCACATATTCTCTATTATAGGTTAATCAATTCCATAAATAACTGAAATCACTATAAATACATAATAAAAACATAGATAAAAATACACCATTACTCCTCAAATGAAATCCCATAGTATTCTATTTTCCTTGGGCATATAGTGTTCCCAACAAAGCGAACATCTTCCAAAATAACATTTATCACTTAATCACAAAATCATTTTCCTATACTAAGGGTATTAATTTGATAAGACATAATATCCCAAATCAACTTCTTATAGATTAATAAAATTAGTTAACTAAAAATAATTAGTCACACTAACCAGGGACTTCACATAGTCCAGTGGTAGGCGATAAATCCCAATCGCACTTTGGTTGTGAGTTCGATTCCCACAGCTTTGTTAGACGCGATGGGTTTCCACACGGTCTGCGTGTTGCCCTTTTTCAAAAACTATATTTTATAACATTACCAAAATGAGATAAATTCCTAAAAATAACCATAACATAATTTTACTACAAATTTTATCTCATACCTTTCATTTTCTCCCAAAATATAATAACTTGTAATTGCCTCAAATTCAAGGATCATATAAAAGAAAATGGCTATTTATAACTATATCCACAAGAGAAAAGATAATTATCTCTCAAATATCATTTTCACATGATAAATTGAAGGGTTACACATATAAGAGAAAATTCATCCAATGTAATCTCAACAATAAAGAGCACTAATACCTTTAAACATTTTTCCATCAATTTATTTCCACAAAGGTTCTTACTTGACCAAGAGGTTATCATATAGAATAGGGCATTGACTTGGGTGATGCCAAGGTCCCATACATTTACGAAAAATGACCGTAATTGAAATCTTAGGATCATTTATATTTTCTTCCATTGTACTATTCATTTTTACTCAGCAATTCGTTACTTTATGACCTTATTTCCCACACATAAAGAATTTATTTGTTCCATTGAGACACTTCCCTGGGTGTCTCCTTCCACATTTTTGGCATGATGCAATTTGAGATTTCTTCTCTCCATGGTCTCCATAGCTAGAGCTCTTATCATTCACTGCCTTTCTATTCATTTTTGAGTCTGAGAGATGGTTAATATATATGTTGTTAATCATATTTTTGGAAAACAGATTTGGCATAAACACGATATCTTTTACGCCTATCAAAATTACTTTTTTTCTCATTTCCACCAATTTTCCCACCATGTATATCATTCTCAATGTTACTATGACTTCCTTGGAATCTAGCCATTGAATAAAACTAGAAAGCATTGTGTGAGTAAAAGTAGTCATAAAATCATTTAGAGAATATCATGACACCATATTCTTAATATGAAACACCTCAGGATTAACCAAGGTCATTTATTCTCATCTTATATTAAAATACTTCAAATCGGTTTGTAAAGAAAATGTAAATTATCCTAAGCATATCCCCCGAGAGTGTCGTAACTAAGAGTGCAGTAAGGCCCATTTTCGTGCACCAGTTCCCATTCGAGTCTAGCTCAAAGTGGTGTTTTTGGGTTTTACTCCTAGGTACATATGTTTCAGAGCCACCTCTACCTGCTCATATCCAAACAATGATGCATTGCTCAGAAAACTCACAAAATCTCTACAATACCAAAATTCTAGTAAGTTCTTCTATACTAATCCTCAAAGTCCATCTTAGGTCAATGTGCTATAATCAATGTTTATCTAAATACAGTTTCCAAGGTTTGTAATAAACTTCCTCTGATACCAAAAGTAATGCCCCGACCCTAGAAACCTAGAGTCGGTGCATTATTACGTATCATTGGCATGATAATAAAAGAACAAGTCTCTAAATACTGATTAGTTTAGTAGCCTTGGAAGTACTAGATACATTCCATAAGGTTTACATTACATCATAAAATTGAAAAATACGACAACATTATCTCGATAGAAAAAACTGAGAACCCATAGACTATCCATGGAGGCCAGTCATAATATACTTCTTTGCATCCTAGGAACATAAAACATATAAAGGGGTGAGCTCAGATGCTTAGTAAGGATAAAATTATAGCGGAAACTTTCATAAATAATCATAAACATTAAAGGCAGCGTATAAGACTAGAACAAAAGCCTTTTAAACATGAACCTCATCATAACATGGAAAAGATAAAATCAAATAATTCAATTTAATTATTTACATGGATATTATACTTGTCGAATGATCACATGAAATATCAATAAGAACTTTCAAAATGATGGAATGCATAATGTTAAACTATCCTAACCACATAGTCAAGGCCTTGTGCCAATACTACAAATAAGATTTTTTCAAGGCCTTGTGCCAGGAAACTAGTTTTTCTCATGAGACCTACCAATGCATCAAGGAGCTATAGCGGGCTCCACCCATCACTTACTAAGTCCAATGCATTACTCATATGAAAATTTTTAAACACAATATAAACATTCGTATTAAAACTAGAATACGAAATGTCAATACATTATTCACAAACCATGAATGGTATAAAAATAGCACATCCACAGTCAAACATAACTCATTCAACAAAATATGTAAGATTGTATTGTAACTGATTAACCTCAATCGGGAATAATGAAGGATATTGACATAGATGAAAATAATCATCAAAACAATTTGAGAGAAATGTCCCCCTTTTTCTTGAAAACATTTTAAAGTCACACTATTTGTCAAGAAGCCATTTAAAAATATATTTTTGAATCAATGTGTCCCATACCACTTTAAAACTTTTAAAAGTAATTTTAATTTTCAAGCATTAATGTCCATATAAATAAATCCTTAAACCCATTTTTAAAACATTGACATTAATGAGAAATATTTATAATAATAAATATTTAAAACATTTAAAATGATATTTTAGTTAGAGTTCATAACCGAAAGAGAGACACTTGAATATAAATGATTTAGGTAATCAAATCTTTATAATATCATATTCATAAAGGGATTCATTATATACTTTGTCAAAGTACCTTATATACACCATATAAAAGTGAATTGGTGTATAACGACAAAGAAGTATCAATGGGATGTAAATTGAGAAGAAGTCTCTTATAAAGGTCGTATCCTTAGGTTAAGGATAAGTTAATGAAATAGTTATATGTGAAAAATATAAATACACTCAATATGATTGGATATTCATTGTAAATCAATTAGAGGACATCCACACATATTCTTGTAAAAACAACACCAATTAATTGGATGTTTAACTCAATAAATGGAGATTCAGTTAAAATTACTCTTATCAAGTTAATATCGATGTCTTGAGAATCTTTCATTGGAGTTATTATGTGTATGAAAAGTATATCCACAGAAAGGGGAGTGAAAATTACTACACAAATAATAAATAGTGATTCCACGCATAATTATGGATGAAAATAATCAATTAAGTATGCGTAAAGCCCAATGAGTGGAAATTGAAATTTCAAATTCCCTTATCGATTTGGTAACTTAAAAAACATACACCCATGAAATAAGGATCATAAAATGATGATGTATGTTTCCATAAATTAAATTATATTACACAAGGAATACAATCATGGGCAGTACACACACCAAATGCAATAAATAAGTGGTGAACAATGGAAATCTCACAGAATTAAAAGTGAGATAAGACACCCCTTACATTCTACTTTTTCCTTGGTAGAGGGTAAGTTAACCTATTGTATAATGGCGAAATAATTTTTATTGAATTATATAAGAATAATATACATTAATATGATATCATATATGATCTTTTAACATTGATTTGTTAATAATATCTTATTATTATCATCGTTTTGGGTGTTAACAGATTCGTTTTCCTTTATATTCTTTGTTATATGAGACAGATTTGTTATGGATGGAATGTATCTTATTCATATCAAGACTTATATCATTTCTCTAAAGATTATTTTTAATCATCAAATGAAATTTAGTCTTGAATGGATATGATGGGGAATGAATCTCATCGCGTTCGTGGAGACGGTAATCCGTACGTACGCACGAATGACAATATCATTATTTTGATATTAAAATAATATATAATTGGATGGTATATCATATATAAAGAATCATTATCATGATATATTTACTATTTACATGAATTACACATCATTATTATACCCATCCAAATAATAATGTATTGAATAACAATTACACCCCGATGTGGAGACGGTAATCCGTATGTACACACGTATGATGAAATGTCAATAAAAGGATAGATAGAATAATGAAGTTGGACGTACCATATTTTTAATAACATCACAGTATATAGAATATACTGGTGTTATTATTTTATAATGTAAATAACAAAGAATTAAGAAGAGGAATAAGAAAAGAACTTGAAAGTGGGTGATGAAATTATTACCTCTTCTTTAGGTTCTTCTTTTCGATTGGATCAAAAGGGCTCCTTGAGTTGGCTTTATGACCAAAGTAGGGCCTCTAGGATGAAGGTAGTATAGTTAAGAGGATATTTGGGCAGATTTTGGACGATCCAAATGGCTTTGAAGGTGTGAATTAGTGAGAAGGGGGAGTGCCCTTTTATAAGAGGGGTGAGGGGCACCATAGGAAAAGATAGAAATATTATTTTATAATAAATTCATATTCGATTTATAATGGATCCAAAGTGTTTTATTTAAAGGTTATGGTGGGTATAGTTCAACAACCACTCAACCAATAGGTTTTAGACAAGTTTGGGTCACTATATTAACATTATTTTTTTGATTTAACTCTTAGATAAATAGTTTGACAATTACCACATCTCTTTGTATTTTTATATTATATAGTTAATAAACTTACTATATACTTCCAAGATACCCCAAATTAGTCCTTTAATGATACAAATATCATTATATACGTCCTTTGGATGAACCTCAGATTTTTAGGAATAGAATATCAATTAATAAAATAAAATTTGTTTTAAAACTCATTTATGTCAAATTTGACACCTTTAAATAATTAATTTTTGTTAAAGTATTAAAAACTTTATTAATTCAAAAAAAATTCCTTTAAGAAATCATAACATGTCATATTAACCAATAAAATTCATGTATGGCATCATAACTTTAAAATTATTTTTATTTTAACATTTATAATACCAATTATTTGATTCTTTCATTAATAAGGAAAATACTGCATCATTATTGTGTCATAAATAAATTTATTTATTAAATGTCTGAAAATTATTAATAAAACACAATTATTTAGGAAATATTTTTATATTTCTAATGAATATTTATATTTTAAAATATAACATATATAACCCTATGTAAAATTATTTTACTAAAAGATATATGCTTATGTCATTTTTGTATTTACTTTAACTTAATTAATATAAAGTGTCATTATCACTTAAAAGGGGATCCATGGGGTCCCAAAATCAACCAAAGATTCCCATGGTCGGACATGTATCAACAATAAGGTTAGGAAATGATTTAGGGTAATTTAATATTATTATAATATTATTTTTTTACCCTTATTTACCGGATTTACCCTTTAACCATGGTAAATAAAATATTTACCGAAGTAATTATTTAAAATGTATAAAAATAAAATTTACCTATTTACACAATTTGGACCTCCTAATTCTAAATATGGAATCCATTTTTATAAATTCAAAACACATAAGTGGCAGAAATTAATTTAAAATTAATTCTCGTTGTCAAAACAAAGAGCATTTTTTTAAGAAATAATAACTATCAAAAGATTGACACTTGTTTATGTCTAGTTTAAATGTGAAATTAAATCCAATTACCAATATTGGATTAAATGGAAAAAATATATTCTAATAATAATTTAAAACCTCTCAAAAGTATAATTTATCACTATAAATTATTTGGATTAAAAAATTTTATTTTTAATTAATGTTTAGTATTTTTCACTATTCATCAAAATTTGAATGTTTTCTAAAAAAAATCCAAAAATTGACACTAGGAAAATTTTGATATTCTGAAAAAAATGAAGTCTATTTTGAGAGATAAAATTTATAAAATTTCAAAAAGTGGGTGTTTCTATTCATAACGACTAGTTTGATTGGTTGTGGTGTGTGCTAGAACTCGAAGTTGCGTACAACACACGCTACTGTATTATTCCAAGGGAAGCATACCGTGGAAGCTTGGGGTGTTAAAAATTACATGAATTGATGGATGGTGCATGGGCCATGGAGGTATGAAACTTGGGTAGAAATGGTCATGGGTGTGCTGAGACTAGTCATTGGATGGTCGAGATGGTGTTAGGTTATTGATAAGAATGTGGATCCAGTTTTATATTTACTCCATGAATAATAATTTTCTGTTATGGATTTTTTATTGGATAGATTCTATACATGGGAACTAGGTGTTGGATGGTTATTTAAGATCTGAGTATGAGTCGGATTAGAGTTTTGTTTATGATCAAGGTGAGGGAATAGTGAATTATTTTATCGGTTTTGGATCTTACCATGGGAATACATCGAATGTTAGGTTCAAACATCAGTGTGGGGGTTTGGACTATCTCGAGATGCCTCAGTGCGTTAAGGATTGATGATTAGTTTCTTTTATAGCTCATCAGAAACTATATCTGGTACTTTTTGGAAAGGATCTACTAGAGGAGGTTGAACTAGTGATTTTTCATATAATTGGACATGGTGGGTTGGTTACCACATCAGGTACATCATACCATGTATGAAGGGTGTATTTTTCTCACTAGTAGGGGTTCTTGAAGGAAAATAATATGTATATATGTTTTTTACAAGGATAGTGGGGGATCATTTGATTTAGTTTAGAATAAATTTATTGAAAATTATTTGTCTACTATTTTCCCTTTTCATTGAATTGGTTGAAGTTAGATTGAAAACTCATTTAGTCTATCACTGTGCCTCTGATACTGTGATTTTAGTAATCTATTTCTGTTATGGGGAGCACTATTCCTCAGAATTATCCTATATGAGTTGGAACCTATAGTGATAATTACTCACAATATAACACCCCAAGCTTCCATGGTACGTTTCCCTTTGAATAATGCAGTAGCGTGCGTCTTATGCAACACGGAGTTTCAACACACTATGATGAATCAAACTAGAGGTTATAAATAGTAATACCCAATTTTTGAAATTTTAATTTTTTTTTTCAAAATGGACTTCATTTTTGAATTTAGAATATCGAAATTATCTTAGGGTGAATTTTTGGTATTTATCTGAAAACTTTCCGTTTTTGATGAATAGTGAAAACACTACGTTATTGTTTAAAACGAACTTTTTATTTATGTAATTAGTTATTTTATTTCAATTTAATTTAGTTAAAAATAGATACATAATACCTATATATTCTCAATGTAATTCATTGGAGTCATTTTATAATAAGTTTAGATATATAAAAGTTTATTGAACTTTTTACCGTCTTTTACCCACCTTCTAGGAGCAATTACAAATTTTCATAAAACATAATTTTACCATTTATGTGGGTTGAATTTAAAAAATATGAGAGACATGGTTAACATAAATAAGTAAAATGTGGTTCAATAATATGCAAACAATTTTTTTTTGAATAGTTACTTTTGACTTTTATTTACCACGGTTAAAAGTAAATAGGGCAATTAAGGGTAAAAATGATAATATAATTACCCTAAAATATGTCCTAATTCTATTGGATAAGTTTAATTCGACCAAAAACAACCTTAGGAATAAAATATGATCCTCTTTAGTCCACTTGGATTAGATTAGGACATTTATTATTATTTTATTTAAAGAAGAGTTGAAAGAGTTAAATTCAAAGAATAATGACTAAACCATTTTTAATATAGGGTTGAACAAAATATAAATTGGACTATAAATATTCATTATAAATATAAAAATATTTATTTTATTTAAAATTTTTAGACATTAAATAATTTCATTTATTTATGACACAATGATGATGCAGTAATTACCTTAATAACGAAATATTAAATTAATTGACATTATAAATATCCAAATAAATTTATATTGATACTTATGATGAATTACAAAAAATTTATAGTTTAATATGAAATTTTAGGGTTGATTAAATAAATTTTATTTGAAGTGATAAAGTTTTTATGGATTTCAAAAAAATCAAATACTAAATAGTGTCAAAATTGACATAATTGATTTTTTAAAACAAATACTATATTTTGAATTGATATAATATTCCTAAAAATATAAGGTTCTGAAAAAAGTATTATATAAGGTTATATATATTAATACTGAACACTTGGGGTTCTCTTGGCTTGTTATAGTATGTTTATTAACCATATAATATAAAAATACAAAGTGACAAGGTAAATGTAAAACTATTTAAATAAGAATTAAATCTAAAAGATAAGGTTAATATGGTGACTTAAACCTATCTAAATCCTATTTTTAGAGGTTTTTGACCCATCCCCACATTATCCTAGAAATAAATCAGTTTTTAGCCATTATAAAACGAAAATTATTTTATTATAAAATAATATTTCATGCTTTTCCTAAAGTGACCCTCACGTCTCTTATAAAAGGGTACTTCCCCTTCTCTTAATTTACTCCTACAAATCCATTTTTCTGGGCTAAACCCTACACAAATATCCTTTAAACTACCCCCCCTTCAACATAGATTCCTTACTTTGATTAGAAATCCATCCTAAGAAGCCCTTTTGATTAACACAAAAGGAAACACCCGAAGAAGAGGTAATAATTTCACCACCCTCTTTTATGCTCTTTTCTTCTTCCACTTCCTATTTGTTATTTGCTTCCATAAAAAAATAATAACTCTAGTACCTTCTACATACTATGATGTTATTATAAATAAGGTATAACCATATTCGTTATTCTATCCATCCAATAAATGACGAAGTCACCATACGTGCATACGTACGACTTACCGTCTCCACGTTTTGGTGTAGTTTTTTATTCAAATAATTCATTATTTGGATGGGTATAACAATGAGTATAAATAATGTGAATAATAAATATAACATTTTAATGATTTTTTATATATTATATACCATCCAATTACATACGATTTCACCACCAATATAATGATATTGTCGCTCGTGCGTACGTGCGGATTTCCGTCTCCACAAACGCGATGAGATTAATTCCCCATCGTAATCATTAAAGAATAATTTTCATTTTATGATTAAAAATAATTTTTATAAACACAATATTATTCTGTATATGAATCAAATACATAATATCCATAACAAACATGGATTACATAACCAAGCATATAAAGTAAAACAAATCAGTTAACACCTGAAACAATGATACTACTAAAATATTTTTAATAAAGAAATAGAAGAAGATCATATATGATATCATATTTATGTATATGATTCTTGTATAATTTAATAAAATTTATTTAACTATTATAATGGATGATAACATACCCTAAACTAAGGAAAAGTACATGGTAAGGGTTAATTCTAAAATCTATTTACTTATCTGAGGTTGTTAATACGTAAGTATCTACAGGGACCTATTTATCATCCACATCCATGTTTTCCTAAAAATGTAATTAATTTTTTTTACTATTTACAAGACTGCGGGTTAAAGTCATTTATACCGTTATTTTACCACATATGTTATGAAAGAAATATTTTTTTCATTTTCCAAACAAGGTACTTTATGACCTTCTCGACAAAATTAAGGTAAGAATGTCTTTTTTAACTTATAAGGTGGGTGCCACTATTTTCCGCCATTATAACATCGTCAAAGCTTCCCATAAAAGCTTATAAAAATATTTTCAAAATAAATGTTTTCTTATATAATTATATAACATTTAAATGATTTCAAAATAGAAAGAGATATTTCTCTAAAAAAAGTTTTTATTTCATCTATGTCAACATCCTTTTATGGATTTTAAGATTGTTTTAAGTTGATTTATTATGATAAAAATATTCCATGTCTTAGTGAAGGTTTTGTGATACGTTTGACTGTGGATGTGTTATTTTTACACCATTTATCATCTATGGATAAAGTATTGAAATTTCATATCCTAGTTTTAATACGAATTTTTATGTTATGTTTAAACCTTTTCATATGAGGAATTAATTGGACTTAGTAAGTGACAGGTGGAGCCAGCTATAGCTCCTCAATGCATCAGTAGGTCTCATGAGACAAACTAGGGTCTTGGAATAAGGCCTTGAAAAAATCGTATTTTAAGTCTTGGCACAAGGCCTTGACTATGTGGTTATGAAGTCTGGAATTTTTCATTCCAACATTAGGAAATTGGCTATTGATATTACATGTGATTATTCGACTAGTAGGATATCCATGTGAATAAATAAATGGAATTGTTTGATTTATCTTTTCCATATTATGATGATGTTTATGTTAAAAATTCTTGTGTTTTAGTTTTATACATTGTCTTAAATGTTTATGCTTATTTTTGAAAGTTTCCGCAATATTGTTATCATTACGGAGCATCTGAGCTCACCCCTTTCTATGTTTTATTTTTCCCAGGATGTGAATATGTATATTATGATTGACTTTCAGGGATAGTATAAGAGATGAATGTGGTTAATGGAGAAAATTTTGTTGTTGTTTTTAATTTTATAATGTAGTGTAAAACTTATGAATGTATCTAGTACTTCCAAGGATGCTAAACTGACCAGTATATTCGGATTTTGATCCCTTGTTATGATTCCAATGTTATGTAATAATGTACCGACTTTGGGGAACTGGGGTAGGGGTTTCACACAAAACTTGTAAATAAATAATTTGATAGCACTGTGTTATCCCATGATAAACAAATAAGGTTAAACAATATCTCTATTTTGTTATGATGATTGGTGGTTTCTTGATATTTGGATTAATAGTGGGCCTCATGTTTCGAGTACCACAATATAATATCATTAAAATTATAGAAATATAACTCAATGATTTGATCATGAATTTATGAATGAGATAATTTGATATGAATAGTTTAAGAATCTCTGAGACTTATCATAGATGAAATGTGTTATTTTAGGGAAGTTTGTAAAATCCTAAGACCATTTTGAGTTGTGAATTTAAGCGGATATTTTAAAATTTTATTTTAATGAGGTTTTTTTCTAGCAACTAAGACTTGGATAAGAGTTTTCAGAATTTAAAAATCATTGATATATGCATTCGGATATGCAATGAGGCTCGGTTGATGTTCTTGGGGTTCAAGTGACCATTAAAGTATGGTCATGGTGTCCCATGAGGTTGAAATTTAGCTACTATATCACTTCACATAATGATTGTTGCTAGTGATTTTGTGAATGGGTTTTGTCAATGGAGAAACTCTATACCTATATCTATTAATATCATAAATCATGTTTCAAGTTATGAATGAGTTTTGGTAAATGGAGGAGCCTCTAAATTTGGTTATTATATTCATAAACCATGGATTCTCCCCATGAAGTTGGTGGGTAATGTTTAAGAATCCTGTAGATAGATTTGTTCTCAACAAGAACCTCATGGTCACATCATGGATGAAATTGGGGGTTTTTGTTTTCCAACGCTTCTGTGGATTGGGGTTGGTGTCGATGGTCGCATCAGCATGTATTATTAGGGAGGTCAATGTTGTGGCGGTTTTGTTCAGTTCAATTTTATGGATATCGCGTTCCCTGGTTTGTGGTCCCGAATGGGGATGGTCTTTCCACTATTTTTTCCTACCAAGCCCATTTTTTATCTGCTCTAAATCCAATATTCCATCATTCTCTCTAAGGTGGAGCTACGCAGTGGTCTTCAAGGTTCTTTAGGGAGTGAGGTTGAGTGGGCGGCCTCGGGAGGTATATGGTGCCAATGATCATTTACCGATGGCGAGGTATGGTGTAGTTCTAGTGGTGATGATGGGTTCAGTGATGATGGATGCAGATAAAGAACTATTTTTTACGATGGAACGATGCGACGTGGGTTTTTGGACGACGGTGTGGGTGTGTAGTGGTGGGATATTCTCCAGTGATTTGTTCTTTCAAGTGACGTGGTGACTCAAGAGATGATGGGTCGATGTTTGGCAGGGATGAAGATGATGTGATTATGAATACTAATTATCGTGATGGTGATGTTAGTTTTCTATTCAACAGTGCATGATTTGCGGGATTTTTTTGGAGGTGTCCTTCGATTTGAATTTTGATTTGGGAATGTTTTGAATTTTGATTATTTATGGGGTAATCAGACTAGTGTGGTTCCCACTTCTCCCTTAAAGTGGCATTTTATGAAAATAAAAAAATTTATTTGGGGGGGGTTCATTTCAATTAGCATAACCACCCCCATTCATCTCATAATATCTATCTACTTAAAATGATTCTATGTACACTATAATGGATTTTCATAGTGAGATTATTCTAATAAATCATTCCATAATTATTCCAATTATTTCCTACTAATTTGAAAGTGGTTTTTATATGGAGTTTGGGGACAATTCTATCACATTATTTTACAATCATAAGATAATGGTGGGGGGTTTTCAATAGTGGAAAGAGGGTGTCATATGATGATGATTGACCATTCTGTCATTATGTTTTAGTTAAGATATGTCTCTATATATATATTTTGGATTTTTGGTTAACATTGAAGAATTTTTCCATTGACTTAGTGATGTGTATTGGTGATTTTGTATGGCTTATGTATGGGTACGTTTCTGGAGTAAACTGCACCCCATTTCTCAATGCTTCAGTGAGTTGATGCGGCCTTATGAGATTTTATGTATTGCACCTATCTAATTTAAATTATAAACTAAATATAAGTTATTATAATTATACCATTTATATATTATGTATTTAGATAGTTCCTTTCAATGATAGGTGGTGGCTATTTGATCATAAATGAGGATCAACCGTGGTTTCCATGCTTTAGTCTAAAGAAAATGGCTTTGTATAAGGTAGGTGATCCCTTGAGCATACCATTATGGTTAAATTTTTGATTTATATTCTTGTGTTATTTATAATTTATAACAAGGGTGGTTAATCATTAATTTAAATAAAATGTTTTACTTGATATGGATAAGATGAAGGATTAAGGGCCATAATTGACCCTTGACTGTACTTGATGCTTCAGTCATTGACAGTCTGGATGTGATTATAAATATGGTATGTGTGAAACATGGTACTTGGAATGGTATGAATGAAATGAATTTACTAAAATAATGTGATCTAGATGTAGCTACTATATTGTTAGATGCATTTTGTGACCTCCTAGTAGTGTTGGGTGATCAATTATGTTGGATGGCTAAGGGTTTTTCCTTGTGAGAAACCCGAGATTCCATAAATCAACAAGGATTGATTCCATGACCATGTGGTGAGTTTTACTCCATGATGAAATGAAATTAGATAGGTATGTATTCCCTAGGTAGACAATAGATATTTTTTATGATAGGACTGACCTGGTATGACTTAGTAAGTAGAAAAGGAATTATTCCATCAATTGAGAGTGATTCCACAAAGGCTTGTTCTATGGGGCCAATGAGTTCATGATATGATTATGATGATAGTGAGGGACATAATTCCCTCTAAGTGTTGACTGTTTCCCAATGATATGATATTGAGGCTGGGTATCCCATGTTAGGTGTCTATGTTACTGTAACCCCCTGAAATTTTACTATACAATTTTCCTTTTAATAAAAATTCTTTTGATAGCTTGTTTCACATGACAAACTAAACTAATACAATACCTTACATATTATAATAATATAAAAATGAAAATTTAATAATTTTTAAAAAAAATAGAAAATAATATCACAATCAATTAGAAATGAATAAAAAATTTAAATAAAAAAAACATAATGTATTAGAAAGTTATTTTTCAATAAATGGGATTTTATTTATATATATATTTTGGTTTAAAATAAAAAAATTTAGTTTTATAATTTTAGTTTATTAAAATGAATTTAATTTTTTATTTTATTATATCAAAATTATCATAGGGAAAATTTTTGGTATTTTTCAAAAATAATTTATTTTTAGGTGAATAGTTGGAAATTACCAATTTCTCTAATACCATTACTTTTATGACATTATCATAATAGAATAACGACTTAGAAATGTTTTAAAAAACATTATATAATAAATATATATTTATAAAATAATAAATCATTTAAAAAATGTTTTTTATTTATAGATCCCATGTTTAACATTTTCTAAACTTTTGTATTTATTTTCTCTAAAATCTATTTTTATTCACTTATATTAAAAATTGACTCCCATCACTTATGTAAATTAAATATAAAAATATCAATATCATATTTTATATCATAAATTTAGTATTATTTATTAATTTAATTTTTTTGAATAAAATCTTGATATCTAAGATGTAACACCCCAAGCTTCCACGGTACATTTCCATTTGAATAATGCAATAGCTTGCATTATACGCAACTTCGTGATTCTAACACACCGCGACCAATAAAACTAGCTGTTATGAATATTAATACCAAATTTATGAAATTTTATAAAATTTATCTTTCAAAATGGACTTAATTTTTGGATTCAGAATATTGAAATTAGCTTAGGGTGAATTTTTGTTATTTTTCTGAAAACATTCAATTTTTTGATGAATAGGGAAAAACACTGCGTTACTGTTTAAAACCATGTTTTTGTTTATATAATTGTTAATTTTATTTAAATTTATTTTAGGTCAAAATACATACATAATACCTATATAAGTTCAATGTAATTCATTGGAGTCATTTTATAATATGTCTTCTATATATAAAAATTTTATTAAACTTTTTACCGTCTTTTACCCACCTCCTAGGAGCATTTGCAAATTTGCATAAAACATAATTTTAATACTTCTACGAGTGTAATTTCAAAAATAAAAGAGACACGATTGATATGAGTAAGAAAAATGTTGTTCAATAAGATGAAAATAATGTTTGTTGAATACTAACGTTTTACTTTTATTTACCACGGTTAAAAGTAAATAGGGTAATTAAGGGTAAAAATGATATTATTATTACATTAACACAAGTCCTAAATCTATTAGATAAGTGTAATTTGACCAAAAAAACATTAGGAATAAAATATGATCATTTAGGTATACTTGTATTAGATTAGGACATTTGTTATAATTTTATTTAAAGAAGAGTTAAAAGAGTTAAATTCAATGTTTAATAACTAAACCATTTTTAATATAGGGTTACACATAAGATAAACTCGACTGTAAATATTCATTAGAAATATAAAAAGATTTAATACATAATTGAGTTTTATTTATAATTTTTATACATTAAATAATTAAATTTATTTATGACACAATGATGATGCAGTAATTACCTTATTAATGAAAGATTAAAATAATTGATATTATAAATATCTAAATAAATCTAATTTGAGACTTTTAATGAATTATAATAATATTTTAGGTTAATATTACATATTAGGGTTGATTAAATTAATTTTTTTCTAAGTAATAATTCTGTTATGAATAAAAAAAAAACAAAATACTAAATAGTGTCAAAGTTGACATAAAAGTGTTTTTAAAACAAATATTATATTATTAATTGATAGTATATTCCTAAAATTATAAGGTTTGTGAAAAGGTCTTAAATAATATTACATATGTCATTAATGAACCACTTTATGTTCTCTTGGATGATTATAGTAATTTTATTAACCATATAATATAAAAATACAAAGAGACATTGTGAATGAAAAAATATTTAACTAAGAGTTAAATCTAAAAGATAAGGTTAATGTGACGACCTAAACTTGTGAAAAAACTATTGGATGAAAGGTTTTAGACCCATACACACCTTATAATTTAAATAATTCATTTTGGGGCCATTAGAAACCGATAAAAATTTTATTATAGAATAATATTTCAATCTTTTCCTAATTTGACCCTTACCTCTCTTATAAAAGGTAACTTCCCATTATCTCAAATTCACACCATAAAAGCCATTTTAATTGGCCAAACCCAGACCAAAATATGCTCACAACATTCCTACCTTAATCCTAGAGTCCTTTATTTAGTCATAAATCCAACCTATGTATCCATTTTGATCAAATCAAAAGAAAGAACCCGAAGAAGAGGTAAATATTTCACCACCTCTTTCAAGTTATTTTCTTCTTCCTCTTCCTATTTCTTTGTTGTTTCCATTATAAAATAATAAATATAGTATCTTATATATACTTTTATGTTATTATAAAAATGGTACAACCATATTAATTATTCTATCTATCCTATAAATGAAAAAGTCACCATATGTGCGTACGTACGGATTACCATCTCCATGTCGTGGTGTAGTTTGTTATTCAAACACTTCGTCATTTGGATGGGTATAATAATGAGTATAAATGATTTAAATAATAAAAATAATATGATAATAATTCTGTATATATGATATACCATACAATTATATACAATTTTAATATCAAAAGAATTATATTGTCACTTGTGCATACGTACGGATTACCGTCTCCACGAACACGATGAGATTCATTCCCCATCGTATCCATTCAAGAACAATTTTCATTTGATGATTAAAAAAATAATGTTTAAAGACTTAATATCATTATTAATATTAATAATATACATCCTATCCATAACAAACATTACTTACGTTACAAAGCATATAAAGGAAAACAAATCAGTTAACACCCGAAACGATGATACTACTGAATTATCACGAACAAAGAAATATTAGAAGATCATATATGATATCATATTAACGTATATGGTTCTTTTATAATTTAATAACAATTATTTAACCATTATACAAGATGTGAACCAACCATTGACCAAAAAAAAGTACAAGTTAAGGGTTATTTTCACAATCTCTTTATTATCTGAGGTTGTTTTTACGTAATTATCTACTGGGACATATTTATTATCCATGTCCATGTTTCATTAAAGAGCTTTCAAATGGTTTATTTTTAAGAGACATGTTTACTAAAACATCCATTTAAATGTTTTAAATATTTATTCTTATAAATAATTCTTATTAATATCTTTGTTTTCAAAATGGGTTTTAAGGATTTATTTATATGGACATTAATGTTTTTAAAATATTAAGTCCTTTCAAAAGTTTCAAAGTGGTATGGGAAACTTTGATTCAAAAATGTCTTTAAATTTCTTCCTTTCTAAATTGTGTGTCTTTTAAATGTTTTTATGAAAAATAGATATTTCTCTAAAAGATTTTTAAAAAGCATTTTCATCTATGTCAATAATATTTGATGGATTTTAAACTTGTTCGAAGTTGATTTATTATGATAAAAATCTTCCATATTGTATTGAAGGTTTTGTGATTTGGTTGACTGTGGATGTGTTATTTTTATACCATTCAGGGTTTATGGATAAATTATTTACATTTCGTATGCTAGTTCTAATACGAATGTTTATGGTATGTTTAAACCTTTTCATATAAGGAATGAATTGGACTTAGTAAGTGATGGGTGGAGCCCACTATAGCTCCTAGATGCATTGGTAGGTCTCATGAGACAAACTAGTGTCTTTTAAAAAGTCCTTGACAAATTATTATTTGTATTCTTGGCATAAGGCCTTGACTATGTGGTTATGAAGTCTAATATTATGCATTCCATCATTATGAAAGTGGTTATTGATATTGTATTTGATTATTCGACCAGTAGAATATCCATGGGAATAAGTAAATGGCATTATTTGATTTTATCTTTGACATATTCTGAAGTTCATGTTTAAAAGTCATTTGTTTTAGTCTTACATTGCCTTAAATGTTTATGCTTATTTGTGAAAGTTTCTGCTATATTGTTTTCCTTACTGAGCTTCTGATCTCACCCCTTTCTATGTTTTACTTTTTCTAGGATGAGAAAATTATATTATGACTTACCTTTTGGGATAGTATAAGGGATATGAGTGTGGAATATAGAGACTATGTTTTTGTAGTTTTTCGATTTATAATGTAATGTAAAACTTATTAATGCATATAGTATTTCCAAGGCTACTAAACTAATTGGTCTTTAAAGACATGATCTTTTGTGATCATTCCAATGTTATGTAATAATGCACTGAATCTGGGTAACTTGGTTTGGGGCGGTACATAAGATTAAACTTAATAACCATGATAATGGTGAAAATGTTAATTTTAGGGAATTTTTATTTTAATGTTGTATAAATATATTCTAATAAAATAAATTAATTTCTTCTAAATAATGAATCTAATTTATTTTTTAAATAAATATTTAAGTATATTACCATCCAGGGAATTATAAATATATTCTAAATAAGATTAAGAAAACATAACGGTAATAACAACATCTTTCTACAAAAATATGTTATATATACTAAATGTTTTAATTTAAATGATAATTTAATGTTATACAAAAATTGATTTATATTATATGGTTCTTAAATTTAGGTTTAAAAATAAATATTTATAAAGAGAGGTAAACTATTATTTTAAATTATATATAAATTAATTAGGTAAGAACTAACTACAATGTTTAAAAATAAAGATTTTAAAACTTAAAAAACTAACGAAGAAAGACTAAAGGAATTTTTAAAACATTGAAACAATTTAAATATGGTATTATTCCTGACATTAAATAATTATAAACTTTAATAGTTTCCATTTTGGGGCTTTTGATCCTTGAATAGTTTTATTACATCATTGAAAAACTAAAGGCTATTTACAAAAGTGTTATATTCTTCACTTATAAAATGATACCACTTCCACCACATTTATCTTCCCATCCAAAATATTTGTCTCTCCAAGAAATCATTCATGGTACTTGCTCAATACTATCCCCATGTTCGTGAATATATTTTCTTGCAAAAATCCAAAGTTAGGGATCCTTAAGTAGTTACTCAAGGGAGAACATCCAAAAGGATATGTAATTCTTACAATCGAGCTCTCTTACTTGTTTTCAATTTATAACATATAAAATTATTTTCACACATGAAATTATGATAAAATATATATAATTTATGTTCTTAAATTTTTTATACTAATTAAATATTACTTTTTATCCCCCCACCAAAACCATTCAAAAATAAGAAGATTCCATCATGTTTTTGTGCATATTACCACATTTATGAATAACGCATCCTATTTTTAAAAAATAAATTACATGGATGGTATGAATTGTTAGTTTAATAAAAATAATAATAACTAGGAGGTTATTAATATTAACAAATAATGATGAATTAATTTTTTATTCCCCCTTTTTTTTACAAAAAATGAGAGTGATATATTGTTATGTACGAACTACAATCTATATTGAATGACTTATTTTATTTTTTCCATTACCTCCTATCATGGATGAAATAAAATATATTTTTAATGTATAAAAATTATATTTAAGACACTATTAATATTATTTAAATGTGAAATTGTACATTATACAAGTGATATTAAAAATAAAAATTGATCATAAAATTAACTACCTTAAATGAACATTTCTAAGAACCTTTCATAATTTGATTCCATTTTTGAAAAACATAGTTGTATATATATATATATATAATTTTGTGTTAATAGAATAATAAAATACATAATACTATCAAATAATGGATATTTTGGTCATATATTACAACAATTTTGACCATGGGAAATATATTGAAGAAGTTTCATAGAAATTAGTCGAACCAAATCAAGTAAATGAAATAAAAGAAAAGTATTGACAAATAAATAACATAAGTTAATACATAAATATTATAAAATTAAATATATAATAAAAATTATATTTATTATTTTTATCATAAAATTAATTCAATTTTTCTATATGTTAAGTGCATGCGTATACGGAATCAATACCCAAGTTAATGGTTTTTTACTCATCTTTGTTTAATTGAGATATGATTCATATTTAACCCTTGTTTATTTTTTTGGTGCATATGTTTGGAAAAGATTTATTTTTTTAATAAATTTGATAAAATATATGGATTTTAAAAACCATCTCATGTTGTACCCCCCACCGATTTAAATTTTGAATAATTATAGTGTTGTAAGGGGTTTGTTTAACTAAAACCCCCTTTCTTTGGGTATTTTTTTTGAACATAAACTTCTTACGTATATTATTAGTTTCTTACACTAAGATTTAATTTCATGATAAATCCTCTTCATATATGGGGAAAATTAATTTTTAAATTCCTGTATTTTATTTTATAGAATTTATTCCTTAAAATTATATCATTATTGGGAATAGTTCTCGTCTTCCTTCACGATGGTTTCCTTATCCATATTTTTATATTACCAACAATGTAAGAATTTATATTTGGAAGTATAGTTATGTGTTTTTTATTTTTAACTTTTTATTTTCATTTTAATATCTCCAAAAGGGACTTTTATTTTCTTTTTTTGGGATATGGTATTTTAAAAAATTTATTTTAGAACATAAAGATGGATCCTTTGAACCACCGTAATTAAATTGGGATTATGTTTTCACTTTTTTTCTATTTTACTATATTTTAGTTTCATATAATTCATAACAATTTTGATTATAATTTCCTTTCATATATACATTGTTTCATTTTTCTTTCCTTTTTAGAGATGATACTTGTTCAAGGTTTCCTTCACAATTATATCTTTTAAGTAAACCCAATTTAAGGGAACTTCCCAATTTCTAATTTGATTTTAATTACCACATATAGAAAATGGTTTTTAACCATGTTCATATTTTTAACGCTTTAATTATTTTATATAAAACACCACTACTTTAATTATATCTTAAAGATAAATAATTATCACAATAAAATACCATTTACCCAACTCATAAATCATTCCCTAATAGATTTTTTTATTCCTTCTTTTCTAATAATTCACCTTATTATTTATATGTTTGAACTCCATTTTCAAGACTATTACTTTATTAATCAAAAATAAATGTACAAAATGATTTAATTCCTTCTTCTATTGAGAATAATTATGATATATCATTTAGTTATTCTTTTAAATGAGTATATGATATCAACATTCTTCTCATGCATTTCATCATTCTGATGCATTATGTATGGTTTATATTTATCAAAATGAACAATTTTTAATATATATTTATATATATATATATATATATATTATTTTAATTATGTTATGTGTGAGACCATAATTATGTATCCCTCCAACACATTAGGAAAATATTTACATCCCATGAGATAATATGAAAAATAATAGAGAGTGAACTTAATTCCTTATGGGACTCTATATACTATGATTATAAGAATTATGAGTGATAACAATCTACTATGGGATTCAGTAAACATTTATAGTCTTCACATTGACCCTTGAATTGTTATCATGATGTCATTTGCTATGTTGTTTCCAAATATTTTTGATTCCATGAACTATGATATAATTATCTTATTTTATGTTTCCATTCTTATCTCAAACTCATATTCCATGGTACATGATTTTTGTTTGAGATTACAAGTTTAGTTTTCATGACTTATCGACAAATCTTATTGTTCCATGTTCTCTTTAATCATAAATATCCCCTTATCCTTTTCTTTTTCATATTATATTCCTCAAAACCTTGATTAAATGTTTTAACTTACTAATAATTTGAGGTTAACCCATTCTAATGTCTCCATTACCTAGGATATAAATATGATTCTAAATTTTGGGAACTATTGAAGGGAGTATATCTTGGATCAATTATAAAGAAAGGTTCAAAGTTTCATAAAATAAGATTCTAACATATCTTATCCTGAGAGACTTGAAATTTTATAATATTGAGATTGTGTGTGTTATTTTGGGATGAAATGTTTATCTCTTGTAAATGATGTAAAATAAAGAAATGATTTTCTTAGGTTGATATAGTTGGTATCATAATAGGTTTTAGTTATTTTTCAATACTAGGTTAGTTATTTTTTCATTAGGATAAGAAAAATTTAGTGAAATTTTTAAGGATTAGTATAAGATATAATTATAAGTGTAAGATAACATCTTGAAAATTTTGAGATGATTTTAGTATTTGGTTTTACTATAAATGACATCCTAATTTGGATAATGGAAAGTGTATGTAGATATGGAAGAGATATACTTTAGGGGAAACACTTTGAAAATTGTTTGTGGAGTATCAACTCAATCGTCAATTAGTGTATAATGAGTGGGGCTAATAATACATGAATGGATAGTAACTCCTAAGGGATATGATTTTTTATAACATAATCACTTTATGATACATTATAAATCTTTTAATATGTTATGAAATCTGGTAAATAAGTATGATAAAATCCAATAAAAAGAAACATAGAGTGAACCCAGAGTTATTTGGGTTGAATTGAAAACCAATGTGATAATTTTAAAGTGCATGACATTTTGAGGTTGTGTTCTCTCTAAGATTAATTATGATAATTATCTTATGATTTTAATTATTCATCCTTAACATTAACCCCTTTTGTTTTTTGTGATGGTGATCCGTAAAGTAACCATGTTAATAATGGATTTCATAGAAAATGTGGAGATTGATTCAATGAGATACCTAATAAGATAACATATTCCATGATAAATATATTAATTATGAAAAACTAGATATCAATAATAATTATTTAAGGTTTTATTTTAGTTTATTTTTCCAAAAAAATAATAATAAAATATTGGAGTATTATGGAAGTTGATGTCATGAAGATAATGAAGAAAAAAAAGATTCAATCACATTATAGTATGAAATGTGGAAAGAGACACCTAAGGGAATGTCTCAAAGGAACTAAAAGATATTTAATCTACATAAAAGGAGGGATTGGATATAAAACCCATTGAATAATAAAGTAGAGTTTAGTTAATAAGATATATATAAATAATTTTCTTTCAAAGGATCCATTTATAATTCAATTTATTAGATGTCAACAATCTATAAACTATGAATGCTGGTGTCATAATCCAAGGGATAATGATGAAAATCAGTATAAATAACCTTCAAAACCATGGAAAAAACTCAAATCCTATCAAAAACTACTATTAAAGTTGATATTTATAATAAAGTTGTTCTAGGTACACTCATTCTTCAAAATATATTTTCCAATTTCTTATATTCTGTAAATTTTCACAAAAATATGAGTTATTGAATTATAAATAAAAACAATGGGTGGTATCATTATTATATCCAATATATATGAATCAACATTATGATTTGGTGCTATATTAATCATGAAAGTAATATTAGCCTTCCTTTATATGAATTTAATGTTATTTTAGAAATTTATTGAATATATGCACATAAAATCCATATAAATAACTTAAATTAGAAAAAAAACATTTCATATTTCAAATCAACTTATAATAATCTATCATTTAATGTATAATAGTGAGATCTCTTATTAAACTAATTACATTATATTACTCATGATTCCTAATCAAAAGAGATGTTTATATAAAACGATTGGAGGAAAACAAAATATTAGGATCAATCAATTCTACGGGGAAAATGTATAATTACTTAATTTATATCTTTATAGAAATTACATCGTTAGTTAGGTCTATCATATAGATAGCCTTATAAATGTTCACTATAATTCTATAATTAAAAATAATAGGATTAAATTTATTTAAGGGGTGAGAATTCAATTCCCCAAGATTTTATTATATAATTTATTTTATCTAAAGATTGTTCCAGTACATTTCATCATACAACACTTAAATAAAACTTTTTTTTGACATATTAGATGAATTTTTTAAGGAATAATAAGAATAATAAAACCACTAGTAAATACTAATATTATAATCAATTATTAATGCATACAATATAAGATTAAGAGCACTTAAAGTTTTATAATGGCACTTTTAAATAACAGTATTTATATGTATATTTTTTTGAAAGATAATATTATATAAAATATATTTTTAATTTATAAAATTGAGATTAATTTTTTACTTTATAATGTAAAAATTATATTCGTGGTTATATTTTATATTTTAATAAAATAATTTATTTTTTTCTGGATAGTGGAGAAAATAAAAATTTTGCAGATATCATCAGATTTATGAAATTATTATAAAAGCATATTGACTTAAAATTTATGAAATTATTTTCATATAAAAATAATATATTATAATTTAAAATAAATCATTTAAAAAAAATTCTATGTTGAATTTATAGAACTCATGTTTAATGTTTTGGAGAAGTAAGTAATATTTTAATCTATAAATTATTTTTATTCGCTTAAATTAGAAATTAATTCTCATCACCTGTAGAAATTTAAACTAAAAAAAATTGATTTGATCTTTTTTATATTATTTTTTAAGATAATGTCATTTTTTAAGAATAAAATAATAATTACTAATATTAATGTTAATTACCCTAATAATTGTGAAATTTGTTTTCAAATAATAGCTTATTTAATGTAATGTAATTTATATCTAGTCAAATAAATTATTATTTTTGAAAATAAATTTAATATGACTCTTATATTTATATATAAATATATTACCACTCATTAAATATGTAATAAGTAGTAAAATACGATTAGGAACAATTAATTGTAAAAAAACATTATTATACAAAAAGGTTTTCTGTATATAAAATATTTTAATTTAGAAGTTATTTTATGTTATTTAGAAATTGAATTATATTATGGGGACAAAAAATATAGGTTTAGGAAATCAGAATTTGGAAATATTTTTTACATTATATTTTTTAAAAAATATAAAATTATTAGTTAATAACAAAAAAAGTTAAAGGTTAAAAACCTAATTGTAAAACAATGGGAACAAGCCAATAACATAAAAAAAATAAAAAATATGGATGGCTTTTTTCTCTTACCTGATCCCCACTAAATTATTTACAGATTTTTGAGCCTTTCCCATTGAATTATTTCAACCTAATATTGATTAATGTAATGGGTATTTAAAAATGCCCCATGATCATCACTTATAAAAAGAGACCACTTCCACCACATTTATCCTCCCATGTTTTAGACCTATAAAAACGATGAAATAGTATCTAATAAAAAATATATCTACACCCTATAAACCTAATGTTAAAAAATTACAATAAATGTATCATTAAGATGTTACCAAAGTGATAACATCCAAAGGGTGAGGTAATTCTCTCAATTAGACTCTTGTATTTATTTTAATTTTATACCCAAAAAAATATTTTATACCCATGAAAGTAATGTAAAATAAGTGTTATTAATATAATTAATGTTATTATGCTAATTAAAAGTATCTTTTCTACATCCCAAGAAATCCATTCAAAAAATAAAGACACCATCATGCGTTTTTTGGACAATTTCCTACACGAATGATGTCTTTTATTTTTCATAGCCACCATATATGGCTCATATAGAAGATTTATTTAATGAAAAAATATATAATAACTATGAAATAGTTAATATTATAAAATTATTATGATTTTAAATTTTCTACCCCCCTGTTCTATGAAAAATGCGAGCATCGTTCATCAATGTGGAGACCAATACAACCATAGAATGATGTATTTTGTTTTTTTCTTACCTCCTAAAATGGATGAATTTTAAAATTAATTTAATGATTAAAAATTATTTTTATAAAACTCTAAATATTGTAGAAATTCAATATTTTACTATCTATAAGTTATATTAATAATAAATGATCATAATAAACATAACCGATATAAATGAACTTGTCAAAGAAATGTTCTTAATTTGAGTCAATCTTTGGAAAACCTTGGGAACGTTATAAATTATTTTCTAATTGAATAATTAAAGGAATAAATTTCATTATCATTGTTCATTATTATTCTATTTTACAAAAAATTTTCCATGATCAAAATAAAGTCAAATTTTCAATGAAATCGAACATACCACATCATGTAACTTACATAAGGGAAAACTGTTTAATAAATGAATAAAATTTGATAATAAATAAACCTTATAAAATAAAAAATATTTGAAAAATGTTTATAATAATGTAAATAAATTGAATTTAATTTTTTAGGGAATTTTTTGAATTCAAAGATCAAATAAGGACTTATTATTATGGTTCTTAGGTCCTAATATTGTATCACTGTGACATGATTAAATTTCACCACATGTTTATTTTTCAAGATGTATATATTGGAAATGAATTTATTTTTATCATATCTTTTAGGAAATATAGTGAATTAAAATTTCCATATCATTTTCTATCTCCCATGGATTTTCAATTTAAAATATTATGATGTTATAATGGTTTGGTTTAACAAAAATCCCCTTTCATTAAGTTATGATTCATAATATACTTCATAATTATATGATTAGTTACTTCCCTAATAAGATTTTATTTAATTATAATATATCTTCATCTATCAAGAAAATAAATTCTTAAATTATGATATTTTACCTTGAATAATTTCTTGCACAAAAAGAATATCACTGGTGAGAATATTTTTTATTTTAAAATATAATGGTTTCCCCTCCTTATCTATATTTTTTATTCCTACCAATGTTCCCCTTTATATTAAGAAAACCTAATTATGTTTTGTCTCATGTGACCTTTAGATTTCCATTCTTTAATTTTTAGAATAATTTTTTATTATCCATTTTTATAATGTGGAATTTAAACAATGTTATTATAAAACATAAAATGGGGTCTTTTAAATTACAATAATTACTTTTTTATTACACAATGTCTATATTTTTCTCCCTTTTCCACTATATTCATCTCATATAATTAACCTATATTATATATATATTCATTAAATATATACCAAGTTATGTTTTCCTTTATTTTTTGAGGATAATATATGTTTTAATTTTACTTTATGATTCACTCTATTTAGTAAACAATACTTAATGGAACTTCCAAATTTATTATTAAATATCAAGTACCACATCCATTAAATGTCTTTTAACCATGAATAGTTTTTTATAAACCCAAATTATTTTATGAAAACCCACCTAGTTCAATTATAGTTTAAAGGTAAATTATAACCTCTTTTATTCTTTAAAATACCATTTAACCATTTTATAAAGGCATCCCCTAAGCCGTTCATTTTTATTATTGATATTCCAATCCCGAAAATTATTTTTTATATATTTTACCTTCATGTTAAATACCATTTTTTACTCATTCAAATATGAACATCCAAAATGATTTAATTCCTTATTTTCATGAGAAACCTTATGATATGTCCTACAGTTATACTTTTAGATGTGATTTTGATGCCCACTTTCATTTCATGGTTTTAATCATGAATATGGTTTATTAATGGTTTATTTTCCTTATGTGGTATAAATATTCATATATATATATATATATATATATATATATCATTATTTTTATTATGTGATGGATGTGATCAGAATTATATATACCTTAAATGAATTATGTAATTCTTTACATCTCATGAGATAATTTAAAATAAGATATGTTGTGAACCAAATCCTCTATGACATGGTATATGTTTTTTTATTTGAGAATACTTATTCCAATATCAGGAATAATGGAAAACTTTCATTGTTATATGTTCATTTTAGTAAGAAGTTCCTCCCCTGCTCATTTGTTCTCAAGGACATTTAATGTAACCCTTGATGAAATGGTTTAAATTTTATAATTTGAACTAATCCATTTCTTATTTTTCAATTCCCTCATTTATGAACATGACTACAAGTTTTGATAAGTCTAGAAGGAATTCTAATATGGCTTGATTGTTGGGAAATGTTCACATTTTTCATACAATATTTTTCTTATATAGCTGATCGTCAAGGGCACTAAAACTTATGTTCTTTGGATTATGTGTATTATAGTTAGATATAATGTTTATTTCATGGAATTAATCAAAAATAAAGATATTTATTAATATTTTTCACAATTATGGTGTGACTTTGGGGACCTCAGTGTGTATCATAGAATTACATTGAAATTAGAGGGGGTATTATTAGTAGGGATATGGTTTTGATTTTGGGGGTCTCATGAGAACCTGAACAAACAATGTGAGCCCAATGTGGTTAACATTTTTATGCTTTTGGATATTATGATAGGGGTATACTTCCTTCAAGTATTATACTAAAAATTCCTAAGTAGATACCTAGGATTCAAACATTAGGTTTATATGGATTTACCGAATTTTTCTATGGATAAAACTCTTATATATATAAAATTACAATGTAGTTAAAAATGATTTTTCCAAAATGCCTCTATGGATACATTGGTAAATCCAATTCAATTCGACTATAAAAGAAAATTTAATGTTAAAATTATTGGGAAATACATTTTTATTCAATATTTGGGACTATATTGGGTTCTTAGGATGGTGGGATTAGGCCTTTAGGTCTGTATGATTTCTTTGGAATTTTACTTGTGTATTTTCTATATGTCTAACAGTGGATTGACTCCAATAACCCACCAAGGAATAGTTTTTATGTGTCATCTTGCCTAATTTCATTGGAAAATATTGTATGAATAATAGATTGAGCCTAACATGATTGGATTTCATAAGATTACCTCATTGTAATTAGTTCTTGAATTTTCAAAAATATAGTCTTTGGGTGTGGTATTTTTTAGAACTAATATGTAACATGTTTTGAGAGACTTTGGCATAATCCAAAGTAGGAATATCTAGTCATGGGTGTCACTTCCGAACATAAGGGTCGATGGTTATTATTTTATTTTCTTATTTTTAACCGCATTTATTTATTTACTAGGCATGCAACCTACACATACACTAATTTATTTGTTATGTTAGGGATGATGTGTGTGGTGCCCGATTGAGTTATAATCATACTCTACAAGGAAAAATATAACATTTGGGTAATCATACATATCTTTAATATTCATATGTTCTCATTGGGAAGTCACTCAGGATTTGAATTTTCAGTTATAAACAAGATGAGGTATGTATCGAGGTTTTAGTATATCAGTGTTTCTCCATTCATTCATTAATCTCATTTATATGATCTAAATAGTTGGAGATTAGTCTTAGTGTTTTGTAATAACCATGAGTTTGTATGACTTATCACTTTCAAATTAATTTGATATAGATTGTTTCTATTCATTTCTTATATATACTCTAATTTATTTATTTTTTTGATATTTTTTATATTATTTTTGCTATAATTTTTTCTATTATATGGTGGTATACCTCCACATAGTAAAATACTAGAACCTCAATGACTATTAGTAGCCTATAGAATAGGGGTATTCATGGGGAGACCCTTTCCAATTACTATGGAGTGAATCGAGGCATGAAAGTACATTTTTATACCATGTTTTGGTCCCACTTCTGGAAAAAGCCCATATACCCACATTTTTCCCAAAACCATGGTTATAGTTATGGTATGGATCCTATACTCATGGTTTTTGAAAACTATGGGTATTGAACCCACTATAATAATGGTTCTAGGAAAACCATGGGTATTTGTTGTTTTTCAAAGTCTATACCCATAGTTTTTCCTAAACTGTGGGTATACTGTTGTTTTTCGAGACCTATACCCATAGGTTTTATAAAAACAGGGGTATATGGTGGTTTTTTCAGAATATATACCCATGGTTTTCCAAAACCATGGGTTTATGTTTCCTGCATTATGTTAAGGGAAAAAATTTTGTGGCAAAAAAAAAATTGTGGGAGCACTTATTTCCATGGTTTTCTACCTATATCCATGGTTTATAAAAATACATATAAGGAAATATATATTTATATACAAATATGAGAAATAGGGAAGTGGTTATAAGCTATAAAATTAAAGGGGAGGTCTAGGGATAGAATCCTCCAGCCGTGTATTTTTTCAAAGATATACTCATGGTTTTACAAATAGTGATTATAGGTTAATGAAATGGTAGAGGGGACCTATACTGAGAGTTTCCAAAACTGTGGGTATAGATCAAGGCTATACCAATGCCTCATTTTCCCACGATTCCTTAAAATTGTGGGTATAGCCTATACACATCGTTTCAAGGGATGTACCCATGGTTTCAAACCATGGGTATTGGAACATTTTCTAGTAGTGTCCCTTACAAGATGAATGACATCTAATATTTTCCCCAAAATATATTCCCTTGAGATCCAAAACAGCTAGTTGAATGAGTTGAAATTAGTTTTTAGTATTGTGACACCATCACTTAAGTTCAACTCATATAGTGTGATTATGTTATAAAATATGTATTATCCATGTTCTTATCTCAATAAATCATCAAATTGATGGTTTTGTGTTTTAATATAGTCACTAAAACCAATTTTTGGTTTCTCTACCAACACCCTTAATTGCACATTAGTATCCAAAAAATTATGAGAATATATTTCATTTTTACTGGTATAGGTTTAATTCTAAAATATCTGATATGTTTAAGTCTTTTTCACAGATGTTTTATCCATGGTTTTTTAAATTCATATTCACATAACCCTTTTTCAGAGATGAATTGCTTTTATAAGTAAAGATATCACACGAGAATCAAGGACATTGTCATAGGATTATCACATAACAGCTGAGTTACTAAAAATGGGAGGATCAAATAATTTTTTAAGAAATATTTGTGGTCCCCTCTGCGGTCACTACCTCTATTTGTCGTAAAATAGGTGACACTGTATTTATCCAATTTAAATGAGTCCAGGGAGAATGATGCCAAACTATGGATGTTTCTTCATAAATTGATAATCCTATACCTCATAAAACCCAAATACATTTTTGAAATTTAGGGATCCACAAAAATACACTCATGAAGGATCAATGAGGAAGTTCATCTAAAATAATTGATGTTATAGGATTTGGACTGACCCTCACACAACTTCTGTTATGTGAGCCCATAACTTGAGGTGTCACATATGTCCAATTTTGAGTGTGTGTGTGTGTGTCCAAGATTTGCATGAGTTTCCTATTTACTTGAGATAGAGGCTAATAAATTCCAATTACCTCACCATTTTATGGGTATTTGAATATTTTGAGGTTGTAGAGTCAATTTAGTTCATGAAACTTATAGCTAACCATGATTTTACATTACATTTTTTTTAAATAAATCTAATATGTTCAATATATTTCTTCACACATAACACTAAACAGAAAAAATCACGATTCTTTAAAAAAATTCATTAATATTTTCCATGATAATATAGTTGTTAAATTAGCAGATATTAAAGAAAGTAAACATATAATTAAATCTATAAGGAAAAAGGAAAGAAATGGAAACAAGTAGAGGAAGTATTCTTTATGAAACCAATTTTCTCATGCTTAAAAAGGAGGTATGCTCACTAAGGAGTCACCAAGTCCAATCATAAGATAATCTATAATAATTATGGTTTGATAAAAATATTATGAAAGAGAAATTAAATTTCATAGATATTTCTATGAGATCATGTCAACATATTTACAACCCATGACTTCCACTAGAGTTTAATTTATGTGTCTATCTTGTGTTGAGATATTGAGGGGATATATGAATTGAAATATGGAGGATACAATCATATAAATATTAATATTGTAAGTAATTTATGACATTTATTTTATATAAAATTAATTTCTATTTACTAATTCACTAGTAAAATTAATAGTAACATTTTGTTATTAAAATGTGATTTTAGAAAATTGTATTTTTATGAATGGTAATTAATAAAACTAAATAAATTAAACATATTTTTCATATCAATATTATAATACCAAAATAATTATAATTTGATAAGAAATAATTGTAAGAATATTTTTTATTTTTAAAATAAAATCATATGAAAACAACTTCAATTACATGTTTATGTTTTTATTTAAAAGTTAAATTATTATATTTTAGAATTTTGACATAAAAAATAAATCCATTTTATTAATAATTTCAATATTACCTTAGGATGAATTATTTTTTTTAATATAATTTTTTAGGTTAATAGTAAAAAAATATAGTTTTTAATATTTTTTATGTATACAAATTTATCATATAGTGAGTATTACATAAAAAAGATAAAAATTTATTTAGAATAAATATATATTTAAGGATTCAAATGATTCAATTAAAAATAATATTTGAATTTATTAAATACTTGTTTAACATTTAGGAGACTTTAGTAATTTTTTACTTCGAAAACTATTTTTATTTTCTAATATAAAAGGATAATATTTGGTAAATAAGATTAGTTTTTTAGTCATTTGGAATAGTTATTGTAGCTAATATTAGTCATTACTGTAATGATAAATTGGGTTATCAAGTCTAAAAATAATGTGATATTACCAAAAAATAACTATTTTAATGAATATTATATATTACATGAGTGTGGTTTTACTATACACATCAATTAGTTTATGTTATTTGAATTTTCTGAAATTTTATTTATAAAATGATTTCTTTATTATTTTTAGTAATGAAAAATAACAAATGTCACTTTTTTATTTTATTTTTCGATAATTTGCCTACATAGGGATAAGTATATCATTTTACTTTATAATAAGTGTTATTTTGAACATAATTTTTTTTATTTTTAAGATGGGAATTTATTTTAAGTTTTTCGTGATGGTATAGTTACATTAAAACCAAACACAACATTGATAAAGTGCTTGTGTAAGAAATAGATAAATCAAAGTAAATGATTTTAATAAAAGTTTAATTAATACTTTTTTGATGAATTATGGTATTAAAATTTTTTATTATTAAAAATAATGTATAATTTATGGTTAAAGTGGATTATATTTGACTTATATACCAATATATATGTTTTTAATGTCAAAATATATGAATAGTATAAAAACATTCCTTAATGATACTTTATGTTATATATTATATTATAAATGATTCAAAAATCATAAAAATATTTAAATTGGAAAAATGGGATGGGAAATTGTCTAAATTTCCAGAAATGGATAATTTTTAACCAATTTCTATCTTAGAAGTAAAATTATAACCACTAAAAATTGAAAAACTATATTACATCAGTAAAACATAAAAAGGGTTAGCATGGGTTTAAACTAAAGAGGTAAGAGTGAAAATGGACTAAAATATTTTATAAATCCAATTATAGGTGTTTATTTAGATCATATTTAATATATAATTTAAAATTAATCCAATTTGGAACCACTTTTCCATAAATATTTCTATATAATATTTTAAAGTTTGGAAAGAGTGCTCATCCCATCAATCATAAACGGACACCATGTAACCTCTCCTATCCATACATAAATATCCAGTTATATTTTTAAATACCCACCCATATTTCTTAATAACATCAATACCCACATCCTAGAGGTTTTATATTTGGATGAATACCAACACTAGATGGCTTGAGGAGTATACAGAAAGATTTTTACTGAATAAGAGGTATAGCCTTTTAACCAAATGTAATAGTTTCATTTATTCTTATACTTCATTAAAAATTGTTCCAACAATTATGATTTAATATAACTAGTATATACCATAAACATATATTTATTATGTTTATTTTTTAATTTCAATCCACCTCATTCTCCATCTATGGGAAAAAATACATCATTCATGCATATGGAGGACTACCACCTCACGAACTGATATAATTATTTTTCCATCACCACATCTCAAGGATGGTTATTGTGATGGATTAAAGGAATATATATTATAACAATTAAGTAATTATCATTCTATAAATATAATATATCATCAATTTTCTTACCGTTCTATCTGTTAGAAAATGATAACATCCTTTATGCATACATGTGGATTACCACATCTATGAGGATATGCGATTCATTTTTCCTTAGTGCCACAAATGGATGGAATATATAATTTTATTTAAATAGATAATATTATATTTTTTATATAATCAAAAAAATTTAAATATAAAATTATTCTTACCTTATTTCCCTCTAATTCTTTGAAAATTTTAAATGTTACTCATGCGTACGTATGACCTTCCCCCTCCTTAATTGTAACATAATTAATTTTTTTAAAAAATATTATATATAGTTATTTATAAAATTATAATTAATTAATAAAAACTATAATTAAATCATTATTATTATTCTATGTATTATTATATAATGATCTATCTGATTATGGTCATCTTACCAGGATCATTTTGAAATTATGAGGGGAACGTCCTCAAAATACTCGTGGTGGACTTAACTTATCAAGTAATTAAATATGTAATTGAAATAAATATAATAAATAGTTCAATAATAATATAATAAACCATTATATGTTTCTAAAATATTTAAATAATTAATATAATTTAATATATGGGAGTTAAAGAAGACACATATCATGTCTGAACTCGAGGAAATGATTTTCATCTTAGTTTCCCTTAATTGAGGAATGAGTTAATGTTATAAAAATAATTAATTTTATATGGAATATATAATTTAATATTACATATTATATCAGAAATCATTCAAAATTTATTGAATTTTATGTTACAGTTCACATTTTTTCATCCAAGGGGTGTTGATTGGAATATTTCCAATGTGGAAATAGGTTTCTTAACTCAATTTACTTTCAATGGGTTACATGAATTCTTAATTGATTATATTATTACATGATTATGTATGAAAAAAAATTCTTTATTTAAAATATATGTAATATCATTATTTTTAATTATATCTTTTTCATGTAATCACTCCATTGATTAATTTGTAATTCACTGATATGTTCTTTGTAAGGGATATTCTCTCAAATGTTTCTTCTTTGAGACATATGTTAATGTAACAAAACTATATTCTTTTATGGGGTGTATATATTATCATTTTAAATTTTATTTTATTCATTTTATTTAATATTTCTTTGATTTTGATTCTTCTGTGAGGTTAAGATTCAATAGTTACCAAAACAATAAATATTTTTATGATACAATCTCAACTTATTTTGGGATTATATATGTTTAGAGTTCTATAGTGTGGGATCATATATCTAATTTTCATGAACCAAATCTATTTTATGCTCCTATGGTAATAAATGTGGTTTAAATGTTTTATTTCAATTTCCTACCATATTGATTAAAGAAACATAAAAAATGTTGTCTATATGTGATATTGATAATGAATCTTTCCTAGATTGGGAATATATCAATTCTATATCAATTTTTTTAAAAAATTAAATAATGTTATTATTTAAACTTAAATTATCTCTTAATGTGATTTGATGTTTCTTTAACATTATTTACAAAAGATTAAAATGGATTATTTCTAAAAGGTTTTCTCAAAAATCATTTTTGACATTTTACAAAAGTTAGAAAATGATGTTTTCTTATGACAGATATCATATGAACTAATTTTCACACCTTCATGAGAATTATTGTGATAAAATATTATTTTTAATTCTTCCATGGTTATTTTTAATGTATTTTTCCTAATATTCATGAAATTTTAATTTTTGAATGGGATTTTACAAATTGGAATGGGTATTTTACTGAAGAACATTATTAATGATATATTTATGCTATTTATATTCATCAATAACATCCAACTATGATGTTTCTTATGATCCACTGGGGTATTAATGATACCATCATTACTCCTAAACTTTGTGTATTATGATTATTTCAAATATATTTTCCAGGAACTCGTAACTTTTACATTAGTAAGTCAAAATATAAAAGGGAAATGATTAACTATTATGTTTAAAAGTGCAAGATTAAATTTTTTTTCACATTATATGGTACCTGTACATGTTTAAGGATGATTGAAATTTTATTTCATTATAAAATAATGATGGGAGGGTTCAATATATCTCTCTAATGATTTGGATAATGGGACAAAGTTAACTCGTTATATTTTAGTACTATGAGATGATTGGAATTTAGCAGCTTGGTTATTCTATTTGTAAGAGTGATTGTAAAATTGATATGAAAATTATGTTTTTATTCATTGACATGTTTTCCTTATTCTCTCATCATGCTCTAATATTTTGACTACCAAGGAAAATTATTACATGGCTCGTGATTGTTGAAATATATGACCCTTATCATATGTTATTTTATTTTTCCTTCTCTCATGATTGATGATAAAAACTTTTATGAGAATTAATGAACTTATGTTTTTCTCATTCACTTTTATTATGTAATCATACAATTTTTATCATCTTCTTCTCACTTATAAAATTAAATTTTTATACTTATGTTTATACTTACTGAGTGTTTGAGCACACCTTTATTATGTTTTCTATTTTCATAGGTTATAAAGATTTATGTTAAATGAATTGTGTCTAGAAAGGATTCATGTCTAAAGAATTTTATTGGATATGTTGAAGAAATAATTTTAAATAAGAAAATATTTATATAGTGGTAAAAATACTCACTTAAAGACATGTGTATTATTATGAAATATTTTTTCCAAATTATCTAAAACTCTAAACATAAATGTTATTTAGGTATGTAAATGATCTAATATATATTTATTATGTTTTATGTTTTATATGGTTGAAATTAAGTCACATTAATTAGTATGAAATCCATAAATTTATATATTATATTTTTTTTTTCATTGGGACCAGGAGTGTGGTTTTTTGTGTAATTATAATTGGTATCAGAGGAAAGGATTATATAACATTGGAGAACAATACATTTTCATATTTCATTAACTTAAAAGTTATAGATACCATCATGGTTTTTTAATTTTAATTTTTATCGTAAGTTCAATGGTATAGAAACCTATAAGATCCTAAAATTTCCTAGAGTTGACTTAGGCTAGTTTTTATGTACTTATTTATCCTTATTTAAGTATTTTTTGTTTGGTTCATAAATTGGGGAATTTTTGTATTAATTTTGATAAAAATTTAAGGGAAAATGGATGTGTGTGGTTAGCGAACCATTTGGGGAAACCATGCACCCCATCCAAGAAAATCATACAAGCCTAGATAGTGGTGAATTTCATGGTTAGCGCATGGTTTTTCAATATGTGTTCCCTTATATGTGTAACTATTCCCCCCTGAAAGAAGAGGTGCATGGTTGGTGCATGGTTAAGGGAAATTATGCTCCCCTACCCAGCAAACAGTGTGTGGGAATTAATAAGAAAATAAAATTATTTATATAATTCTCCACACAATCTAAAATCACTTATTTCGACCCCCTGTTGAACCCTTGTTCCATTTTCACATTTTTGGATCTCTCTAGATTAATTCCAAGTCCTGTATAACACAATTCTTTGAAAATTGAAGACTGTATCTAAGGATGCTTCTCTCATAGTGAGTGGATTCTTCTCCTATTCATCCCTAGTTTTCCCCCATTCCTTCTGTTTTATTTCTTTAATGTAATCCACCATTTTAGATATAACTACATCTATTTGGTGAGATCTAGATATTTTATTCTAAATATAGATCTAAATTTTCAAGATCTTGATTTTCATTAATCTTTATTTAGGGTTTTCAGATTTTGATCTAGATCTACGATTTTTTACCGCCATACTTTTTGTGAATTCCATTGGGAGATTAATCTTAGAAAAATTGAGTAAGTTGGTCTAATATTCAATTCCTATAATCATGATTTTGATATATATATTAATTTTTTCATATTTCTATCATTATTTAGCAATTTTAATTACTAAATTGATTTAGTTAATGTGGTTAGTAGATTAATTAGATTTATTACAAGAATCAATGATTAATTTTGGATTTAATTATGAGACTAAGGGGATGGCCATTTAGATAATTAATTTGGGGAATTAATTTTGAGGTTTAGGATCTATCCATTTAGATAAATATTTTGTGGATTAATTGTGAGATTTATTGATTTTTGATTAATATAATTAATCAGGAGATTAATTATAAGATATTAAGA
Source organism: Viscum album (assembly GCA_963277665.1). NCBI lineage: Eukaryota > Viridiplantae > Streptophyta > Magnoliopsida > Santalales > Viscaceae > Viscum > Viscum album. The sequence goes on from OY728123.1 coordinate 476,204,110, forward strand.
TATATGATTTGATATAATTAATGGTAGATTAATTATGAGATATTGATTTCATGAGTTGAGATAATAAAATTTAGAATTAATTATTATATATTGGGGTTATTTGTTTAAGATAATTAATTATATATTTAATTATGTTAGATTGGTATAGATAGATTGAGATAATTAATTGATGAATTAGTTAAGGGATTTGACATACTTAATTAATTGGGGAATTAATTAAGGGTATTTATGTGATAAAATAATTTTTTAATTAGTAATGAAATAGATGTTGAATAATTAATTGAGGAATTAATTATTTTTAAAAGAATGGTAACATGGTAATTCTTAATTGAGAAGTATAAATGGAAACATGGTCATTATAATTGTGAGTAAAGGAATGGGAACATGGTCATTCTATTGAGAAGTAATAATAGTATTGTTAAATCATACTTGTGAATTTAAAAATGGTGACATGGGGATTCACATATAAATTAAAGAATAGTAAAAAATGAACTCTATGCTGTGACCTCACTTGAGAATACATCGGGCTCTGGCATGATCTAAAGAAGGTATCGAGATGTGATATCACCTTTCAATACACGGGCTCCAACATAAGTCAAATAAGGTATTAAGATACGTTATTTCCTAGACACACTTCTAGCTCTGGCGTGAAATGAAGTTGACATTTGAGGTACGGGTGTCCTCCGGAGCCCTAGAGTTATGTGGTTATATAATGATTAATTTTATAATTTGATAAAAATTTATTTATACATTATGTTCATTTCTTTATATAACAACATACAATATTTTTTACTCTATTTGTTTTAGACACCGTTAGTGGTGACCTACTGATTCATAATCGTACCCTATATAAGATACCTAATTGGCACCTAAATAGACTTAATTATTATAGGATGGATTAAGGTAAATTCTCTATATTAGATGTCTAATTTTGGGATGGATCTTATATGAGGAAATGGGACATTGTTAGAACCCACTTGGGAGTCTTTGATGTCTTTCTTTTTAGTATGCATTTCAGAAAATTGACACGTACATTAGCATGATTTTTTTTATTTTAGTTGGATATTATAACTTTCTACATTATTATATTGAGATATATGTATTTTTATAGTTATATATTCTTCCACTATTTTTTACTATTTCTGCTAGTGTATTACTCTAAAATTGGAGGGTATAGTCTACCCATGATCAAATTATCAAACACTCGTTGCTAGTCGATATCCTTTACAATATGGGGAGGCACGCTTGAGTTCATGCAAATGACCAGATCGAGGAATTAGTGTGTGGAAAATGGGTCATGTTGTTATTTTGTTTGTTATTATAGTTGAATATTATTTCACCTTAGGAGATTCACTTGTCATGTGGTATGATTCTTGTTTCTAAAAATTTCTGAGAATTGACTCATGGTCTAGTATGGCATGGTATTTGAGTTTTAATTCATCGTTCTATGAACTCAAGATTATTTTGTGACATGCATCATCTTAGGTACGCACAAGAAAATGGCTTATGGAGAAGTTGTTTAAATTGAACTACTTTTCCTTATGAAAATTGAAATAAAAAACGGTGTCTAATAAGAATTTAAAATGGTAAAATGATTGAAAATATGAATAAATGGGTGTTTAATGGAATATTACTAATGATAATGAGAATAAACTATGATAACCTAGACCTAGGTGTATGATGGTTAAGGGTATTGTTTGTACCTTGGTTTGGATGATGTGGTGATATTTTGGGAAAATACATGTTGTGTCTTGTTATAATATTTCCTCTTACATAAATTTGATAAGTTTTGTTATGAGTCCTAAGATATCTATTTGGAATTGTAGAGAATATTCCTCCATGATAATACTTATTGAAAGGATGACCGGGGGCATGGCTTAGAATGATCCTCCAATGATGGAACCCAAGGCACTGATTATACAGGTTGAGGAAGCAAGAGAGAATTTCTAAGGGAACTTTTCTCACTTCATGAAAATCATGGGAAGAGGCCTAGGGTGGGTTGAAAAGAGAATTTCTGAACAAGTGAGGTAGTTTCAGTTGCATCACCCTCTGACTTTCACTGGAGAGGGTGGACTTGAGGGAGTTGAGTTATGGGTTGAATCCATTGAGATGAAACATTACCATATGAATACTCCTATATAGAGGAGGATCAAGTTGGATACTTATATGCTATGAGGATCAGTGAAGTGTTAGTGGGAAATTCCGAAACTGATTGGATAGACTGACAGTATGGTATGGAATGGATTCTTGGAGAGGTTCTTGGATCACTTCTATCCAGATATGCTGAGGCAGGAGAGGGGAGAATAGTTCATGTGTCTAAGTTAGGGGAGTAGGGTCATAATAGATTATGTTGGATGCTTTACAAACCTTTATTTCTTTACTATAACTTTTATAGAAGGCGATACATCTATAGAAATACTCTTTCTGGATGGACTTATGTCTGATATTACATCCCTTGTTAACCTATTTTCATTAAAGATGTTTGCTGAGGTGGTGGATCAAGGATCTCACAAGTGAGGGGAGCCCGAAGGAGGATTCTAGTACTGAAAAGATATGTGAAACTAGACAACTAAGAGGTATGACTTCTGAGAACTGGAATATATTTTATTAGAACTCTAGCTAGGGTAGTGGAAAGCATGTTGCATAGACAGAGGGATCAGTTGCATAGGAAATTACTGGTTTAATCTACCATTAGCGCGGTAGGTCAGGCCATTATCTTCGACACTGACCCTGGCCACTTGTGCAGTGTAGATATTTTAGAAATATGGGACATCTACTTATTTTTTTAGGACACAGTAACTTATGATTAGTGATAGAGGGGTTAGACAGAACCATGGTCCAATAAGGGGATCTTCTACACCATATCTGTCTAGTAGCTGGAGTTCTACTGGCCGAGGAGTTAGAGGTAGTGAATGTACTACTTCTTGGAAAGATTTCACATATCAACAGATTGGTGTAACTTAGGGGATTCAAACTTCATCATAAGGAATATGGGTATTAAAACTACTTACAATAGATCCTACACTTGTTCGTTGTAAGGATGGACTTTATATTATGAGAGGTCTATTCTTATAGCTTTTACATTAGCTTGTGACTTATTGGATACCGGTGCCTCTCATTCCTTTATATATGTAAAACTAGATAATGTTTGAGCTTGGTGGTGGATTTTGTGAGTGGGGTTATGACTATAGCATACACATTTGGGGGTAAGTTCTAGACACATTTATTGGTGTAGAGGATGTTCTCTTGAGGTTAGGGATTATCATTTTCTATGGGATCTCTATGTCCTTGACATGTCAGGTTTGAAAATAATAATGCGTATGGACTGGATAGTCGCATACCAGTCCCACATTAATTTTTACTATTGGGCAGTGAACTTTACATCTTATAAAGTTCACATCTACATTCACTATGGGTAGTGGGATATCCAGGCAGGCCAAGCGGTGCCAATCACTCCACAACTAGAAGAGCTCCCAACCCAGGTTTCTAGTCCTTTTTTGAATTATATAGGTCTAAAATCAACTATCTTCCACTAGTAGTGGACCTTTTTTAGGATGTGTTCCTAAAGACTAATTTGGTATTCCACCCAGGATAGATATGGAATTCATAATTGAGATCATTTTAGGGGATAATCTAGTATCTATACCATCATTAAAAATCGAACCTACATAGCTTCTACAGCTCAAGACTCACCTAGAGGAGTTAGAGAATAAGGTATTTATATGTCTAATTATGTTTCCATGGGGATCACCTTCATTGTTTATAAAGAAGGATTATGGGAGTTCTAAATTATGTGTTGACTATCTGAAGTTGAACTAGATGACTATAAAGAATTAGTATCCTTTTCCATATATTAGAGACATTTTTAACTAGTTGAGAGGATATTGTGTGTTCTCATAGATCGACTTGTGGTTGGAGTATCATCAGTTGATAGTTTAGATATATGATATTCCGAGGACTACTTTCAGAAGTAGTTATGGAGTATATTTTTCTATCTTAATGCCATTTGGGTTGAAAAAAGAACCAATAATATTTATGACCTCGATGAACCAAATCTTCCATCTGTATCTGGGATGGTTTGTAGTGGTGTTTTTTGAGTAAATCTTGGGGTACTCTCGAACTCAAGATGATCATGCCCAACATTTTTACATTGTTCTAATTACACTGATAGAGCATTAGATATATGCCAAGTTATCTAAGTTATAGTTTTGGATTGATCAGGTATACTTATTAAGACACATCATCTAGGAGGAAGGTGTGTTAGTAGATCTAGAGAAGGTTCAGGTTGTGGTATCTTGGGAGCATCCTTAGAATGTATTATATATCCTTAGATTTCTGGGGTTAGTTGAATATTATCAGAGATACATCTAATACTTTTCCCATTTAGATGCACTGCTTTTAGGTTTGACAAAAAATGGTATAAATTTTGATTTGTCAAAATAATGTGATAAGGTGTTCTAGGAGTGTGAAAAATGTTCTACATAGGCACTGATATTTATCATACCCAATCTAGGGGAGGAGTACACATTGTTTTGTGACTCTTTTGGGATCAAAAATAGAGTTGTGTTGATGCAGGGATATTGAGTAGTGGAATATGGGTATCATAATCTTAGGCCATAAGAATGGAACTACCCTATACATTTCCTCAATCTAGTAGATATGGTTTATGATTTGAAGTGTAGGTGGTATTATTAGTTTGGTGAGAAATTTATAGTGTTTACCAAACATAAGATCTTAAGGTATATCTTTTCGCAGGGAGATTTGAATCTTTGGAAATGGAGATGGGTTGATTATATATAGTCATATTATTTTGAGCTATCATATATACTGGGGAAATTAAATAGTGTGGATAACACTTTGAGATGGAAAACCTGTACTCATATGGTTCAGGAGTCTTGTGATGAGTGGAAGATGATTAATTTTCTGGCTGAAAGCCATGTGGTGGTTTAGAAGAGTCAGGAGGAGAAGACTCTCATATTGGTTTTTGTAGAGTCTACACTTTAGAGAGGGCTTAGTGACAAGTGGTATGAGGATCCAAAATGATTGACCATGACTGAAATCCATGAAGGTGAGGAGAAACCATTAGGATGATCGATAGATGAGGATGAGATAATTTGTGTAAGGAATCAAGTTATTTTGCATACAAGCATGTGGCAGAGTTGAAGTTAGAGTTTCAGGCCTCGAAGTGGGTGGTACATCCATGAGTGACCAAAATGAAACATGACCTATGATGATAGTTTTGGTTTTTTGGAATGAAGAAGGATATATCAGGGTTAGTGCCACAATACTACACCTCTTAGTAGGTAGGGTAAGATCATCAATGACCTAGAGGTTTTTCAAAACCATTTTCCATTCAGTAATAGAAGTGGGATGATGTGACAATGGATTTGGGGGGGGGGGTATACTGATGATTCTGAGGAGAAATGATTCTATTTGGATTATTTTGGATCGACAAAAAAAATCAGTGCATTTATTTCATATATGAGAGACTATATTAGTGGTTTAGTTGGGAGACTTGTATGTTCAGAAGATATCCCATTTTCATGGGGTTCTACGAAATATAGTTTCATATCATTACTCATGTTTCACATCATGATTATATAATGGATTTAAGAAGTCACTCGATACATGTGTATTATTGATTACAACCTTCCACCCATAGATAGATGGGAAATCAAATCATACTATACAAGTGATTGAGGATATGATGTGTGAGTGCGCTCATAACATCGGTGGGTCTTGGGAAAAGAACATGGATTTATTTTTGTTTGTCTATAATAACTATTACTGGGATACTATATTGATGGAGACATATGAGGATATTTATGGTAGGCTATGAAGATCACCTCTATGCTATATGGAGGCAGGTGAGTGAGAGTTGTTGAGACTGAGTCTCGTACAAGAGTCATCAGAGCAAGTTCAGTTAATATGGAAAAGTATGGTTATGGATCAGAGTATGAAAAAGTCATATGCTGAGAAAATTATATGAACCATAGAGTTTACATTGGGTGATCACTTATTACTTTGGGTGTAACCTAGGTTGTATCTCCATAGGATACCGATGGAGGGCATGTTTCCACTTAAGTTCATTGGACCATTTGTGGTAGTGGAGAGAATCAGGCTGGTGGAATACCGATTGGATATATCATATAAATATAGTTCTATTCATGATTTTTTTCATGTGTCATAGTAATGAAGGTATCACTAGGAACCTTTTCATGTGATGTATGTGGATGATGTTGATCTTGTTATAGATTTATCCTTTGATGATCATCTAATTCGTGTGTTGGATTATAGTGAAAAAGTGTTGTTGGAAAAAATTGTGTTGATAGTTCATGTATTATGGAAGCATGGGAATGTGTACAAGAATATGTGGGGAAGAGAGGAAGATATACAGGATTAGTTCCATGATCCTTTTAGCTCATAATCATAAAGAATATGGGGATTTCATATCAAGGAAAAGTTGTTATAAGGTGGGGACATTTGAAGATCCTGACCTTTTCAAGGACAAGTTGTGCATGGTTGGTGTACGGTTAGGTAAAACCCCGTGCCCCAGTGTAGTAAACCATACAACCTCAGACAAAAGGGATTTTCGTGGTTGGTGGATGGTTTTCAAAAAAATGAACTATCATAGGAGTAATTCTAGAACCCTAAAATAACATGCCCAAGGTTGGTGCACGATTACGGAAAACTGTGTGACCATACCTAGAAAACCGAGTGCAGGAATTAATTAATTTTCAAAATTATTTTACATATTCCCGGAACCCCAAAAACCAACCTATTTTGACTTTTATTCCACCCTAGGTCCTTTTTCACATTTTTGGGTCTCTCCAAACAAATTCCAAGCACTATCGACCACCTTTCTTCATGAAACAAATCCCAGATTAAAGGCCAACTCTCTCTCAGTAAGTGGATCCTTTTCCCGTTCTTCCCTCATTCTTCTCATGTTCCTTCCATTTTATTTCAACAATGTAATCCACTATTTTGGAAAGATCTATATATATTTGGTGATATCTATCTATTTTATTCTTTATTTATATCTATATTTCAATTATGTTGATTTTCTTTAATCTTGATTTAGGGTTTTGAGATTCGGATCAAGATCTACAACGTTGTGATGTTCAATTTTTGGGGATTTCCATTGGAGGATAATTATTCGAAAAATTGGGGTAGGTGGTCTAATATTAAATTCTTATAGTCAGGACTTTGATACATTTATGTTTGTTTTAGGATTTATGTAGTTCTTTAGTAATTTGAATCTCTAAATTTATTTATTTAAAGTGGCCAATTGATTAATTGGATTTATTGTTGAAATTTTTGATTAATTTGGGAGTTAATTTTGAGAATAAGGAGTTGTATATTTAGATAATTAATTGGGAAATTAATTATTTGGTTTATGTGTTTTCCATTTTGATAATTAATTTTAGGATTTATTGTGAGCTTTAGATATTTTTGAGTTTGATAATTAATCGAGGGATTAACTACGAGATATTATGATATATGATTTGAGATAATTAATGGTATATTAATTATGAGATATTTTTGTCATGAGTTGAGATAATTAAATATTGTATTAATTATGAGATATATGGGATATTTATTTGTGATAATTAGTTGCATAATTAATTATGTGATATTGGGATGGTTGGCTAAAGATAATTAATTGACGAATTAATTAAGAGATTTGATGTACTTAATTAATTGGGGACTTAATTAAGGGTATTTATGTGATAAACTAATTTTTAATTTTTTTATGAAATTGATGTAAAATAATTAATTTATTAATTAATTATTTGTAAAATAATGTGAACATGGTAATTCTAAATTGAGAATTACAAATGGAAACATGGTCATTGTATGTGTGAGTAAAGGAATGGGAACATGGTCATTAAATTGGGAATTATAAATGGTAACAAGGTCATTGTACTTGTGATTAAAGTAATGGGAACATGTTCATTATATTGATAAGTAAGAATTCTTACATGATAATATTACTTGTGAATTTAAAAGTATTAACATGGGAATTCAAGTATAAATTAAAGAATGATATCAAAGGCACTCTGAGATATGAACTCACTTGAGAATACTTTGGGATCTGGTATGAGCCGAAGTAGGTATTGAGATATGATGCCCTATTTGAATAATTTGGGCTCTTGTCTGAGCTAAATTATGTATTAAGATATTATATTACCAAGAAACACTTTGGGCTCCAATATGATCGGAAGAAGACGTTGAGATATAGGTTTCCTCTGGTACCCCAAAGTCATGTAGTCAAAGAAAAGATTAATTATATAATGTGATAACTATTTATTTATGCATTATGTTTATTTATTTATATAAATGTATACACAATTATTTATTTTGATTTTTTAGACACCGTTGGTGGTGGACTACTGAGTCGTACTCACACCCTACTCAGGCTGCCTGATCAGTACCCAAATACACTATATTGTTGTAGGATAGATCAAAGGAAAATTCAATTTATTAGATGGATTAATAGGTGATGGATATTGGATGATGGAACTAGATGTGGTTTGGGATGAACATGGAAGTCATTAGTAACTTTAAATTATTTTTTCATTTTAGACACTTAACACATACATTAACATGGTATGTTTTCAGTTTTAGTTGGATATTGTATGTTTCTGAATTTTTATATGGAGATATTGGTATTATTTATTTTTATATATTCTTTTGCCTCCCCAAAAAGATTCCATCCTGCATTTTTTTACTGTTATTGTAACGCCCCGACCCCAGTTACCCAAATTCGGTGCATTATTGCGTAACATTGGCATGACCACAAAAGATCAAGTCTCGAAAGACTGATTAGTTTAGTAGCCTTGGAAACACTAGGTACCTTCATAAATGTTACATTACATCATAAATTGAAAAACTACAATAACATAGTCTCCATTTTCCACACTCATATCCCCTTCAGACTATCCCTGCAGGTCATTCATAAAATATTTCTTCACATCCTGGAAAAAATAAAACATTGAAAGGGGTGAGCTTAGATGCTCAGAAAGTATAACAACATAGCGGAAGCTTTCATAAAAAAACATAAACATTTAAGGCAATTTATGACTAAAACAAAGGCCTTTTAGACTTGAACTTAAACATAAAATGGAAAAAGTAAAATGAGATAATGTCATTTACTTATTTACATGGATATTCTAATGGTCGAATAATCACATGCAATATTAATAACCACTTTCATAATGATGGAATGCATAATTCCAGACTATCATAACCACTTAGCCAAGGCCTTGTGCCAAGACCACATACAATATTTTGTCAAGGCCTCATGACAAGACACTAGTTTGTCTCATGAGACCTTCCGATGCATCGATGAGCTATAGCGGGCTCCACCCGTCACTTATTAAGTCCAATGCATTCCTCATATGAACAGGTTTAAAAATATCATAAACCATAACATAATCATATCACATAAAACATGCATAAAGGAAACATAAAATTTCCACATTTCAATCACAAGATATCAATAAAACACATTGATTTAAAAAAAAACACTTTCAAAACCATTTTCAATACCAAAATAAAAGAAAAGTAAAACATGGTATTTATTTTTCATTTAAAAAAATTATGGCTTGTAGAGGAAGCCAAAACCAAAATAATGGTCACAGCGGCGAAGAAGTCATTGTCACCGCATATGTACAAAAAACATTCCTTTTTGTCGTTTAGTAAAATGCTTTGTATAAAAATATTCATTTTGAATAAACATAAAAGTCAAAGGGGTTTATACACCGTATAAAAGAAATTTGTGTATAAAACAAAATATGCCTCAATGAATGGAGACTGAGACGAAGTCCCTTACAAATATCATTTTTGAATAAAATCGATCTATTATGTGCATTCACTATAAGTACACATAAATAAAGTACAAATACAAGATAGGAAAAAATAATATCATGACGTAATTTGAAAGTAGGAGATTAACCCAACGAACGGAAATTGGGTTAAGAAGTTCCCTTACCTCGTGTCCGACTTGACTCGACCGCTCTTTAACCTCCTCAATAATAAACTAGAGTTAATATATACTTTCTTAAGAACCTTTTTAAAGTTCATTATCCCTTTTATATCACTTATTACAATGTTATGAAAATTATGTAGTCATTTATGTTAATAAAGGTCGTTTTGTCGATCTTTGGTACTTGAGTCAACAATAAACTTCTTATAATTATAAGATGTTTATGTGGTAGAATATCCATTATCTCTAGAATTTTATTCATGATTTAGATATCATATATATCATATATATCCAGTATGTACATTCATTTATAATATTACATAACATTTAGAGGTAATAAATGAAATGCACCGTTCATGGAGATGGTAAGCCGTACGTACGCATGAACACTACTTTCATTTATATTTCATATTTAATGGAATTAAATTATAAATATATAAAGTTATACTATTATTCCAGTATAATATTATGTATAATATCATTTACTCCATCCTTTATACATCCCACATATGTCATTAACGATTCCAATCACTTTGAGGGGGCGGTAGTCCGCACTTCCTAAAATGAAATTATCGCGTTTACCCATAATGGAAATCATAAAGGTATGCCATAAATAAAAAATACAGAATCATATGGAAACAAAAAACATAATATATATCATATATAAAAATAGTTTCATAATAATGGCCACCATGATAGGTGTAAAAAGATGATTGAACAATCATCGTTTCGTGAGGCAGAAATTTTCCAACCACAAAAAAAATATGTTCTTTAACCATTAGATGAAGGTGTGTGTAAGTGTAAATCAAATAATTCTCATAACAATATCCTAGTATATTGAAGATACTGGTTTTTTTAGAAAATAAAGGAATAAAAATAGTTTAAGGGGTTTGAGAATCAAAATAAAACAAAATAACATAAGAGAAGACATTACCTTAAAATCGGGTAACTTTTTTTGATTTGAGCCAAAGGCTTCCTTGGGAAGAATTATGCCCAAAGTGAGGCTTCTAGGAGTAAGAGAGGGAACTTAAGAGAGTTTTTGGGCAGAGGTTGGCCAAGCCAAAAGGCTTTGATGGTGTGAATAAGGTGGTAGTGGTGGGGGCCTTTTATAAGAGGAGAGGAGGGGCACTCTTGGAAAGTCATGAAATGTTACTTTATTATATAATGATTTTCGGATTTTAAAGGTCCCACACTTATATATTTCGAGGCTAAGGTGATAAGGGTTATAAATATACTCATCAAATAGGTTTTTTACAAGTGTAAGTCTTAGATTTTACATTATCTATTCATTTTATTTAAATCGTTAATTAATGAGGTAATCACTGCATCATCATGGTGTCATAAAATTTTTAATTTATTTATTGTCTAAATATTATATAAAAAATATCCTGATGTATGAAATTTTTTTAGTTTCCAATTAATATTTATAGTTGAAAAGTTAACTTATATAACTACATGTAATAATTGTTTTAGTAAAACAACACATGTTTGTGATAATTTTATTTTTATTTTAAATAAAAAGTTATTAATGTCATTTTCTTACCCAAGTGGCTGCATGGGGTCCCCAAGTTGACCCATGGATTTTCTTGGTCGTCCATGACTCATCAAATAAGGGTAGGACAAGTGTAAAGGTATTTTCATATTTTTATAATACCATTTTTACCTTATATTTCACTAATTATCTTTAATCGCGATTAATTAAACTTAAAAGTTACTATTCACCAAAAAATTATTTTAATCCCATTGAACCACATTTTACTGCCAAATGACAACCATGTATGTCGGATTTTTGAAAATAAAATCACAGAAGTGGTAATGTTTAATTTAAATGAAAAATCAGTTTTTTAACTACTACTTAGTGGTTTCACTATTCATCAAAAATTAAAGTTTTTCAGAACAATGCCAAAATTTAACCGTAAGATATAATTGATATTATGAATTCAAAAATGATTTATATTTTAAAAAATTCCAAACATATATGTTGCATTAATTAATTTTATAATTAATTCCCACTGTCACAACAAATAGCATGTTTTTAAGAAACAATATATATCAAAAGATTGACAATTGTTTATGTCCAATTCCAAAGTGAAATTAATTCTAATGACCACCATTGGATAAAATGGTAAAAATATCTTCTAATTATACTTTTAAACCACTCAATTGTATAATTTATCACTATAAATTATTTTGATTAAAAAATTTGTTTTTAAGTATTTTTCACTATTCATAAAAAATTGGAAGTTCTTAGAAAAATACCAAAAATTCCACATAGGCTAATTTCGATATTCCGAATCCAAAAATGATGTCCATTTTGAAATATAAAATATATATAATTTCAAAAAGTAGGTATTACTATTCATAATGGCTATTTTGATTGGTCGCGGTGTGTTAGAATCTCGAACTTGTGTACAATGCAAGCTATTGCATTATTGAAAGAGAAGCGTATTGTGGAAGCTCGGGGTGTTACAGTTATTCTCGTTATAAAATAGTCCAACCAACTCTATGTTCTTCTAAAGGTGGATTTCAATGATGTAATACAAAAAATATGGAGGTTCTGGAACAAACTCATATATAGAAATATTCCCTTCAACACTCTATGGTAAGTTTCAAGCATCCTTAAAGCTATCTAGACTTCAAACACGTTGTACAATGAAAGATTCAGTAATGTAATGGTAGATCTTGTGGTGATGAGATAGTTGGACCATGCAGGTAACTTTCCTCAGAATAATGGAATGATTGAGGCCCTCTGGACATCCCCTTCACTAAATGGATGAAATGAAATATTAATTGGGCCTCAAGGGGTAACCTAGGGCCATTAAGTTTTAGGATCATATTCAGAGACTATAATGGGGATGTTGTGGAACTATCCTATGGCTCATGTGATATGCCACTACACAGGAAGTAGAGATGTTGGGACACATTAGAGCGGTTGACATCGCATTCTGAAGAAGTTAGAACAATAACTAGTTTGAGTGTGACTCCATCACTGTTGTTCAAGCTGTCATGATGGGAACAATATATCTCTCATTGAATCTGGAAATAAAATGTGTCAATTGCCTTGATAAACTTTCCTCTTTGAACTATATTATCACTCACACCTTCCACAAAGCTAACTATCTTGCCGATGGTCTTGCAAAAAACGTGGTGACTAATGAGTAGATTACATGCTCTAAAAATATTTCTTGTAATATGCTCCCTACTATTCTTTGGTACAAATGTAAAATTCCATTATTCAGACTCCTTTAATTTATTATTTACATTAATATAAGTGGCTCTATGATCATATTTCTCAGAAAATATTCTTCTTATATTATTTATTAATTATGCTAGTGTATTACTATAATAAAAAAGGATATAGTCTCCCCATGATTGAATTATTATACACTCACTACTAGTCGGTGGCCTCATGCATACAGGGAGGAACACTTCAGGTCATGTCACTGACTGGATCGAGGCACTATTGTCTGGTACCTAGGTTAGGACATTACAGAACCCCTTTTAGGTTTTATGTGACTATATTTTAAGGTTACTAATTATATTTTGGGAGATGTTATGTTAGGATATGGTATATGTAACTCTTACTTTTACCTTAAAGGATTATTTGTGAATAAATCTATTTTTAATTTTTTATTTAAGCTGTAGGGTATATGATAACCTTTGTGGTTATGTTTTTTTTAATATTGAGTTTATTAATGTTATTTGGTATATAGGGTCGTTAATTTATAGAATAATATAATATGAACCATTGGTGTTATTTTTTAGTTTTATATAGTAATGTATTATTTCATCATATGAAGGTTAGTTAATTTTTGGAATTATTAAACATTGTGCTAACCATTTTGTTTTTTATTAATGTATAAAAATAGTAGGAATAAATTATTATCCTTTTATGGATCATGTGATCCATTAAGAGATGATTTAAATGCTTTAGGAATGAAACATTATTCTAAAATATTCATTTCATCAAATAAGATATGATATATAAGTGGAAATTTATTGATGTATAAGAAATGGACTAAATTTTTTTGAACTAGAAGAAAATCAAGTATGTATATTTTATTATGTTCTTGGTATGATAGTATAAAAATATATAAACTCTCATAAAAGGATATTGAAATAAAAAATTTTAACTTATCACCTTCATTTATGATGTGTCAATGTTTCTCTTTATCCAATATAAATCTATGGTTTTGTGTTCATTAATTTTCTCAATACAATGTTCTCTATCACACATTAATAATCCTTGGGTGTTATTTTTTGATCTATTTCCATATTTTCACTACATAATAATATTATTCAAATATAAGAACATTTTTATTTGTTATTCCAGGTAAACATAATATTTCCATTTTTAGGTTTCAAAAGGATATTTTATTATCGCTTTTTATGATTTTTGTTTTCAATAAAGGGATTTTTAATTATTAAATAGGGTTCCCACTTCTTGATCATATGTATCATTTTCCACTATCTAGATGTGATTTAAAAAATATATTTCAACATTTTTTTGAGGAGTGATAAAAAATTATTAGGATTAAATTTAATTATGGGGGTTAGAATTTAACACCAAGAGATTTTAAAACAATACTATTCTCCACATCTTTCTTAACATGAAACACCAAGATTTAAGCGTATTGTAGTATATTCTAAAAATATTATAATATAAATGTTCCTTTTGTAACCTAACTGATAAATCAGGAATATTGAATAAGAATAAACACATTATGAAATATATGTATAAAGGTCAAAATAAATTCAATTTCATTGATTAATTCTTTGAAAATAAGTATTCAATTTAAACTAATGTTATTTTATGTTTTAGGAAAAAATTCTTAAAAAATGGGTGTTAATGCATTTTGTTAGAAAATATATTATCTAACTTATATTCCCTTTAGAAAATGTATTTCATAATATAATTTTTTTTAAAATTAGAATATCAAAATTACCTTGGTGGGGATTTTTGTACTTTTTTGAAAAGATTGGGTTTTCAGTGAAGAGTTAAAATAACATTTTCTATAAAACTGTCATTACTTATCTTGAAATAAATTAATATAAAAGTCCCATTTTATCTTAAAATAACATAAGTATCCTATAAATATAAATAATGAAAATAATTAAATTGGAATCACTATTATAACAGCTTTTGGTATAAAATTATTATTGGGATTGAAAAAGATTTTTTTTTTCTAAAAACTATTTTCATTACATTTTTTCATTTTTTATTAAACTAATATTTGTTTCACTACTAGAAACTAAATCTTGAAAAATAGTTTCCATATAAGAAATCCTAGATTTAAATTTTTTTAATAGGTTCCTATTATTTTTTTCTTTTATGAATAGAAATCAAAATAAATATTTTTCACAAACGTAATGCTATATTGGGTAATTAAGGTTAATAATAATGTGATAGGGCCAAAAAATAACACTAACAGTTGAGTATAGTAATTGGATAAGTGGGATTCATACATACTCATCAAATATTATATATTATAAAAGTAATTCAATTATCTTTTTATGTGACTTATATATAGTTTTATGTAATTAAAAATAAAAAATGTCACTCTCTTACATTTAAATTACTAATATATGTTCCCATAGAGAAAAAATAATTTATTAATGAATAATAATGTTAATTTTAATCATAATTAATTTATTATTATAATTTTAATTTTTTTTTAATTTTTTTAGTATAATCTCCTTAAATTCTTACATAGCACAAACATAGTGCTTATGTGTGTAGAAGAAAAATCAATGTAAATAGTTTTAAAAACATAAAAAATAATTTTTTGAATAATTATGGTCTTAAAATATTATATTGATATTGATAATATATTAATTATGGTTCAAGTTGATTATATTCTAATTACATTCTTGTCTTAATGAATTTATTGTTAAAATATATGAATAATCCCAAAAACGGCCTCAATGATATTTTATGCTATATAATATTAAATTAAATGATTTAAAAATAAGGAAAAAATTTAAAGAGGAAAAGTAGAATTTTAAATTATTTTAAAATTATGTACATAGAACATTATTGAACCAATTTATACCTTATATGTAAATTAATAACCCTTAGTGATTAAATAATATTTTACCACATATACCGAAAAAGGTTAGTAGGGGGAAACTAAAGGGAAATGGGTTAAAGAACCTAAAAACTATTATAATTCCTATTTTATAAGTTTATTTCGATCCTATATATTCTTTAATTTAGAATTTACCCAACATGGAACCACATTTCAATGAATTTGAGTATATAGTATTTTAACATTTTGAAGAATTACAAGATTTCTCCTCTCCTCAGTTATAAAAGGGAACCCCATATCTTCTCCTCTATATATGTAAAGAAGAATTTGATTTGATAAATAGATATAGAAATATATTAATAAAATAAATACCCATTTATTATAGGTTTTATTTTGGTCATTGTACCATCCTTATTGGGCTTAAGGAGTAATGTAAAGGACGGAGTCCGAGGAAGAGGTTTAGATTTTAACTGAATATTTTAGTTTTATTTCTTATTCTACCTCCTTCAAAGTAATTAAAAATATTTTAATATAATAAAATCATCATATACCATATTTTTAGATTTTATTATGCATTTAAATTTAATTTAATCAGTATCTTTATTTATATAATGGTAAATTAAACCATCATTCTTGTGTACAAAGTCTACTGCCTCATGAACTGATGTAATTCAATTTTCTTATTCTTCTCTCATAGATATTTATAATGATGGATTACAATTATTTATTTTAAATTAATTAAATAATTTTCATTTTCTAAAGATAATATATCGTATATTTTCCTACCATTCCACCCATTAAATAATGGTAATGATGTTCATTAAGGAAGGCACCTTACCTTTCACTTACCTTGGTGTCCCCATCTTCTCGGGTCGTCCCAAAGCTTGTTATTTTCAACACATTGTAGATCAAATACGAAAGAAATTTTCTTCATCGAAAGGAAAATCCCTTTCAATGGATGGAAGAATTTTCCTTATCAAATCCACCATTGTCTCTAAGATAGTTTATTCCATAATGGTCTACAAATGGCCTTTGGGGCTGATTAGACGGTTAAATACTGCTATAAGAAACTTCATCTGGAGTGGAAGTACTTTGGATAAAAAATTGGTTACGGTCTCTTGGGCCACTTGTTGTAAACCCATTGAAAAAGTAGGCATCAATATTAAGAATCTTAAAACCTTCAATGAGGAACTTCAAGCCAAACTTACGTGGTCTCTCATAGATAATAACTCTCCCTCCATGATATTCCTCAAAACTCATTTCCTTGATAAGCTTAAATCTGGTTCTTTTCATTAAATGACTTCTTCTATCTGGCCATTGATCATATATTCTTTTCACTCTATCTTGGAAAATTCTAGATGGCTTGTTCTTAAGAATTATTCTTTAAATTTCCGTTTTGATAACTGGACTAGCTCCCCCCTCATATCGGAGATGCCTAATACTTTCTCCCTTAATCCCACAAACTGCTCTATTAGGGATATGATCAATTCCTCTGGTTCTCAACTCCCGAATCCTATCAAGGTGATTGTTGATAATTATTATTTCACTTCCAATGAGGATTTTCTGGTTTGGGAACCTTCTCATAATGGCCTGTTGGATTCTAAAAAAAATTTTACCATCATTTCCCAAATGAGAATGAAAATTTTAATTGGATTTCCAAATTCAATAAGGCCTGGATCAATCCCTCTCATCTTACACTCATGTGGCGTATTTCTCATCAAAAAATCCCAATTGAAATTTTCCTACAATCTTATGTATTTTATCTTTTTTCTAAATGTATATTGTGAAATCAACATCGAGAGGAAATTAATCATCTTTTTTTATCTTGTGATACTGCTATGGACCTTTGGCATTACATCTTTGACCTTTTTGAGTGCAGATGGCTTTTGGACACATTTATTTTCTCACAATTGAAAAGAACATTATAGTTTCCGAGGTCTCCCCAAATCAAGAATCACTTTATTACTGCTGTTGCAGAGCTTCTGCATATTCTATGGTATGGTAGAAATGATTATTTTTTCAACAATAAATATTTTAATATTAATGCAGGTAAAATGAAGATTCTTCTTTCTATAAAAGAGGCGGCCATAATCCAAAAAGGCTATTGTGACAATTATGTCATAGATCTTGAAACCCTTCGCCGAATTGGTGTCAAAGGTAATTTTCCAAAGACACACTACTCTATTGAAGTCTTCTGGCAGGCACCTCCACCTGGATGGATTAAAGTTAATGTGGATGGAGCCTCAAAAGGCGACCCTAGACTTTTGGGATGTGGAGGAATTTTCAGAGACCATCAGGATCAGATCTTCGGATGCTTCTATGGAAGCTGTGACATTGCTTCTTCGCTGGAGACATAAATTCTTGCTACCATTCATGCCATCTCCTATTAAAAGATTTTCAACTGGAATAATATCTGGATTGAGAGGGACTTCACTACTATTGTGCAAGACATCTGGAAGGGTGATGCTCATCTTTCTTGGTCTCTCACCCCCCATTGGATGGACTACCTCACCACGCTCAATGGCCTCAACTTTATTGCCACTCATACCTATCGTGAGGCTAATACGATCGCTGATGGGATTGCCAACATGGGTGTCTCACATGAGATCACTTGGAGGAATGACCTCCCTCTGGAGTTGACAGCTTTTTTTATTAAGGACTCTAGAAAATTTCCCTCTTTCCGTCTCATGTAACATGTATGCTTCTCTTTTCTTTTGAATAAATATCTAAGTTCAGTTGTTTTGACCAGAACTCACCCTTTAAAAAAAACATGGATGGTTTAAAAAATTATATTTAAAGATTTGATATAATATTCATGATATAATATTAATTATGGGAATAATTGTATTTAATTTATTTTCCTCATGTTCATTGAAAAATGTAAATGTTTCTCATGCATGTGTATGGTCTACCATCTCTGTGATTATAACATGAATTTTTTTTCATAACCACTATACATCGATGGGTCTAAAATTATAATTAATTTATAGAAATGATAATTATTTAAAAATTATTATTTTGGGGAAGATATAGCACAAACCCCTTTGACCACATTCAATATACCAATATTGTTTTGAATTTATGAACCGAAAATCCAAAAAATACCAATTGTGGAATTAAGACATTAAGTAATTAAATATTTTATTGAAAAAAATAAAATAAATGGATTAATTATATTTTAAAAAACCTGTAAAATGGTCTTGAAAATATATATAATTAATATAATTTTATTATATTGTATTTAAAGTACAAACATGGATAGTCTGGACTTGAGTTAAGGTGTTTCGTCTCAATTTCCCTTTATTGAGATATTTTTAAATGTTATACCCCTATTTTATTTTATATGGTTTATATACTTCTATTATATATTTTATACCATGAATCCTTCATAATTCACGGAATTTTAAGTTATAATTCATGTTACTTCGTCCAAGGGTGATATTTTGGAATGTTACCAATGTGGGAAGTTTTTTCGTAAATCAAATTACTTTTATTTTGTTATATAAATTATTAATTGATTATATTATGTCACGATCATGAGTTAAATGACCATTTTTAATTTATTTTTTATTTCAACTTATTTTTTATTTAAAATTTTTAACATAAACTTTCAAATTATTAACTCACATTTCAATGATATGATTTGTGTGGGGGTTATTTCTCTAAAATTTTCCCACTCTTGGAGATATGCTCATTTTTTTTAAACTATACTATTTTATGATGTTTATATACTTCTTAATTATTATTTATATCAGGTATATCCACATATTCATGGTATTTAATGTTTTATTCTCTGTTATTTGTTTCACTAGATTCAGATTAAAAAATTACAAAAAATTTAAGGACGTTTATGATACAATCTCATCTTATTTCCGGGATGTCTATGTTTAAAGTTACATGGGGTGGGATTATAATGCCCTGACCCCAATTACCTAGAGTTGGTGCATTATTACATAACATTAGCATGATCACAAAGAAATCATGTCTTGAAAGACCGATCAATTTAGTATTATTGGAAACAAGATTCATACATAAGTTCAACTTTAAAACGTGAAAAGAAATACAACACAAATTTATACCATTGGAAACATCCAAGCCTCCTAAATAATGCCTGAAATTCACTCATAACTAACTTCATCATATCCTAGGAAAGTGAAACATAAGAAAGGGGTGAGCACAAATGCTTAGTAAGGGTAAGAACTATAGTGGAAGATAACATAAATATTAAACATGGTGAATAACTGAAACCATATGACTTTACCAATAATAAACATGAATAATTTTATGGTAGGAATATGAGATGAGTGAATAATTCCATAATAAAACATAATCATTGGTATTATACTAGTCGAATGACCACATGAACCATAAATATTATTATCATAATGAGGGAAATGTATAATGCCAGAAATTTCGAAACAGTTTGTCAAGGCCTTGGCAAGACGTAAAAAAATGATTAAGGCCTCGGCCAAAACCATATATCAAAATTGGGAAAGGGCCTCGGCCAATTCCACATCTAGTTGTCTCATGGGACCCACCAATGCATTGAGGAGCTATAGCGGGCTCCACCCGTCACTTACTAAGTCCAATACATTCCTCATATGAAAAGGTTTAAACATATCATAAACATTCTTATTAAAAATAGCATACAAAATGTCAATACTTTTACCATAAAACAAGAATGGTATAAAAATAGAACATCCACAATCAAACATATCAGAAAACCTTCAATACAATATGGATGTTTTTTATCATAATAAATCAATTTCAAATAAACTTAAAATCCATCAAAGGATGTTGACATAGTTGAAATAAAAACCCCTTTTAGAGAAATATCTCTTCCTATTTTGAAATCATTTAAGAGTAACAAAATTATAAAGAAAACATTTATTTTGAAAATATTTTTATGAGATTGTATGAGAAGCTTTGATGATGTTATAACGGCGGAAAATAGCCTCACCCGCTGTATAAGTTAAAAAAAATTGTTACATTAAATTTGTCGAAAAGGTCAAAAAGTACCTTGTTTGGAAAATGACAGAAAGATTCCTTTCAAAACACATATGGGTATAAATGAATTTAACCCATTTTCTAGTAAATATTAATTTTTTTTGAAATACAGTTTTATGAAACATGGAAGTGGATGATAAAGAGGTCCCAATAGATAATTACGTATAAAAAACCTCGGATAATGAAGAGATTGTAGAATTAGCCCTTAACTTGTACTTTTACTTGGTCGAGGGTAGTTTAAACTCCTGTATAATGGTTAAAAAATTTCTATTAAATTTTACAATAATCATATACATTAATATGATATCATATATGATCTTTTTACATTGCTTCGTTAATAATATCTTAGTATTATCGTTGTTTCGAGTGTTAACGGATTTGTTTTCCTTTATATTGTTTGTTTTGTGAGTTATCTTTTTATGGATGGGATGTATATTATTCATATCCAGAATGATATCAGGTATTTAAATATTACATTTCATCATAAAATGAAAATTAGTCTTGAATGGATACGATGGGAAATGAATCTCATCGCGTTCGTGGAGACGGTAATCCGTACGTACGCACGAGCGACAATATCATTCTTTTGATATTAAAATATTATGTAATTGGATATTATATCATATAAACAGAATAATTATCATTTTATATTTATTATTTACATGAATTACACTTCATTATTATACCGATACAAATAATAATGTGTAGTGTAACAATTACACCACGACGTGGAGACGGTTAGCTGTACGTACGCACGTATGGTGACATGTCATTCAAAGGATGGATAGAATAATGTATATGGATGTACCATATTTATAATAACATCATAGTATATAGAATATAACAGTGTTATTATTTTATAATGGAAATAACAAAGAAAGAAGAAGTGGAAGAAGAAAGGAAAATGAAAGAGGGTGGTGAAATCATTACCTCTTCTTCCGGTTCTTCCTTTTGATTTGATCAAAAGGGATCCTTAGGTTGGATTTCTGATCAAAATAAGGCCTGTAAGTTGCATTGAGGGAATTTTAGAGGGTATTTGGGCAGGGTTGGGCCGATCCAAAAGGCTTTGTTGTTATGAATTAGAGAGAAGGGGGAGTACCCTTTTATAAGAGGGGTGAGGGGAACCTTAGAAAAAACTTAAAATATTATTTTATAATAAATTTATATTCGGTTTCTAATGGCTAAAAAATGATTTATTTAGAGGATAAGGTGGGTATGGGTCGAAATACACTCGACTAATAGGTTTTAGATAGGTTTGAGTCACTAAATTAACCTTATACTTCAGATTTAACTCTTAGTTAATTAGTTTGACATTTACCATGACTCTTTGTATTTTTATATTATTTGGTTAATAAAATTGATATAATCTACCAAGAGAACCCTAAGTGGTTCATTAATGACATACCTATCATCATATAATTCCTTAATATGAACCTTATATTTTTAGGAATATTATATCAATTAATAATATAATATTTTTTTTAAAGACTCCTTTATGTCAATTTTGACACTATTTAATAATTGATTTTTGTTCAAGTCTTAAAAACATTATTAATTCAAAAAAAAAATCATTCAATCAATCCCAAAATGTCATATTAACCAACTTAATTTATTTATGGCATCAAATCTTTCAAATTACATTTATTTTCACATTTATAATACCAATTATTTCATTGTTTCATTAATAAGGAAAATATTGCATCATCATTGTGTCATAAAAAATAATAATTATTCAATGTCTATAAATTATAAATAAAATACAATTATGTAGGAAATATTTTTATCTTTATAATGAATATTTATAGTCTAAAATATAACATACATAACCCTATGTAAAAAATTGTTTTTCTAAAAGATATATGCTTATGTCATTTTTGTATTTACATTAACTTAATTAATATAAAGTGTCATTATCATTTAAAAGAGACTCCATGGGGTCCCAATGTTGACCGAAAGATGCCCATGGTCAGACATGTATCAACCAATAGGGTTAGGACATGTGTTAGGGTAATTTAATATTATTATAATAATATTTTTTACCATTATTTACCGGATTTACCCTTTAACCATGGTAAATAAAAAATTTACCGAAATAATTATTCAAAATGTCTAAAAGTAAAAGTTACCTATTTACAAAATTTGGAAATCCTGATTCTAAATATGGAATAAATTTTTCTAAATTCAAAACACTGAAGTGACAGAAATTCATTTAAAATTAATTCCCATTGTCAAAACAAAAAGCGTGTTTTTTAAGAAATAATAACTATCAAAAGATTGATACTTGTTTATGTCTAGTTTAAATGCGAAATTATGTCCAATCACCAAAATTGGATTAAATGGTAAAAATATATTCTAACTATCCTTTATAACCACTCAATAGTATAATTTATCACTATAAATTATTTAGATTAAAAAAGTTGTTTTTAATTAAAGTTTTGTATTTTTCACTATTCATCAAAAATTGGAAGTTCTCAAAAAAATACAAAAAATTCACCCTAGGATAATTTCGATATTCCAAATCCAAAAATGAAGTCCATTTTGAAAGATAAAATTTATAAAATTTCAAAAAATGTGTATTACTCTTCATAACGGCTATTTTGATTGGTTGTGGTGTGTATTAGAACTCGAAGTTGCGTACAACACATGTTGTTGTATTATTTAAAGAGAAGCGTACCATGGAAGATTGGGGCGTCACATTATCCCCTCCTTCAAATATTTACATCATCAAAATTTCTAGAATATTACTGCATAAAAAGACTCAGGTGGTTCTTCATCATAAGTTCCTCCGGTTCCCACGTTGCCTCTTCCATCTTATGGTTTCTCCATAGAAATTTTACCAGACTAGTCATCCGGTTTCTCAGCACTTGTTCTCTTATATCAAGGATCTTGATAGGTTCTTCACAATAAGAAAAATCAGGTTCCAGTTCTAATTCCTCGTAGGTAAGTACATGCTTTGGGTCAGGCAAGTATTTTCTCAATAGTGATATGTGGAATACATCGTGAACTTTGGAGAGATTTGGCGGCATTGTCAAACGATAAGCTACAACCCCAATTCGTTCTAGAATTTCAAAAGGTCCTATGTACATGGGACTCAATTTACATTTCTTACTGAAATGTATAACTCCCTTCAATGGAGATACCTTCAAGAAAACATGCTCTCCTACCTGAAATTCCAAATCCTTCCTTCGGTTATCTGCATAGCTCTTATGCCTAATTTGAGCTGCTTTGATCTGGTTTTGGATTACGTTAACCTTTTCCATCATTTCCTCCACCAGTTTTGGGACTATGAGTTTTCTTTCACCAACATCATACTAACAGGTTGGTGTGTGATATCTCTTTCTATATAACGCTTCATATGGTGCCATCCGAATACTTGAATGGAAGCTATTGTTCTAGGAAAATTCTACCAAAGGTAAATATTGATCCCACATATCCTGAAAGTCAAGTGAGCATGATCTCAACAGGTCTTCTAAGGTTTGAATAGTCCGTTCTGATTTTCCATGAGTTTGGGGGTGGTAGGAAGTGCTAAAAAAAGTTCAGTATCCCAGGCCTTTTGAAGACCCTTCCATAATCTTGATGTAAAACGTGGATCACGATCTGAAAAAATTGATAGGGGTACTCGATGAAGTCTCCAAAATTCATTAATATATAGCCTTGATAGAAGTTCAAGTAGTATATCTTCTCTTATAACAAGAAAATGTGCTTTTTTGGTAAGACAATCAACAATGACCCATATTGCATCGTTCCTTCTAGGCGTCTTTGGAAGCCCCATGACAAAGTCCATCGTAATATTATCCCATTTCCACTCCGGTAGGGGAATAGGTTTCATGAATCCTCCAGGAAGATGCCTTCCAGATTTCACTTGTTGACAAACCATAAATCTTGAAAAAAAATCAGCAATCTCCCTCTTCATGTTGTCCCACGATATATGTTCCTTCAAATCTCTATACATTTTGGTTCTCCCAGGGTGTATAGAGAAATTGGAACTATGAGCATCATCCAACAATTCTCTTTTTAGATCCGGTATATTGGGAACACAATGTCTCTTCCCAAATTTCAAAATTCCATCTTCATACACAAAGTCACTCAATCTCCCATCATTCACAGCTTTAATATTCTTTTGGAACTCTTCATCATCAGTCTGAGAACTCTTAATCTTTTCTAGTAAATATGGGTTGACAACCATTTGAAAAAGAATTGATGTTTCACCTTCCATGGTTATTCCCATGTCCATCTTCACTAGATCCATGAAAATAGGATCCCTTTCAAATTTAACCTTGTTCAAAACTCCATGATCCTTTCTTCTCAAAGCATCTGCCACCTTATTTTCCTTCCCTGGGTGGTAGTGTATCATGCAATCATAATCCTTGAGTAGTTCAAGCCATCAACTTTGCCACATGTTGATTTCTTTCTGTGAGAAAATATACTTCAAAATCTTGTGATCAGTATAAATCTCACATTTTTTACCACAGAGATAGTGCCTATAAATATTCAAAAAAAACTACTACAGCTGCTAACTCAAGATCATGAGTAGGATAGTTTTTCTCATGAATTTTTAGCTCTCGCGATGCATAGGAAATTGCCCTATCATTTTTCATAAGGACACAACCAAGTCCTTTCTTTGAGGCATCACTATAATTAAAAAATCCATCATTCCCCAATGGTAGAGTCAAGACACGAGCATTGACTAATCTTCTCTTCAATTCTTAGAAACATTCTTCACACTCTTTTTTTCCAAAAAAATTTAACCCCTTTACGTGTGAGCTTTGTTACTGGGTTATCCAATTGGGAAAAATTCTTGATGAAACGTCAATAATAACCTGCTAAACCAATAAAACTGAATACCTCAGTTATACTCATCGGTGCAGGACATTCTTGGATTGCTCTTGTCTTAGAAGGATCAATAGAGATTTTATCTTTAGATACAATATGGCCAAGAAAAGAAATCTCTTGAAGCCAGAATTCACACTTGCTAAACTTCCCATATAATTCATGTCTTCTCAGAGTCTTCAGGATAATACACAAGTTATTTTCATGATCTCTTTAGCTTTTGGATTATACCAAGATATCATACATAAATACCACTACAAATTCATTAAGATATTCCTTGAAAACTCTGTTCGTTAGATCCATGAAAACAAAGGGTGCATTATTCAGGCCAAAAAGCATTACTGTAAACTCGTAATGCCCGTACCTGGTTCAAAATGCTATTTTTGGAATTAATTCCTTCTTCACACACAACTGATGATATCCAGATCAATGGTCAATCTTTGAAAAATATTGAGCTCCATGAAGTTGGTTGAATAAATCATCAATGTGAGTTAGGGGATACTTGTTCTTTATTATTATAGCATTGATCTCCCTGTAGTCGATACATAACCTCATAGATCCATCTTCCTTCTTAACAAAAAGGACAGGGAATCCCCATGGAGAAACGCTAGGGTGAATAAATACCTTATTAATCAATTATTCTAGTTGTTTATTTAGTTCCAATAATTCCACAATTTTCATTCTATAAGGGGTGTTCGATATGGGTCTTGATACCAGAATTAAATCAATGGAAAACTTAATTTCTCGTTCTGGAGGATGTCCAGGTAAATCTTCTTGAAACACATCAACATATTATTTAACAACAGGCACATACTCTATTTGAACATTACATTCCTCACCCACAATTATTTCATTCTCTTCCTCCCCAATAATTGAATTTAGTTGAGCTACTGGGGGTGGTTCTAGATAAGAATCAGGCGGTGACGATTCTTCTCTAAAGATAATGTGTTCTTTATCATCATCATAAAAAATAGTAACCTCTTTAATATTACAATAAAATTTTCCATCATGGACCTAAAGCCAATCCATTTTGAGAATTATATCAAATTAAATCATGGCTATGGTGATAAGATTAGTAGATAAAGAACATTTATAAGCCCTAATGGGAACTGATTCACAGAACGTTTTAGCAATGATACTTCCCTTAAAAATTTTGACTGACAACTCCCATGTTAAATAAAATTAGAAATATCTAATTTTCTTAGAAAACCGGGAAGATATGAAACAATGTGATGATCCAGAATCATATAAAGAATTTTTTAAACTTGAGGAAACCATTAAATTACCTTCCACCACATCTTTCGGAGCTTCTACCTCAGCAGTAGTGGTAACATAATCTTGGCCTTGATCCCTTGGCCTTTTCTGGGGTAAGTTCCCCTGAATCTTAGGAAATTCATTAGCATAGTGTCCCATATCCTTGAAGTTGTATAATTATACATTGGTAGCATCTTTCTTTCCCTTACAATCACCAACAATATGGACTTTCTGTCCACATTTTTAGCATACTCCTTTTCCTTTTAGATAGGCACCAGGGTGCTTCCATCCATAATTATCACATGGTGGAAATTCAATTCTTCCCTTCTTCCCTGTTTCCTTATTTACATTCCTAGATTTCTAACTAGATCTCTTCTTCTTTTTCTTTGATTTAAAGTCATAAGACATAGATAATTTCTTTTTTGTCTTGATAGCACACGAGACAATATCTTCATATGATGAGATGGATTGTGATACTAATTCCCGATAAAAAAAAGGTTTTAACCCATAAATGAAATGATAAATATTAAATCTTGGGTTATGTATATAATCTTAAGTGTTATAACACCCCAAGCTTCCATGGTATGATTCCCTTTGAATAATACAATAGTGTGTGTTGTACGCAACTTTGAGTCTAACACACACCACAACCAATCAAACTAGCAGTTATGAATAGTAATACTCAATTTCTGAAATTTTATAAATTTTATCTATAAAAATAGAAATCATTTTTTGATTTGGAATATTGAAATTATCCTAGTGTTAATTTTTGGTATTTTTTATAAAACATTCAAATTTTGATGAATAATGAAAAATACTAAACATTAACTAAAAACAACTTTTTTAATCCAAATAATTTGAAGTAATAAATTATAATTTTTAGAGGATTTAAAGTATTGTTAGAATATATTTTTACCATTTAATCCAATATTGGTAATTGGATTTAATTTCACATTTAAACTAAACATAAACAAGTGTCAATCTTTTGATAGTTATTATTTCTTAAAAAACATTCTCTTTTGTTTTGACAACAGAAATTAATTTTAAATTAATTTTTGCCACTTCTATGTTTTTAATTTAGAAAAATGGATTCCATATTTAGAATCAGGAGGTCCAAATTGTTTAAATAGTTAACTTTTTTATTTTAGACATTTTAAATAATTACTTTGGTAAATATTTTATTTACCATCGTTAAAGGGTAAATCCGGCAAATAAGGGTAAACAAATAATATTATAGTAATATTAAATTACCCTAAAACGTGTCCTAACCTTATTGGTTGATACATGTCAGAACATGGGGATATTTGGGTCGATTTTGGGACCCCATGGTGCCACTTGTAAGTGATAATGACACTTTATATTAATTAAGTTAAAGTAAATACAAAAATGACATAAGTATATATCTTTTAGATTTTTTTACATAGGGTTATATATATTATATTTTCGACTATAAATATTCATTATAAAGCTAAAAATATTTCCTACATAATGGTATTTTATTAATAGTTTTTAGAAATAGAATAATTAAATTTACTTATGACACAATAATGATGTAGTATTTTCCTTATTAATGAAAGAATCAAATAATTGGTATTATAAATGTTAAAATAAATATAATTTGAATGTTTTGATGAAATACAATAATTTAATTGGTAAATATGACATGTGAGGACTGCTTAAATGAATTTGGTTTGAATTAATAAAGTTTTTAATTGTTTAAAAAGTCAATTATTAAATAGTGTGAAAATAGACATAAATGAGTTTTTAAAACAAATATTATATTATTAATTGATATTCTATTCCTAAGAATCTATGGTTCAGCCAAAGGAATTATATAATGATATGTGTATCATTAATGGACCACCTGGGGGTCTCTTGTAAGTATATAGTAAGTTTATTAACTGTATAATATAAAAATACAAAGAGACATGGTAAATGTCAAACTATTTAACTAAGAGTTAAATAAAAAAGATAAAGATAATATAGTTACCCAAACATATCTAAAACATTTTGGTCGAGTGGTTTGTGACCTATACCCACCTTAACCTATAAATAATCCACTTTGAAGACATTAGAAACCGAATATTAATTTATTATAAAATAATATTTCTAGCTTTTCCTAAGGTTCCCCTCACCCCTCTTATAAAAGGGCACTCCCCATTCTCACTAATTCACACATTCAAAGCCATTTGTCTCATCCCACCTCTACCCAAATACCATCTAAACTATAATAAATTCATACTTGATCCCCTACTTTTGTTAGAAAGCTAACATAAGGATCCCTTTTGATCAAATCAAAAGGAAGAACCTGAAGAAGAGGTAATAATTTCACCACCCTCTTTCAAGTTCTTTTCCTCTTCTGCTTCTTCATTATTTTTTATTTCCATTATAAAATAATAACTCCAGTATATTCTATATACTAGGATGTTATTATAAGTATGGTACAACCATATTCATTATTCTATCCATCTTTTGAATGACATGTCACCATACGTGCGTATGTACGGATTACCGTCTCCACGTCGTGGTGTAATTGTTATTCAATACATTATTATTTGGATGGGTATAATAATGATTTGTAATTCATGTAAATAATAAATATAACATGATAATGATTCTGTATATATGATATACCATCCAAATATATATTATTTTAATATCAAAATAATGGTATTGTCGCTTGTGCGTACGTACAGATTACCGTCTCCATGAACGCAATGAGATTAATTCCCCATAATATCCATTCAAGACTAAATTTCATTTGATGATTAAAAATAATGTTTAGAGGCATTATATAATTCTGGATATGAATAAGATACACCCAATCCATAAAAAATATGGCCCACATGTCACGACCCGTCCTCGGGGCCCGTGCCGTGACTACCCCAAGCCCGCCTTCCATAGGCCAGGGGCTGGCGACTAGCACCAAAGGCGTAAAATCCCGATAACTGGGAAGGCATTGCCTTTATAAAAGAAAACAAGCACCACAGAGTACAAGCGGAAGTAAACACTAAGTACAAAAAGAAGAGCTGAAAAGCAAAAAGGGGCCGGAAATACAAGCCCAACTGTAAAGTACAACTCGAAAGGGAAAACAGCGACTGAAAAGTAAAGCTGCTACGCTGAGATGTCCACTGGAAATCCCACCTGAAGGGTGGGTACAGATAGCTCCTCTGCTCCTCGGGTCCCGTCGTCTGCTCCGAGTATGTCCCGCCCCGTGGTCTGCCTCTGGGTACTGCCTCGTCGTATAGTCCACCTCCAGGTACCGTCCAGTCCTCGAACACTCGGCCTCTGCCAGTACTGGCCGTCGTCTGCAACCAACACAACGAGGTGCGGGCATAACCCGTGCAGGGGTGAGTATAACGATACTCAGTAGGGACCCCGAGACCCTCAAGGTCTCACTAAAACCAACAAGGATAACCACAAGAAGATCACAACAGATAAACTCTACTTAGGTATATGCCCATACATATACCTAAGTTATCAAGTAACCCACCTCAATCATGAGGAAACACAAGAATTGTGAAATCGACGGATAACCACTACCCGGGTATATGCCCATACATATACCAAAGTTAGCAAGTGACCCATCTCAATCATGAAGTAAACACAAGGTCAAAAGTCTCAGCTCAAACCAGGATTTTCATTATCGAAACCGTAACTGCTGAAGAGCTCCGTCTCTAGAGTGTACAGTGGTCCTGTCACGACTCCGAGGCTGCCGCTCACTAACCTAGGACTGCTGAAGTACTCCTCCTGTCGAGTACTGCGGGTTTGCGGCCAACTACCTAGCGCTCAGTCCGCTGAGGGTCTGTCGCCAAATACCGGGCGCTACCCAGATAGCCTACTGAGGTACTCCTCCTGTCGAGTACCGCGGGTTTGCGGCCAACTACCTGGCGCTCCGTCCGCCGTGGGTCTGCTACCAACTACTGGGCGCTCCGTCCACTGGGCTAGTCGACTCACTCCAAGTCGAGTCGGTCAAGCAGTCGTCAGGTCTCAGCCGGCTACACGGTCTCCGTACTCTGCACGCTCGTCTCCACCGTCGCGGGTCTGTCGCTACAACCAAGCGCACACACTCCGTAGAGTATCGCGGGTCAGCCGCTACAACCAAGCTCTCCACCGCCAAGGGTCTGCTGCTGCATCCAAGCGCACCACCACTGTCAAGTACCACGGGTCCGCTCCACGAGCTACTGGTCGATACTCCAAGTATCACAAGGTCCCGCGAAGAAGTGTCTCAAAGGTCCGTCTCGGCACAGGGGTCTCAACGCAACAGACGGCGCGTCGATCGGACGCCCGGTCTGTGAGTTATTAGCCTTTTCGTCCCAGGGGCCCGGTTGGTTTCGTGAGCGAACCAATCCCGGCCGTATCTCAACTGTACCCCGAACTTCCATAGGGTAAACTCAAAGGGACCGTTACTCAACGTAACCACCAACGCCGCTGACGGCTCGTCAAGCGGACGTCCTGTCTGAAAGATATCAGCTTTCCCGTTCCAGGGGCCCGGTTGGATTTCGGGAACAATCCAACCCGGCCATACTCCGACTGCATCCAAAACTCGGGCGGAGTATGTCAAAAGTTCCGTCTCATCAAGAGGAAGTCAACGAAACAGACGGCGCGTCAATCGGACGCCCGGTCTGTGAGTTATTGGCATTTTCGTCTCCGGGGCCCGGTTGGTTTTTAAGGAAAAACCAACCCGACCGTACTCCACCTGCGTCCAAACCTCGGGCGGAGTATTCCAAAAGATCCGATTCACTAAGAGGAACACAACGCGACTGACGGCGCGTCAATCGGACGTTCGTGGCTCAAGATATGAGCGTTTCCGCTCCGAAGGCCCGGTTGGTTTCGTGAACGAACCAACCCGGCCGAACTCAAAGTAACCCGAAACCTTGAGTGCGATATATCGAAACGACCGTCTCGATCCAAGGATCGCGTTGCCGCAGACGGTTCGTCATTCGGAGGTCCGAGGCTCAAGATATGAGTCAAAAACCGAATCTGGTTCGAAACGGGGGGGTCCGGGTCCGGGCCGACCCGGCCCGACCCCCCCCCCCCCCCCCCCCCCCCCGGGGGCGGCGCGGCGGCGGCGGCGGCGGGCCGCGCTGGCGGCGGCGGCGGCGGCGGGCCGCGCTGGCGGCGGCGGGCGCCGCACGGGGTGGCAGCACGCGGGGCTCAGCCCCGCGGTTCCTTCAAAAAAAAAACGGCGCGGCCTTTGTGCCGCGCCAGCTCCCTTAAAACCGCCCCCCCCCCCTCACATGGGGGGCCTGCTGGCGCCGAACCAAGGGCGCTGGATGCCCCCTTCCCTCAAGAACCGCCCCCTCTCTTAAAGAGGGGGTTTTAATAACACGGCCGGGGAATTTATTTCCCCGGTTTTAAAGACTTCCGGCCGGCCAGCTGGCCGGCCGGTTTTCTCCAACGGGACCGGAAAAATCCGGTCCCCTCATCGGCTTCCGACGCCGGCGGCCCGGCCGCCGGTCTTATCTTCCGCCGCGGCCCGGAACCGGCCGCGGTCTCTTCGTCCCGCCGCGGCCCGGAACCGGCCGCGGCGTTCGTCGTCCGGCGCGGTGCGACGGCACCGCGCCCCTTTCGCCGTGCCATGAATCCTCCCAACGCGGCGCGACGGCGTCGCGTTCTTGAAGTCTCTCCTCGGCGAAGCGCGACGGCGTTGCGTAAATTAATCGCACGGCAAACCGCGTGGTGCGACGGCACCACGCCACTTTGCTTCCAACGCAAGAATTTAAACAAGAACGTTGGAGGGGGGATTCGGCCGTGTTCGTGCGGTCCGGCCCCCCTCACGTTAAATTAATAACGCAACTTAAATAAATTAAGCCACACGTTATACTTGCTATTCACGATCAAGAAAAGGAATAAAGAAATAAAGAACCAACAACCCCTACCTCGGGTTTAAGATTTGAAGATTCGGCTACGCTCCGCGGAAGACGGCGTCGCGGAGGTCGGGTGTCGCGGTCGTCGTTCGTCAAATCCGTTTACGAAGAGTTATGCCCGAAGAGACACGTCGCTGGCGGATCTTCGTTTGCCGACGAAGAAGGTCCCAGGAGGGTGCAGCGTTCCCTCTTGTTGACACCGAGGACGAAGAAGAGAGGCGTCGTTCTTCGTCGGAGTTTGGGTGTTCTTCGTTCTTCGTCAGAGCTTGAAGATGAAGAGGAAGCTCTCCAAAAGACAAACAAAGAACTCAAAATAAAATAAGACTACCTCTTATTTTATTAACACATAACACAAAAGAATTTCAAACAATTCGTTTCTCACCTTAGCTGCCGAACGAGGATCGGCTGCGGAAGAAGAGGCGTCGCCGAAGAACGTCGCGGGTAAAGCTCGTCGACGTCGCAGATCTCGGTGTGCGTCGTCGAATTTCGGTCGCCGGCGTTCTTCGCGTTCTTCGCGTTCTTCGCGGGGAGATGAAGAAACAAGATCCTCTCAAATCCTTTCAAAGGATTTTTAGGTTGGTCTTATTTTATAAACATGCCAACACACGAAACCGGTTAAGAAACGATCCATCAATTCGATAGAAACGACCCATTAAATTCACGAAAGAAACAGTCCATTTAATTCACGAAATAAACCGCCCAATTAAATGGTCTGTTAAGAATTAAAGAAAACGCGTCAGTTGACTTTTCAGTTACTTTGACGGGTTTTCGCGGGTGCGTTACTTAGCGAAAGAAACGGCGGGGCTCGTGCGGGCCCCACCTCACAAATATCCTACCAAGGGGTAGGATATTTCTGGATAGCATCCTATCCAGTTCAACTCAGTTCAAGCCGCCTTTAAGTGGCTTCAAGTGGCTTCCAAGTGGCTTAAGCGAAATAAAATAAAGTTGTCACAAAATTATTTTATTTCTTAACTTTAAGCCCGAAAATTAAAAACCACACCCGAGCAAACGCAACTCCGGAAGAGGCGTTTCTAAGCGAATATCGGCGCTGCGAGTTCATCGGTGCCCTCAGATTTCAATTCCGAGCACCGGATCAAAAGTTAGAAATTCCCGCTCGTTCGTTCACTGAACGTACCCGAGCCAAACTTCAGAAATTAATTCCGGGCACTCCGGGCCTCGGAATCAGGTGCCGTCTGAAACTGCGTTCTTGTAAAATTCCAAAGAAAATTAAGAAAAAAATTTCCTTGAAATTTACGGGTCTTTACATTACTCCCACCACAGGGCTTTACGTCCCCGTAAAGCTTCACCACAAACTTAGGGAAACAAAGCGGTACTGAGCACGCATCTGAGCCTTCCGCTCCCATGTGCTCACATGGAGGTTCCCGCGCTGCCAAAGAAAGTGCACAAGAGGAATCGACCATCCTTCTAGGATCCGCTCCTGTCGATCCTCGATCCCCACAGGAACCTCCGTATAAGACACTCATCGCCACTGTCTAGCTCCTCATGGTCGATGATATGCGAAGGGGGGTCGAGCACGTATCTCCTCAGCTGGGATACGTGGAAGACGTCGTGCACCCGGTGCAACTGAGGTGGCAGAGCCAGGCGATAAGCCACCTCGCCAACCCTGCTGAGGACCTGGAAAGGCCCGATGAAGCGGGGAGACAACTTGCCGCCTCGGCCAAATCTCCGCAAACCACGTCGAGGTGAGACACGCAAGAAGACGTGGTCGCCATCCTCGAACTCTAGTGGCCTCCGCCTCCTGTCAGCATATGACTTCTGCCGGCTATGTGTTTTCCTCATCCGCTCCTGGATGACATGGACCTCTTCTGACGTGGCCCGGACCATCTCTGGTCCCACAAGAGCTGCGAGATTTCTTCTTTGCCGATAAGAGAAACCTGGTCTCATCCCCTGGATGAACCACATTCTTTGCCTAAAACAGTCAATCCTAACATGGATGATACTAATCCATACCAAGGATGACGTCGTAAGGCCTCGACGCTACTACTAAGAGATCCAACCGTTACTCTCGCCTCCAAGGGTTGAGTCACACTGTCGGCATCAGTGTGTGGTAACTGGTCTCCTCCAGTAGATGTCTCACAAGTGAGGGTCAAGTCAACAGTCAACTGGAACCTCTTAGTAACATCACAAAAGAGGACAGGAAAGAAAACATCACAAAGGTATGCATCTTTTATTATTGCAGCTCATATTACAAGACGCTACACAAAAGCAACATCAACATGGAACTAGAAGTACAAAAGACGTATCCACTAGTTCCTCCCCTGTCCATCTGCTCCCAGAGCTCCAGCATTTGTCGCTGCCTCAACCTCGGTGGCTCCCCCCCAAGCCTGCGGATCGAGGAGTCGGACAGTCACGTGCCAGGTGACCCTTTCCGCGGCATGAGTAACACAACCTGCTCCTTGCACGGCTAGCTCTGTTCCCCCTCCGGGTGCCATGCACCACTGGTCCTAAAACCCGAGATCGCCCAACTGCTGGTCTGGTCCTCCTGGACCTCTGCATCATCTGTCTACTGCCCACAGATGACTCGGCTTCTGATCGAAAAACACGCGGCAAAGGCAGAATCTCCTATACACGCTCGGGGTGTAGAGATACTGGCACAAACTCCACCCTGAAGAAGGTCTCGAAGTCTTCCCATGCGAAGTTCATCTCATCGCAAAACTGAAACAAGTGGCTCCACCACCTACCTGCTGCTGCCTGAAGGAGGCTGGTAGCAAAGATCACCATGAAGTCTGCCGGCGTCCCCACTAGCCTGAAGACTCTCACCACAGCCTCCAGCCAAACCTCAGCCGCCTGCGGGTCCGTCTCTCCCCGGAACCTGGGTGGCCTCTGGCGCTGGAACTCGTGCAGCGCGCTCAAGCGTCGTGCATCGCCTACTGCTGGGGCTGGTGGCATCTGTGGCCCAACGTATGGTAGTACCGCTGGTGCCTCCGCTGGTGCCTCAACTGCAAGAGGGCCCTGTACCGAAGCCTCGCCGCTCGACAGACTGTCAGCACGCTCATCCTTCCGGGCTCTAGCTGGTCGTCTGAGAAAAGACATCCTGAAAGAAACAACGTAACACGATCAAACGATTATACCTGGTGAGCTGACCTGGTTTGAGCTGTTTTAAGGGGGAAAACTTTTGAAAACACACACGCAATCAGTGTTTTCGTGCACAAAGTCGGAAATCAGTTGTCAGGGTCCTGGTGTATGGATACGTCGGCCGCCCGCACCAACACTGGACTCCCTGAACTGAAAACCACACTCGGTACTCTCAACACTATTGCTTCACAGAAAGAAACATCAGAGTTATAAGTTCTGCGGTAGAACCGAACTCCTCTGATACCAATTTGTCACGACCCGTCCTCGGGGCCCGTGCCGTGACTACCCCAAGCCCGCCTTCCATAGGCCAGGGGCTGGCGACTAGCACCAAAGGCGTAAAATCCCGATAACTGGGAAGGCATTGCCTTTATAAAAGAAAACAAGCACCACAGAGTACAAGCGGAAGTAAACACTAAGTACAAAAAGAAGAGCTGAAAAGCAAAAAGGGGCTGGAAATACAAGCCCAACTGTAAAGTACAACTCGAAAGGGAAAACAGCAACTGAAAAGTAAAGCTGCTACGCTGAGATGTCCACTGGAAATCCCACCTGAAGGGTGGGTACAGATAGCTCCTCTGCTCCTCGGGTCCCGTCGTCTGCTCCGAGTATGTCCCGCCCCGTGGTCTGCCTCTGGGTACTGCCTCGTCGTATAGTCCACCTCCAGGTACCGTCCAGTCCTCGAACACTCGGCCTCTGCCAGTACTGGCCGTCGTCTGCAACCAACACAACGAGGTGCGGGCATAACCCGTGCAGGGGTGAGTATAACGATACTCAGTAGGGACCCCGAGACCCTCAAGGTCTCACTAAAACCAACAAGGATAACCACAAGAAGATCACAACAGATAAACTCTACTTAGGTATATGCCCATACATATACCTAAGTTATCAAGTAACCCACCTCAATCATGAGGAAACACAAGAATTGTGAAATCGACGGATAACCACTACCCGGGTATATGCCCATACATATACCAAAGTTAGCAAGTGACCCATCTCAATCATGAAGTAAACACAAGGTCAAAAGTCTCAGCTCAAACCAGGATTTTCATTATCGAAACCGTAACTGCTGAAGAGCTCCGTCTCTAGAGTGTACAGTGGTCCTGTCACGACTCCGAGGCTGCCGCTCACTAACCTAGGACTGCTGAAGTACTCCTCCTGTCGAGTACTGCGGGTTTGCGGCCAACTACCTGGCGCTCCGTCCGCTGAGGGTCTATCGCCAAATACCGGGCGCTACCCAGATAGCCTACTGAGGTACTCCTCCTGTCGAGTACCGCGGGTTTGCGGCCAACTACCTGGCGCTCCGTCCGCCGTGGGTCTGCTACCAACTACTGGGCGCTCCGTCCACTGGGCTAGTCGACTCACTCCAAGTCGAGTCGGTCAAGCAGTCGTCAGGTCTCAGCCGGCTACACGGTCTCCGTACTCTGCACGCTCGTCTCCACCGTCGCGGGTCTGTCGCTACAACCAAGCGCACACACTCCGTAGAGTATCGCGGGTCAGCCGCTACAACCAAGCTCTCCACCGCCAAGGGTCTGCTGCTGCATCCAAGCGCACCACCACTGTCAAGTACCACGGGTCCGCTCCACGAGCTACTGGTCGATACTCCAAGTATCACAAGGTCCCGCGAAGAAGTGTCTCAAAGGTCCGTCTCGGCACAGGGGTCTCAACGCAACAGACGGCGCGTCGATCGGACGCCCGGTCTGTGAGTTATTAGCCTTTTCGTCCCAGGGGCCCGGTTGGTTTCGTGAGCGAACCAATCCCGGCCGTATCTCAACTGTACCCCGAACTTCCATAGGGTAAACTCAAAGGGACCGTTACTCAACGTAACCACCAACGCCGCTGACGGCTCGTCAAGCGGACGTCCTGTCTGAAAGATATCAGCTTTCCCGTTCCAGGGGCCCGGTTGGATTTCGGGAACAATCCAACCCGGCCATACTCCGACTGCATCCAAAACTCGGGCGGAGTATGTCAAAAGTTCCGTCTCATCAAGAGGAAGTCAACGAAACAGACGGCGCGTCAATCGGACGCCCGGTCTGTGAGTTATTGGCATTTTCGTCTCCGGGGCCCGGTTGTTTTTTAAGGAAAAACCAACCCGACCGTACTCCACCTGCGTCCAAACCTCGGGCGGAGTATGCCAAAAGATCCG
Source organism: Viscum album (assembly GCA_963277665.1). Taxonomy (NCBI): domain Eukaryota; kingdom Viridiplantae; phylum Streptophyta; class Magnoliopsida; order Santalales; family Viscaceae; genus Viscum; species Viscum album. The sequence goes on from OY728123.1 coordinate 476,242,324, forward strand.
ATTCACTAAGAGGAACACAACGCGACTGACGGCGCGTCAATCGGACGTTCGTGGCTCAAGATATGAGCGTTTCCGCTCCGAAGGCCCGGTTGGTTTCGTGAACGAACCAACCCGGCCGAACTCAAAGTAACCCGAAACCTTGAGTGCGATATATCGAAACGACCGTCTCGATCCAAGGATCGCGTTGCCGCAGACGGTTCGTCATTCGGAGGTCCGAGGCTCAAGATATGAGTCAAAAACCGAATCTGGTTCGAAACGGGGGGGTCCGGGTCCGGGCCGACCCGGCCCGACCCCCCCCCCCCCCGGGGGCGGCGCGGCGGCGGCGCGGCGGCCGGCGGCGGCGGCGGGCCGCGCTGGCGGCGGCGGGCGCCGCACGGGGTGGCAGCACGCGGGGCTCAGCCCCGCGGTTCCTTCAAAAAAAAAACGGCGCGGCCTTTGTGCCGCGCCAGCTCCCTTAAAACCGCCCCCCCCTCACGTGGGGGGCCTGCTGGCGTCGAACCAAGGGGGCTGGATGCCCCCTTCCCTCAAGAACCGCCCCCTCTCTTAAAGAGGGGGTTTTAATAACACGGCCGGGGAATTTATTTCCCCGGTTTTAAAGACTTCCGGCCGGCCAGCTGGCCGGCCGGTTTTCTCCAACGGGACCGGAAAAATCCGGTCCCCTCATCGGCTTCCGACGCCGGCGGCCCGGCCGCCGGTCTTATCTTCCGCCGCGGCCCGGAACCGGCCGCGGTCTCTTCGTCCCGCCGCGGCCCGGAACCGGCCGCGGCGTTCGTCGTCCGGCGCGGTGCGACGACACCGCGCCCCTTTTGCCGTGCCATGAATCCTCCCAACGCGGCGCGACGGCGTCGCGTTCTTGAAGTCTCTCCTCGGCGAAGCGCGACGGCGTTGCGTAAATTAATCGCACGGCAAACCGCGTGGTGCGACGGCACCACGCCACTTTGCTTCCAACGCAAGAATTTAAACAAGAACGTTGGAGGGGGGATTCGGCCGTGTTCGTGCGGTCCGGCCCCCCTCACGTTAAATTAATAACGCAACTTAAATAAATTAAGCCACACGTTATACTTGCTATTCACGATCAAGAAAAGGAATAAAGAAATAAAGAACCAACAACCCCTACCTCAGGTTTAAGATTTGAAGATTCGGCTACGCTCCGCGGAAGACGGCGTCGCGGAGGTCGGGTGTCGCGGTCGTCGTTCGTCAAATCCGTTGACGAAGAGTTATGCCCGAAGAGACACGTCGCTGGCGGATCTTCGTTTGCCGACGAAGAAGGTCCCAGGAGGGTGCAGCGTTCCCTCTTGTTGACACCGAGGACGAAGAAGAGAGGCGTCGTTCTTCGTCGGAGTTTGGGTGTTCTTCGTTCTTCGTCAGAGCTTGAAGATGAAGAGGAAGCTCTCCAAAAGACAAACAAAGAACTCAAAATAAAATAAGACTACCTCTTATTTTATTAACACATAACACAAAAGAATTTCAAACGATTCGTTTCTCACCTTAGCTGCTGAACGAGGATCGGCTGCGGAAGAAGAGGCGTCGCCGAAGAACGTCGCGGGTAAAGCTCGTCGACGTCGCAGATCTCGGTGTGCGTCGTCGAATTTCGGTCGCCGGCGTTCTTCGCGTTCTTCGCGTTCTTCGCGGGGAGATGAAGAAACAAGATCCTCTCAAATCCTTTCAAAGGATTTTTAGGTTGGTCTTATTTTATAAACATGCCAACACACGAAACCGGTTAAGAAACGATCCATCAATTCGAAAGAAACGACCCATTAAATTCACGAAAGAAACAGTCCATTTAATTCACGAAATAAACCGCCCAATTAAATGGTCTGTTAAGAATTAAAGAAAACGCGTCGGTTGACTTTTCAGTTACTTTGACGGGTTTTCGCGGGTGCGTTACTTAGCGAAAGAAACGGCGGGGCTCGTGCGGGCCCCACCTCACAAATATCCTACCAAGGGGTAGGATATTTCTGGATAGCATCCTATCCAGTTCAACTCAGTTCAATCCGCCTTTAAGTGGCTTCAAGTGGCTTCCAAGTGGCTTAAGCGAAATAAAATAAAGTTGTCGCAAAATTATTTTATTTCTTAACTTTAAGCACGAAAATTAAAAACCACACCCGAGCAAACGCAACTCCGGAAGAGGCGTTTCTAAGCGAATATCGGCGCTGCGAGTTCATCGGTGCCCTCGGATTTCAATTCCGAGCACCGGATCAAAAGTTAGAAATTCCCGCTCGTTCGTTCACTGAACGTACCCGAGCCAAACTTCGGAAATTAATTCCGGGCACTCCGGGCCTCGGAATCAGGTGCCGTCTGAAACTGCGTTCTTGTAAAATTCCAAAGAAAATTAAGAAAAAAATTTCCTTGAAATTTACGGGTCTTTACACCACATAACAAATAATATAAAGGAAAACAAATCTGTTAACACCCAAAATGACGATAATACTATGATATTATTGACAAATCAATGTTAAATGATCATATATGATATCATATTAACGTATATGATTATTTTATAATTCAATAAAAATTATTTCCCCATTATACAGGTGGTTAACCTACCTTCAACCAAGGAAAAAGTACAATGTAAGGGGTTTTTTATCTCACTTTTAATTCCGTGAGATTTCTATTGTTCACTACTTATTTATTTCATGTGGTGTGTATACTGCACATGATTGTATTTATTGTGTAATATACTTTAATTTATGGATATTTACATCATACTTATATGATCCTTCTTTCATGGGTGTATGTTTCTTAAGTTACCTAATTGATAAGGGAATTTGAAATTTCAATTTCCACTCATTCAACTTTACGCATACTTCATTGATTATTTTACTCCAAGATTATGTGTGGAATCACTATTAATTTTCTTATGTCATAACTTCCACTCCCCTTTCTGTGGATATACTTCTGATACACATAATCACACCATTTATAATTTCTCAAGTCATCGACAGGAACTTGATAAGAGTAATTTTAACTCAATCTCCATTTGTTGAGTTAAATATCCAATTCATTGGTGTTGTCTTTACAAGAATATGTGTGAATGTACTCTAATTTATTTACATAGAATATCCAGTAATATTGAGTGTATTTATATTTGTCACACATAATTCTGTCATTGATTTATCCTTAACCTAAGGATACAATCTTTATAAGAGATTTCATCTCAATTTACATTCCATTGAGACTTCTTTGCTGTTATACACAAAATCACTTTTATATGGTGTATATAATGTACTTTGACATAGTATATCATGAATCTATTTATTCTCATGATAATAAAAAGTTTTTATTGCCTTAATTATTTTTATTCAAGTGTCTCTCTTTTGGTTAAGAACTCTAACTAAAATATCATTTTAAAATGTTTTAAAGCTTTATTATTCTAAATATTTCTCATTAATGTCCATGTTTTAAAAATGGTTTTAAGGATTTATTTATATAGACATTAAAGTTTTCAAATTAAAATCCCTTTTAAAAGTTTCAAAGTGTTATGGGAAACTTTAATTCAAAAATCTATTTTAAACGGCTTCTTGATAAATAGTGAGACTTTTAAATGTTTTCATAAAAAGGGGGATATTTCTCTCAAATAGTTTTAATGACTATTTTCATCTATGTCAATATCCTTCATTATTCTCAATTGAGGTTAATTTGTTACAATAAATTATTCCATATTGTATTTATTGAGTTATGTTTGACTATGGATGTGCTATTTTTATACCATTCATGGTTTGTAGATAAATTATTGACATTTTGTATGCTAGTTTTAATACGAATGTTTATGTTATGTTTCAAACTTTTCATATGAGTAATGAATTATACTTAGTAAGTGATAGGTGGAGCCCGTTATAGCTCCTCGATGCATCGGTAGGTCTCGTGAGACAAACTAGTGTCTTGGCACAAGGCCTTGAGGAAATCTTATTTGTAGTCTTGGCACAAGGACTTGACTATGTGGTTATGATAGTCTGGCATTATGAATTCCATAATTATGAATGTGGTTATTGATATTTCATGTGATCATTAGATGAGTAGAATATCTATGAGAATAAGTAAATGTAATTATATGATTTTATATTTTCCATATTATGCGGATGTTCAAGTTTAAAAGGCTTTTTTTCTAGTCTTATACACTGGCTTCAATGTTTATGCTTATTTATTAATGTTTCCTATATAACGCTATCCTTACTGAGAACTTGAGCTCACACCTCTCTATGTTTTATTTTCTCAGGATGAAAAGAAGTATATTATGACTAACCTCCCGGGAAAGTCTATGGGATCTCAGTGTTTTCTATGGAGACAATGTTGTTGTAGTTTTCCATTTTATGACGTAATGTAAACCTTATGAATGTATCTAGTACTTCCAAGGATACTAAACTAATCTATCTTTCGAGACTTGATCTTTTATGATCATGGTAAGGATACGTAATAATGCATTGACTCTGGGCTTCTGGGGTCAGGGATTTACAGTTGGTATCAAAGGAAGTTTAGTACAAACCTTGGAAAATAGATTTAGATAAAATCTGATTCGGGAACGTAGACCTAAGATGGACCTTGAGGATTAGTATATAAGAACTTCCTAGAATTTTGGTATTGTAGAGATTTTGTGAGTTTTCCGAGTAATACATCCCTGTCTGGATACGAGCAGGCAGAGTCGGCTCTGGAACATATGTACCTAGGGGTAAAACCAGAAAACACCGCTTTGAGCTAGACTCGAATGGGAACTAGTGCACGATAACAGCCCTTACTGCACTCTTGGTTATGACACTCTCGGGGGATATGATTAGGATAATTTACATTTTCTTTACAAACCAATTTGATGTATTTTAATATAAGATAAGAATAAATGACATTGGTTAATCCTAAGGTGTTTAAAATTAAGAATATTGTTTCATGATATTTTCTAAATGATTTTATGACTACTGTTACTCGCATAATGCTTTCTGGTTTTAGTCAATGGATGGATTCCAAGGAAGTCATAGTAACTTTGAGAATGAAGTACAAGGTGGGAACAGTGGTGGAAATGAGAAAAAAATGGAATTTTGATAGGCTTAAAAGATATAGTGTTCATGCCAAATCAGTTTTCAAAAAATATGATCTAAAACATATATATTAACCAACTCTCGGACTCAACAATGAAGAGAAAGGCGGTGAATGATAAGAGCTCCAGCTATGGATACCATGGAGAGAAGAAAGCTCAAATTCCATCATACCAGAAATGTGGAAGGAGAAACCTATGGAAGTGTCTCAATGGGACTAAGAAATTCTTTATGTGTGGGAAAGAAGGTTATAAAGTAATGAATTTCCGAGTAAAAATGAAGAGTACTATGGAAGAAAATAAAAATGATCCTAAGATTCCAATTACAGTTATTTGTCGTAAATGTAAGGGACCTTGGCATCACCCAAGTCAATGCCTAATTCTATAGGATAACGTCTTGGTCAAGTAAGAACCTATGTGGAAATAAATGGATGGAAAAATATTTAAATGTGTTAGTGATATTTTTTGATGAGATTAATTTGGATGAATTTTCTCTTATATGTGTAACCCTACAATTTATCATGTGAAAATTATTTTTGAGGGAAAATTATCTTTTCTCTTGTGGATATAGTTATAAATAACCATTCTATTTTATATTATCCTAGAATTTGATGCAATTACAAGTTATTATATTTTGGGATGAAAATGAAAGGTATGAGATAACATTTGTTGTTAAATTATGTTATGGTCATTTTTGGGAATTTATCTCGTTTTGGTAATGTTATAAAATATGGTTTTTGAAAAAGGACAACATGCAGACCGTGTGACAACCCGTCGTGTCTGACAAAGCTATGGGAATCGAACCCACAACCAAAGTGCGATTGGGATTTATCGCCTACCATTGGACTATGTGAAGTCCTTGGTTAGTGTGACTAATTATTTTTAGTTAAATGATTTTATTGATCTATAATAAGTTGATTTGTCATCTTATGTCTTATCAAATGAATACCCTTAGTATAGGAAAATGATTTGGTGATTAAGTGATAAATGTTATTTTGGAAGATGTTCGATTTGTTGGGAATACTATATGCCCAAGGAAAATAGAATACTATGGGATTTCATTTGAGGAGTAATGGTGGATTTTTATCTATGTTTTCATTATGGATTTATAGTGATTTGGGTTATTTATGAAATTTATTAACCTATAATAGAGAATATGTGATTAGGTTAATTACTTTTAAGTATGTGAATTTAAGAGTAGTTGATGTCATTTGGAGATACAATTTAACGTGGATGACTACATAACCAAATTCCACTATGTTTTGGGTTTCAATATTAGTTTGTATTATATTGAAGGATTTTAAGGAAAATTGTTTATTGAATGGTATTTATTTATCTTTGGGGTATTGTTGGTTTAATTTTAGAAATTAAGATTATTGTTTCTTTCTCTAAAGGAATATCCTTTTGGGGGATCATCAGATCTTGTACAAAATGTATTGGTTTCGATTAATCTCTAAAGAAAAGGTAAATATATAGTTTATCCTTAGTGGATCATGTGATTCTCTAGAAGTTTATTCTATCTCTTAGAGTGTGACCAAGTTTTCTTGAATACTAATCATTTAAAAAGATGATTTAGTGGTATAAATTTATTAAATAATGAAACTCTACTTGAAAAGTAAGTATATCTCTTTATGTTCTTAGTCAATCTCATAAATTAATTCCACATCTTTATGTAATGTAACTTAAAAAACGTTGTCCATTTACTTTTCCCACTAGGAAACTAATGACCTTTTGTCCCATCACAAGTTTGTGATTTTATTGTTGTTAAATTTATCCTGATCATATTTTATATCCCTCTCCATCAGAACTTGACACTTAGTTTATCATCTATATCCATGTTTTTCGACATGGAATCCTAATATAGGTTATCTCGGGTGACCTTTGTACTTCTCTTTATTTCTTTTAAAGTCATAGTTTTATTGACTCTTTTTATGATGTGGGACATTCCATTATATTCCCAAGCCCAATTAAAAAAAATTTGAGGATGAAATTATTTTAAGGAGGGGATAATGTAACACCCCAATCATCCACAGTATGCTTCCCCTTTAATAATACTGTAGCGTGTGTTGTACGCAACTTCGAGTTCTAACACACACCACAACCAATCAAACTAGCTGTTATAAATATTAATAACCACTTTTTGAAATTTTATAAATTTTATCTATCAAAATGGCCATAATTTTTTGATTTGGAATATCGAAATAATCCTAGTGTGAATTTTTTGTATTTTTTAGAAAACATTCAAATTTTGATGAATATTGAAAAATACTAAACATTAATTAAAAAAAAAATTTAATCCAAAGAATTTATAGTGATAAATTATAATTTTGTGTGGTTTTAAAGTATTGTAAGTATATATTTTTACCATTTAATAAAATATTGGTAATTGTATGTAATTTCACATTTAAAATAGACATACACAAGTTTCAATCTTTTGATAGTTATTATTTCTTAAAAAACACGCTCTTTGTTTTGACAACGTGAATAAATTTTAAATTAATTTCTACCAATTTTGTGTTTTGAATTTAGAAAAATGGATTCCATATTCAGAATCATGAGATCAAAATTTTTTAAATATGTAACTTTTATTTTTAGAAATTTTAAATAATTACTTCAGTAAATATTTTATTTACCATGGTTAAAGGGTAAATCCGGTAAATAAGGGTAAAAAAATAATATTATAATAATATTAAATTACCCTAAAACGTATCCTAACCATATTTCTTGATAAATGTCCGACCATGAGCATATTTGGGTCGATTTTGAGACCCAATGGAGTAACTTGTAAGTGATAATGACACTTTATATAAATTAAGTTAAAGTAAATAAAAAAATGACGTAAGCATATATCTTTTAGAAGAACAATTATAAATAGGGTTATATATGTTATATTTTTTACTATAAATATCAATTATAAATAAAAAAAGATTTCCTAAATAATGGTATTTTATTTATAATTTTTAGACATTTAATATTTAAATTTATTTATGACACAATAATTATGCTATATTTTCCTTATTAATGAAAGAATCAAATAATTGGTATTATAAATGTTAAAATAAAGATAATTTGAAAGTTTTGATGCCATAAATGAATTTTATTGGTTAATATGACATGTTAGGAATGCTTAAATTAATTTTTTTTTGAATTAATAATGTTTTTAATACTTTAACAAAAACAAGTTATTAAATGGTGTCATAATTGATATAAATGAGTTTTTAAAACAAATATTATATTATTAATTGATATTATATTCCTAAAATTCTAAGGTTCGGCCAAAGGACTTATATAATGATATTTGTTTCATTAATGGACCACTTGGGGGTCTCTTGGAAGTATATAGTAAGTTTATTTACTATATAATATAAAAATACAAAGTGACATGGTAAATGTCAAACTGTTTAACTAAGAGTTAAATCAAAACGATAAACTTAATATAGTGAACCAAACCTATATAAAACCTATTGGTTGAGTGTTTTTTGACCTATCACCACCTTATACATGAAATAATCCACTTTTAAGCCGTTATAATCCGAATATGAATTTATTATAAAATAATATTTCTAGCTTTTCCTAAGGTTCCCCTCACCCCTCTTATAAAATGGAACTCACCCTTATCACTAATTCACACCTTGAAAGCCATTTGGCTCATCCAAACTCTGCCCAAATACCCTCTCAACTATACTCCCTTCATCCTAGAGGCCCTCATTTGGTTAGAAATCCAACTTAAGGATCCCTTTTGATCAAATCAAAAGGAAGAACCCGAAGAAGAGGTAATAATTTCACCACCATCTTTCAAGTTCTTTTCTTATTCCGCTTCTTCATTATTTGTTATTTCCATTATAAAACAATAAATCCAGTATCATATTTATATTGTGATGTTATTATAAATATGGTACATCCATCTTCATTATTATATCCATCCTTTGATTGACATGTCACTATACGTGTGTACATACGGATTACCGTCTCCACGCCGTGGTGTAATTGTTATTCAATACATTATTATTTGGATGGGTATAATAATGATGTGTAATTCATGTAAATAATAAATATAACATGATAATTATTCTTTCTATATGATATAACATCCATTTATAAATTATTTTAGTATCAAAAGAATGATATAGTCGCTCGTGCGTACGTACAGATTACCGTCTCCATGAATGCGATGAGATTTTTTCCCCATCGTGTCCACTCCAGACAGAATTTCAGTTGATGATTAAAAATAATGTTTAGAGACATGATATAATTCAGGATATGAATAAGATACATCCCATCCATAACAAAGATGTCTCAAATAACAAATAATATAAAGGAAAACGAATCCGTTAACACCCAAAATGACCATAATACTAAGATATTATTAACAAATTAATGTTAAAATATCATATATGATATCATATTAATGTATATTATTCTTGTATAATTCAATAACAGTTATTTCACCATTATAAAAAAGGTTAAACTACCCTCAACCAAGGAAAAAGTACAATGTAAGGGGTTTCTTATCTCACTTTTAATTCCGTGAGATTTCCATTGTTCACCACTTATTTATTGCATGTGGTGTGTGTAATGCCCATTATTGTATTCATTGTGTAATATAATTTAATTTATGGATATTTATATCATCATTGTATGATCCTTCTTTCATGGGTGTATGTTTCATAAGTTACCAAATTGATTAGGGAATTTGAAATTTCAATTCCAGTCATTCGGCTTTACGCATACTTCATTGATTATTTTACTCCAAGATTATGTGTGGAATCACTATTTATTTGATTATGTCATAATTTCCACTCCCCTTTCTGTGGATATACTTTTGATACACATAATCACACCCTTGATAATTTCTCAAGTCATCTATATGAACTTGATAAGAGTAATTTTAACTCAATCTCCACTTGTTGAGTTAAATATCCAATTCATTGGTGTTGTCTTTTCAAGAATATATGTGAATGTCCTATGATTGATTTACATTTAATATCCAATCATATTGAGTGTATTTCTATTTTTCACACATAATTATTTCATTGATTTATCCTTAACCTAAGGATACAGACTTTATAAAAGATTTCATCTCAATTTACATTGCATTGAGGCTTCTTTGTTGTTATACCCCAAAATCACTTTTATATGGTGTATTTAATGTACTTTGACGTATTATATCATGAATCTATTTATTCTCATTATATTACAAAGTTTTTATTTCCTCAATTATTTTTATTCAAGTGTCTCTCTTTTGGTTTGGAAATCTAACAAAAATATCATTTTAAAATGTTTTAAATATTTATTATTCTAAATCTTTCTCATTAATTTCCATGTTTTAAAAATGGTTTTAAGGATTTATTTATATGGAAATTAACGTTTTCAAATTAGAATTCCTTTTAAAAGTTTCAAAGTGGTATGGGAAACTTTAATTCAAAAATCTATTTTAAACAGCTTCTTGATAAATAGTGAGACTTTAAAATGTTTTCATAAAAAGGGGTACATTTCTCTAAAATAGTTTTGATGACTATTTTCATCTATGTAAATATCCTTCATTATTCTCAATTAAGGTTAATCTGTTATAATACAATCTTCCATACTGTATTGAATGAGTCAATCTGCTATTTTTATACCATTCATGGTTTGCGTATAAATTATTGACATTTCGTAAGCTAGTTTTAATACGAATGCATATTCTATGTTTCAAACTTTACATATGAGAAATGAATCGGACTTAGTAAGTGATGTGTGGAGCCCACTATATCTCCTCGATGCATCAGTAGGTCTCATGAGACAAACTAGTGTCTTGGCACAAGGCCTTAACAAAATCTTATTTGTAGTCTTGGCACAAGACCTTGACTATGTGGTTATTGTAGTCCAACATTATGCATTCCATCACTCTGAAAGTGGTTATTGATATTTCATTTGATCATTAGACTAGTAGAATACCCATGTGAATAAGTAAATGGAATTATTTGATTTTATCTTTACCATATTATGAATTATCATGTTTAAAAGGATTTTGTTATAGTCTTATACACTGCCTTAAATGTTTATGCTTATTTATAAAATTTTACGCTATAATATTATCCTTACTAAGAATCTGAGCTCACCCATTTCTATGTTTTATTTTCCAGGATGCAAATAAGTATATTATGACTGACCTCTAGGGATAGTCTATGGGATCACAATGTTTTATACGGAGACAATGTTGTTGTAGTTTTCCATTTTATGATGTAATGTAAACCTTATGAATGTATCTAGTACTTCCAAGGATACTAAACTAATAGGTCTTTCGATACTTGACCTTTTATAATCATTCCAATGATACGTAATAGTGCACTAACTATGGGATTTTGGGGTTGGGGTGTTACAAGCATGCCATGATAACCTTGTAAAGTTAGCCTCATAATTTGCAACATTCTCATCCTCCTTTTGACTCAGACTAAGAAATGGTCTTTCCATATCCGCTCGATGGTCACGAGGGAAGTATTTTTCTAAGAAAATATCTTTAAACTCCCTACATTCCATACATGATACTTGTTAATCATCCTTTGTGTTTTGAATCAATGACCACCATTGATCAACATCTCCAGTAAGGCGGTAAAATGCCCTGACAACTTTTTCCCTTTGGCTACACCCCAAAGCATGGAATATTTTCTCTAATGAATTTATCCACTACTCAGCCAATAATGGATTTTTACTCCCATTGAATTTCGATGGTAGTTTCCTCATGAAGAGATCTATCATTGATCCTCCATGCTGCGGATCAGGGTGCTCCATACGGGTAAGTTTATTATTCATAACCTGAGTGAGTTGTCCCAGTATGATGATAAGATGACCAACAACAGTTGTATCACCAGCTCCACTATAATTATCTTGATCAGGAGGGAAATCCCTACATGGAGTGCGTTCATTGGTATAGTTTCCATTCCTTCTACTAGGTTCCATTTCTAAATAATGGCATACACTATATTAGTTTATGAATCACAATATATAAATACAAAATTGTAAAACACTAAACATAAATTGAACTTCTTGTGGATATAATCCATAATCATAAAAATGTTTTCTTTGAGGAAGTATATACTCATAAACCCTTCAAAATGGTTTTTAAAGAAAATGATAATTATCCTAAGCATATCCCCCGAGAGTGTCGTAACCAAGAGTGTAGCAAGACCCATTGTCGTGCACCAGTTCCCGTTCAAGTCTAGCTCAAAACGGTGTTTTCGGGTTTTACCCCTTGGTACATCTATTCCAGAGCCACCTCTACCTGCTCATATCTAGATAAGGATATATTTCTTGAAAAACTCACAAAATCTCTCCAATACCAAAATTCTAGTAAGTTCTTCTATACTAATCCTGAATGTCTATCTTAGGGCAATGTGCTCTAATCAGAGTTTATCTGAATCTAGTTTCCAAGGTTTGTACTAAAATTTTTCTGATACCAACTATAATGCCCAGAACACCGTTTCCCAGAGTCAGTGCAATATTATGTAACATTGGCATGATCCCAAGGAAATCATGTCTCAAAATACCGATTAGTTTATTATTATTGGAAACAAGATTCATACATAAGTTCAACTTTACAACTTGAAACGAAATACAACATGAATTTATTCCATTGGAAACACCCAATACTCCTAAATAATGCCTACAAGTCACTCATAACTAACTTATTCATATCCTGAGAAAATGAAACATAAGAAAGGGGTGAGCTCCAATGCTCATTAAGGGTATGAAATATAGTGTAAGATAACATAAATATTAAGCATGGTGAATAATTGAAACCACATGCCTTTACCAATAATAAACATGAATACGATTATGGAAGAAATATGAGCTGAGTAAATAATTCCATAATAAAACATAATCATTGGTATTATACTAGTAGAATGACCACATGAACCATCAATATTATTTTCATAATGAGGGAAATGTATAATGCCGGACATTCTGAAACATTTTGTCAAGGCCTCGGCCAAGAGGTCTAAAAATGATTAAGGCATCGACCAAAACCATATATCAAAATTGGGAAAGGGACTCGGAAAATTCCACGTCTAGTTGTCTCATGAGACCTACCGATGAATCGAGGAGCTATAGCGGGCTCCGACAGTCACTTACTAAGTCTAATACATTACTGATATGAAAAGGTTTAAACATATCATAAACATTCGTATTAAAACTAGAATATGAAATGTCAATAATTTAACCATAAACCATGAATGGTATAAAAATAGCAAAACCACAGTAAAAAATATCACAAAACCTACAATAAAATATGGAAGTTTTGTATCATAATAAATCAATTTCAAATAAACATAAAATCCATCAAAGGATGTTGACATAGATGAAATCAATACCATTTTTAGAGAAATATCTCTTCTTATTTTGAAATCATTTAAGAGTCACATAATTATAAAGAAAACATTTATTTTGAAAATATTCTTATAAGATTGTATAGGAAGCATTTATGATGTTATAACGGTGGATAATAGCCACACCCACCGTATAAGTTAAAAAATCATTCTTACCTTAAATTTGTCGAAAAGGTCAAAAAGTACCTTGTTTGGAAAATGACAAAAATATTTCTTTCAAAACACATAAGGGTATAAATGACTTTAACCAATTTTCTAGTAAATTGTAAATTTTTTTGAAATACATTTTTAAGAAATATGGATGTGGATGATTAAGAGGTCCCAGTAGATAATTATGTATAAATAACCTCGGATAATGAAGAGATTGTAGAATTAACCCTTAACTTGTAATTTTCCTTGGTCGATGGTAGGTTAAATTCCTATATAATGGTTAAATAATTGTTATTAAATTATACAAGAATCATATATATTAATATGATATCATATATGATCTCTTAACATTGCTTCGTTAATAATATCTTAGTATTATCGTTGTTTCGGGTGTTAACAGATTTGTTTTCCTTTATATTATTTGTTTTGTGAGTCATATTTGTTATGGATGGGATGTATATTATTAATATACAGAATTATATCTAGTATTTAAATATTAAATTTAATCATAAAATGAAAATTAATCTTTAATGGATACGATGGGGAATGAATCTCATCGCGTTCGTGGAGACGGTAATCCGTACGTACGCACGGGCGACAATATCATTCTTTTGATATTAAAATAATATATAATTGGATGGTATATCATATATACAGAATCATTATCATGTTATATTTATTATTTACATGAATTACAAATCATTGTTATACCCATCCAAATAATAATGTATTGAGTAACAATTACACCACGTCGTGGAGACGGTAAGCCGTAAGTACGCACATATGATGACATGTCATTCAACGGATGGATAGAGTAATGAATATGGATGTACCATATTTATAATAACATAAAATTATATAGAATATACTGGATTTATTATTTTAGAATGGAAATAACAAAGAAAGAAGAAGTGGAAGAAGAAAGGAACTTGAAAGAGGGTGGTGAAATCATTACATCTTCTTCGGGTTACTCCTTTTTATTTGATCAAAATGGATCGTTAGGTTGGATTTTTGATCAAACTAAGGATTCTAGGTTGAAGTGAGGGAAGTTTAGAGGGTATTTGGTCAGTGTTTGGTCTAGCCAAAAGGCTTCGATGGTATGAATTAGAGAGAAGGTGGAGTACCCTTTTATAAGAGGGGTGAGGGGCATCTAAGAAAAAACTTAAACTATTATGTTATAATAAATCCATATTAGGTTTCTAAAGGATATAAACTGATTTATTTAAAGGATAAGGTGGATATGGGTCTAAATCCACTCAACTAATAGGTTTTAAACAGGTTTGGGTCACTATAGTAACCTTATCTTTTAGATTTAACTCTTAGTTAATTAGTTTGACATTTACCATGTCTCTTTGTATTTTTATATTATTTGGTTAATAAACTTACTATAAGCTTCCAAGAGAACCCCAAGTGGTTCACTAATGACATAAATATCATCATATAAGTCTTTTAACCGATCCTTAGATTTTTAGGAATATTATATCAATTAATAATATAATATATTTTTTTAAAATTCTTTTATGTCAATTTTGACACTATTTAATAATTGATTTTTGTTAATGTCTAATTTTTTTTTAATTCGAACTAAATTAATTTAATCAATATTAACATTTCATATTAACCAAATAAATTAATTTATGACTTCAAAACTTTCAAATAAAATTTATTTTAACATTTATAATACCAATTATTTGATTCATTCATTAATAATGAAAATATTGAATCATCATTGTGCCATAAATAAATTTAATTATTCAATGTATAAAAACTATAAATAAAATACTATTATGTAGGAAATAGTTTTATATTTATAATGAATATTAATAGTCTGAAAGATAACATATAAAACCCTATGTAAAAAACTGTTTTTCTAAAAGATAAATGCTTATGTCATTTTTGTATTTACTTTTAACTTAATTAATATAAAGTGTCATTATCACTTACAAGTGACTCCATGGGGTCCCAATATCGACCCAAAGATGCCCATGGTTGGAAATATATCATCAAATAGGGTTAGAAAATGTGTTAGGCTAATTCAATATTATTATAATATTATTTTTTACCCTTATTTACCAGATTTACCCTTTAACCGTGGTAAATAAAATATTTACCGAAGTAATTATTCAAAATGTATAAAAATAAAAGTTACCTATTTACACAATTTGGAAATCCTGATTCTAAATATGGAATCCTTTTTTATAAATTCAAAACACAGAATTAAAAGAAATTAATTTAAAATTAATTCCCATTGTCAAAACAAAAAGCGTGCTTTTTAAGAAATAATAACTATCAAAACATTGACACTTGTTTATGTCTAGTTTAAATGTGAAATTATGTCCAATGACAAAAATTGGATTAAATTTTAAAAATATATTCAAAAAATACTTTAAAACCACTCAATAGTATAATTTATCACAATAAATTATTTGGATTAAAAAAGTTTTTTTAATTAAAGTTTAGTATTTTTCACTATTCATCAAAAATTGGAAGTTCTCAGAAAAATACCAAAAATTCACCCTAGGCTAATTTAAATATTCTAAATCCAAAAATGAAGTCCATTTTTAAAGATAAAATTTATAAAATTTCCAAAAAGTTGGTATTACTGTTCATAATGGCTAGTTTGATTGGTTGTGGTGTGTGTTAAAACTCGAAGTTGCGTACAACACACGCTATTGTATTATTCAAAGAGATGTATACCGTGGAATCTTGGGGTGTTAAAGGGATCATATAATACCATTTTATTGAACCAATTTTGATTCTTCTATTCTAATAATTAATTTGGGTTACATTTTTAATTTAAATTTCTTCTATTACGGATTAATAAATCATCAACAAAATTATTTTTAAGTGATATTGATCTTGTATATTATTTTAGATCAAAAATATTAAACTTTTTATCCATGTTTTATAAAAAAATTAAAGATTATTATTTTTTACACTTCAATTATTTCTTAAGGTAATTTTCATGTTTCTTTTACATTTTTACAATGGTTTTAAAAAGGAATATTTCTAAAAATTTTCCGAATAACTTATTTATTTATTCTTACAAAAGAGTGAACATAATTTTATCTTTTGAAATATATTACATGAATGGAATTCCATAAAATAATGAAAATTATTTTAATTTAATATTACATTGATATTTTTTAAGTTTATTTTAGATGAAAATTTTTATGCCAATATTTTATAAGTTTTTAGTTTTTAAAAGTGTTTTTTAATGTGGAAATTGTATTTTCCTTGAGAAAATTTTAACGATATTTTATTGGTTTTTCTATTCATCAACGACATAAAACCTTGATGTGACTTATTATCTACTAGGGAAATTATATGATGATACCCAATTTATTCTCTCTATATATGGATAATTATTGTTTCAAAGAGATTTTCATGGTACCCATTTCTTTTCCATGGGTAAATCAAGATATAGGAGGAAAATTTCTAATTTTTTATGTTGAAAAGTGTAAACTTAAAATTAATTTTCAAATTTTATGTTTCTATAAATGTGTATGAATGATTTATAATTAGTTACATTGTAGAAAGATTATGGTTAATTCTAATATAGCTATCCAATGCATTCAGTAATGTGATAGAGTTAACTGGTTATAGGTTCCTCTTTAGAGATTATTGGAATTAAACAAGTAGGTTATTCCATTTTTACGAGTGCCTATAAGAGTGTTACATAAATTATTTTCCAAGTCACTAAAATTTTTTCCTTATTCTTTCATCATGTTATTATTTATCCATATGGATTGTTTTCACATCGCTCGTGATTTTTGACTTATACGACTTGTATCTTATGTTAAATCCTTTTGAAATTTATCTTGATTTTGGATCCATGTTTTGATGGGTATGAATTATCTTATTTTATGATCATGCACTTTGATTATATCATAATAACCTTATTATTATCTTATTTTCACTAATTAAATTCAATTTTTATCAGTTATATTTGCCCATACTGAGCATTTGATATCACACTTCTTTTGTTTTCCATTTCTCTGGGTTATAAAGATTGTTGTCAAATAATTTTTTTATAAAGGGATAATGTGTGAAGAAATTTAGGAGATTTGTTTAAGAATTAATTTGGGATAATAAAATATGGCTATAGTAGAAAAAAATATCACTTAGATACATTGGTATTATTATATAATAGTGTTTCCCAATTCTCTAAAACATTAAACATAAATTTTCATTGGGTATGTATGTGATCTAATATTTGCATTTGATGTTTTCTATTTTGGATGGTAAAAATTATGACTCATTTTTTATTATCATTATCCAAAATGTAATGATTATAATTTTTTACTTAAACATGGACTATTGGGTTTTAGCTGCTACATTAACCGACAGAACACACGAGACTAAATCTTCTAACCAAGTGAAGTAGAAACTATATCAATCTTCCCTTATGTATAATCCCTCTTAATGTTATTATAATATAGGTACACTGATCATAACCTTTACCTAAGAATATGGAATCCCTTAGGAAATGTGAACTTTATATTGTTTTATTACACTTACACTATAAACCTCTCTGTGAAAAGGATGTAATTCATATATATGACTTTATAAATGATGGATGATAAATCCATATTATTTTTTAGGGTATTCATTTAATAAATCATAAGCTATTTAGAAACATAGGGTATAACTTGTTCCTACTACATTATTAATCCTATAAATGAAATACCTTACTCATTATAATATCAAAACATACATTTACCATGATTATGTATGTTTATGATTGGGGAAAAAATGAGTCTCTTATTATGATCGTAAAATCTTATCATAAATGGAAATACCACTATAATAACAACCCTTTATTGATTTGGATAATCATTAAAAATAAAATTTTTATTAAATCTTGAATGATTCGAAAAAATTATCCCAATTTTTTTGGGAATATTCATTAGTTAGAATAAATTTATTGGTGTACCGAATAACATCACCACATTTTCCATTAAATGTTTTGTTATGATACAACACTCATATATTTAGTGATCTAAAAAAATAATTTCATTTTAAAAAAATTAAACTATGAGATCTTAATAAAAATGAAATGCTCTTATATAATTCTCATTATAGAGCATAGGTATATTTTATATTCCTATTATTTACGGAAGTATATAAATATATAATAGTAAAAACCCACTATAAATGGGTCTAATTATAGATGAAAAATCTTATTCATATGAGATACAAACATGGTATGGGACTTATTTCTCACAAACAACATAAAAGCTCATATAATTCATTATTTGTATTGAATTATCTTAGTAAAAAATATTAACTTGTATTCTAAGAAGAAGACGAAATAAAATTTGTTGGACTTAGATAACCTCCATGATCCAGCCACTAAAATTAATGTGTTTTTGATATAAGGATGAAAATACTTATTCAAAATAATCACTTGGTATAATATCTAATAATCTATAAATAAATTAAATATTATTTAATTATTATTATATTATAAAATTAAATCACTTAATTGTGAATTTTTTTCCTCACTAATACCACACATAACGATCCATATGTTTTATAGTAAACATTTATAGATCAGATGAATACTTACTATAATTTAGTATCTATATATGTTCCCCTTTTCATACTAGATCATTAAAAAAAATGAAGTCCCTATTAAGATGTAAATAAAATAAATACTCATGGAAAATATTATGAAATATTTTGATTATTTGAAGGAAGTTATACTTATTTAACCCCTAAATTTCCCTAAGAATAATGCTTTCTAAATTAGTTGTGATTTATCTATATTTTCTCGGTCAATTTCCCCATCCTGGATTTTTATATCCTATTATCAAGTTTATATATATTGGTTACCTTCTTTGAGAATAATATTTTAATTTCATATTATTGTGGTCAATGTGTTATTAGAGGTTTACCAACCAATCCTTAACAATTATCATATAGAAATTTTGATTACCTATGATGATGTAATCCCATAAATTCTTATAGACTCACACTACTATTGTAAAACCCAGTAACATCCTGATACACTATAACCCTATTTCATATCGTAATTTTAGTGCTGAATATACTTATAAACACCCTTTAAAATTCTAAATGTCATCTATTAGAAAACTTATAAAGGATTTTTGTAGAATATGCAAATTGATTAACATAGTTTCAATGGTATATGTTTATATAATGGAACCATATATTATATCTAGTCCCTTATATCCATATTAAAATATGTTCATATGAATAATAATTTCTTTAGCCTATACTATAATGCATCCTATGGGAATCCAAAACTAGAATTTTAGGTCATTTTCATCTTCAATAGTCCCTATAAAATATTTTCACCACTATGTCATGGACTTCCTAATAATAGTCTTATAACAGTATTTACTAAACCAACTGAAAATTCAATAGGAACTTTTGTAAGGGATGAACCTATACCACCACCTCCTTAAGGATTATTCCTATATAACAGACACTACTTTCCCAAAATAAGATAAGAATGGAACTCCCACTCATTGCTATTGTATGTGTCTTGAGTGAAACCCACTAGAACATATAGATAGAATTATATATTATTCAATCCAAAAGGATTTGAAATAGATAAACCCATATTTTATATCACTATATATCTACTACCTTATAATTAATCATTAAATATCATCACTCATCTATTGGAATATATAACTGAAATTCAATAATATAAGATAAGAACTGAAAACAATGATTTTTAATTAAGATATTATCATAAACAACAGCCTTATTCACTACCTTATAGTATGTAGTTAATCTAAATATTCTATCGTCAAATAAAATTAGTTGAAATGTTTCAATAAAAAATAAAAAACCATTCATGTGTTCAAACACTCACTATATTAGTGGGAAACATAATTATTTTTTTAATATTTCCATGAACTCTATCAATAGAAACTTCAATTAGAGATATAAAAACTCTTGCTATTTGTTAATATTAATTATTTACAATAATAAATACTTGAATGTTGAAATAAATAATCTATAAGAACATAGATCCTCACACATAATGGTATGATGAAATTGTTTCACTGATTATTCACTAGTATCTCTAGTATAAAACATTATAATTTCGAATTCTTGTAATTTAAATCATGAATCAACTAATATAACTAGGGATTTATATTATTAAATCCCTTATATTATTTTGTTAAATTATCTCCCAAGAATTTATGTGGATGTTTTATTTAAAAAACCTGACTGATATCATTCAATGTTCACTCACCGATAAATACGTTTCTTATCACAACATGTAAAACCCTATATAAACCTTCCTTAGCATATGAAAAAACCAATATATTTATTGACCTTATAGGAGGAATGTTTTCTACCCCAACCTTATTGTAATTTCAATAGATTTAATTATTTTTGTTTACCTATGTAATGTTAAAAATAATTTATAAATCAATTTTAATATCAAAATTTAAAATAATTAAAGAAAAGAAAAATAAGGATCCATATAATACAAACCCTATTCTCTTTCTCATCACTCAATCCATTACACATTGATCAGATATTTTTTTTGAATCCTTATAATATTATTATATACCCTAAATTATAAAAAATTCTTAGAAATCCTATACTAATAAATAGTATGAATCAAAATAATTTTATATAATTATGAATAATGTTTAACTCTAATAATTGATGTTAGAAAAAATCATCTTTTATAGAATTTCCAGCTAATGAAAATTAATACTAGAGGATAAATTTAATAAATGGTGTATATATTTACAATCATAACATCGAAATTATATTATGGGTAAAATTAATTTTGTTTTAATAAAATGAGTAACATATAATAGAAATGGTGAAACATGGTAAAATATTAATAATATAACATTAGAAGCTATATGAACGAATAAATAAATTCAAATAGTTCTGTAAACTGATGTTTAGATATAATCAATATTGAGGTAGGGGTTCTAATTACTCTATATTCATTTCCTATAATAAATCTTTTATTGTAATATATTTTAATATTCCATTTCATATTAAATCATTCATATCCTTAAAATATATTACCTTTTAATTGATTTAATACTCATTTGAGATTATATATTCCCTCTTACTATACCAAAGTCATAAGTTGTTTTTATTTTTAAATAATCTCATGATTTTATCCATTATCTAAGCCCTAAATTATTCAATGTATTTTTATTACATTTGATACTAAATTAAAAAGATAGTGTATATATTATTTTATTCTATGTTATATCTACTTCATACACTATCTTTTACATTATTTTTTTTTATTTTACAATCCATAAAAATTATCAAATGTTTCATATTCTTAACTATTTTGAAAATAATTTTCCTCAATTACGTTAAGAAAAATGACCCCTGTATCTCCTGGATGTATCCCATAAAAAAGGTAATTATAGGAGAGTTGGATATCTATCAAGAAAAACAATATTTCTAGTAAAATCACATTTCTTATAAATTAAATAATATTGAAGCTTTTATATCGATGAACTTGGCCTTATTATCTTATTATCCGAAGGAGTAGTGAATGAAAGACACAAGAGGTGAGTTAATTGACACAATAATAAATATTGGCCAATTTAAAGTTCCTAGTTTAAGTGTAACAAATTATCCCTTCTATATTTAATTGATAAATGTAGAAGAATAAAAGTAAAGTAATGGTATAAGACATGTAAGATTATTATCATGGTTTGGGGATACAGGAATCAACCATATTATCCTCCATTATATCCCTATGTGATAATAGTGATTTTTATTATAATAATATTATTGGGATCTATGATAGTTGAGTGTAATTTTTTTTACTTGATACATGTATTCAAAATTTTTCTCTAATTCCTTTTATCTTGATCTCCAACAACTATCTATTGGTTTTTAACACCTCACATACAACTAATTAGCGTTTTATGTCAATTAAAAAATATATGAAAAATATAAGGTTAGAAAACACATTGGGAATATAGTTGTATTCTCTTACAACTAAAAATAAATTTATCTTAATTTATAGAACAGTTCTACATGTCGGTATTGATCTAAATGGATTTTTTCTGTGAATGATTCTAAATGCATATTGAAGAACTAGTAATAAACTCTAGAATGAACAAAACTTTCCACAACATTTTATTGAGTAATAATAACTTTAATATAATTATAAATTGTATAAATTATTTTAATTATCATTACCATGAGTTTCAATTTTTGAGTATTATTATTTTTTTATTAAAAAAATACAACAAAACAGAATTTTATCCAACCTAGAGGAATGAGAATATATAATTGAAAATAATTACATCCATAATAGTGGTGTTTCCTTATTCTAATAATTAGAAAATTAATCATTCAAACTGTTCCCATAAATCTATCCATGATTTTAGTAACGGTGTTCCATAAATTCATCAATAATAGATCCATTTGATTAATACAAAGTAAATATTTTTAAAATGATGTTAAAATTTATTACCCTAAATCATCATATTTAAAATCACTTGAACGACTTCTCTTAAAATTATCTCCATAAATTATTCAATTTAAATATTATAAAAAGATAAATTAAATATGAATATGAATGTGTATATCAATAAGTTTCCACAAAATAGAATCACTAATATATATCATAAGTTGGTATTGCAATTTCATAATGTGATTATTATATCATCTAATCGTCAAATTTACTTGATCCATCATCAATAAATTCTCAAACACTTCCTTTATCCTATTTATAATTTAATGATAAATATCAAAATGATAACCCATATATAATTATCTTGTTATCATTAGAGAAATAAAAAATAAAAAATGGTATATATCTTCCAATAAGAGATTACCATAACCTATCTAAATTAGTATATATCATTCAATAACATTTGAATTTTACTTAAAATAAATAGATATCATAGACCATATATATTAGGATTTTGTTATTATAATATATATTTTAATGAGGTAACTACTTTAAGATCCATAATTTGTGTGTTCTCTATTTTTCATCAAGAAAGTGTGTTTTCCACACCTATAAATGTACAAAAAATTACATTCTACTACAATGTATAATAATAATCTACATGAAATAATTTTTAGTTATGGAATGTCTCAATTCATGTTTCAATTTCTTACACCATTGATATACACTATCCATGTAGTGATATTAAGGTGACATGCAGACTCCTTCAGCAACCCACAACATAGATAATATATAAATTAACTTCTTCTTGTTCATAATAGGTTCAATATGTGATGTTTTCTTTATTTATTATCTTTATAATAGTGGAGATATTAATGAAATTTGTGCACTCAAACTACATCACAACTTTTTTTTATCACACCCCTTCACTCAAATTGAGGTGTAAATATTGATATCTTATATAGGATGAGCTTTTATACAAATTTCTGTAAAGGGTATAGAAAACATGGTTTGAAAACTATAAAATTAGAATAATTTAATTATTAAAATATGATATCGCAATCATTTACTATAAGAAAGTTGGTTTATAATGGCTAGATCCCATAATATATAATACCCATGATCAATGAATATGATTTTATTTAATGGTTAGTTAAATTGTTTTATGCTGTTAATATAAAAATATGATTCTTGGTTATAATTGAGATTTATATTAAAATCAAAAATAAATGGACTAAAAAAGTAACCAAATCTAGAATAACATAATGAGTGTATGTGTGGTATGTCATGGATGAATGTACCACATGTTATTTATCAATTATGAAATATTTCATTTCCCTTTATTATATTGAATAAATGGAAAAATAATACTTTCAAATTTTGTGAACGTATTAGGATTAAAATGTGATCTAGTAATTCATATATGGTGTATAGATGTAGAGATAATGATGCTAAGACTCTATATGTTTTTGGATACCATCTTGACTTTAGATATGAGTAGTTATACATCAAACATGGTGAGAGAGATATGAGTGTGGTATAGTAATTTATGAGGAAAAATATTCAGTACAATGGGAATACATATCTCACTATATAAAAAGGACATTGTTAAGGGAATAGTTATTAATCATGAAATTATCCCAATGTATCAAGTATTTGGATCTTTTAGGTGTGTTCAATGAATTCATGTAGTACATTTAGTCATCAAAAAAGTTATCCAGTGTCAATTTTTAACTTGGGGTATAGGATATCATAACATTTGTTTTGTGGAATAATGGTTTTACAACATGAAATGAGGGATAATTATGTCATATGGATAAAAAAGAAACATTAACTATGGTGATAAATGTCATGTCACAACCAAGGATTTTGTGTGATAGAGATATAGACTATGGGTAACCAATGGTACAATAAACCTAAAAGTGGAAAATGTTATTTCACAATACAAATATTATTTTTGAGGAAACAATATTTATATTTAAACCCTATACTTGATAATATGATAATTCAATTTAGGGGTTAGATATGTGCTACCACAACCTGAGATAGGTTATTATATATCATAACTCTTGATACTATATTAACACATTTTTCTATATATATATGGTGAGGACTGAGGTATTATTATATATGTTTAGGGACACTAATATGTGTAATAAGATGTTATTTCTATGTGTAACCTTTAGAAATATGGATGAAAAGATATCCATTAAAACCAAAAATTTTATATTGGTGTACTATAACGATTCAACAGGTTTAATCCTACATTGGTAAAATCACAATGTATGGATAATACAATTGCTTCCTAATAAACCCTTACATAATTTATAGGGTGTCTTTATCGATAGTTATTTTTAATTTTATACTCAATTTGATGGAATTTGGGATTTAATTTTATTGGTCAAAATGAAATAAGCACACACATGAACATGGAAATCCAATCTCAAGTTTAGTGTATTTTGGTGGTTTGTACTGATTCTTTGTACTCACAACTTATGTTTACACCTTAGTACACATGTTATTATTCTTTTTAACTATATAAATTTAGTAGGTTCACTATTATATGAGCTTTGAGATTTTTTTGTTCCATGAAAATAGGGTAAGAATAATTTTGAAGATGGTCAGTGGTGACATAATTATTTATTGTCATTAATATCTAGGAAAAATTGCCAAATTTAATGATTCTAAAATAGTGAAATCCACATGTATATGAATTTATATCATTATTAAATGTGTGAAGAATCTTATATAATCATTACATAAACAATAATTTCAAAAATAAAAGGAAATTTGAAAAGATAATTAAAAAATTGTTTATGATTTATTTATTTGAGTTAATAATTGTGTTACTCTATTTGATGAAATATAAGAATTATTTAAGATATTATAATGTCCATTAAACTATTACAAATTAAAAAAATATGTTTAATGAAAAAAAATCTTGAGAGGATTAATATTTTGATAAAATTACAATTGAAAAAGTTAATAACATCATTATAGCCAATGAAATTAGAGGAGGCCCAATGTTGAATATGAATGTTAGTGTTGAAAATTAGAATACATTCAATTCCTATAAAGCCTTAAAAATAAATTAATCAAATATTTCACATGTGTAAGAGTTCAAACATAAAGATTATTTCATGAAAATTTATGAAGTATAAATCAAATATCTAAAAAACCATGAAATGATACAGATGTAAGTAGTTAAAAAAACATAATTTCATGTGTTTTAATTTTCAATGGATTCAACATTTTTCAGTTGATTTTTATTTGAACAATCAATATAAATATGATAAAACCCATTATAAAATAATATTTAGGATAAATATAGTGAAAATTGGTTGTAATGGATAATTATTTATGCTCATAAAAAATCCCACTACATTAATTACATAGAGTGAAATATTTTAATTTTTAAATAAATAGTATTAATAATGTGTTAGATGAGATAAAAGAGATCTTGGAGGTGGATTATTATAAAAACCACAGACCTAAACTCCCAGATATGGTATTAAAAATATAATCATTACATTTCTATATTCATACTAATAAACATGGTCTAATTTTTATCCAAAAATTATAACAACAAAAGGATAAATTAAATCCCTTTCATACCAAAATACATTTTGGGTTTACAAATTTATACAATTAGTACACACTCTTACATAAAGAATGCTCATGAATTCCAGAGAGTATTATTTGCACTATAAATAACTTTTCAAATTCCATTTTATGTTTCTAATATATCCCATAATATTATTCATCTTAGAAACCTTTCAAGATAGAAGTCATTTGACATCATTTTTCATAGCATGAGGAATAGGAAACATAAGAATATTAGTCTTAAAATCTCATTAAGTGTAGACGTAAGCATTAACAATTCAATTCAATAAGTGAAAAAGAGACGAGAATAAGGGTATGATAACATAATCAAAGTTCTTAGGAATAAAATATGAAAAACCAAACCCAAAAAACCCTCATCAATAAACACGTGTAATAGAATAAAGCATTAAAAGAGAGAAGATCCATGAGAATCAATATTCACAAGCTATGTGATGTTAATATTGATCAAGGAAATCATTGAAACCCATAGAAAGAGTAATGAAAACTTGTTGGTATCCTATAATATTATATTTATATAACACTTAAAATAAACCTTAAAACCCTTAAAAGTAAATAACCACACGGTTTACTTCTACACCCAATGAATTGGAGTTATATCTAGGCACACCAATTATATAATCTACATAGGTATCACTCATGATCTATAATTGGGATCATATATTCGTAAAAAAATATAAAAGAACCATAATATAAATTAAGTAAATATAACATGAATATCAACATAAATCTCTTTAAAATATCCATTTTTTATTTTATAACATTCTTAACCCATGTAACATAAATGGGTTTCATGATAATCTATTAGATACATGAATAACTTGTGAAAAATAAATGACTTCTATAAAAATATATTCGAAACATAATTAAATTGTAGAAAAAAATGGTTCTCAAGAAAATATCTTTAAAACATGATTAAACCATGGAAAATAAATCGGTTCCATGAGAATATCATGAAAAAATGAATAACCCATGGAAGAAATGGGTTCCTTGAATGTCTATTGAAATAATCATAATCCATCTAAATAAAGAATAAGGTAGGTGTGACTTCAACATATCATAGTAGAGTATAAGTAACATCAGTGGTGGTTCAATTTGATGAATTAAAATAAAATTATAAGTTCATTAAAAACATTCTTGAGGAAGATAACCATTTTAATTTGAATGACATCAAAATATGTCATCATAGATGGAAAATGATTTTCAAATATTAGTTGGAAAATTTCTTATGGAAAATATCCTTTATATTTTGAAAACAATATTTAAATAAAAAATATAGAAATTATTTTCATTGAAAATAACCATTTAAACTAAAAAATTAATCTTTAAAACATTCAGTGTTCATGATAGTAGAAAATTCTGTTCATGTTATAAATGATAATAATAGTCATTTTTTCAAACATTTTTTTAAAGGGAGTCATGGTTACCCAATTGGAAGACATTAAGAAATTTCATTTTAAAAAACTTTTAAAATTAGGTCATGTATCAAGAAAATAACTTTATGATATAATTTATATTTATAAAATAACAGTTCTAAAAAAAATTATAAAACAGTGATATGGAAGAGAAATATTCCGGATCTAAAACAAATATACAAGATCAGTATCACTTTCAAAATAATTTATAGATATTTATTCAATAAATAAGAGATGAAATTAAAATTAAACGTATGAAAAACATTCATAAAAATAGGATAAAAAATATATGTGGTTTAACAAAATAAAATAATATTACTTACCCCCATATAACCTTCAACATAAATAATCCCGAAATTAATGGAGATTATTTCATAAATCATTTGACACTTTAGTAACTCCTCAACAATAATCCCCATGAAAGAATAAAATCTATTGAAACATTAAATATCATGAACATAATGTGACTTATGATATAAAATTTCAAATGGGTAGTAGATACACCTCATTAAATAAGATAGGTTCATAACATAATGTCCTAGGGATGAAAATATGAGATGACCACCTATTACTGTGATCAGAACATTTAAGTGAGCATTAATTAGTGAATTAATTAAGTATATAAAATTTAAATCCACATAAATTAAGTTTAAATTCAATATAAGATAATAAAAATTCATTACATAAATAATCTTATAGTATCAAATACATTTAATAAATAATAAAACCCAATGAAAAGAAATTAAGTTATGATTTTTTTACCAATTGGTAAATTTTAATTCAAATATATTTGGATGAACTAATTAAAATGGGACATAAAATACCATTATTATTGTAAGATTCATGATATTACAAGTATATTGGTGGTATATTAACTTATATAAAATGAAATGTATTTATAATATAAAAATATGCATCAAAGAATGAAAATTGAGACAAAAAACCTTACTTCTTTGGTTGTCCTTAGATCAAAACCAAATAAAAGAGATAACCACATATAGATTCATAAATTAAAATAAATTTCATGGAAATATTTAAAAAATAAATTAATGGCCCATATAAACATCACAAAATAAAAATAATTGGTGAATTTGGCATATATGTCATATAAATAAAAGTGAATCAAGAAACTCTTACCCAGAGTCCAGACATTCCATGTGTGTTTTAAATAATGTGTAATAATATTATATACATTATTTTATTTACTAATAACCTTTTATTTGGTTAATAAATTTTATTTAAATCATTTATCTTTTTATTTTCATAAAATATTTAAATATTTAATTAGTTAATTCCTAGCAAGGTGTTTTGAGGAGGTTCTATCCATATTTTCAAAACATCTTTAGTAGGTTGACCATGATCAAGCATATCATTATTCCATAAAATACATAATATTAATAACGAAATAATTATGATTTTTATAAATCATTTATTACTTCAAAACCAATCATTATATACATTTACAAACAATAATCTTTATTACAATCATTGAGACTATAGGCCGTACGAACACATGAGTAACATTTCCAATTTTTAATGATCATTATGGAAATAATGTAAGTATTATATTATCAGTACTAAATGATAATAAAATTATAATTTCCATATTAATTATTTAAATATACTTTCAAATATCATCCATGTGGTTTGGTGATGAAAAAAATATTCTCATCGCTTTATGGAGTTGGTTGTCCACTAGTGCACATGAATGCTTCGCTAGGCCGTAGTCTGCTGTACACGCGAGTGAATTTATTGCATCCCACAATGAATAGAAAGAAAGAATTTATATGTGATATAATAATTATATAAGTATAATTATATTAAAAATATCATATATATATATATATGTCTACATTAAAGGCATCATTATAATCATCCATAAGGGAAGGTTTTGGAAAATGAATTATATCGGTTTGTGGGGCAGTTATCCACCTTACACATGAACAAACATTTTGTTTCTCACTTAATAGATAATGAAATGTATATAGGTTATTAAAATAACATAATAACATCACATAGGTTGGTATATAATTGTTTTATTATGTATTCATGTATAAAGAAGATTTTAGTGAGGTGAAAGAAGAAAAAAAACAAAATTTCCCTGTTAAG
This sequence comes from Viscum album, assembly GCA_963277665.1. Lineage (NCBI taxonomy): Eukaryota > Viridiplantae > Streptophyta > Magnoliopsida > Santalales > Viscaceae > Viscum > Viscum album. Next base: position 476,272,405 of record OY728123.1, read on the forward strand.
AACGATACCTCTTCTTCAAACTAATTCCTAAGGATGACACCCAAATAATTCCATGATTATTTTCATGATTGAAAAAATTATTATAGGTTTCTTTAGGTAAGTAATTAAGGAAATTTTTCTTTTATTTTATGATCTAAAATGAATTGGATATGTGAATATGAGAGGATGGGGTGGCCTTTTGCTAGTGGTGGAGATGACACACTTGGATTTTTTGAAATGAAAAATTGATACCAATATGTTTCGAATGAAATATTTATAAGAATTGAACATTAACTATACTTAGATGATATAAGTTCGAAATATTACCAGAAAAAATAATTTAGGCAAATTTTTAGATCATTATAACACTTATATTTTGAGATTAACACAAGGTAAATCCATTTTTTACCATAAACGTGGTAAAATATTTTTACTATTTCCATTATTCATAAAGACCAAAAAATAAATAGCCCTTATTATATAATATAAATTATAATTATTATAAATATTTAACCCATTTTACCATATTAAATTTTCAGAATTTTTGTAATTTAATTTATAATTAAACCAGCAGACACGATAAAAAGCGGGTTTTCAAGAAACATGTTTCTTACGATTAAGATGATTTTATATTATATCTATGACTAGTAATAATATTTATAAGAATATAAATTTAAATAAATATATAATATATAAAAAACTAAAAATTCATCATTATTGTTTGTTTTAATTAATTAAAAATGAGAAACATTATACACTTTAAAAAATATTTCAAAAAATGTATTTTTAAACCCAAATACAAAATTACACTATAATCTGGTATAATGTTGATTCAAATTTAATTAATTGGATTAAATATTACTAAATAATAATTCTTTTACTTGAAATAAAATTCAAATCATCACATTTTTTTTAAATTACATATTTTAATCAAAATAAATGACAATTTTTCAAAAATTGGTATTTTTCACTATTCTTTGGAAAATCTATATTTTCTAAAAAACACAAAAATTTTACACTAAGAAAATTATTATATGATGATTTAAAATTGGGGTTAATTTTATAAATAATACTAACTAAAATCTATATAATTTTATTATAATATTTTCTCATAAAACATAAAAAAATTATGATATTATATTTTTCATGAATGACATTACTGAAAATTGAGTGATCATTTACTAAGAATTCATAAATAAATTTATATTGATTAGGACATTTATATATGTTTGATAAATTAGTTAATCTTATTTATACCCTCCAATTTAATGGATGGTTTATAATTTTCATATCTTTTATAAGTCAGTTAAGGTTAGTGTTCTGTGTCATATACACTATTGAACGTAATGTTCTTCATTTAAAAACTCAGGGTGTTACATTTTCCACCCCCATACATTAATAAATTTCATCCGTACAATTTTAAATCAGTAATAAAAGGTTTGAAATATGAACATAGCCTTTTTGAAATGTGACATCAGAAAAACTGTTAAAAAACATCCACAAGAAAAGAGGGAGGGGATGTATGAAGGTCAATTAAAATATTGAAAAACTAGGATCCCAAGTAGGAAAACATTAGTGGGAAGGTAGTATATAGAAATTTAATAAATATTAATTCCAAATTAATGATTCATAGGGATATATATCATCGATCACATGATAGTGAATAATAATGAGAAAGTTAATAACCAAAAAACCATGTCCCAAAGAAGTGTGAAAATGAACATCATCTCCTTAGAAATGAAGCTTATAAGATAAATTTTTTATTTTAGATATCCACTACCTAAAGTTGAAGAATTTATTAACTTCTATAATATGAAAATAAGGAAAATATACTTACTTTACAAGTATAATTTCATCCATTAATCAGTTTCCACCGTAATCACCAATTTTCTTTTCGAATGAAGAGTATTTAAGTTGATTTTTTATATCTGTAGCACTAAAATAAAATTCTAATTGATAATATAACCATTAATGGGAAAACATATATCCCTCAATTATTTTGATATTAACTAAACCAAAATGGTTATAACAAGCGAACATAATTCCCAAATATAAATAAACCTTTATACGAAGAAGTAATACATTAATCTCTAAAATTCATCTTTAATACCAAATGTTCAAACTAAATCATTCCATAAATAAATAATCCTATATAATAAATAACCTCAATAAACTCAACATTTAATAGTTTTTTAAAAACAAAATTTATCTCATACATTATATATTACATAACTTAAAATATATAAATCTTTTTGTGAAATAACATTCATCACTTAGTCAACAAATCACCTTTCAATACCATGATCATATATATGATAAAACATGTGTCTCCATAATTCAAGATCATATAAATCATAAATTTTATCAATACATCAAACATATGTCCACAAAAATTAATGTCATAATTAATATTAAACAAAAGCATTACATATACATCAAGGAAATAAAACATATCCCAAAATGTCGTTAATCAAATTATGGTTAAATAACATAATATCTAAAAAGGGGTGTCTCGTAATATGAACTTATGATCAATCACAATATTATATAACTATTACTGTATCCATAAATCTTAAGATAACCACACATTAAAACATCATGATCTTCCATTTCATCAAAAAAAATTTTGATACCAACTATAATAACCCCAGACCCACACTCCCAAATCTAGTGCTAAAAACATAATCATTACATTATAGGATTTATAGAGATTAATGTGGAAAATTTTTTTTCATCCCAAACATATAAAAATTAAAGGAAGTATCAAACCACTTATATACCCAAGTACTATTTATGTTTAATATTTAATATAATTAAAAAAATATTATATAAATATTACCCATGAGTTCAATAAATTATTCTTCCCCCAAAACCTAGCTTTTCATATTCCATATTTAGTTTTCAAAATCTACCACAAATTTATTCACCTTATAAATCTTTCTGGACACATATCATTTTACATAATTATTCATAAATTTGAGAATATGAATCATAAGAAGGGTGAGATCAAATTATTAGTAAGTGTAAACATAAGCATTAACAATTGAATTTCATAGTTAGAATAATATGAGCATAAGGTTATAAAGAAATAAAAAAAGTAAATGAGAATAAGATAAGAGAAACCATACCCATAAAACTTATATTTATAAATGTGTGACATGGAATGAATATTTAATAAATGAAAGATCCATGATAATAAATATTTCTGAACCATGTTAGGTCAATCATGGTCAAGGAAATGTTTAAAACCCATATAAAGAAAAAAGAAAATATATTGGTATCTTAGAACACTATCTTCACAGAAAACTTAAAATAAACCCAAAAAAATGAATAATCGTGTGGTCTAATTCCATACATAATGTATTACATTAAAATTGGGGTTCACCCATTTTGTAAGCAATATTGATCTCACCTGGGAGCTATAATTGGGCCCATCCCTTCGTAAAAAAAGTTCAAGAACTATAAATTGAATTTAGTATATAGAGCTTGTATCTCATCTTGAAACTCATAAAAATACACATTTTTTAATTTAATAAAATTATTAACCCATGGAAAAGATAAGGGTTCCATGAAAAAATCTTAGAAACATGATTAACATGTGAAAAATAAATGGGTTCCATGATCATCTCACTGAAACATGATTAACCAGTAAAAGAAAATTCCTTGAAAATCTCTTTGAAACACAATTAACTCATGGAAAATAAACAGTTTCTATAAAAATATCTTTGGAAAATTATTTACCTATGGAAATAAAATAAAATCCTTGATAATCTCTAGAAACAATAATAATCCATCCAGAGAAAGAATAAGTATGGAATCATTTCAAAATATATCTGTGGAGTATAAGTAATATAAAGTTTTTTTGAATTTTATGCATTGAAATTCCATTAGAAGATCATAAAAATAATTCCCTAGAAAATTATATATTTCAATTTTAATAACATAGTAGTATGTAATCATAGATGGTAAATTATTTTGAAAGATCCCTAGGAATATTTCTTGAGGAAAATATACTTTCCATTTTAAAACATTTATTTAAAATATAAGACATTATGAAAATTTAAAGAAATAATTTTCTTGAAAAATAACTTTTGAAACCCAAAAATGATTCTTTAAAATATTGAGTTTTCATGAAATGAGAAAATCCTTTTATGTTGTAAATGATAAAAATAAACATTCTTTTCAAACATTTTGTAAATGGATGCAATGTGATCCATTTATAAAATGTTATGAAAACATCATTTTAAAACTATTTAAAAGAAGATAAAATACCATGAAATAATGCCTTTTTAAATCATTTATGTTTTAAAAATAACAATTTTGAAACCATTTTAGAAAAAACCTATATTAAATAGAAATATTCTTGATCAAAAAGAAATATTCAAGATCAGTATCACTTACCAATAAATTTTTATAATATATCATTATACAATGAAATAGAAATTAAAAATTAACATGTGAACCAAATTCATAACCATAAGATAATTAATTTGAGATTTTTCAAGAAAATATGATCATATTATTTCCTCCAAAAAATAAATTCAACAAAAAAATCTTGAAAAGAAAGGATATTGTATCTTAATGCCTTTTCCATTTTGGTAACTCATAAATCGCAATCCCAATGAAATAATAATATCATATAAATCATTAAATATCACAGTGATAATAATATTCATGATATAACATATCAAATGGGTATTATATTCACTATATCAAAGAATATAGGTGTACATTATAACATATTTTCCAAAGAAGATGGTTTGAGATATGAAACCCTTATAATGAATGTTGAATTGGAGTGATAATTAATCGATGAATTGATTATGTGTATCAAATGTATCTCTATATAAAAAATTTGAAGTAAAAAATAATATAATAAAAATTCATTAAACACTTAATCTTATAATATTAAAGACAATGAATAAGTAATATAACACAATGAAAATAAATTGAGTTACGAAATTATTTACCACTTGGTAACATTCATGTCAAATCCCCTTGGATGAATGAATTTCAAATAACATTTAAAATAAAATTATGTATGAAGTTTTCATGAAATTACATGTAAAAGGGGTGTTATACGCACCTTTTAAAATAAATTTAGTGTATAGCAATAGAATACGCCTTAATGAAGAAAAATTTAGATGAGCCCCTTATTATTTTGAGAATCTCTTAATCAAAACCTCATGAAAGTGAAAAAATAATATTTATTCTTATAATATAAATAATTTTCATAAAAATAACCATAAAATAAATTCTTGGGAAGTATATAAACCACACAATAAAAATAAGTGGTGAATATGATATATTTCTCACAAAAATAAAACATAGATGGGAAACTCATAGCTTAAGTCAAGACTTTCCATTTATGACATTTAAATCATATATAATAAGATTATATAAATTATTTTATTTCTTAATAAAACTTTATAGGTTTAATAACTTATAATTAAATGATTAATTTTATTTATTTTAATTTCATATTTAAAAAAATTATTAGTTAATTTCCTGCTGGGTATTTCGAGGATGTTTGGTAGAAATTTTCAAAATGGCGTCAGTATATTGATAGTAGTGAAAGGTTTCATTATTCCATCATATATATAATAATAATAATGAAATAATTATAATTTTAATATATCATTAATACTTTTAAAACCAATCATGATATATTGTAACAAAAAATGAACTATGATACAATCATTGAGATGGTTGGCCATACACATGCAAGTTTAATGTTTCCATGTTCTAATAATAAATATGGAAAGAAGGTAGTATTAATTAATATTTTAAAATGATTATTTTATCATATTTACCATATTATTTATTTAAATATAATTTTATATATATTCTTTATGGTGTGGTAATGAAAAATATAATGACATCACTTCATTGAGTCGATAGTCCACTCATACACACGAATGACTATATCATTTTTACTGAGTGGAAAGGTAGGAAATTAAATGATATATTTTAATTTTATAATGATAAATTCTTCATTAAAATAATTATTATATAATATATATCACAAATATTCCTTAAAATTATCCTTATTACCATCCATGTTAAGGTTTAGTGAAAAACAAATCACATCACTTCGTGAGGTGGCTGTCCTCCGTACTCATACGAAACAATATCGTTTTTCCACAAGAATGGAAATTAAGAAGTTATATGTTAAAAAAATAAGTATAATTATGTTAAAATTTTCATACATATACTTTTAATACTTTATTATTACCATATTTTCGAGGACACGATGAAAAACAAATTACATAGGTTCATGAGGTGGTTGTTCCACATACACATGAATGACAGTTTCATTTCCCACTTGATGGAATATGGGATAAAAATAGGTTATTAATTTTACATAATAAAAAATAAGTATATGGGATATAACGGTTTTAATATTTCATCATCATTTATGAATATTTGAGGGAGGTTGTAGAATAAATAAAACAAAAATTATGGGTTAAGAATGTTGCCTCTTCTTTGGACAACCACTTAAGGTTTATGACAAAATATTTACTAGATTTTTTCCTGATAAAACCAAGGAATATTTGGTTTGATTAGGGAGGTAATTAATTTATTTAGTAAGGTATTTTATCATAAAATATTATTTTTAGGTGTGAATAGGAGAGGGGTGGCCATTTATAAATGGGGAAGAGGACACACTTTGAATTCCTTAAAGGAAAAAGTGATACATGCATTTTGAATAAGAGAAAAGGAAATGAAATGGAACATTACAGAAAAATAAATAAAATAAGGTTTAAATATTTCCATAAAATATAATTTATAAATGTTTTTAGGTTCTTTTAACCCTTATATTTTTAGTTTAACCCCTGGTAAATCCTTTTTTACATTAATTATGGTAAAATATTTTTATTGTTTTCAATATTCATTATGAAAAAACATTAAATTAAAATTTCTATATATTAGAAATTTTTTTTATTCCAAATATTAAATATAATTTATCAAATTCAATTCACAGATGTTTTATGATTTAATTTAAAATTAAATCCAAATATGCGATTAAAAAAGGGGTTTTTATAAACATATTTTTCTAGAAAAAGATGATTTTATAGTTACTCTATGACTAATAGTAATCATTATATGAATATACATTAATATTTATAGATATATTGTATATATATTTCATTTAAAACATTACTCATTTGGGTTTATTTAAATTAATTAACTGGGAAATCATTATGAACATTAAAATAGTTTTCATAAAAAATGCGTTTTTCATCCCAAAAATAAAATTACACTAAAATATAGTAAATATTTTATTGAAATGTAATTAATTGGATTAAATATGAATAAATAATCCTGATGTTATTTTAAATATAATTAAAATAATAATTAGAAATTTATATTAATTAATTTATTAAAAAAATTGTTAATTTTATAAAAATTATTATTTTCCATTATTCTATAAAAATTAAATATTTTCTAAACAAACTATTACATAATTATGAACTTTATTTAATTTTGAAATGATAATTTAAAAAATTATGTTAATTTTGTCAAATAAATTTCCCAAAAATTAAATTAATTAATTACATCATTTTCTCATAAAAACCAATTAAATCAATTTAGAGGAAAATGCATTTTTTATAAATAAAATGTATTTAGTAAAAAGTGATTGATTATTTACTAAGAATTGATAAGTAAATTTATGCTGACTAGTATTTCAATATATATATATATATATATTTCATAAAGTATTTAATACTATTCATACCCTCTAATTTAACAGCTTGGTTATAATGGTTATATATATCATGGGTCATTTAAGTTTGGTGTTTCATGTCATATATGCTATCAAACACAATATTATCCTTTTAAAAACATAGGACGTCACATTATCACTCACCCCATTAATAAATTGAATTCTCAAAACATTAACATGATAATCAAATGTTTGAAATTTTAAAACACCCCTTTTGAAATCCCACATTGTAAAAAGAGTTAATAAGACTTCCACTTGAAAAGAAGGTGAGGGAAGTATTCCCATCATTTTGAATAATAAATAAATAGATTTCTAAAGAGGAAAACATTTCTGGTAAGTAAAGATAAAGACATTGAAGAAAATAATAATTTCCAAATAGTGATGGATATTGATAGAGACCATTGATCACAATATATGTAATGATCATGGGAAAGTTAACAACCACAAAACCATAAACCAATGAGGCGGGAAAATGGCCATTGTCTCGTTGGAAATAATGTTAATAGGATATCATTTTAATTTTTAATATCATATTCCTAGAGTTGAATAATTTATTACCATATAGAATAAGGAAATAAGCATAATAAACTTACTTGATATGTATAATTTCACCAATTAATAAATTTCTATCACAATCTCACATTTTTCTCTAAATAATGAGTTTTCAAGATCAATTTGTATTATTCCTAAAGAACTACAAATAAATTATAATAAATCATATAACCATTAAACTATAATAATATATTCCTCCTGTATTTAAAAAATAACCAAACCAAAATGGTTAGAACAAGTTAGGATAATTCTTTAAATGAATAAACCATCATAATATGAAATAAAGTAATATCCAAAATTCAATAGTAATACTAAAAGTTCAAAATAAATAATTTGATAAATAAATAAAACTCTGTAGAAAATAACATCAATAACCTAAATATTAAATAGTGTTAAACCAAATTGTTAATCTCATATGTTTCTACTTACAATCACTGAAATATAGTTATCTCATTCTAAAAAAACAGTAATCACTTAGTAACAAAATCACTTTTCAATTACATGGTAAATGATTGGATAAAAAATGTGTCTCAATAATTAACTCAATATCCAAGATCATATAAACCGTAAAATTTATCAACAAATTAAAACATGTGTTCAAAAAATGTAAAGGAATGTTACATGTTAAACGAAAGATTTACATGTACATCAACCTAATAAACATCTCCCAAAATGTCATTAATCATATGATCTCTGATTCTATCAAGATTCGATGTGACAGATCCCTCTAAGTAAGTTATACACTCCTCTCTTATTATTTACTAGTTTTTATTTTCCTCTTTTTCTATGTTTTAATGCAAGATCATTTTCCCCATTTTCCTGGCATTTGGCGATTCTTTCGATATCTCCTATTACATCATGATTCAAGGGTTGTCACTAAATGAGGAGAGTGCTAAAAAATAATAGCGGGTATTATAGAATATTTAACTTAAGTTTCATCTCTACTATAACAAGAAACATTGTTCCATGTGGTGGATATAGTGACCCTCCTTTTTGTTTCATTAATATATATATCATTTTACAAACATGGGATCTTCTATGGATTAGTGTCTTGGAAAAAAGGTTCATAATCCATGAAAACATGAAAAACTATTCTTTTACACATGAAATTATTCTACAAGATTTATCCTAAGTAAATTTATTAAATCTCATAACCTAAGGACATACATCAAATGAAATTGTGTGATTAAGGCCTAATAAGGGATTACAAGGGACACATTTTACTTGTGATCTTCGGGAATAATAATAAAAACATGATTAATATCATAAGGTCATGATAAAGAGGGATATAATAAATATAATTAAATGATTCCTAACTTGTAAATGTTGCTAAATTTTTATTTAGACATCAAAATTATATCACCAAGGTCCATCCCTAAGAGGTCTAAAAAAATACCATGGTTATTCACCAAGGTATCATAAAGCTTATCAAATATAGAGATTAAATTATTTACCCAAGGAATTGAAGCTATATCAGGGAACACTATTAATATGTATTTATTTTCATTTGGTACACATATATTATCATCAAACACTTCATAAATATCTCATTGATAATAAAATAAATGAGTTTCATATCAAAGTCATGGTGTTTTAAAAATTGCTTAAAAAAAGATCCTTTTATCAATTTAAACCCACATAAAAGTAAGGTGGGTTTATTGTATGTTAATCCGAGAATTAAAATTGATAGTTTAGAATCTATTTTAATACCCATGGATAATATAGTGTTTTGGGTATTCATAAATAAAATGAAATAATTTTTTTATTAAAAGAGTGAAATTTTGAGATGAATATCCAGCAACATAATGGGTATGAAACATGGTTTTAGAAAACCTTAAATAGATAGGGGGAAAATGTTATCCCATTAAAAAATTAATATTAATATATTAAATTTATAAAATTAAAATTTCATAAGAACATGGTACATAAATTTGAAATACGTACAACATAAAAAGGAAACATGATAGTAAAGAGAAGTTGAGAGTTCCCTTACAACATTTCGCAGCCTAACGATGTCACTTAAAAATTCAAAAAATGTGTTGAGGAGAGAAAAAATGGTCTCTTTTTTTGTAAAAATTGTTTAATGTAAGGGGTATATGGAATTAAATATCCCAACATAATAAAATATAAATTAAAAAGGCATGACATTAAAGGAGTGCTTTAAAAGAGAAAGGTAGTAGATTCCCTTACCTTGAAGAGTGACATTTAAAACTAGAATATCAGGACCTTGGGGGATTTATCACACATTGGTAGGACTTTTTGTGAGGTAATAATATCATATATTCTAGTACAGTGGATTGGTAATGAATTCCAGTGAAGGAATTGGTGTGTATTTATAGAAAATTGAGGGAGTTTTTTTATTAATTTTCGTGGACACCTATGTACTGGTATTTTCAAAACTAAGGGATTAATTATGGTATTTACCCATGGAATTGGCCACTTGGGACACCTCATATGATATTTTAATTCATAAGAGTCTGAAAAAAATATAAATTACACGTTACATGACTATGATTAAAATTAAATACACTGAAAACCCATAACTGTATTTTTACTAGTCCCCAAAAACAAATATTGTCTAAAAATTAAAAAATCACCAAAACCTAATATCAACCTTCTAAATTAAGAAATGAAATTTATTTTATAATAATAGTTATCTAAATATGATAAATTTATCTTTTAACTCTAAAAATAATCCATTATTTAAAATAATAGTGGATAGAAAATGCATAGTAAACTGCATAGAAAATTTTTTGAAACATGAAAAAAATATAATTGTTTTATAATTTGTAATTATAAAAGTGTGTTTTTATAAAACTATTTCTTCATAATAAAAATTATAGATAAAAACATAGTCTAATATAATAATTTATCTCTCTCTGAATATTCCAATTTGTACCCTATAAAGCAATTTATCAAATTCCATCCCAAATTTTAAGCAAAACTGTTCTTAAAATAGAAATGATGAAATAACCATTTTATTTAAAAAAGTGAATACATCATAAGTAAATTGGTACTTGACACAAAATCCTTTAAAAAAACTATATGCGACATAAGGGTAAGGTGTGAAATGGTGATGGACTCTTGGGGTGTCTCAGAAAATATCGCCCAAGTGGTAGTCTCTACTAACTTGAACTTATCCCATAGGCAATTTCATTCAAGCATAAAATGTTGAAGCTTGGATTGGGCTTGGTCAAAAGAGTATCCCAGTGATGAAACCTCCTTCCCATGATCAAAAAATGTGATTTTAATGGCATTATTCTATTGGATGAGGTCATTGAGTCTCCTTTCTTCATTAACTAACCATTATCATTTCTATTTACAATCAATAATCATAATGTTAAGAGTATAGTTTTGAATGGTCATATTGAAAAATGGTCATAATTGACCAGTGGTCATATAACGGTCGACACTCGAAGTTCACATTAAAATATACTCACTTAATTATTAATGAGATATATTTTGGTTGTGTAAATAATATAACACGCGTTTTCAGGAAACAATTATCTTTCAAATAGTTCAGGTCGTTACATTGGACCTTTCTAGTTATACCTATAATTTGTAAAATAAATTATTTTTATTGTTTTACCATGCCATATATGACCCTAGTGAGTGGAGAACCAACCCTTTGGTTGATCAAATTGACTTAAGCCAACCCAATGGGTGTTCCCTTCTTACAAATCTTATTCATTTCGACTACCTTAATTTGTTAAACAACGCGTGAGAGGTGTGTGGCCTTGTAATAAATGTATAAAATGATAATTCAATTATGAGTAAAAGTTAGACAAGGATTATAAATATACTCCCTATTTACATAGTAGAATTTATTTATTTAATGACATAGAAAACATGATTTAAATGTGGCAATGACATGCTTTGTTAAATGAATTAAATTATGATAGATAAGACTTTATCTCTTACCAAGATGAGAGAAACACATGGATCCTTATGGGATTATGCGGAAAATATTGTCATTATTAGTATTTATATTCTGTATATATATTGTATACATACAGGGTGTAACAACCCAAGAATCCACGATATGCTTCTCTTTGAATAATACAACATCGTGTGTTGTACGCAACTTCGAGGTCTAACACACCACAACCAATCAAACAAGCCGTTATTAATATTAATACCCAATTTTTTAAATTTTTTAAATTTTATCTTTCAAAATGGACTTCATTTTTGGATTCATAATATCTAAATTAGATTAGGGTGATGTTTTGGTATTTTTCTGAAAACTTTCAATTTTTGATGAATAGTGAAAATCACTCGTTTATAGTTCAAAACCGATTTTTTATTTAAATAATTATTTATTTTATTCAAATTTTTTTATGTAAAAATAGATACATAATACATATATAAGTTCAATGTAATTCATTGGAGTTAGTTTATAATAATTTTAGATATATAAATGTTTTTTATTGAACTTTTTACCGTCTTTACCCACCTCCTAGGCACATTTGTAAATTTACCTAAAACATAATTTTAATGATTCTGTGAGTTGAATTTAAAAAATACAAGAGAAATGGTTGATATCATAAAGTAAAATTTGGGTCAATAAGATGAAAATAATTTTTGGTGAATAGTAACTTTTTACTTTTATTTACCACGGTTAAAAGTAAATAGGGAACTTACGGGTAAAAATGATATTATTATTACCCTAACACAATTCATAATTATATTGGATACGAGTAATTCGAACAAAAACAACCTTAGGAATAAAATATGATCCTTTAGGTCCAATTGGATTAGATTAGGACATTTATTATTATTTAATTAAAAGAAGAGTTAAAAGTGTAAAATTTAACGTTTAATAACTAAAACATTTTTAATATAGGGCTAAACATAAGATAAATTCGACTATAAATATTCCTTAGAGATATAAAAAACTTTCCTACATAATGGAAGTTTATTTATAATTTTTAGAAATTAAATATCTAACTTTATTTAAGACACAATGATGATGTTGCAATTACCTAATTAATGAAATATTAAAATAATTGATATTATAAATATGCAAATAAATGTAATTTGAGATTTTTTATGAATTAGACTAATTTTATAAGTAAATATCAAATTCTAGGGTTGGTTATATGAAATTTTTTCTATGTAATAATGTTGTTATGAATTTATAAAAAACAAAATACAAAATAGTGTCAAAATTGACATAAAGGTTTTTAAAAAAAATATTATATTATTAATTGATATTATATTCTAAAAAATATAAGGTTAGGAAAAAAGTCTTATATAATTATAGATGTATCATTAATGAACCACTTGGGGTTTTCTTGGGATTTTATAGTAATTTTATTAACCATATAATATAAAAATACAAAGAGACATGTTAAATATCAACCTATTTAACTAAGAGTTAAATCTAGAAGATAATGTTAATATAGTGACCCAAACCTGTCTAAAACCTATTGTTTGAGAGTAGTTTTAGACCCATCACCATCTTATCTTTTAAAGAACTCATTTTGGATCCGTTATAAACCTAAAATGATTTTATTATAAAATAATATTTCTAGATTTTCCTAAGGTGTCCCTCACCCCTCTTATAAAAGGGAACTTACACTTCTCTCTAATTCACACCATCAAAGCCATTTTGATCATAAAAACTGGCCCAAATACCCTCTTAACTACCCTACCTTCATCCTAGATTCCTTCCTATAGTCCGAAAGCCAACATAATGATCTCTTTTGATCAAATCAAAAGGAAGAACCCAAAGAAGATGTAAATATTTCATCACCTCTTTCAAGTTCCTTTCTTCTTCCACTTTATGTTTCTTTTTTGTTTCCATTCTAAAATAATAACTCCTATATCTTCTATATACTATGATTTTATTATAAATATGGTATAACTTAATTCATTATTCTGTATATCCTTTGAGTAACATTTCAACATACGTGCGTACGTACGGCTTACCGTCTCCACGTCGTGGTGTAATTGTTATTCTATACATTATAATATGTATGGGTATAATAATGATGTGTAATTGATGTGAATAATAGATATAGCATTATAAAAAATCTTTATATATAATATACCATCCAATTATATATTATTTTAATATCAAACGAATGATATTGTCACTCATGTGTACGGATTACCATCTCCATAAACGCGATGAGATTCATTCACCATCATATCAGTTCAAGACTAATTATCATTTGATGATTAAAAATAATGTTTAAAATACTAAATATGATTCTTAATTTTAATATGATACAACCTATCCCTAAAAAATATTACTTACGTAAGAAAGCATATAAAGTCAAACAAATCTGTTAACACCCGAATTGACGATAATACTAAGATATTATTAATAAAGCAATGTTAAAAGATCATACATGATATCATATTAATGTATATGATTATTTTATAAATTAATAACAATTATTTCACCATTATATAGGAGGTTAACCTACCCTCGACCAAGTAAAAGTACAAGGTAAGGTTTAATTTCACAATCTCTTCATTATCCGAGGTTGTTTATATGTAATTATCTACTGAGACCTCTTTATCATCCACATCCATATTTATTAAAAATGTATTCCAAAACATTCTGACTTTTTAAGAGACTCTAGGTTAAAGTCATTTATACCCTTGTTTTACTTTTATAAGATTTTTATAAAGGAATGTTTCCGTCATTTTCCAAACAAGGTACTTTATGACCCTTTCGACAAAATTAAGGTAAGAATGTTTTTTAACTTATATGATGGGTGTGGATATTTTCCACCATTATAACATCGTAGAAGCTTCCCTTACATTCTTATAAGAATATTTTAAAATATAAATTTTTTCTTTTATAATTACGTGACTTTAAAATGATTTCAAAATAGAAAGAGATATTTATCTAAAAAGGTTTTGATTTCCTCTTTGTCAACATCCTTTGATGGATTTTAAGTTTATTTGGAGTTGATTAATTATGATACAAAACATCTATATGGTATTGAAGGTTTTGTGATATGTTTGACTATGGATGTGTTATTTCATACCATTCATGGTTTATGGATAATGTATTGACATTTCATATGCCAATTTTAATACGAATGTTTATGTTATGTTTAAACCTTTTCATATGAGGAATGCATTGGACTTTGTAAGTGACAAGTGGATCCCGCTATAGCTCCTTGATGCATCGGTAGGTCTCCTGAGAAAAACTAGTGTCTTCGCACAAGGCCTTGACAGTATCTTATTTGTATTCTTGGCACAAGGCCTTGAATTTGTGGTTATGAAAGTCTGGCATTATGCATTCCATCATTACGAAAGTGTCTATTGATATTGCATGTGACTATTCAACTGGTATAATATCCAAGTAAGTA
Organism: Viscum album; assembly: GCA_963277665.1. Classification (NCBI taxonomy): domain Eukaryota; kingdom Viridiplantae; phylum Streptophyta; class Magnoliopsida; order Santalales; family Viscaceae; genus Viscum; species Viscum album. The sequence goes on from OY728123.1 coordinate 476,287,996, forward strand.
AGTAAATGGAATTATTTTGATTTACATTTTCCGTATTACGATGAAGTTTATGTTGAAAAGGTTTTTGTTTTAGTTCTATACATTTCCTTAAATGTTTATACTTATTTATGAAAGTTTCCGCTATATTGTTATCCTTACTAAGCATCTGAGCTCACCCCTTTCTATGTTTTATTTTTCCCAGGATGCGAAGAAGTATATTATGAATGACCTACATGGATATTATATGGGATCTCAGTGTTTTCCAAGGAAACAATTTTGTTTTAGTTTTCCATTTTATGATGTAATGTAAACCAAATGAATGTATCTAGTACTTCCAAGGATACTAAACTAATCGGTCTTTAGAGACTTGATCTTTTGTGATCATTCCAATGTTATGTAATAATGCACCGACTCTAGGTTACGAGTGTCAGGGTTTTACAATTGGTATCAGAGTAATTTTAGTACAAGACTTGGAAACTATATTAAGATAAACTCTGATTAGAACACATGGCCCTAAGATATACTTTGAGGATTCGTATAGAATAACTTCCTAGAATGTTGGTATTGTAGAGATTTTTTGAGTTTACTAAGAAATACATCACTGTTTTGATACGAGCAGGTAGAGACAGCTCTGGAAAAAATGTACCTTGGGGTAAAACCCTAAAACACCTCTTTGAGCTAGACTCAAACGAGAATTGGTGCACGACAACGGGCCTTGCTGCACTCTTGGTTACGACACTCTCAGGGGATATGCTTAGGATAATTCTCATTTTATTTACAAACCAATATGAAGGGTTTATGAGTATATAATTCCTCAAGGAAAACATTTTTATGATATTGGATTATATCGATAAATTTTTCAATTTATATTTAGTGTTTTACAAGTTTGGAATTATGTATTTCGATTCATAAACTAATCTAGTTTATTCCATTGTTTAGAAGTTATGACTAGTGGAAGGAATGGAAACCATATAATGCACTCACTCCATGTAGGGATTTGTCTTCTACTCAAGATAATTATAGTGGAGATGGTGATGCAACTGGTGCAAATCAGCTAATCGCCATACTAGGACAACTGACTCAGGTTATGAATAATAACCTTACCCGTATGGAGCACCCTGATTTGTAGTGTGAAGGATCAATGTTAGATTGCTTCATGAGGAAACCAACATCAAAATTTAATTGGGGTACAAATCCATTAGTAGCTGAGCAATGGATAAATTCCATATAGAAAATATTACAGGCCTTGGGGAGTAGAGAAAGGGAAAAAGTTGTCATGACACTTTACCGCCTCAATAGAGATGCTAATAAATGGTGGTCATTGATTCAAAACACAAAGGAAGATGATGAAGTATCAGTTATGGAATAGAGAGACTTTAAATAAATTTTCTTAGACAAGTACTTTCTTCATGACCATCATGTGGATATGGAAAGGCAATTTCTGAGTCTGAGGGAAAAGGAGGATGAGAATATCGCAAAGTATGAAGCTAACTTTACAAGGTTAGCGAGACATGATATAGATTATATACATAACCCAATAACTAAAATTGATCGTTTCATTGATAGGTTAAAACCATTTCTCCATAGAGCATTAGTCTCACAATCCTTCTCGTCGCACGAAGATATTGTCTCATGTGTTATCATGATAAAAAAATAATTCTTTATGTCTTATGACTTTAAAGTGAAGTAAGAGAAGAAGAGATCTGCTAAAAACTCTAGAAATGGAAATAAGAGGAAGATAGGAAAAGTTTAATATCCATCCTACAATAAATGTAGGAAGAAACGCCCTAGAAATTTCTTGAAGGGAATGAGAGTCTATTACAAGTGTCGTGAAAAAGGCCACCAAGCTTGTGATTGCAAGGGTAATAAAGAGGTTGTCGATGTTGAATGCTAAAATTGTAGAGAAATGGGGCATTATGCAAATGAATACCCTAAGAGTTAGGGGAACTAACCTCAATAAAGGATAAGGGATCAAGGAAAATATTATGATTTCACTACTGCTGAGTTTGAAGCTCAAAAAGATGTAGTGGCAGGTAATTTAATGGTTTCCTCAAGTTTAGCCAATGCTTTATTTGATTCTAGATCATCGAATTGTTTCATATATTCCTAGTTTTCTAAGAAAATTAGATATTTCCAATTTGATTTAACAAGGGTGTGGTCAGTCAAAACTGCTAAGGGAAGTATCATTGCCAAAAAGTTTTATGAATCAGTCCCCATTAGGGGATATAAATGTTCATTATCTAGTGGTCTCATTATCATACCCATGATTGAATTTGATATAATCCTTTGTATGGATCAGATTTCAGACCATGATGCAAAAATTTATTGTAAGAAGAAGGAGGTTACTATTTTTGATGACGATGATAAAGAACACCTTATCTTTAGAGAAGAATCATCACCACCTTATTCTTATCTAGATCCACCCCCAATAGCTCAACTAAATTCAATTATTGGGGAGTAAGAGAATGAAAAAAATTTGGGTGAGAAAAGGAATGTTCAAATAGAGGATTTAACTATTGTGAAAGAATATGTTGATGTGTTTCCAGATGATTTACCTAGACATCCTCTAGAACGAGAAAGTGAGTTTTCCATTGATTTAATTCCTAGATCAAGGCCCATATCGAAGACCACTTATAGAATGGACACTGTGGAATTAGTATAACTAAAGAAACAACTAGAGGAATTGAGTAATAAGTGATTTACTCACCACAGTGTTTCTCTATGGGGAGCCCTTGTCCTTTTTGTTATGAAAAAAGATGGATCTATGAGGCTGTGCATTGACTACAGGGAGATCAATGCTATAACAATAAAGAACAAGTATCCCCTACCTCACATTGATGATTTATTTGACCAAATTACTAGATCTCAATACTTTTCAAAGATTGACCTTCGATATGGATATCACCAGTTGTGTGTAAAGAAGGAAGACATTCCAAAAACAACATTTCGAACCAGGTATGAGCATTATGAGTTTACAATAATGCCTTTTGGATTGACTAATTCACCCTCTATATTCATGGATATAATGAATAGTGTTTTCGACGAATATATCGATGAATTTTTAGTGGTATTTATTGATGATATCTTTATATACTCCAAAAGCTACGAAGATCATGAAAATCACTTGCGCATTATCCTGAAGAATCTTAGAAGACATGAATTATATGGGAAGTTTAGAAAGTGTGAATTCTGGATTCAAGAGATTTCTTTTCATGGCCATATTGTCTCTAAGGATGGAAACTCTATTGATCCTTCTATGAACAAGGCAATCCAATAATGGCCAGCACCGACGAGTATAATTGAGGTACGCAGTTTTATTGTTTTAGCAGGTTATTGTCGACATCTCATCCAGAATTTTGCCTGGTTGGATAACCCATTAACAAAGAAAACACGAAAAGGGGTTAAATTTGTTTGGAAAAAAGAGTTTGAATAATGTTTTGAATAATTTAAGAGAATATTAGTCAATTATCCAATCTTGAATCTACCATCAGGGAATGATGAGTTTGTTATTTATAGTGATGCTTCAAAGAAATGACATGATTGTGTCCTTATGCAGAATGATAGGGTCATTGCCTATGCATCACGAAAACTAAAAATTCATCAGTAAAACTATCCTACTAACTATCTTGAGTTAGTATCTATAATATTTGCTTTGAATATTTGGAGATACTATCTCTGTGGTGAAAAATGTGAGATATATACCGATCACAAGATTTTGAATTATATTTTCTCATAGAAAGAACTCAACATGAAGAAAAGGAGATGTCTTGAACTACTCAAGGATTATGATTGCACTATACACTACCACCTAGGAAAGGAAAATAAGGTGGAGAATTCTTTGAGTAGAAAGGATCATTGAGTTTTGAACAAGATGAGATTTGAATAGGATCCTATATACACGGATCTAGTAAATATGGATATGGGAATCACCATTGAAGGTGAAACATCAATAATTTTTCAAATGGTTTCCAAACCATTTTTACTAGAAAAGATTAAGATTTCTCAGACCGGTGATGAAGAGTTTCAAAAGAAGATTAAAGCTGATAATTATGGGAGATTGTGTGACGTTGTGTATGAAGATGGAATTTTGAAATTTGGGAAGAGAATTTGTGTTCCTGATATACCTGATCTAAAAAGGGAATTTTTGGATGATGCCCATTGTTCCAATTTCTCTATACAACTTGGTAGCACCAAGATGTATAGAGATTTGAAGGAACATTTTTGGTGGGACAACAAGAAGAGGGAGATTGCTGATTTTGTGTCATGATGTATGGTTTTTCAACAAGTGAAAGTTGGAAGGAAACATCCTAGAGGATTCATTCAACCTCTTCCCGTACCTGAATGGAAATGGGATGATATCAGGATAGACTTTGTCATGGGGATACCAAAGACTCCCAGAAGGAACAATGCAATATGGGTTATTGTTGATCGTCTTACCAAGTCATCACATTTTCTTGCTATAAGGGAAGATTTACCACTTGAACGTTTAGCGAGACTATATATTAATGAAGTTGTAAGACTTCATGGAGAACCCCTATCGATTGTTTATGATCATGATCCAAATTTTACATCAAGACTTTGGAAAAGTATTCAGATAGCCTGGGATATTGAACATCATTTGAGCAATGCCTACCACCCCCAAACTGATGGACAATCAGAATAAACTATTCAATCCTTAGAATACATGTTGAGATCATGCTCACTTGACTTTGATGGTATGTGGGATCAATATTTACCTATGGTAGAATTTTCCTACAATAATAGATTCTATTCAAGTATTAAGATAGAACCATATGAAGCATTATTTGGAAAGAGATGTTGCACACCAACCTGTTGGGATGATGTTGGTGAAAGAAAACTCGTACACCCAGAACTTGCAGAGGAAACAATAGAAAAGGTGAAGGTAATCCAAACCCACATCAAAGCAGCTCAAAGTAGGTAGAAGGTCTATACCGATAACCGAAGGAAGGATTTGGAATTTCAGGTAGGAGATCATGTTTTCTTGAAGGTATCTCCATGGAAGGGTGTTATACATTTCGGTAAGAAGGGAAAATTAAGTCCCACGTACATCAGACCTTTTGAAATTGTAGAACGAATTTGGGCTGTAGCTTAGTTTTTGGAAATTCTGGCAAGTCTTTCCAAAGTTCATGATGTATTCCACATATCACTATTGAGAAAATACATGCCTCACCCAACACATGTACTCACCAATGAGGAATTAGAACTGGAACCTGATCTGTCTTATTGCAAAGATCTTGTCAAGGTTCTTGATACAAGAGAACAAGTGTTGAGAAACCGGAGGAAACGTCTGATAAAAGTTCTATGGAGAAACCATAAGATGGAAGAAGAAATGTGGGAACCCAAGGAACTTATGATGAATAACCACCCAAGTCTTTTTACGTAGTAATACTCTATAAATTTCGAGGATAAAATTATTTGGAGGAGGGGAGAATGTAACACCCCAAGCTTCCACGATACACTTCTCTTTGAATAATATAATAGCGTGTGTTGTACATAATTTGGAGTTCTAACACAACACAACCAATAAAACTAGCCGTTATGAATAGTAATACTCACTTTTTGAAATTTTATAAATTTTAGATTTAAATATGGACTTCATTTTTGGATTCAAAATATCTAAATTATCTTAGGGTGAATTTTTGGTATTTTTCCGACAACTTTCAATTTTTGATGAATAGTGAAAAACACTGTGTTATAGTTTAAAACCAAATTTTTATTAAAATAATTATTTATTTTATTTAAATTTATTTTAGGTAAAAATAGACACATAATACCTATATAATTTCAATTTAATTCAATGGAGTCAGTTTGTAATAATTTTAGATATATAAATTTTTTTATTGAACTTTTTACTCTCTTTTACCCACCTCCTAGGAGCATTTGCAAATTTACATAAAACATAATTTGACCTCTTCTGTGAGTTGAATTTAAAAAATCCTAAATACAAGGTTGATATTAGTACGTAAAATGTTGTTCAATAAGATGAAAATAATTTTTGGTGAATAGTAACCTTTTTACTTTTATTTACCATGGTTAAAAGTAAATAGTGTAATTAAGGGTAAAAATGATATTATTATAACCCTAACACAAGTCCCAATTCTATTGGATAATAGTAATTCGACCAAAAACAACCTTAGGAATAAAATACGATCCTTTAGGTCCACTTGGATTAGATTAGGACATTTATTATTATTTAATTCAAAGAAGAGTTAAAAGTGTTAAATTCAAAGTTTAATAACTAATCCATTTTTAATATAGGGTTACCCACAAGTTAAATTAGAATATAAATATTAATTATAAAATAAAAATATTTACTACATGATGGTATTTTATTTATAATTTTTTGACATTAAATAATTAAATTTATTTATGACATAACGATGATACATCAATTGACTAATTAATGAAATGTTAAAATAATTGATATTATAAATATCCAAATAAATGTAATTTGAGACTTTTTATGACTTACACTAATTTTCTAGGTTCATATGACAAATTCAGGTTGGTTAGATGAATTGTTTTTGAAGTAATAATGCTGTTATAAATTTAGGAAATACAAAAAACCAAATAGTGTCAAAATTGACATAAAAGAGTTTTTAAAACAAATATTATATTATTAATAGATATTATATTCCTAAAAATATAATTTTAGGCCAAATTAATTATATAATTATAGGTGTATCATTAATGAACCACTTGGGGTTCTCGTGGAAGTTTATAGTAAGTTTATTAACCATATAATATAATAATACAAAGAGACACGATAAATATCAAACTATTTAACTAAGAGTTAAATTTAAAATATAAAGTTAATATAGTGTCCCAAACCTCTATAAAACCTATTTGTTAAGTTGTTTTCGACCCATACCCACCTTATCCTTTATATAATTCTTTTTGAAGCCATTAGAAACCGAAAATAATTTTATTATAAAATAATATTTCTAGCTTTTCCTAAGGTGCCTCTCACCCCTCTTATAAAAGGGCACTCCCCCTTCACTCTAATTAACTCTTTAAAAGCCCTTTGGGTCGGCCAAAACCTACCCAAATACCCTATCAACTGTCCTAAATTCATCCTAGAGGCCTTAATTTAGTTAGAAATCCAACATAAGTAGCCCTTTTTATCAAATCAATAGGAAGAACCCAAAGAAGAGGTAAATACTTCATCACCACTTTCAAGTTCCTTTCTTCTTCCACTTCCTCTTTCTTTTTTATTTCCACTATAACATAATAAATCCGGTATATTATATATTTTGTGATGTTATTATAAATATGTTAAACCAAATTCATTATTCTATCCATCCTTTTAATGACATATCACCATACGTGTATACGTACGGCTTACGGTCACCACGTTGTGGTGTAATTGCTATTCAATACATTATTATTTGGATGGGTATAATAATGACGTGTAATTGATGTAAATAATAAATATAACATGATAATGATTCTGTATATATGATATACCATCCAATTATATATTATTTTAATATCAAAAAAATTATATTGTCGCTCGTTCGTACAGATTACCGTCTCCACAAATATGATGAGATTAATTCCCCATCGTATCCATTCAAGACTAATTATCATTATATGATTAAAAATAATGTTTAAATACTTAATATAATTTTGAATTTGAATAAGATAAATCCTATACATAACAAACATTACTTACATAACAAATAATATAAAGGAAAACTAATCAGTTAACACCCGAAATGACGATAATACAAAGATATTATTAACAAAGCAATGTTAAAAGATCATATATGATATCATATTAATGTATATGATTATTTTATAATTTAATAACAATTATTTCACCATTATATAATAGGTAAACCTACCCCCGACCAAGTAAAAGTACAAGTTAAGGGTTAATTTGACAATCTCTTCACTATTTGAGGTTGTTTATATGTAATTATTTACTAGGACCTCTTTATCATCCACATCCATGTTTCTTAAAAATGTATTTCAAAACATTCATACTATTTTATTGACTATGAATTAAATTCATTTATAACCTTGTTTGAATTTTATAAGATTTTTATAAAGGAATCTTTCTGTCTTTTTCCAAACAAGGTACTTTATGACCCTTTCGAAAAAATTAAGGTAAGAATGTTTTTTAACTTATACGGCGGGTGTGGTTATTTTCTGTCGTTATAACAACGTCGAAGCATCCCTTAAAATATTATAAAAATATTTTCAAATATAAATTTTTTCTTTTTTAATTACGTGACTTTTAAATGATTTCCAAATAGAAAGAGATATTTCTCTAAAAAGGTTTTGATTTCATCTATGTCAACATCCTTTGATGGATTTTAAGTTTGTTTGAAGTTGATTAATTATGATACAAAACTTCCATATTGTATTGAAGGTTTTGTGATATGTTTGATTGTGGATGTGTTATCTCACAGTATTCATTGTTTATGGATAAATTATTGACATTTCTTATGAAAGTTGTAATACAAATGTTAATATTATGTTTAAACCTTTTAATATGAGGAATGCATTGGACTTAGTAAGTGACGGGTGGATCCCACTATAGCTCTTCGATGCATCGGTAGGTCTCATGAGACAAAATAGTGTCTTGGCACCAGGCCTTGAGAAAATCTTATTTGTAGTCTTGGCACAAGGCCTTGACTATGTGGTTATGAAAGTATGGAATTATGCATTCCATCATTATGAAAGTGGATATTGATATTTCTTGTGATTATTCTACTAGTAGAATATCCATATAAGTATGTAAATAGAATTATTTTGATTAATATTTTCCATATTATGATGATGTTTATGTTGAAAAGGATTTTTTTAGTTATATACATTACCTTAAATGTTTATACTTATTTATGAAAGTTTCCGCTATATTTTTATCCTTACTGAGAATCTGAGCTCACCCCTTTCTTTGTTTTATTTTTCCCATGATGCGAAGAAGTATATTATGACTAACCTACATGGATAGTCTATTGGATCTCAGTTTTTTCCATGGAAACAATGTTGTTGTAGTTTTCCATTTTATGATGTAATGTAAACCTTATGAATGTATCTAGTACTTCCAAGGATTCTAAACTAATCGGTCTTTCAAGACTTGATCTTTTGTGATCATGCCAATGTTATTTAATAATGAACCGACTCTGGGTAACTAGTTTCGGGTTGTTACATAGGGAGTGATACTAGTTGGACTTGGGATGGTCCCACCTTGTGTTTTCCTTATCTCCATGTGAGAAATACTGGTTCCCTAGTGGATACCATTATGGAAGGGCTCAGTGGAAAGATCATTATACCTTGTGACAAGTGATACTTGTTCCCCTATGTGAGATACAAAGGAAATTCTTGGAGGGATGATTTTACTATACCAGGGGTGAAACAAGGGATTCCATTCATAGATCCCCTTGGATGGAATCATATGACATTAAGTATTTATTTTTATACTTGTGTGATTATTGGGTTTCATGATATGTTTCACCTTAGATGGGATAGGATGAAGTTTATGTAAATTAAATAGATTACTTTTTATAAATCCTAGAATATCAAATTTGTTAATGAAAGGAAACATCATCCAGGAAAAATCACAAGAATGGGAACGGTCCAAATCATGATACATTATTTATAGCATCCTATTACGCCACTTTTTATACATGTATAAGTTTCCTTAGTTTAGAGAAATCTGGATTAGGATGAAGTAGGTAGTGGCATTAGGATATCCAGGTGGAACCTAGACCATCATGTTTTAATTATTTATTTCCTCATATTCAATATTATTTTCAAATTTTCCACTTAATATTGAATAGATTGGATTTATCTAGACACTTTTGGTGGTGTCCTACTGGCTTTATCTCACTACCTACATGGGATAATCTTGTACCCACAAATACATCATGGTCACAATTATAGATAAAGGGAATCATTTTTCTTCCAATGCTTCATTACCAGTATTAGGGTGTGGTATGAGAGCAGAGGACTGAGCCTATGCTTGTAATGCTAGTAGTATAAGTTTTTTGGTTTTTTTTGTATTTTTATAGCATATGGTATATTCCTGTATCCCTTATTACCCATACTTTTTTGTATTAGGAGACACATTTTATGTCTTACGGAACAGCATCTTGAGGCATTACTAAGTGGCTCCCAGGGATAGAAACTACAATTTGGTATCAAACATTTTTTCTATTGTGTATTGTTGTGTGTGTTTAGACTATAGACTAAGAAAAAATGAAATTTGATAACGATCATGTGTATTAGAGTAGTTAACCCATGTACAAGGGAAAACAAATTACCTGGGATGGGTTAATGCTATTATTGGTTGTACCTGTTATATTTTTATGGATTTCCCCATTTGGTGACACACTTGTTTTGTGTTGATACTATTGTTGATATTATTCTGTTGACATTTATTCTACCCAAGCTCGGTGATATGAGAACCCATAAATTCATGAATTATAAAAGGAACCATATGCCATTAAAGTAATGAATTATTCCATTCCATATTTACACATTCACATGCATTGACTATATTTCGTGTGTTGTTGAATGTGTCTTGACTATTATATATTGATATATGAAAACATCTCTTGAAGGAATGACATAATTGGATTAATTCATAAGCCTGAATTAATCAAAATGGTTTTTTATTACATAGATTTATGATGACACCTTAATTAACCAATTATTCCATAATTGAGTCATGAACCATTGGTTCGTAGGGATCAAATATTACTTTATTTCATTGATGATTGATAATGTAAATTTAAGATGAAAGTATTTAAATAAATTGAGAATGTCGATTCATTCAATAAAATCACTATACATGACCTATTACATCTAGATTCCATATATAAAGGTGAGGTCATAATTACTTGATGTGACAATTTCAATTTATAAAGAGTAAGGGTATTTATAAATTTGTAATTAGTTATTCAATTAATTGGAATAAGATTTCAATATCTAAATAATTATGAATTGATATCAATAATTTAAAGCCTTAAAATTAAAAGTTTACCACTGGATGGGGATTCCAAATTAAAAATAAATGTTTATTTCCTCTATACCTTACATTTGACACTCTATATACTAAAACCTATGTTGTTCCATTTGAGACGATGACCGTGACATGACCTTGTAGTGGGAAGTTGGATATGTCTACTATGATCATTATGTGATCTTCTTATCACATAAACCTATATTGTGGATTATGTGGAGAGGCATGACCTATTTATTGGAAGGTTGTGTACACATCCTTTCAGGCTTAGGTTTTTTCCTATCTCTTATAATATTTGCTAAGGCATGTTCTTAGAAATTGTAGACCTATTGTTGGGCTTGTATTGTCTCAACAATACTCTATCAATATTATTGATTTTTCTGCTCAAAAACGCCCTTGTTCGTATTACTAATGATATTATGTTAAGTGTATTTTATGAAATTAATATTCAAGTAATATTTGTTAAATTATTCTAAACAAGTTTTTATGTTTTCATGAAACATTGTTCATATCGTACATTGATAAATGTAATCTAAGGAACAAACCCTATGCTTTGAATAGTGTGTAAGGAAATAACCCTATGTTAAAAACAGTCTTTATGGATCATAAACCCTACGTTATCCGAAAAATATGGTTAAAGAACCTTACATTTGGATGAAACCTTATAATTTTTAAGATAAGAACGTATGGTTAAAGATCTCTTTGATAGTAAGGAACACTACATTTAAGAGGAAAATGTATGGTTCATCAACCTCATTTTTATGATCATCCTTATGTAGTCATCCTTATGCTCAGAGAATGAATGCTGTATAGTTAAACACTATTTGTTTTTTTTTTCAATTTATGAAGGAAATATACATTTGAATATTCAATGTTAGAAGTTTAAATTTGAGATTTTATCCAAGATTTCTACAACGGTCTTGACAGAATTAATGATAAGATAAAGGATCATTTATGACAGATCCAAACCTCGTTATGATTGAGCCAAGAACTGTAATAAATAGAGAATATAACTCCTATTCTTAAGGGAAGTTAAGAATCCCCTAGATTATTTTGAATTTGAATATCTATAATCTATCAGTATATTTTCATGGATATGGAATACCATATCAACCTATATGCCCTATATATTCTACTAGTGTATCTTTTCAACTAACAGGTGATACAACATTCACACATATGACTGTATTGATGTGAATATATTTTATATTTATAATATAATTAATGATTGAAAATATTATTTTTTGAAGAGGATACACTTTGGATACATAAATTTTTCAACCTCATACTACTATAAGATTATTACTGCTGTTTTTTCTATTATTATTGAAGATAAATTAAAACTGAGATCAGTTTAGAGTTATTCATTATTGAATATTTTTTATTTTAGAATAAGAAGATCCATATACTATAAATTATTAATACTAAAATTGGGAAGATCAACCTGAACCATCAAAAAATCAAACTCTTTTGATTTATTGAAGTATCAACTACTCATACTCAAATTTGGATTAAGTATTAGCTTCTTGTATTATTTTCTGGATAACTAAATCCCTGTAAAAGAACTAGAAGGCACCGTTTAGCCCTGTTTGTAAATATGTCAACTTTTGATACTCATTTGGGGTTTTTATGGTCCAGTGATAAGAGGACATTTCTAGTGAAACTAACCAAGCTCATATAGAGATAATTGGAGGATTGGACACGGGGATATTTGTTCCCTAAACCACTATAAAATTATTATCTTCATTATTTCTCTTTATCTACTAATCATTTTTCATAAATAAGAGAACACTGCATATTTTTATAAATTGAAAACATATTTACAAATAAGAATTTGAAGATATTTTCAAACATATACAATTCATTCCCCTCGTGTTATCTTTATATTATTCTGAACAAAAATTGGTATGCGAGGAGTGATTTTGTGATAAATCTTTAGAAATATTAAATAGAATAAGGTCTATACAAAGAATATGGAAATGGCTTATCTGAAATAAGTAATGTCTATGGTTTATGATCCATACATTAATGGTGAAAGCTATGGATGCTGTAAAAATCGTATGATCACTTATATAAAAAACATAGGCTTCAATTTTTTTTCAAAGATCTTCCTTCTTATGTGATTCATATAAACCTAAAGACTTGGACTGTTAAAATAGAGGATGAATAAAACATCATCTAATAGGAAATGAATGATATTATCTTTGTTATTGGACTTGGTGAATTCAACAGAGTTTCACAATGCCCTACTACCGATTAAATGTGGAAAACTTTTATAGTTTCTTTAAAGGAATAAATAACATTAGAGATATGAAATATGCTACAACCAAACTATAGTTTGATACTTTTTGAATTATTAATAGTGAAATCATCACAAAGATGAATAGACACATAAGAGATATTTTCAATAATATAACTACATTTGGATATCTTATCAATCAATCCAATCAATCATTGAAAGTACTAAAAGTAGTACCCTCAAAATGGAATGGCATATCTACAGATATTTGAAAATCATCACCTGTTAAGAATTTTATAATGAAGGAACTAATTAGAACATTGATGATGTATGAAGCATAAATGCACGGTGAAGCCGAAGATCACAATATTGTAGTAAAAAGGGAAAAAGTTTCTCTCAAAGTGGCATCTAATAAGCCTGAATGAATTGAAAAACAAGAAGTCAAAAAAGACAAAAATTTAGACTCCTCAGATTATAAAATAGAACTATCTCAGCTTGCTAGAAAGTTTATAAAATTCTAAAAGAAGAAAAGAGGCTTCATAAAATCATTCAAGAAAGATAAAAAATAACCTTATGAAGTAAGATTCTATAAATGCAAAAAATCAGTTCACAACAGACCAAAATTCCTTAATTAAAATATGAAAGAAAGTGGACACAAATGGAATATTAGACGAATGCTAATTATGAGTATAAAGGAAAAAATATCTATGAAATCTACATGGAGTGTATATTAATATTCCATCTTCTCCTCAAAATTTTATTCAGAGAAAGCGACACAAAATCTCAAATCCAATATGTTCTTCATGTTTAATGGAGAAGAAGAGGTACAAACCTATTAATCTTCTTCCTCTGAAATTGATTGTTTATAAAATGATAAATTAGTTCCTTATTGTTTAATGATAGAAAAAAATTTGATTCTTTATTAAATAAGAATAAATCATTAAAAAATATTCACAATGTTTTTTAGGTGAAAGAGAAAAAATGATAAAACTACATCAAGGATTAATTGAAAATTTTAATTCATCTACTTCACACTATATTGATCATGAAAAAATGATAAAAGACTTATAGAATGAAGTATAATCATATAAAAGTGTGGCCCTTTTTTACAAAAGGAGAAAATTCTCTGTATGAGATTCTTGGGAAAATGTTTTTAAAAAATAAACATTTTGAATAATAAGAAAGGGTGAAAACACAAAATTATATAAAAATTCTTCTGTACACAATTCAAAAAATACTAACTGTAATTTTTGTGGAATAAAATTTCGTTACACTAACAATTATTACTTGAGAAATCCCTAAATTAGTGTTATTAAAAATTAATTTTTTTTCTAAAAATATCTCTGAAGAAAGAAATATGAATTATGGAAAGATAAGGTAGATCTGGATTCCCATATCATTACTCTATAACACTAATGGATCCAATAAAATATGGGTAGAAAAACAATGAAATATTTAATTGTTTTTTAGGAAAAATGACACAAGAACAAAAAGGATATATGTTATATGGAGAATGGCTCCTCCAGAGACATGAGTGGATACTCATAAAAGTTTCATACATTGACTCAAATGAATGGTCGACTAGTCACTTCGGGTGACAATGCAAAATGAATGATCATTGGAGTAGGAATGATTAGATATCCAAAGACTATCTTAATTAATAAAGTTCTGTATGTACAAGGGTTAAACCACAACCTGATAAGTGTTTCACAACTTTTGGATGGTGGATTTTATGTCAATTTTTTTAAAAACTCCTTATATTTTTCAAAGATAAAATCATTAAATTTAGAGAAACAAGAACTAACAATGTTTATAATTTTTACATAAATTATTTTTTTAAAATGAAATTGAATTGTTTAACTGCTGAAACAAATGAGTAATGGATTTGACAAAGAATACGTGGTCATTGAAATATATATGCTTTACACTAATTTTCTAATAAATATTTAGTTTCTGATTTTCATAGTTTTAGGATTAAAGATAATAAATTTTTGGATGCATGTCAAATCGACAAACACCACAAATTTTCCTTCCAATCAATTAACAAAATTGCTACATATTAACCATTAGAACTTATCCATATATATTTTTTGGACCATAAATTGTAGAAATATTGGATGATAAATTAAATTTTTATGTTTTAGTTGATGATTTTTCTAGATTTACATGTGTTTATTTTTTAAACCTCAAAAGGAAAGCATTCAATTTTTTTTGAATGTTTTTGTAAAATTATTCAAAATAAAAACGATTTAAAAATAATTTCATTCATAAGTGATCATGTTTAATTGTTTGAGAATCAATAATTTAATTCTTTTTTTATCAAACCTAGTTATTAAACACACCTTCCCTACACCAATAAAAACATAAAAGAATGAAATTGCTGAAAGAAGAAATAGAAATATTCAAAAAATGGGAAGGACTATGCTGATTGAATACAATCTTCCTATATACTTATGGGAAGAATCTATAAGAACATCTTACTATATAATTATTATAGTTTTAATAATTCCAATTATTAAAAGGAAACCCCATGAAATTTGGAATAAATAAACCCTACAGTAATTTAATTTTATGTATTTTGATGCAATGTGTATATCTTGAATACTAAGGTGGAAAATTTGATCCAAATTTTTAAAATGGAACATTTTTTGGATATTCTGCTACTTCTAAATCCAGTAGAGTATTTAATAAAAGGTCAATGATTGTTGAATAATTAGTTCATGTAAAGTTTTATGAAACTAAGCCTTCTATTAAAGATAAATACCAAACATATTAAATTAATGATTTATTTTACAACACAAGACTTGAATTCCTTAATGAAAATTTTGTAAATGATATAAATAAAATTCAATCTAATTTAGAAGAATATGAAACTGAAGAACCTAAAAGTGTCTTAGCAAGATATTCTAGAACATTAAATAACCATCCTTCTGAAACTGTTATATAAGACCTAGATATAAGAATTAGAACTATAATAAATTTGGGAATCCTAGTTAAATTTCATGCCTTTTTATCTCAGTTGGAACCCAAATCTATTGAAAAAACATTAGAATATGAGAGTTGGTTATTATAAATATAAGAAGAACTCTACCAATTTAGAATAAATGATGTTTGGGATTTAGTAGAAAGACCATCATATTATACATTAATAGGAACTAATTGGATATTTATAAATAAATAGGATGGTCAAGGGATCATACCTAGAAGGGAATCTAGAGAAGTAGGAAGAGGATATAATAAGGAAGAAGGTATAGATTAATATGAAACCATTATAATAAAAGCAAAATTATAATCCATTAGAATCCACTTAGCTTATGTGTATTATATGACCTTTAAATTACACCAGATGAATGTTAAATCTTCATTTTTAAATTTATATTTAATAGAGGAAGTTTCTTGTTGAAAAACCATCCAGTTTTAAAAACCATTATAAACTAAATTTGGGTTTTAAACTTACAAAAGTTATTTATGTCCAAAAAAAGAACCTAGATATTTTTATAAATGATTTTGATCTTTTTTATTAGACATTTTCTTTTTAGTAAGATTTTTAGATCCTACACTTTTATAAAAACAGTTTGTTCTAATATTTTATTAATATAAATGTATGTTGATGATATAATTTTCGGTTCAAAAAATAAAAATCATTATAATGATCATTAAAATATAATTGAAAAATAATTGTAAAAGCGTATAATGAGAGAATTGGATTTATTGTTTGGATTTAAAATTTATCAAAAAATATTGTGGAATTTTTTAAAATCAAAGTATATATATAATTGATTTATTGAAAAAGTTTGGACTTGAAAACAATATGATTTATACAACTTCTATGTGTACCAATATAAAACTAGATTTGGATAATGATGGAAAACGAGTTAAAAAAAGTTATAAAGAGGATTGATTAGTATTTTATTATATCTTACTACTATAAGACCATACTTTATGTTCTTTTTATGTTTATGTGCTAGATTTTAGTCGAATCCAAAAGAATCCCATATCACTATTGTTAAAATAATTTTTAGATATTTAAAATAAACCAATTTTCAATATATTCTTTACCCCAAAACATACAATTTTAATTTAATTTCATATTTAGATGATGAATTTAGAGGTTATAAATTATACAGGAAAATCACATCAAGAATCAGTCACTTTTTAGAAAAATACTTATCATCATGGTATAGTTTGAAACAACACTCAGTTTCCCTTTCAACAGCCGTGGTAGAATATGTGTCTGCTGGAAGTTTATGTGCACATGTATAGTGGATGAAAATCATTATTCTAGATTTTAGTCTAAATTTTAATAATATACCTATTTTTTCTGATAATAATAGTGCTACTAATATTTTAGAAAAAATCCTATAATTCATAATATGACTAACCATATTGATATAATGAATAACTTTTTAAAGGATTATGTTCTTAATAAGGATATTTCTTTAGACTTTCTAAATACAAAATATCAATTAGCTGTTAATTTTATTAAAGCACTTACCACTATAATTTTTGACTAACCATTAATGTAGATCATGTTTGATCAACATGAGAAACCAGACCATGTCAGCATCCATTAGAAAACAATTCAACATTCCTTACATTTTCATTTTTGAACTATTTTCCCTCCTAGAATGCTCATCATTCTTCCAAACCCTAGAATCCAAAAACCTTCAACCATAAAATTCATAAAAATTAGGAGTATTAGGTAATTAGATTATGTTTAATCAAGCGACTTAAAGCATTAGCATGTTCCCTCAAGAAATATTCTTGAAGGAAAAGTTGTAGATTTC
Source organism: Viscum album (assembly GCA_963277665.1). Taxonomy (NCBI): domain Eukaryota; kingdom Viridiplantae; phylum Streptophyta; class Magnoliopsida; order Santalales; family Viscaceae; genus Viscum; species Viscum album. The sequence continues at coordinate 476,305,997 of OY728123.1, forward strand.
GAATGGTTGTATGAATTGAACCTTCTACTCAAACATGCTCTAGCGTTGCAATATTTGGAGTTTTTTTAATGAGAAAAATAAAAATTTTCATTATGATAAAGAATTGAAATAGTTTAATAGAAATATTCAATTTAGTTTTGGTGAAATAGAAGACACTATATCTTTTATAATGGAAGATAAAGAGTTTTTGAAATACTCTATAGAAATTTATTAGATTTAGAAATGCCCCATGATGGATTATCCCATTTTGATATTTGATCAATTGGAAATGAAGATCATAAATCATAGGATATAATTTATTTTTATTTTGTTCCAAAAAATATTAGGAAAATGTTTGTAAAGGATATAGAGTCGGATTAGAAGGTCTAAGTAAAGATTTTTGAAACTTCTATTGGTCTTAGGGTTACTGAAATGGAAAAAAATTATATCCAGACATGTATATAATTTTTCTATTTATCACAGACATCAATATGAACATTTCTAGATATATGATAAGATATCTGAGTTATAGTTATCATTAAGAGGAAAATATTTCCTTATATTCTTAAATAGGAATAATTTCTTTTATTTTGTTTAGGAAAAATTTGAATCGTCTTTTTGATTATTCATACAAATTTACTCACAATAATGTCTCGAATTCCTATACATTAAGGAAGTTTGGATTCTTTTGGAGTATGGTAAAAGGGAAATTTCTTCTAGTAACTACAACATAATCTAAATCTTTAACTTAGGGGGAGTAAGAAAATGTTAATTCTATATGTTCATTTAACCTACGAAATGAAAATGTTAGAGAATCCAGAACTAATGTTTTTTCTCAACCTGCAAAAATAATTCATCGATATGAAACTGATCTTGTTGAAGAAGTTTTAGAAGAAGGAAATTGTGAGGAACTTGTCATAAGGTCATGGAACATAGAAGAACCCCATCCTAACAAAAAAAAAGTTAGGATCTGAAGATGAAACTTGTTCAGTGCATTTGGAAGAACCAGATCAGGCTATAGATCTACAAGGAGAAAGTCAGGCAAAAGAGCTTCAAGATGTTTCTCAACAAGGTCACATGGAATAACCTTTTCAAGGATAAAAAAAGTTCAAAAATCAATAACCGAGACCACTGATATTGTTCAAATATATGAATCTTTTACCTTTCGTTATTCTATTGGAAGAATTTCATTTGTCTCTAGAGAAAGAAAGGAGGACAATAATGCTATATCATGTTCAAGAGATAATTTTGTGGATAAATCTCATGCTATTACCATAGCTATAGTGGAATTTTTTGCCCAGTCAAAGAACGAAAACGAAGGAACATATGATTCCATCCCAAATATGATATATAAACTGGTTATAAATTTTAACAAAGTTCTAGAGGAGAACACTAGTCTTTGACACGAGCTGGAAACATCTAGAAAATATTTTAATGATTTAAAAAATCATTCTATTTCAAGTATTGAATTAAAGTCTGTTCGAACTAAGCTTCTAGAGATTAAATAAATTTATATGTCTAAAAGATATTTTGATGCATGTAAAATAGATGCGTTGAACCAGTTTGGGAAGCTAAACTCAGAATCTCTTTCTAAAACAAAATTTTCTGATTTAAAATGGTATTTAACAAGCTAATTTAAATCTATAAAGGTGAGACTAAATCCTTCCAATTCTTCTATATCTACACTTATACCATTACCATATATAATCATAAGGTTTCCATATATCACATAAGTAATGGTTCATATGAATAAGATGATTCAAAATATTCAATGTAATAGTTCCCCTTTATCAGTTCTATTAGATAATTAGAGATATATTTTTAAAAAACTCACTTCAATTTAACTTGACATCAGGTTACTCCTCAATTAGTTTAGTGATAAGTTATCTAAGTTTCTGTAGAAAGAATATAATTTTCATTAAATTTTGAAGCTTAATTTGATCAAAAAATCTAAAAGTTAATCAAGATTCAAGGATTTTGATAAGGAATTTGGCAGAAATTCATTTATAAAGGTTACAAGCTCTGCTGGAAGAATTGAATAGTGTTTTTCAGGCAACTCAGGCTCCACCGGACCCAACACCAGAAACCTCTCCAGAACAAACCCGTTAACCTTCTACCATACCTATTTTCCAAACCATTTCTCTAGACATTAGACACTCTTGTATTTTTACAATTTTTGTAATAAATCCTGATGTTTAATTAATCTATATTATTTTTTTATTCTTATATCTTCTCATATGTTTTACTCAAATTCCAGAATTGTTAGGGCCAATAGGGGCCTATATACCCTGAGAGGGGGGGTGAATCAGGGTATGGATATTCTTTTTCAAAGCTCTTCCTGCCCCACTGGATCTTGACCTCTTTGTTACAAGGGTCACTTTGTTTGCACTTGTGTGGTTACTGTGATCACTTGTCTCCTTTACTTGATGATGATGCTTTGAATGCAATGTAGGAAAGTAAGCAGGCAGACACAGAGATTTTTACTTGGTTCACCGCTAAGGGCTACGTCCAAGGAGAATACGCCGACAAGTTTCTGGTTCGTACCAAATTCCACTAGACTTCACTAGCAGTGGATTACAATGTTCGGGCTAGATCACTTCTATGCCCAGGCTCACTGCCTATACAAGGTTTAGGGACAGCTCACTGCTTTCCCAAGGGTCACTCCCTGTTTCTCTATCTCTGGCTCACTGCCGGTGGAGAGGATCACCTTCTTCTTCTTCCTAAGCTCACTGCTCCAGAAGGGATTCACTCACAGTTTATAGACCTGTAGGTCTCTTCATTTGCATGAAGTAATGCATCCTTAACTGTAGATAGATGCTCTGTTGAAGTCCAACTTTCATCTACTGATGAATACCTCTTTGCCTCTGAACACTGGGCAACTCCCTTGGAAAGACCTTCGCAAAGCACCCTACATTGTGAGGCTCCCAATTTCGCGAAGCTCAAGCAAGCCTTCGCGAAGCTCCTACCTTTTCGCGAAGCTCTCTCACGAAGCTCTCTCGCGAATCTCTCTCGCGAAGCTCTCTCGCGAAGCTCTCTCGCGAATCTCTCTCGCGAAGCTCTCTCGCGATGCTCAAGCCGTCGCAAAGCAACGACCCTCACGAAGCTAAGTAATCCAACGCGGAGCTTGCAGGTTTCGCAGAGCTACAATAGCCGCCGCGAAGCACCTCTTTCGCGAAGCACACTGGCTCCGCGAACCACCTTCGCAAATCGAGAGCAAAATATTTTCTCTGAAAATTCTCTCTACTTCTCCCGAAGGGGTCAGCCTCTATTTATAGGCTATTTCACCGACCCTCGAACTTTCCGCGCGAAGTCAACGCCACGTCATCTCAAATCGCGAAGCTCCAAAGTTTCTGCCGGAATTCTGTCCAAATCGCGAAGCTGCACGGCAATCTTCCGTTCGCAGAGCTTTACGTAGTCGCGATGAATCACCGTCAACTTACCTTCGTGGCTCGCGCCTTCGCCGCGAAGCTCCCTCGCGAAGCCTTTCTCCGCCGCGATGTGATTCAGCATCTGCCGTTCGCGAAGCTTGACGTAATCGCGAAGCATCACCGCCTCCATTCTTCTGGTCTTCGCGATTTCCAAACCATGCATCCTATCTTCGCGAAATTCATGCCATTGCCATATTAAATTTTGCTATTCATGGAAATCCACTTTTCGCGATGCTCACCAAACTACAAATTTTGGACCCCAAAAATTTGGCAAACACTGGAAAACGGCGCCACCTTATACTGCTCTTTTGTACCGCCTCCAGATCGTCCTTTTCCTTTGTCATCGTTCTTTGTCAACATGGAATGTCAACAACTTCTTGGGAACTCGACAATTATCCATGGAATCCAGCTTTGTCAACAAACACAATCAACCCAAAAATGCTGCAATGTTACCTTGAGGGATTTTTGCCCAACAATCTCCCCCTTTGGGTTTGTTGATAACTCTTCATAACTCTGCTCAGGATGATTTTCTACACTTTGATACCTCACTGAGTCTTCTTCCAGCCGATACCACCATTCGCCTCTTGCGATTCTGATAGCATTCAAGGATTCACTTAACACGTACTCTAAGTCCACATGAGAAATGCTCGGCATGAGAAACATGAGAAGTATGAAAAGTTCATCAATGAATCACTTCATGTCAGACCCCAATTGTCGATTCCACCTTGATACCAATTCTTAAAATAAAACCAGTTGTTGAACCACACTGATACCAATTGGTGAATTCTTAAGTTGATACCAATTGTTGATAGTTGGACACCGTCTCACACCATTCCAACACCACTGTTCTGCTTTTATCACGATCCTCAGCTGTTGTGATTTCTATTCTTTGATCGATCACTTCTAGCATCATCAGATTTAAAACGCTCTCCCCCTTTCTCATTGCTCCCCCCTTTCTGGCTGCTCCACCTGTCAGCTTCTCCCTGTATCAATTAAGATTTATCAAATATCCGCACGATTTTCTCCCCCATTAACAAACACTTTTCTCCCCCTTTGTCAACGAACCCAAAGGTCACTCCTTTGTAGTCTGTAACATAGTAGAGAACACATATCAGCGCATTAGGGAAAAACACACCATACCTAGGGGTGGGGGGGGGGGGGGGGGTGGGGGTCCCATATCCACACTATTTCAAGTGTGAGGAATCGAATGAACTCCCAGAGCCAGTAGATGCCTCTCAAAAGCTTCCTTGGGTAAGACTTTTGTCAGAATGTCTGCAACCTGTAGCTCTGTAGGCACATAATCCAACTTCACGATCCCCTGCTCAACTTTCTCCTTGATAAAATGATACTTTATCTCAATGTGCTTTTTCCTAGAGTGATGGATGGGATTTTTGCTGAGATTTATATCACTTGAGTTATCGCACTGGATTCCGATCAGAGACTTCACTTCAACTCCCATATCTTGAAGCTGCTGCTTCATCCACAATAACTGTGTGCATGCTTGAGTGGCCGCAATATACTCAGCTTCTGCGGTGATTAATGAAATGCAATCCTGCTTCTTGCTTAACCAAGCAATACATAGTCCACCAAGATAAAATGCACCACCTGACGTTGATTTTCTATCATCTGCTGAACCGGCCCAGTCTGCATCAGTATATCCCAATAACTCTGTCTGAGATTTGTCATTGTATGTCAAGCCGAAGTCCATCGTGCCCTTGATATACCGAAGTATTCTTTTCACTGCAAGAATGTGACTTTCCTTGGGATTACTCTGATATCTCGTTGCTTGGCATGTGGCGAAAACAATATCAGGCCTTGTTGCGGTTAAGTACAACAGACTTCCAATGATTTGCCTGTATTCTGTGATATTAACTGCCTTGCCATCCTCATCTTTTGATAATTTCATCCGAGTAGCCACCGGAGTCTTCATATCCTTGGAATTTTCCATTCCAAACCTTCTCAGGACCTCCATGGCATATTTAGATTGAGAAATGAATGTTCCATTCCTTCCTTGTGTTACCTGTAGACCAAGGAAAAACGTTAGCTCTCCAATCATTGAAATTTCAAACTCATTTTTCATGAATTCGGAAAACTGTCTGCACTGAGCTTCATCTGAGCCACCAAATATTATTTCATCGACATAAACCAACACCATCATCCTTTGATTACTGTCATTACTGAAATAGAGATTGTAATCAACTCCTCCACGCTGAAAACCAAGCTTCTTCAAGTACTGATCAAGCCTTGAATACCATGACCTTGGTGCTTGTTTCAGCCCATACAACACCTTCTTCAGCCTGTAAACTTTGTTCTCATCCTCATGAATGAGAAAACCATCTGGCTGCTCAATATACACCTCTTCTTCTAGAACCCCATTCAAGAATGCGGATTTGACATCCATCTGGAACACTTTGAACTTTCTTTGCACTGCTATGGAAAAAAATAATCTGATTGTCTCCAGCCTTGCAACCAGTGCAAATGCCTCATCAACATCTATTCCCTCTATCTGGGAGTATCCCTTGCACACTAGTTGTGCTTTGTTCCGAATCAATATGCCATCTTCATTCATCTTGTTGCGATATACCCATTTAGTCCCGATGACATTCTTGTCTGCTGGTCTTGAAACAATCTCCCATGTCAGGTTCTTCTCAATCTGATCAAGATCTTCGTTCATGGCCTGAACCCAGTTTTCATTTGCAGCTACATCAGAAAAACATTTCAGCTCCACTTGATACAAAAATGATGCTTGCTGTGATGATTTCATTCTTCGAGTCTGAACTGGAGCTGTTTGATCACCAATGATATTCTGCCTATCAATTTCAGCTCGACTCTTTGGCTTTCTCACAGACACCGACTTGACACTCTCCTCTTCGTCATCAGTATCTTCTTCTGAGTCAGCTTCAGCCACTTCTTCTCCCCCTGTGTTGCTTTCTTCCTCAACACTTTCATCAGGAAATTGTTCACTGACTCATTTTTCAGTGGCTTCATTTCCTTCAGCTACTTTTCTGTATTTCATTGTTCAATGAAATCGTTGCTTTAATATTCTTCTCACAGCTTCTTGGTATCCTGAAAACAATCAGCTGATACCACAATGTTAGATCAAAATAAATAAGCATTAAATGCTTAATCACTGCTGCGTCTCCCATAGTATGTCTTCTCTCAATAGACAACACTTGAGTTGGGTCATCCAATTATTTCCTTGATGGATATGGCATCTGATTTTGTTTTTGAATGCTCCCCCTATGTTATGCAACACTTCCTGGGGTTAGACCCACTGTTTATACCCATAAACGTCATTCTTCTCCTGAATCATTTATTCTTATCTTCCATCTGTATGATTTATGCCAATCTAGCACTCATAATTGAGCCATTAACCAAATCTCTAATCCTACTGAGTTGGAACTCGATGTAGGAAACAAGAGACAAAGTCAATAACAAAATCACTTCCCATTGTGCTCTCACTTCCTGTTGTGCCCTGTTTCTCCCTTTCTTCTTCAACTATGGTACCTGATTTTAATCAACTGAAACTGTAGAGCATATCACATCTCCATTTCGCATCCTTAGATGCCACTTCCCCTTGAATTGTATCTCCCTAGAACCTGAAACACATGAATCATTAGTTAATTATCATTTATATACATAGGGAGAGGGGAGCTTCTTCTGGACTCCTCAAGATAAGGATTGTGGTTGATCCTGATGGGTCAACCCTTTGATTCTTTCTGGCAGAGCATCACACTCCTTCCTTGCTTCCTCCAACTGCCTAGCAAACTTCAACTGTTCCGGCCATATGACTAGGCATTCATTGCCAACATTCTGAGCCTTTTTCTGATATAAATATTTGGTAGGCTCGGCCTTTATCACGGTTTGGGGTATAAACCCGCTAGTACACATTTCCTTCTTTGAGGTTCTACCAAAATTCAATTTTCCTTGATTATTTCTATGAGTAGGAACCTCTCTATTTGGCATCTTCCCTTTCTTCTTCTCCCATCTTAGGGGTCTTCCTCTTTCCTTCATTTCTCGCTGAGAGACATGACATGTGGATTTCTCGATGCATTCTTCGTTCATTTTTCTTTTAACAGATGTCTGAGTCACCACACTCCTTTTTTCTGGTGGTGAGTCCTCCATTGAACATTCATTCTTCTTTATCATAGCTTGAGTAGATTTCCCCTTAATCTTCTAGGTTTGTTCACATTCTCTCCTTGAGAGTGGTTGTGAGTACAATAGAGGAGGTGACTGATACACCTTTCGTTCAGATCCATGTGATTCCCCTGAGGCTCTAAGCCTATTTTTCACCTTACCACTTTCTCTCAAAGTGTTTAATTTCTCATTATGCACCACTGGAGTTGGTAATCGCTTTTTCGGGTCTTTTTCCTTCCCCGCTTTCTTCTTGCTGCACTGTTTGACCAAATGCCCATGATCAGAACATATGAAACATTTTCTATTAAAGACATACCTCATTTCATCACTTCTCTATTGAGATGTTGATGCAACTTGTTTTCTTTTTCTGGCATCGATCTCCTGAGCCTCCTGACACATACGCATGGTGTGTCCCATCCTTCCACAGTAATAGCATCTTATAAATGCTTTCCTCTAAGAGACTCTACTCTCTGATTTCTCCGGATGCTTCATCTTATTCTGGGATTCAGCAAAGTTTCTATTTTCATAGCCTGATATATATTCATGAGCCTCTAAACAGAAGCTTGATGTGTGGCCATGAATCCCACAGAAATAACACGTGTCACCAATACTTTTTTGTAACTATCCTCTTAGGCCTACCTCCAGCACCTATAGGATTTCTTTCAAATCTGGAACTGTTCGTAGCTCTCTTTCTATCATGAACGAAAGGGGATTCATCAAACCCAATACCAGTTTTTCCCAAACTGTATGGTCTTTGAGCTGAGAAAATTTGTCCCTTCCTCTTTTCAGAAATAGAAAATTTTCTTTTCATTTCATCATCACTAGTCGAAGGATGATCAAATAGCAAGTGCAGTGCATCCTTCAACTTGGGATTATCTTTGGATTTAGACTTCTCTATTTCCTGCTTGACTGATTCTAGCTCTTCTACCAACTTTTGAATCTTCATATCCATTGATTCAAGTTGGACATCAAGTTATTCCTTGAGAAGCTTCCCTCTACTCACCTCATCTTCCAGTTTATGCTTCAGCTTATCAACCATGTCATTTTGCTCCTTTACCTTCAATTTTTCTTGAGCGACAGAGTCATAGAAACATGAATTCTCTTGTTGTAGCCTTTGATTCTTCTGAACTTCTGCAGACAACTGTGCTGCTAGATCATTATTTCTGGCTTTAAGATTCTGTGCTTCATCTGACTTTTGACTCTCTTCATAATCACCAGCCTTTTGTTTTCCTTTCATTCTAGCCATATTCTGCAGCTCTTCAGCATGTGAATCATTCTTCTCTGTTAGGTCAGTAACTATATCAATAAGCCTTTGATTTAATCCTTTTAGCTTGTTGACCTCAATCTCCAATCCCTTGATCTGGATATCTTTAGATTTGGCTTCTTTGGTGTTTCCAACGTCACTTGGAATATTAGGTTCTTCGATGCTCTTGACTTGATCTCTCACTTTTCTATTCAATCCATCGATCTCCCTTTTCTGTTCCTCAATCTTAATCTTATACTCACCAACTAATTCTGAGTTCTTTGGTGCTGATAACTTGTGTTTCTCAATTTTATCCATCAACTTAGACTTCTCTTCTTCCTACTGCTGCATATAAAGTTTGGCATCACGAACAACTATGTCAGCATTCTTGGTTTTGGCTCTCCAAACATCTATCTCTTCCAGAGCAGCCTCTAACTCAGCTCGCATATCTATTCTTCCTTCAATTTCTTCTTCTGTTTCAATATCACCCAGATGCTCATGTACAACACTCATTCCAACATCATGATTGATTGAATCAATCTTTTCCCTATATGATTCGTCCAGACCTTCCTTCAGTAAGCTATTTGATTCTTTTAGTTGAATCACACTTTTTCCAAAAACACTTCCACACTGAGGGAATTTACCTGACTTTTGATTCTTCTTTGACGATTTTCCTTTTCCCATGGCAGATTGAGAGATAAGAGAAAAACGTATCTTCAACAACACAGATCGACTACACCAAGTCGAATCAAACAAATCTGATAAAAGAAACCTATCCCTCTGATACCAATTGTTAGGGCCAATAGGGGCTTATATACCCTGAGAGGGGGGTGAATCGGGGTATGGATATTCTTTTTCAAAGTTCTTCCTGCCCCACTGGATCTTGACCTCTTTGTTACAAGGGTCACTTTGTTTGCACTTGTGTGGTTACTGTGATCACTTGTCTCCTTTACTTGATGATGATGCTTTGAATGCAATGCAGGAAAGTAAGCAGGCAGACACATAGATTTTTACTTGGTTCACCGCTAAGGGCTACGTCCAAGGAGCATACGCCGACAAGTTGCCGGTTCGTACCAAATTCCACTAGACTTCACTAGCTGTGGATTACAATGTTCAGGCTAGATCACTTCTATGCCCATGCTCACTGCCTATACAAGGTTTAGGGTCAGCTCACTGCTTTCCCAAGGGTCACTCCCTGTTTCTCTCTCTCTGGCTCACTGCCGGTGGAGAGGATCACCTTCTTCTTCTTCCTAAGCTCACTGCTCCAGAAGGGATTCACTCACAGTTTATAGACCTGTAGGTCTCTTCATTTGCATGAAGTAATGCATAATTAACTATAGATAGATGCTCTGTTGAAGTCCAACTTTCATCTACTGATGAATACCTCTTTGCCTCTGAACACTAGGCAATTCCCTTTGAAAGACCTTCGCAAAGCACCCTACAATGCGAGGCTCCCAATTTCGCGAAGCTCAAGCAAGCCTTCGCGAAGCTCCTACCTTTTCGCGAAGATCTCTCGCGAAGCTCTCTCGCGATGCTCTCTCGCGATGCTCAAGCCATCGCAAAGCAACGACCCTCACGAAGCTAAGTAAGCCAACGCGGAGCTCGCAGGTTTCGCGGAGCTACAATAGCCGCCGCAAAGCACCTCTTTCACGAAGCACGCTGGCTCCGCGAACCACCTTCGCAAATCGAGAGCAAAGTATTTTCTCTGAAAATTCTCTCTAATTCGCCCGAAGGGGACGGCCTCTATTTATAGGCGATTCCACCGACCCTCGAACTTTCCACGCGAAGTCAACGCCACGTCATCTCAAATCGCGAAGCTCCGAAGTTTCTGCCGAAATTCTGTCCAAATCGCGAAGCTCCACGGCAATCTTCCATTCGCGGAGCTTGACGTAGTCGCGATGAATCACCGTCAACTTACGTTCGCGGCTCGCGCCTTCGCCGTGAAGCTCCCTCGCGAAGCCCTTCTCCGCCGCGATGCGCTTCAGCATCTGCCGTTTGCGAAGCTTGACGTAATCGCGAAGCATCACCGCCTCCATTCTTCTGGTCTTCGCGATTTCCAAACCATGCATCCTATCTTCGCGAAATTCATGCCATTTCCATATTAAATTATGCTATTCATGGAAATCCACTTTTCGCGATGCTCACCAAACTACAAATTTTGGACCCCAAAAATTTGGCAAACACTGGAAAACGGCGCCACCTTGTACTGCTCTTTTGTACCACCTCCAGATCGTCCTTTTCCTTTGTCATCGTTCTTTGTCAACATGGAATGTCAACAACTTCTCGGAAACTCGACAATTATCCATGGAATCCTACTTTGTCAACAAACACAATCAACCCAAAAATGCTGCAATGTTACCTTGAGGGATTTTTGCCCAACAAGAATCTATGTTTTATTTATCAATATTGTACAATATAAACATTGTTTTATTATTCTGTGTAAAATTGAATGTGTTATAATCCTTTTTATAAATTCTTTTTGATATCAAAAAAGGGGGAGAAAATTGGGTAAACACAACATTCAAATTCAACATTAAAATTTTTATCGAAATAGTTTTTTTGAAATCAAAATATTGTCTTGATAAAACTAAATATTATTTTTTTAGTGTTTAAAAAATTATATATTATTTTATGGTTTTTGTGATCATTTAAAAGGTGGATATTTTTGGGAAAGTAATGTCACAACAATACTTTATAATGATTATTGATTTTGATTCTCACAAATACCCTTTTTAGTTTTACAAAATATTTTACATTAAGTGAATTTTAGAACATTAATATTCAAGGAATGTTTATAAAATTTTTCAAAATGTGTTTTTATGTTTTCTGAAAAAAGTATTCATACCAACGTTGCTAAACGTATCACAAGGAAGAAACACTATGCTTAGAATAGTGTGTAAGGAAGGAACCTATATTCAGAATAGTACGTATGGATCAGAAACCCTGTTTTATCAGAAAATTATCGTTAAAGAACATTACATTTTGATGGAACCCTATGTTTTTAAGAGAAGAAATTATAGTTATATAACCCTACATAGGTATGGAACCCTACATTTAAGATTCCAATGTATGGTTCATCAACCTTACTTTTATGATCAACCTTATATTGTCTACCTTATGTTCGGAGAATTAATTCTATATAGTTAAACCCTCTGTTTAGTATTTTTTTCACTTTATGAAGTAACCCTACAATTGACTATTCAATGCCAAAAGTTTAAATTTTCACTCTTATCTGAGATTTTTTATTGGTCTTGATAGAATAAAAGATATGATAAAATCATATTTATGAACAATTAAAAGATCATTATGATTGATTTAAGAACCTCATTATATGAACAATATCACTCCTATTTATAAGGGAAGTTATGACTCCCTTATATTATTTTGAATATTAATATCCACAATCTATCAAGAAATTTTCTTAGATCTGGAATACCGTATCAAGCTACATGCGCTGTATATTCTACCAGTGTATCTTTTCAACTAACTGGTGAGAAAAAATCACACATACAACTATATTCTTAATAATATATTTTATAGTGTTGATGCAATGAATGATCGAATCTATTATTTTTTAAAGAGGATACACTTTGGAGACATACATTTTTTAACCTCATACTTTTGTGTGATTACTGCTTCTATTTTTTACTATTATTATTGAATATCATTTGAAACTAGGATAACTTTAGGGTATTTATTTCATGAAGAATTTTCTTCTCTAAAGAATAATATTCATCTACATTCAATTAGTGTCGCTGTAATTGTGAAGATCAACCCAAACCGTCAAAAAATCAAACTCTTTTTATTTATTGAAGTATCAACTACTCAGACATAGTTATGGATTAATTATCGTCTTATTGTACTAATATTTGGATACTTGGTTCCCTTTAAAAGAACTAGATGGATTTTTTAATCCTTTTTTGTAAAGGTGTCAAATTCCTCACTCAGATGTGGTTTTGAAGGTCTAGTGATAAGATGACCTTTATCATGAAATCCACTAAGCTCGTAGAGAGATCATTGGTGGATTGGACTAGGGGATATTTATGATCTGAACCACTGTAATTATTTTCCATTTATTATATTTGTCTATTTTTCATATTTAATATAGAAGAGAATGCTTCATATTTTCACAAACCAAAAACAGATTTACAAACCAGAATCTGTTGATATTTTCGAAAAGACACAATTCACCCCCTATTGTATTATCTTTGTATTATTCTGTACTAACAATTATGCCACCTTGACATCCTAATGCTGACTAATATGAGGTTGGAAGAAATTATGCACTAGAGGTTGTGTCCCCTGATCCAGTGGTATTAATTCTAATAGTGACACATGATGGACATCCTATAGCTCTTCCACTAGGTGTTGATTATCAGTTCCGAGATAGTCTGTTCTATTACATGCAGACTATATAGTGTTCTCCTCGACCTACCCCTACCATGGAAGAGCTAACCTAGATGTTACAACAACAACATCCTCCCATATTCTCATGGGATGGTGGACCTTAGGCAACTATGTCATGGGTAGAGAACATATTCTCTATCTTTGAGTATATAGATATTCCTTCATAGAATATATCCAAGATTACTACCTATATTCTCTTTGAATCCAAAAGCATTGGTGGGATTTCCTCGCTCAGGCCAAGATTCATCAGGGTAATCTTTAAGTGAACTTATAGATGTTCTCCTATGACTACCTATTTTTGAAAACTCATAGAGTTTGACATTATAGAAAGTTTATACATCTTATGAATGGTACCATTTCTTTGACATATTATTCATTTCACTTCACCAAATTACATATTTTTTAACTGACCTTGACCAGTGACAAGTTGATGATGGTGATAGGATTTGAGAATGATCTCGTTTACACTATCGGGTCAAAGATGAATGTGTTTCAATGGAATAATGTTTCAAAGAGAGTGAACCAGGATCTCATTACTAAAAAGAACATGAGGGGAGATGGAAATGTGAGCCAGGGTGGTTCAGCTTCTAGGTAGGGAGATAGTTTATCTATTTATAGGAAGCATCATTTTGAGGGTGCACATGGGGGACATACATGGAATATGTCACACACCGATATCTATGTGTTGTGTCACCATTATGGCCGGTCATGGCCTAAAAATCCATATTCCACGAGGAAACTGATCGAGTGTCGATCATATGGCATGATGGGTCACAAGAAGTGTTTCTTTCGAACTTTACATCATGTATCTAGTGTTAAAGGATTTATGATGACACTGGTATTTGGTACAATATTGGTATCTCCTCTTCTGATGGGTATTTTTTGTACTACTAGCTAATCAAGCTGAGGAAGTGTTTATGGACGATGTATTCAAACATCTGAGGTTCAGAGCTAGCAGAGTGGACTTTCCCAGGTTAGTCAGGTTGCATCTTAGGGTCGTAGATAAGTCCATATCTATGTAGTGTGTCATATTCCTTGGGAGTAGAGTCTAGGGCCTTCTATAGTATGAAGTACTATTTTTTAGTCTCTAATTTAGTTTCCTCTCTTTTTTATATAGGTGCCTCACAATTCTTCTTATCTGTTGCAACTATGGAAATTATGGGCCTATTAATTGAGTTTTATAATGACATTATGACTCTTAACACTCTTTTACGGGTTCAATTAGATGGTATAGTCCAATTCAAGGAGTTCCCCCTTGAGATAGGTGGGTACCAATTCCTATAGAATTTATTCATCCTCAAGATGATCATCTTTGCCATCAATCTCGGTAAGGACTAGATTGTTCCTTATCATGCCAATGTTGGTTTATATCATCGACAGGTGTTATTTACATCACCTGAGGGATCTACATATATTCATAATGGAGAATGGTATATCCTAGAAATTTAATCCTGACCTGATCATACTGGGCTATGTAGGGGGAAAACCCATATGTCTAGTCTCTTCATGCGAAATCATGGAATATGGATTATAGAGTTCCCTCCTATGGTGGGTCATTTTAGGGACATCTTCCCATATGAAATTTTTGGATTACCTCTTCTGAGATATGTGGAGTTCATTATTGATCTAGTTCCAGGTGATACACCAGTGTCCACTCCTCCCTATAGGTTGGAACGTATAAAGCTCTAGGAAATAAAGAAGTTATTGGAAGACTTAGAGGAAAAGGGTTTCATCCAAACTAGAACATCACCATGGGTTCACATGTCCATTTCACTAATAATTTGGATTTTAACCTCTAGTTGTGGGTGTATTATAGATAGTTGAAACAAATTATAGTGAAGAACTGTTTTCTGTTATCTCGTATGGACTACATCTTCAACCAACTCCAAAGATAAATAGTTTTATCTAAGATAAATATGAGGATATGCTATAACAATTTGAATATAATACCATCTAATATACCACATACAATGTTCTTATGTAGAAATATATTGTACAAGTATTTGGTTATGTTGTTTATGTTTACAAATTCACTAGTACTCTTTATGGCCTTGATGAATTTGTTTTTCTACCCATATCAATATTAATTTGTGGTAGTATTCATAGATGAAATATTAGTTGATTATTGAAACCGAAAAAACCATTCCAACCATCATGATATCATAATGAATATACTAATAGAGAATCATATTTTTTTGAATCTTAGAAAGTACCACTTTTAGATCTATAAGACCCATTTCTTAGGTAAAATCATTATAGAGGAAGGTGTATCTATTAACCTAGAGAAGGTGGCCATTGTGGTTTACATGGGGCATCCCAAGAAAATTTTCAATGTGTGTAGTTTCTTGGAGATGGTAGGTTATTATAGGTGATTCACACAAGACTTATCATTCCTTGAAGCACTCTTATGGGCTTGAAAAAAAGGGTGTGATTTTATTTATGTCTGAATCTTATGAAATATCCTTTCTAGAGTAACGGATAAACTGAATTTAGTGTCGATCCTAATTTTTCAAGAGGTGGGAAGGATCTATATTATTTATTATGATGACTCAAGAATCAAGAAGGTAGTAGTTCAGATGAAAATTGATCTAGTTGTAGTGTACGAGTCCTGCCAAATGAGACATCTTAAGAGGAATTACCCTATTACAGACCTCATGGTTTATACTCTATGCTACTAGAGGAATAATATATTTAGAGAGTGATTCATTTTTTATATGGATCAAAGAATTCTAAAATACATATCCACATTGCAAGACTTTAATCCGTGGTAGCACTAGTGGGTTTAACAGCTATGCTCATTCAACATTAAGACTTATTATATGACTGAAAAGGGAAATTTTGTGGATGATTACTTGATTTGGATGACTTTTTGAAAGGATGTTTGGGATTCCATCAATGATTGGTAGTTTATGGATCTATTTTATGATATTCAAAGGGAGGTTCCAGAATAGTATGAGAGACCTATTTTAGCAACTCTGGCTATGGAATCATCCCTTTTAGAGTAGGTACACATGAGAAATCTCTCTGACCCCAAGGGGATTGTCCCAAGGGAGAGAGTCTCTGGTGAGAACCCACCCCTAGGTTGGTTTATTGATGAGAATTAGATCATACTCTGTTGTGGATGTGTGTGGGGGAATTTAGATATATGGGAAGAGTTGATTTGGTAATATCATGCCTCTATTTGGGAAGTTCATCCTTTTCTAACCAAAATGTACCAAGACAAATTTCATCATTATTTTTGGTTGGGAATGAAGAGGCATGTTCTAAGGTTTATCACTCAGTTATCCACCTGTCAGTATGTAAATGATGACCACCAGTGACCTTCAGGACATCTACAGCCTCTATCCATTCTTGAGTGGAAGGAAAATGATGTCACCATGGATTTCATGATGGTTTTTCTAAGATGACCTTGTGGTAATGATGTAGTGTGGGTGATCATTGATAAGTTGACCAAGGTTTCACACTACCTATAAATCTCATAGAACTTATCATCATGTGATATAGGAAGGATTTATATTCATTATATAGTGTTATTTTATGTTGTTACCCATTTTATCATATCAGACATAGGCACCCAGTTCAGATCTGGTTTCTGGAAAGGGCTATAGAAGGTAGTGGAGTCACAGGTTCTCTTGAGTACGGATTATCACCCTTGGACTGATAGGTAGTTCAAGAATACTATATAGGTATTATAGGACATCCTCTAAGAAATATTACATGATTTTGGAGGTTCATGAGAAAAATATATAACTCTCATTGAGTTTACATATAATAATAGATTTTAGGAAATGATTCAGATGGATCTGTATGAGGCCCATTATGGTAGATCATACTGATCTCCTCTATAATGACTACTAGTTCTTGTCTCATTCAAGATACTTAAAAGAAATTATAAATAATTCAAAGGAATATTAAAATAGCTCCATCCAAGTAGAAGTTGTATACTGATCATAATCATCAACCTCTATAGTTTGAGGGTGGGGGGGGGGGGGGGGGCGTAGTGTCTTTCTACATGTATCACCTAAATTGGGACATGGGTGAATTTGGAAACTGAGAAAGTTAACACCCTGTCATGTAAGGGCTTTTGAGATAATGGAAAAAGTTAGGCCTATAGTATATCAGTTACAGTTACCTTAGAGGTATTGTGTCATGCATGATGTCTGCCATGTATCAAAAATTCACTAGTATCATGCTAACCTGTCTCACTTGTTCGACCATAAGGAAATTTATCAGGGTACAAATGAATCCTTCAAGGAGAATCTGATATGTACCATTGGTTAGATCATGAAGGATATATAAGGAAATCTTGTTCTATAGGTCTCAGTGCTATGATAGCACGAACCCATGATGGATGAGACTTGAGAGTGTGAGGTATATTTACTTTCACAGTGGCCAGAAATTTTCTCAGATGAAATTTTACCACACTTGGAAGGGAAACTCATAGATGAGATTTTTTATGTTGGAGAGGTTGTAATGTCATGTATTTTTATAGAGTTATAAACTTTTATGTTACTCCTCAAAACCTCTTGTTTTATTCCAACCATTTGATATAATGGATGATGAAGTGTTCGGGAGAGTCTGAGGTGCTTCTAGATCCTGGAGGTCTAGAAAATTGGAATAATGATAGAACAATATGGTTAGTGCACAATCAGTGCTAACCATACAACTGAATTGTGCAGGTAACCCATTACATAAAGGAAACCACACAGTTTTCCTGAAACCGTTCAAGGAGATCTCTATGTCCATGTGAGGTTACAAACAACATTGATAGGGGAATTTCACAAAGATTTTGCGTGGTTATTTAAGCTGTTCAAAAAGCTCATGCGAGGGGTCCCCCTTAGGCAGTTTTAGGCACATTCTAGGCACATGTTTTGTCCAATATTGTATCTAAACCGTTTCTCCTAGTAAATGATTTGAAAATGAAAATTTTCCCATGAAATTATTTCAAATAATCTTACCCTCATTTCTCCTTGAATGGACAGAACACCCCATGCAAGATTTCTTATCCTCTTATTCACCTATGTATTTTGGTTTCTCCTCCATTTGATTTATGATTCCTTTTTCGTTGGATGCTTTTGATCCCTATTGGTAAGCTCTACACCCCTATTCAATTCATTACTATTTTATCTTCTACTCTATTATTCTATCTTGGTGAAAGATTATTTTTCCATTTTCATGTAATTTGATGATTCTTCTAAAATATCTTATTTTAGCTCAATTCATGTGTTGAAAGTGGATGAGGAGTTCACTATGAAACTATGGTACATGGTATATGTTTTTTCTCTTAGGATTCCTAATTTTATAACATTCTATGTTATTTCATGCACTAAATCTTTCATGTAATTCATCTAAATTGAAAAATAATATAATTTCAATGTTTTATCATGCTCAATATGACCCTAGTTAGCGGTCATTAATCCCTTTTGTTGATATCCATGATTTAATCCAACCCAACGGGTGTTACCTTCCTAGATAACCTGTGATTATATTCTGCCTTAAGTAGTTAATCAACCCTTAAGAGGTTTGTATCCTTATAATAAATTTTATAAATGTGAATTGAATTAAAAGTGATAGTAGGAAAATACTTTATCACCGACACCCCTTTCCATAGATTAATTTCTTCATTGAATGACAAGGTCAACATGATTTAAATTTTAAATGATATTTTGTGATAAATGAATTAAATTATGATAACTAAATCCTTAACTAATAACAAACCTAGAGAAATACTTGGATCCTTATGGAATACTTTGGATGGGCTCATCGTTATTTGTAATTACATTTTGTATATGGATTATATACATGTGAGGAGTGATACCAGTCAGACCATGTATAGGGTCACCAAGTGTATTCCTTGCCTTCTTGTGAGAGACACAAATTCACTTGGGAAGACCACTATGGACATGTTTAGTGGATATATAGTTAGACCTATTCATGAGTGATACTTGGTCCTCTGTTTGTGATACTAGAGACATTATCTGAATGATGATTTCACCATTTCAGGGGTGAAACAAGGGATTATATTCATTGATCACCTTATATGGACTCATATGTCCTTGAGTGTTTATTTCTCTTATGTTGTGATACTTGGGTTCCATGATATGGTTTTCCTTCGGTGGGCCATGATGCTATTTATTTTAATTTGTATCAATGACTTTTTATAAATTCAAGAACATAAAATTGATTAATGAAAGATCACATCCCCAAAAAAATCACAAGATTGGGAATAGACCGTATCATAATACATTATTTATAGCATCCCATTACGCCCCTTTTTAAACATGTGTAGGTTACCTCGGTTCAGATATATCTAGCTTAGAATGAAGTTGGTACTGGAGGTCAGATATCCTAGTGGAACCTGAAACATCATGTTTTATTTTTTTATTGACTTTTATTTAATATTATTAGCACAAAAATCATTTGATATTTTATATAATAGATTGATCTAGACACAGTTGGTGGGGCCCTACTATGTATATTGCATACCCTGCTTAGGCGGCCCTTGGTACCCAAGATAACATCATGATTGCAAGTATAGTTAAATGGAATAATCTAGTATTGGATAATTTATTAATAGTATTAGGATAGATTATGGAAGTAGAGGATCGATCCCATGCATGTGAAGCTAGTAGAAGATTATTTTTGGCCTTTTATATTTTGATACTATGTTGTATAAGCTTGTATCACCTGTTTCCCCCCATGCACTCATTTTTTATAGATACATAGTTATCATCATCATTTTGTATCTATTTTTATATAATCTTCCATATGTCATCTATATAGGATGGTTTATAATAATCTAATGTTATATGTCTTTTATTGCTGCTTCCACTATTTCTTATTTATTATACACCTTTTTCTCTACTCTAATCTTAAGGGAATAGTCTCCCCATGGACAATATTTAGGCCCTAACTTCTAGTTGGTAGCCTCTAGAATAAAGGGAAGAATGCATGAGGTCTTGTGGAATACCATATCAAGGCACCACAAACTGGCCCCAAGGGAGTGATGCTACAAACCTATTCAAAATAAATGGGTTCGATGATAATCTCTTTAAAAAATTATTAACTCATGGAAAAGAAACAGGTTCCATGAATATCTATTTGAATCATGATTAACGCATTGAAAAGAAACTCTTTCCATGAAAATATCTTTGAAATAGGATTAACCTAAGTAAAATAAATAGGTACCAAGACAATATCTTAAAATAATAATAATCCTTCCAATGAAAGAATAAGGATGGAATTATTTCAACATATCTATAATAGAGCATAAGTAACATCAAGAGGTGATTTCATTGATGAATGGAAATAACATAAAAAATTTAATTAAAATGTTATTTATGAAAATAATCATTCCACGTTGAGTAACATCAAAGGATTCCCTATTAGATAGAATATGTTTTTGAAAGATCACTTAGAACATTTTTTCAAGAAAATATTCTTTCCATTTTGAGAATTATTAATTAAAATAAAAAAAAATCTCAAAACATAAACAAAACATATTATTTGATAATAACCATTAAAAATTAAAAATAAATATTTAAAACATTGATTGGTCATGATAACAAGAAAAATCATTCATTTTGAAAATTTTAAAAATAAACATTTTAATCATTTTGTAAAGGGAATCAAAGTGATCCATTTGGAAAATAGTGATAAATTTAATTTCATAAAACCTTTAAAAATAATGTAAATGATCTTGAAAATAGATTTTGGAAATAATATATATTTTTAAAATAATTCATTCATTAAAATATTAGAAAACATTGATATGGTAGAGAAATATTCTCGATTTAAAATAATGATACACGATCAGTGTCACATACATACAGATTTCTCCATATTTATTCAATAAATTAGGGTGGAAATGAAATTTAAACCTATAAACCTAGTTAATAAACAAAGTATGTGAAATTATATGTGGTTCATGAAAAAATATCATATTATTTTCTTCAAAATAACTTTAAACATAAACCATCATGAAAAGAAAGGATGTTATATCATAAATCCCTTACCTCTTTAGTAACACCTCAATCATATTCCCTATGAATGTATAACATTAGATGGAATATTAAATATCATTAATATAAGGATATTAATTTTATAACATATAAAATAGAATGTATATAAACATCCTCAAATTATATTTGTGTATAACATAACAAATATCCTATAGAAGACTGTTTGTGATAAGGAACACTTATAATGATCATAACATTGAAGTGATAATTAATCAATGAATCAATTATGAATATAAAATATAAATCCTCATAAAAAAGTGTAAATATAACTTAAGATAATGAAAATTTGTTAAACAAGTAATCTTATTATTTAAATGATAATGAAGAAGTAGTATAACCCAATGAAAATAAATTTAATTATGAAATTATTTACCACTTGGTAACTTCTATATAAAAAATATTGAGATGAAATAATTAAAATTAAAACTTAAAATACCATGATGTGTGAAGGATTCATGAAATTACTTGTAAAATAGGTGGTATATATAAAATATAAAATAAATTTAGTCTATAATAATAAAATATGCATCAAGAAAAGAAAAATCCGGATGAAACCCCTTACTGCTTTGGTAATCTCTAGACAAAAAGCATCAAAAAAGATATAAACTCATATAGATTAATAAATACCAATAAATTTAACAAAATAATCAAAAAATAAATTCATGTGCATTATATACACCACACAATGAATATAATTAGTAAATTTGGTATAATTATCAAAGAAATAAATGTGAGAAAAACACACTTATCTCTAGTCCGGACATTCAATTTATGACCTCTAAATTAGGTACAATACATTATTATTAATTATTTTATTTATTTATAAATTTATCTATTTTTTATCCATTATAATTAAATCATTTATTTTATTTATTTTATTAATTCTAATTACATATTTAAATTCATAATCAGTTAAGTCCACATAGGATGTTTTGGGTATATTTAGACCATTCTTTTAAAATAGCTTTAGTATGTTGACTTTAGTAAAACGGGTCATTCTTCAATCATATCTAGAATAATAATCATGAAATAATTATAAATTTTAAACTTGATTTATAATACTAAATGAAATCCTAAAATATGGTTATGAAAAATGAACTATTTTATAATCATGGTGATGTTAGGTCGTGCGTACACATGAGTATTACTATGATATTTCAACAATCATTATAAAAATAATGTATTATTATTATTTAATTATCATCATACCATAAGTACAATATCATTTTATTAAATATACTTTTATATATGATCCTTTTTTGTGATGAAAAACTATTCACATCACTTTGTGGAAGTGGTAGTCCACACATACACACGAATAACATTATCATTTATCAGTGACTACAAAGGTAAAGACGATAATGTTATATTATATTCTAATATTGATATATATGAAATTTATATCATAACTATTTCATATATATAATATATAATAATTTAACTTTTCCTCATTACCTTTAATTTAAAGTGTTATTGAAAAATGAATTGCATCGCTTCACGAGGCGATAATCCTCCATACAAACCATTGACATTATCCATCATCGAGGGAATGGAATGTAGGAATTTATATCAGATAACATAATTATATAAGTATGATTGGGTTTAAAATATTATATTCCTCCTCCTTCTCCAATGTCCTGAAGACCTTTATTTTTTATTGATTTTTGATAATCCACCTTTCAAGGGGTGAGGTGGAACCCTTACAAGGCCCATAGGTGTAAGTATTACATAGACTGAAGGCCTTACAAGAATTAATTTTCCATAGGCTTCAAACATTACATACAACCAAGACTAACTACATGGAACTGCTCCTCCCCATCATCTTTATCATGAAATCATCTCTTCACCTTCCTATCACTGTTCAGCTAGGCTTTCCCATGCATTTAGAGGCTTGTCCTGATGGAAGAAGCTTGTTCCTTGTAGGTTGTCTGGGTTGCATCTCCACTTAAGTTGGCCTGAAGGCCTTGAGGTGGCCTGAAGGATTTACTAACCTGAAGGCCTGGGTGGCCTGAAGGCCTTAAAGGACTAAGGGACCAAATCGGTGGCCTGAAGGCCCAAACAAGAGAATATTCCCAGCTACTATAGTGCCTAATAGTGCCTACTATAGTTCCCAGTATTTTACCTACAATGGTTCTGCAAAGTTCCTACTACAGTACTACTACAATACCCATAGAAATTATCCTCCTCCTGGATTTGATCCCGGGTCACCTGGATGCATTATGGAGTCCTCACCAGCTGGGATGAGGCACATGTACATGTTTAAAATATTATATTTATACTTTAAATTCATCTATATAACCATTTTTAAGAGTTGGTGAAGGAAAATGAATTACATGAGTTTGTGAGGAGGTAGTCCGTCGTACACACATATGACGATTCCATTTCACACATGATGGAAGTGGAAATGGATCTATGTTATTTCATTAACATAATAAAATATATTTATATGGGAGATAATGGTAGTATTCTTTCAGAATTTATTAAGAATATTTTATGTAGATATAATAAGAAATAAAACAAAAACACTAGGTAAAAAATGATACATATTCTTTAGAAAACCTCATCACGTAAGCACAAAAATATTTTATAGGTTATTTTTATGATAAATAATGACTCTAGGATATGGTGAGGGAAGTAAGAAATTGATTTGGGTAGATGTTCTCCGGTATGAAATTTTTTTAGGTGTTAATGTGAGAAGAGAGTGGGTGGACTATTTTAATTGTGGGAGAGGATACAATTAAAATCTTTGAAATGAAAAAATGCTAACCAAAATTTTCACTTTCCAGAAGGCACAAATAATGATTATTATCTATAATTATATGATATAATATTAACATATTTCTATAAAACAGAATTTATAGAAGTTTTTATGTCATTTTAACACTTGTTATTTAGTTTGACCCTCCCTGATAAATTTGTTTTTACCTTAACCACTATAAATGATATTTACTATATTCCCCATTAGTTAATAAAAAAAAGTAAAACATATTATATAATTTAAATTATTCTAACTAAAAAAATTGTATCCATTTTCCAAAATCCAATTCACTGAAGTGGTGTAATTTATTTTAAAATAAACACACAAATGCGATGAAAATAAGTTTTTTCAATAAATGTATTTTCAAGAATACTGTGATTTTATGTTAAATCAATGAATATTAATCATTATTATATGAATTTTAATTCATATTTATAGACATATAATATAATAAATTAACTAATAAATTAATTATTATGGGTTTTTAATTAATTAAAAATGGAAAAATTTATGCACTTTAGAATAGTATAAAAAAATGTTTTTTTAAACCCACTAAAAAAATTATAAAAACAAATCCAGTATAATTTTGATTCGAAAGTTATTAATTGGAATAAGTATAAATTAATAATAATATTGTTATTACTCGAAATAAAATTCAAATAATAATCATACTTTTAAATAACTTTGTTTATTGAAAATAAATGATAGTTTTACAAAAATTGGTATTTTTCTTTATTCATTAAAAAATAAATATTTTCTGAAAAGTTGATAATTTTTACCCAAAGTAATCATTTATATGGTGATTTAAAAAATTAACTTCATTTTATAAGAATATTTTTCTAAAATTTATAGAAATTAATTAGTATATTTTATCCGAAAAAATAGAAATCAATTTTAAATAAAACATATTTTTGTTGAATAAAAACTTTTTACTATAATTTGAGTGATTATTTATTAATACATTTATATTTTGGTGTTATATATATATCATTAAGTAGTTAATCCTATTTAAAATTCATATATTTTTTTGGGTATTTTAATATTTTTTTTGGATGTTATATACACTATAAAACATATTGTTCTTCTTTTAAAAACTAGGAGTGTTACAATTATAAAATTGAAGTTGAGAATTTGAGTTTTAAATGGAACTAAATCATGTAATTACCCAAACTACATGTTTTCCAAAATACATAATTTTTTGAAACACATCATGGCGGGGTAGTGTTGGTTCTATTGAAGAGTTTTGAAGATCATTATGGATATTTCATAGATAAAATTGAATTATGGTTTATAAAAAATATCATTGTTTATATTTGAAAACCATTTTTTAAATAATTATTTGGGGATTTGTTTTATTGAAATCATTGTCGGTAACTAGGCATGCAGCCACACCATGGTCATGATCTTGGTAAAAAAATAATGGGTTATAAAACACTCCATCATGGTTTAATGTAGTATCAATAGATGAATTAAATGATTTATATCATGATATTTTGTAAATTTTATAGTTTTATCAATTTTGTGTTTTAGAATAAAAAGTCATGAGATAAAATTAAATTATTTGAGGTGTTGATGCAATGTTATCTTTATATTATCTCAAGAAAGATAAGCCATGATATGTATCATTTAAATCATAACATGTTTTTTCTAATACAAATTAAAATATAAACATTGGTTACCCCATTTCATAAAATATTTCCACTCATATTCTTCAAAATCTAAGGTAACAGTGATAATTTTACGTTTTGGTTTTATAAATCCTTGGTAAATATAAGATTTCTCATCTTCATGGTATCAATTATTCCTTATATAAAATTATCTTATTCATTATTTTCCCTTTCATCTATTATTCATTCTATCTCGAGTGTCTATCGTTGATCATGGTGAATGGGTATGATAAAATTTTGAAGAGAGGATAAAGAGATATTAGTTGGCTAGCACAAATTTTTGGAAGATTAAGAGTTCAAAATTTATGATTAATCCTTCTATTTATAGAATCTTTTCCAATTAAATTCAAATTATTATTTTTAAATTATATATTATTTTTCAAGTAGTATTATCATTCTTTAGTTTTTCCATGACTAAGGAGATGAAATTATCCAAAATATAAAATAAGAACATAATTAAATTTAGACATGATATGGGTCATAGTTAGTTTATATAATTTCATTATTATTATTTATAATCTTTACTGATTATTGTGAAATGAAATTTTATTATTGTTGAAGTATGTTTTAAATGATCTATATTATCATTCAATTTTTTTAATTAAGGGGGTTTTCAGGAAATAACTAATTTAGGAAAAAAATAATAAGAGATAGATGTTTTATATAATTGTAATTTTTTTGGAAGAAAATTTATTAGTATTGATAGTGGATAATTTTTTAAACTATTATTAAAGAGGAAGTTGAATATGATATATATTTGAATTTAAGGATGTAAATTAATTGAATTGTTACTTTTTATATATCATTGAAATTTATATTAAATATTTTTTTATAATGTGGTGAAGTTATATGTGTAATAATTTAATGATAGTTTCCTTTTATATCAATATGTTTATAAATAACAAATAAATTAAAAAACCCCTTGAAAATTGATTTTGGATTAATATAAATAGAGTAATATTGATTGAATAGAGTAATAAGTATTATTATAATATGTTAATAAATTGTAAATACTATGTTAATAGGAATGATTACTTATAGAATTGATTAGTGAAATTATGAAAAATTGTTAGAAATAAGGTGAGCTATAGAAAAATAAAGTTATATAAATTTTCATACAAAGATAAAAGGATAATTTTTAATAAAACATGAATTTGTGAAAACAATATTATATGTTGGTAATGGTGGGGGTGGTTTTTTGGGATTGTGGTTTCAATAGAGTTTCTGAAAATAATGTCACGTGATTAAGATGATATGATGATGGGATATTTGTAATTTTTTTGATAGGTTACGGTCCCTAGGATGGTACTTAGTCTAATATTATATAATTTTTTATTCATTTAATTCTTACAAAACAATACTTGAGTTGGGTATCCTAGGATATTCCTATAAATGGTTTTGTGTACTGATTAATCTCATATCATCCATGATGTGGGTGACTAAAATATCTAATTACTCCCCCTCCCTTGGTCCTCTATATGTACATAGTGTGATTATGTGGAAGTGGTAACAATTATGAAGGTGGTTTATTTAGTTATGGTATGGATATTTGGAGTGTGTCTTTGGTAGGAGGATGTGCTAGGTGGATATGGTTTGTGAATGTGGATTGTGGATCTGGTATAATTTTATTTTTTTTCATTGGTGGTTCATTGACATTAGTAGAAATTGCGGCTTGACGATATTTATCATTGGTTTGTGAGTGTAAATATATTATTAATTATGTGGGTATAGGGTGGAAATTTACTTATATTTTCATAATTTACTATATATTTATATTATATATATAATTTTTGAGTGTTCGTATGTATTATGGGGTTTTAGATGACCTAGGTTAGGACTGGTGTTATTTTTTCCATTCATTTAAAATTTAGTAAAACTCCACCACATTACAACAGTGTTTCAAGGTAGAAATATATTGAGAATACTATTATGTCCACCCTAATATATATATATATATATATGTTATAAATTTATAGGACTAATTAATTGATAAGTCTGAATACTACTTGCTTATGAAATAGTGGTTATTTAAGTATGATGAGCTTTTATATGTTAGAGCTATTTAATTTTGGTGTGGTATTTAGAAATTTCATTCCATTGTATTGTTTTACATTACTTGAATTATTATATTATTATTATGTTGGAACTGTTTTATTTTTGGAGTTGTTTTTGATTATATTTTTTTTTTATTTTTTGAGGAATAAAGATGGAAATTCCTCTCATATTGTTTATCATATGACCTCGATGAGAGTCTATAACCAATGTCCTAATGGAGGCTAGATGCAGGGGTCACACTCGAAATCATAATTAACAAAGCTGGGAATTTATTATATGTGGTTCATGATATACTAGTGTGAAATCTATTGTTTCTTATAGGGTACAGTTTAGAGTCAGAATTTTTAGGGACTACATAGGTTCTTTGGATAACAGTTCAATTACTCTTAGACTAGTATGTAGTCCTAGTAGACCAGATAATCACTTGAGGGACCATAATCGAAATCCAGCAAAAAAAACCCTCTATTGAATATTATTAAGGGTTTACATATTTTAGGGAAAATCCCTATGTATAGTACATGATTCAAAAGAATTTATGTTTATTTTTTGATTTTAAGAAGGTTTATTTAGAATTAAAATAATAATAATAATAAGAGAAGTATGTTAAATGATATTTATATCCTTTATTTTTTATTTTATTTTTTATAAATAGACTTCACTAGTTGATGATGACCTTGAATAGTTTATTTTATTAATTTTCAGCATGATGCTCCAATAGATTATTTATAGGTTTATTCTGAAGTGAATGATTTCTAGAAGAATAATTTTTATAGTAATAATGGGCGATTTTACTAGGTTATATGAGATACGTACTTAATATTGATATTAGGAGGTAATGAGAGGTGATTCATATCACTTTTGAGTTGATCTACATAAGTAAATTTCATTATATCATATTATCATCTACCTTATAGAGAGGTATAACCAAGGGGCGGGGGACTCCGTTCATTGGTGATTATGATAAGTTATAAGACATGTGAGGGAAATTTCAAGACAAATTTTGAAAAAAAATGTATTAGATAATTACAGTTTCATGTTTGTAAGATTATCTCACCATATCATAGGGAATATATAAGATGTGGCATTTTTGAGTGAGGCTCGAGAACCCTATGCTTTATTCCATTCTAATACTACCATATGAGTAGGTGATTGTAATGAATTTTGGGGATGTATTTAACTAAGTGAAACCCTATCAAGTTAATACAATTATGTCTCCAATATATACTGAGTTATTGATTAAAGCTATATTAATATAAAAATGTAATAAATAACATAATTTCCTTGAGAAGGAATTCATTAGAACATTTTAAGAGGGAAGTTATAGAAAGAGGTTCTCATTTCATGGGGCATTGAATATTCTGACCTATGAGGAGTTTCTCTCCACCTTCCTACTTCAATTTTAAGGGATATGGTAATTCTTAATCATAAAACCAAAAATAGACATCAGATACTATTTATATATAGGTGGAAGATATTGACTGTTCTTATACCAAGTCTTCATATGTATCCAGTGAGTGTCCAACATTCTATTTCAGGACCAACCTCTACAGAAGCTGCAAAAAACACCTTATAAGAATTATGTAAGACCTATATAGATATATTTTCATATATATAGGATGTATTGGGTACATATGTTACCCATGATTTTCAACATCTTACAGAACCATGGGTTGACAATGGATTTGATGGTGAAAAATATTTGGGGATGTGATATAGGGGAGTAGGGTATAGATAGATATATTCTATGTTGATTATATTATTAGGTGTATTTGTGATAAATTTACGTTTCATTTTTCTCTATTATATACTAATGTTTTACTTTTAATGATTCAATCAGATCTCAACACATTATTTTTAATACCTTAGTCCTACCATAGTTAATAAATGTGGATGACATTTTTATACTCATGGTGTTATTTAAGGCATTTGACATTCAATATAGTTTCTTAGAGGTGATTTGATGCTCTGAGAAAGTTATGGGTCATCATTAATCAATAATATGGATTTTAATAAATTAATTAAAACTAAATAGTGTCATCATTATCAGCGTTGATTGGTTTTACAACTTTCATAGTATTAAAAACTTATATTGTATTAGAGTGATTTTCTTAGATAATAATAGAGATAATATAATATTTTTTAATCAACAAGTATTATTAGATGGATTATAGACACATTGATCCCATTATATCAAAAATATTAATATTGATTCTTCATTTCATGGAAGTTAATGCTAAGGAATTTTGTAGGGTTATATAATATTTTTCTAACATATTTTAAAAAGTGATTGTCACACTACCCCCAGAACATGAGATAATGTTTGGGATAGAGTTATAGTTTGAGATATTTTCATTTTTATGTATCCTTAAAATATGGTTCCTATAGATATTGATGGGTTATGGATTCATATATGTCATGACCTAACCCTTGTGGTCCATGAACCTAATCATCAAACTTGATAAGTCTCCTATAATACCTTCCTTGCGTTCCTAGAAAACCAAATTTTATTACTCGTCAAGTTCACTTATCATACTAATGACTTTCCCTGAAGTATAATACATGTTCTATAAATGTTATCTTTCATCATTAACGAACACCCTATCAAACATCCAATGATATCACCCATTTTAAAAATTCTCCAGACCAAACACACTTAACTTTGGAAGTATAATCAGGTAGGCTCCCAAGAAGAATGTGTCACCTTATTGACAGGGGTAATAACATTTAATCTTTTCACTCTCACTTATCTAAGTGTGATACACTCTCTAAACCTTTTAATAATATAATCCTTATTATGGGTATCATACCTCAAACCTAGGAAGTACCACTCTAGTTTTGGCTGGTTGGGGCACTAATACCTTTTTGTAATGCCCAAACCCAAATCACCAGGACTAGGCTATTGTTCTTCAAGACCTAATACACACCTCCCTATATAAAAGAGGATACTGACTATAGGTGAGGGAATAAGAGTAATTGTGGTGAGACTATACCCTTAATAAAAACTACAATCATATTATACAGTAGCTCAAAAATAAAAAAAATAAACAATAGAGAAAATAAAAAATAAATAACATGAAAATAAACCCATGTTATAAATATATAACAAAAAATATATAGTACAATAAGTTAATAGGTTCCAATAAGTTATACAACTATAATTGAACAACAAGGAAAAATTAATAATAGGCGTCTCTATATAGGTTTTCAATGATTTTTTTGAAATCGCCTTGACTAATTTTATCCTTTGGTATAGCTAAGGCCACTTCCATTGTCTTAAAAATATGCCAAATGAGTCTACAAACATACCAAGATTCGCATCCAGAGTGTGAGTAAAAAACCTTGTAGGACAAAAAAAATTCATCCTTAACATAATTTTAAAAATATATAAAAAATTTGTTCAATGAAAATAAGTAAATTCATAAGAAAACAAACATATAATATGTCATAATGTATTAACCGAGCTTCCATGTTCCACGGATCTACCTACTTTGGCTCCATGTTGAAATGAAAATAAAATGTATTCATTTCATAACATATATTATGTGATGTGGTCTACACATCATCTTGAAATATTCTATCAACTATCCTATAATCAAATTCCACTATTAAAGAAAAATTTAATTCCCATATTTGAATAGAAATTCATGGTTCCCACATGTCACTCCAATTAATAACTCCGTGGAATACCATAATATCACATGTTAACGAAATTTTCAGCTCTAGTGAAATCCACATTCACACATATCAAATAAATATATAGCTCTAGGGAAATAAACTTTATATAAATTCATCTCCTAATGTGAAATCACAACCTTAAAATAATAATGGTGACACTCACCCTCTATGGATCCAATTATAAGAGCTAAACCAACCTGGTACCTTGACCCCAACCATAAATAAAATGTAAATTCATCTAGAAAAATTCCATAAAATAGAAGGTAGTAAGCATGTCATATCAAATAGGGGTCTCATGGGCCACACACACACCCATAGGTGAATCATATCAATATAGGGTCTCATAGGCCACACACACCCCCATAATAAAATCACAATATATAAATTTTTATAAAGGGTATCAAATGGTCATGATGTCTTACCTCAATTGAATTGATTACTACCACCAATGATTACAATAAGGATTAATCTTATACAATAATGACCCCTAAAATAGTCCAAAATTCAACACATAAGGATTCAAAAATCAATATCTAAGAAGAAGGAAATTATAAAACTAGAAATAAATTAGTCTTACCCAATGAGAACTTCATTACCCATGGATCTAAATGCAATAAATAGAAAGAAATTGATCCCCAATTTTTCTCATCATTGATCCTTAAATGATCTAATAATTATCCATTAGATAATATAGGTATCCATATATCTATCTTTAACAACGTAGATCTATGATTCATCCCATGATAAATATGATTTCAATGTTAGAATATCTTGGTCATTCCTTACAGAATCCACCATATCGATATGATCTTCAAGAAATAAAAAGAGTATGAGAAGGGAGAAAAATTCTTCAAAAGATATCCTCTCCATTAATTCCAGTTGAAGGATGGTCGAGATTTTTGAGGAAGATATTAAAATGAGTCCATTTAGTGACAATTCAGGGTCTCAAATGATTAAAATCTAGACCTGGTCCACCGATGTCTGTGGATAGCCCCACCTAGCAGGTAGCTCCAAAAAGAGCATGGGGATACTACCTATACCACAATATACCTGGTGGAAATACACTAGTTTTTCCAATGGGTAATATCATGTGGAGTGAAATTACGTTAACCATAAAATTATAGAAGACCCATGGGGTTAGTTAACCATGTTCCTGGAATGGGGATGTAGGTTATATAAAAATGGTATCAGAGATTGGGATTATTTTTCAATTATCTAACTATTTAAGAATGGTATATAGAAGATATGATTTTATCTTCACATAGTATGTAACTGATTCATGGGAGTATCTGACCCATGTACCAGCAAGAGTCTATGCAGTCAAGGGTGTGATTTTAATTTTGGTGTTTAATTTTACTATTTACATATTTCACCTCATGTGATTCATATGATTTTTTTATTTATAATTATTGGGATTTTCTATTTTCTTAATTATCCAGAGTGATTGAGTTCATACATCATGGATTGGAACATAGGTTCACATGGAATAAACATGTTTACATATATTCAAATATATAAATATTAATTAAATACGAGTAAAAATACATTTGGTGTTCCCTAATACAACACTTATGGAATTTAATCTATTTAACATTAGAATGTTATAATATTGTTGTGAATAAATGTTTTTGACTAATGTATATTCATTGGAATAAATTACATGATAATTGAATGGGATGAAAGTATTTTTTTAATTTATTACCATGGTTTTTAGTTATTGTTTGAGACCTTTTAAAAGCTTTTATTGGAGAAAATTATTTTGTCATAAAATTGATTTAAATGGATTTCAAGAGATTGTATGTTTTAAAGGGATTATCAAATTTTTAGTGATGACGTAAATTTAAAATTTCTCATGTTGAAATGGAATTTAAAAATTTAACGGTTTTTTCCCTTAATTGTGTAACAAACAAACCATGGACATACATCCATCATATTCTTGAGACATCCCGCCAAATAATCAAGGAGAATCCTTGATCCCCTAGGCTAACGAATAGCATCCAAGGTATGAAACTTAAAAATTCATTATTGATTCACAAGAAAAATCCTATTAAAATATCAAAAAATGGCATAAAAATAAATAAAAAATACAATCCTATAAACAACTCATATAAAAAATAATTTAATAAAAGATTAAGAAAACTTTAATGAAAAATAAAATAAAATAAAATAAAATAACAAAGAGGATGATACAAAAAACTAAATATAATGGGTTCAAGGAAACTGAAGGATCGATAACCATCTCAATGTGACTCATAAGTCACCACCACAATCCCAACAAACATCCAATTCCCAAGGAAGACAACACTAGAAACCAACATATAAGAAATGACCTGAAGAAAACTTCACAAACATGAAGACTATATAAAATCCAATGTGATTATATAAGGTTTGAGAAGAATAAAGTAGAATACCACAATTATAAATCATTGATTTTATAAAATAAATGGAAAATGAAAGGAGTCTACATGTCATGATTTTCTAGCCTTGAGTCCTTTCTTGCAGAGGGAACCAATATTGTTCACATAGATTCCCTTGATCTCCACTACTTTAGACCCCCTGACACCCCTTTTGTGGTTTTGTTACCCTCTGGACCAGTGTTTCTGTACTATTTTACTTTTTACATGATCAATAAAAATGTTTTGTTGGAAATTTTCAAAGCAAGTCATACAAAATAGGTTTTCATTTTCTTTTCATGATATAAGAATAAACCGAAAACCCAACATGAAATTCTTACATAACATATTTTATAAAACATAAAAAATAATTTTTTACCAAATCCATGCATATTAAAAACCAACAAACCATTTATATTTAAAACCCCACACTTCCGGAAATAAACACAGTAAATTGTTAAGAAATTTCAAAAGAATTCCATCCAAGAAACCTCTTGAAAATAATATCTCCCATTTCATTTAAAATATTTCCCACACCCAATTAAAAGGTAATAAATGAAACATTGGAAGAAATATATAAATCAAAACCATAATATGACACAAATAATTCTATTAAACAATAGGAATTAAACTAGTCTACAACATGACTAAACTAGAATATGATCACATCATCAAGAAAGTGTTGGAGTTGGTGGCCTATAACCAACTACTTTGCACTTTATTCATTAATAAATTCCTTATCAAATCTTGATTGTTCTTCTACATGATAATGCATTTGATAATGTCCTAAGGAAAACTATTTCATTAATGGGTCATAGCTTATCCCCGCTATGATGAGAACCCGGAAGTGCCATAACAATATTCTTGAATATATGTTCTATGGCTAGATGATATTATTTGAGGGACACAAATAATACAGGTCATTAGGGGCGAGGAATCATAAAACATTGAGTCACCTTCCCATGGTGTGCACCCCTTGGTAATATCCAGGAGGATATTATGAGAATGAGACCCACCAGTAGGAAATCCACATTTCATAGTGTCATTGGATGTTCCTCTCAGCGGACGTGTGTATTGGTCCTTAGACTTTAAGATTGTTATTAATGGGTATTACAACTCACACACTTAGATGTATTGATGAAAACTATGATGACACACTGTTCGCATTGAGGTAGGATATGTTGGGTGCGTCATGAGTAATACTGCATTAATAGATAATGCGAGAAAGGATTTGTCCCTTCTGTTCCATAACAGAAGTAGATATCTTAGTCCCTTTTATGGAATTGATATAGCCTAAATAAATCCATGGCCATGGTAAGTTATGGGTGAGTTCAATTCCGGGAAGTCAAAGAAAGAATAATCGAGCACATGGGTTGATGACACTAGCATACAACCTTATTGATTGGAGATATTGAGACAATGGGATTATATTACCCGGTAAGCGTTCGTAGGAGGTGACACGTCATTGTTGTGTTAACTTATTTCTCAATGGGTGCCTTGGCGTGTTGCTAGATTCTAACCTTGGACTTTAGGCAGGCTCCACCTAATGCCACTGAGAAAGAGGCCTAGAGGGTCACACACTATGCGTGTCCTTGTATCTCAGTTAAATAATAATTTAACAAGTTAAATAAATATTATTCCCAACTATGGTTAAATAATTATTTTAGGATGCCTGATCTCATTTATTTCAACACTAGTTATTCGAGAGAATATATTGTGGGTGAAATAATATATATATTTATTAGTGAGTAATGTAGTTAAATTTATTTAAGAAATAAATATCCATTACTCAAGGTTTAATAAATATGGTATATGAAATAAATAAAATGGAAAAATAAAAGTACACGCCATGTATATTTATATACACGCCGTGTAGTTTGTTGTTTTGGGAATCATGAGAAAAATATTGATTATTTAATTAAATGATATTAAATGTAATATGTTGGGAGCATGTCAAGTAATAATGATGGTCAACTATCTTTATTAAGACATGGGGTATTACTAAGAATTAAATAAAATGATTAAATGCTTTCGGGAAATTAATTAATTTTCTTATTCTAAATATTATAATCCCAAATTACATTATTCTCATTGAGGAGAGCCATTTTGTTGTGCACAACGGATCTGGAAATACTCTCAAGCCAAGAGAGAATTCCCTTTCCACCAAGAATGCTTTCAAATTACGAAAGAAGGATCCTCCACCGGATCAAGGCGGTTGAAGGAGGACATCCCAAGTGAAGGATCTTCTGCGCTAGCACCCGGAGATCCCTTTGGAGACGTCCAGAGATACGTGGAGCACGTGTGGATCACCGCTAGAGGAATCCTATGCTTGGATTCTTCAACGCAACGATGGATCACAGGATCGTGACCAGAGACTCCAACGAAGAAAGAATTCCATTGAGGTAATTCTTATGAATTAATTAAATTAATTATAATCAACATATGATGATCCTATCTCAAGGGTTCCGGGACTCTTCATTTATTTTTCATTCTTCATTCTATTCTGAAGATTCGGCGTTTTATATCGTGATGGATCTCAGATTGAATGTTGTTTAACATTAAAATTAACGTTGGGCTAACCCACCAATGCTCTTCCGCTGCACCCAGAACCTATAAGTGGTATCAGAGCGGTCATATCGTTGATTATAATTATTTATTTTTTCGTTGGTAATTTACGCATTTAATAATTTAGTTATTTCAATTTGAGTTTAATCGTTCTAGAAATATAAATATCGAGATCTATTCCTCCTCCCTCGTTTCTCGTTCACCTCACAGAAACTAATTTTTCTTTTAATTTTGATTAAAATAAAATAGAGGAACTCATCCGGAGGAGCCAAACGTTTCTGGCCGTATAACACCAGAATACACAGCGTGTATTCGGAAGTACACGATGTGTAGTATAGGTTCAATGCATTGACTGATCTGCCAAATCAGGCTGTGTATTAGATTATTTCTATGAATTTAAGACACCGTGTGTTGACCAGAAATAGGTAGCACATGGTTTTCGGAATACACGCTGTGTGGTCCAATAAACACGGCGTGTAGTCCCTTCGGGTTAGGGTTGGGCCATGTACTCCGTACATGGCCTGCCCGGTTGGAGACCGTGTAATGCGGAAACTACACGACATGTGTCCCACTGTACACGCCGTGTACTCCGAAAATTTATGAAGTACATTAACACACCCTGTCCCCGGGTGTGTACTTCGGATGGACGGTGAAGAAAAGTACACGCCGTGTAGTCGGAACTTCACACTGTGTACTCACCCAAATTATGAAAATTTATTAAAATTTATTATTATATTATACAAACCCTGGAGATGTGTACCATGGTGCAGGCGTAAAGCTGAGGCACGACACGTGATAAGTGTTTTTAATATATGTGTTTAATTTAACATCTGCGTAATTAATGGGAATTCACCGGGTTGCCTCCATGGTACAAGTTACGTGCAAGGATAATTTTAAATGAATTTATTTGTTTAAAATTATGATGGATGAGAATCTCAAGGAAATTCAGAAAAAAGATTTAAGATAAAAGGATTTATTAATTAAAGATAATTAATTGATTCAAGCGTGATTTATCTTAAACAATAACGATTAAATAATTTAATGCTAGTTTTATTTATGCGTAAATATCGTTGCATGTATGGATGATCATGAGCTAGACCGAGACCTTTGTATGTGAATGGTTTCTTTTAATTTATTTATTTAAATTAATTTTTTTGGCCTACGAGCCATCTCCTCATTAATATGTAGGGCCTGTGCGCCCAAAGATTCTTTTATGTAAAAACCCCTTTTACCCCTCACCTGCGTGTGAGATAAATGCATATGTAATGGATGGATCTCCCAAGAAAGTAGAGGTGGCTCAAGTCAGGAGCCAAGGTGAAACCAATCCAAGGAGATACAAAGGTGGATAGGTGGAAAGCTATAAACACAAACCTGAAAGGTTCAAGGTGTTTCTCCCATAGGTCTTGGGTTAGTTTATCAACCGCTAGATAAAATAACCAATAGAAAATCTCCTGATCATACCATTTATTTTATTTCTGTCAGTTGCATGGTTTATTTATTGTGGGTGTGTTGTCATGATCACACAATTAATGAATTAAACGAGCATTCAAGATGGAACTAAAATAAAATCGGCTTATACGTAAATATTATCTTTGACATGGTTAATCACTTAAGTATATCCCACTTAATATTAACAAGAATGTAATCAAAGATAATAAAATAGAAATTTACGTAGAAGGATAAAATCCCTCAAAATAAATTTAAGTCGGCATAGCCTTCCATAATCTTGGTTAGAATCGAACCATAGTTCAAAGTGTGTTACCAACCCTAGTTGGGGTGCTTTCAATTATCGGGGAATTCTAATTCAAGGTTTTGGGTTGACTTGACTTGGTTCGCATCAAGGGTTGAATACCACAGTAGGACTTGGTGTGACCAAGATGCAAAGGTTGAGGAAATCCAAAAAGGATTTCAGGATTGGGGAGTCCACTCAGCGGATCAAGGAGCTGTGAGTTAATGCAATTGGAATTTGGAATGCCTAACTAAAACCCTTCATGTTGCTTGACCAACCCTAGTTGGGGTAATGCGAAGAGAAATATAGATCCTTGCCACTAGAATATTCACACAACAAAATATTCCGAAGTCAATGGTGAGGGCTATTGGATTTAGATAAAATAATGGGAGACTAATAAGTATTAATTTATTTATTTGTCTCATTTTTTGTAATAAAGTACTAAACCATTGCTCATATTAATTTGTAGAAACATCAAGAAAATGACTTCAATCATATCATTGCGCACCATACTCGAAAAATAAAACCTTCTCACCGGCACCAATTTCCAAGAGTGGCAGAGGCGTTTACGCGTCGTCCTTCACCACGAAAGGAAATTGTATGTGCTAGAAGAGCCTTTTCCAGTTGCTCCTAGGAAAGAGGATACTGATGAGGAATTATCTCTCTACATGAAACATATGGATGATGCCACAGATGTCCAGTGTTTCATGCTATCAGCCATGTCTAATGAGCTCTTGAAGAAACATGAAAACATGGACACATATAGCAAGATGTCTCACCTTAAAGATCTCTACCAGGAGAATGCGAGATAGGAGAGGTATGAGATCTCCAATGCTTTGTTTACCACGAATCATGGAGAGTCTGTTCCAGCTGGTCCTCATGTAGTCAAGCTTATTGGCTACATTGAATTCCTGGACATCTTAGGGATTAAATTCCCAGATGAGTTGCGTACAGATCTCATCCTATCATCACTGCCCAAGACCTTCTCTATCTTCATTGTCAACTATAATATGAGTATCAATGAGAAGAGTCTATTGGAGATTATGACCTTGATTATCCAGGTAGATAAGGACATAGGGCATGACAAACCCGCGGTCCTTATGGTGAACAAGAAAAGGAAGGACAAGGCAAAAGGGCCAAAGACTTATAAATGGTATGAAGCCCCCGAGAACCGTCCCTCCAAGAAGGGGATGATCTAGAGGAAGGTGAAGGAACGGGAGGAGGTTTTTTTGCATGTGGAAAACAGGGCCACTAGAAGAGGAACTGCACCCAGAATAGTGGGGATGCTAAAGGTGCGTTCGTTATCAAGTGAAATCTTTCTATTTCTACACATTGGGTATTAGATACATCTTGTGGGGATCACATCTGTATTCAAATGTATAAACCAAGTAGATTTAAAAAGATCTCCAGAGGAGAGGTGGATCTTCGAACTGCCAATGGCGTAAGGATGGCTCTGTTGGCTATTGGCGACTATCACCTCTCGTTGCCAACTAGCATGATTTTGGTTTTACAAAACTGTTATTTTGTGCCTAGTGTTACTAAGAACATAATTTATGTATCTTGTTTGGATATGGATGGATTTATTTTCAAGTTTGGAAATAAGGGTTGTATCCTTTATAAGAACAACATATGTTATGGTATGGAACATTTGAATAATGGTTTTTATGTTTTAAATTACGAAAACCAAGTGGTGGTAATCGATAACGAAACAAACTCACATGACTCATACATCACCCAGTTATGGCATCACCACCTTGGTCATGTGAATGAGAAGAACATGGAAAAGATCTTCCAAGATGGATATTTAGACTCTACTAAGCTAAAACCACTTGATAGATGTCACACTTGTTTATAAGGAAAAATGACCAAGCCACATTTTGGTGGACAAGGTGAAAGGGCCACAGAGCTTCTAGGATTGGTACACATGGATGTATGTGGACCATTTCTAGTCGAATCAAGAGGTGGATATTCTTACTTCATTACTTTTACAGATGATTTGAGTAGATATTTCTATGTCTACTTAATGAGGTATATGTCAGAAGCCTTAGAGAAATTTAAGGTGTTCAAGAATGAAGTAGAGAATTAGCTTGGTAAGAAGATAAAAAATCATCGATCGGATCGAGGTGGAGAATATCTGAACCAAGAGATCATCGATCTTCTATGGGAGTCTGGGATTCTATCTCAGCTCACTCCACCTTATACACCACAGTGGAATGGTGTTAGTGAAAGGAGGAACCACACCTTGTTGGACATGGTGAGTTCAATGATGAGTCATGCAGATCTTCCATTATCCTTTTGGGGATATGCATTAAAAACTGCAACATACTCATTAAACTGAGTACCAACTAAGGTGGAAAATGGAATTCCATCAGAGTTATGGAATGGAAGGAAACCCACTTTGTCGCACACAGCTATATGGGGATGCAGGGCGTTTGTTAAGGCCTTCTCAGGAAACAAACTATCACCCCAGGGCATGAAGTGTATCTTTATAGGATATCCCAATGAAACGAAAGGATATTACCTATATAACCCTCAAGACAAGAATGTGACTATCGCCAGACAAGCCGTCTTTCTTGAGAGGGAGCACATCCTCAAGAAGGATAGTGGGAGCAAGATTGACTTCGACGAAGTTCATGCTCAAGATACATAGGAGTTGGTACAGGAACAAGCTCCACATGTCCCTGTGGAAGAGGTTCCAGAAACATAAGTACTGTATAGGAGCTCAAGAGAGGTAAGGGAACCAGAGAGATTTGGTTTCCTAGTCACTGAGGATGGTGAATCATTATTGTTGGACAATGATGAACCTCTATCCTACAAGGAAGCAGTAGAAAGCTCAGAAGCTGCAAGACGGCTAGAAGCTATGAATTCTGAGATGGATTCCATGTATCAGAACCAATTTTGGGTTCTAGTCGATGAGCCAGTTGATGTAAAGCATG
Source organism: Viscum album (assembly GCA_963277665.1). Lineage (NCBI taxonomy): Eukaryota > Viridiplantae > Streptophyta > Magnoliopsida > Santalales > Viscaceae > Viscum > Viscum album. Next base: position 476,346,990 of record OY728123.1, read on the forward strand.
GTGGATGCAAATGTGTATTCAATAGAAATCTGGACATGGAATGTCAAGTTAGCACCTATAAAGCAAGGCTAGTGGCTAAAAGATTCAGACAACGTCAAGGAATTGACTATGATGAAACCTTCTCTCCATTTTCCATGTTTAAATCCATAAGAATCATACATGCCATAGCAGCTTACCATGACTATAAGATTTGGAAGATGGATGTCAAAACAACATTCCTTAACGTGAACCTTCAGGAAGATGACTATATGACATAACCAGAAGGCTTTGTGACACCAGGTGAAGCCAAACAGGTTTTCTAGTTGTAGAAATCCATTTATGGATTGATGCAAGAATCCAGATCATGGAACATTCGATTTTATGAAGCCATAAAGGAATTTGGTTTCATATAGAACGAATGTGATCCATGTGTTTATAAGCGGTTTAATGGGAGTGCGGTCGTCATTCTAGTGGTATATGTTGATGACATATTGCTTATTGGAAACGCCGTACCAGCCTTACAGTCAGTTAAGGACTGGTTGAACAACTGTTTCTCCATGAAGGACTTATGAGAAGCAGCCTACATTATAGGGATCAAGATAATTCATGATAGATCCAAGAGGCTTCTTGGACTAAGTCAGGGTACATACATTGACCAGATACTAAAGGGATTTAGTATGGAAAAAATCCAATAGGGGATTGGTTCCAGTGTTACATGGCTTACATCTTTCTAAGAAAATGTGTCCCCAGACACAACAGGAGAAAGATAGGATGAGTAAGATCCCATACGCTTCGGCTATACTATCCGTCATGTATGCCATGTTATATACCAGGCTTGATGTTGACTATGGATTAAGCATGGTAGGCAGATATTAAGCAGATCCAAGAGAACAACATTGGACTGCTTTTAAGACTATCCTTAAGTATTTGAGAAGAACTAAGGATATGTTCCTGGTGTATGGAGGGGATGAGGAGATTTTCATCAGAGGGTATGCTGATGTTGGTTTTCAGACAGATCAGAATGATCTGAAGTCGCAATCTAGATATGTTTTTTTGTCTTAATAGAGGAGTTATGAGCTGGAAGATTTCAAAGTAGCTAGTTGTCGCCAATTCTACAGTGGAGTCCGAGTATATAGCGGCTTCTGATGCAGCCAAGGAAGCCGTCTAGATTCGGAACACTGTCCAGGAGCTTGATGTGGTGCCTAGCAGTAAAGATCTCATTACATTGTATTGTGAGAATACTACAGCGGTGGATCTTGCAAAAGAACCAAGCTCACATCGACAGACAAAACACATACTCCGGAAGTATCACCTCTTGAGGGATTTCTATCAAAGGGGTGAAGTTGCAGTGAGCAGAGTGTCTACAGAAGAGGACATGGAGGACCCCATGACTAAAGGCCTATCTCATCTGAAGCATGAATATCATGTGAGAGCTAGTTGGTTAAAGGTTGTTAGCAGTTGGCTCTAGTCCAAGTGGGAGTCTGTTGGAGTTGGTGGCCGAGAACCAAATACTTTGTTCTTTATTCATTAATAAATTCCTTATCACATCTTGATTTTTCTTCTGTGTGACAATGCATGTGATAATGTCCTAAGGACAGTTGTTGCATTAATGGGTCATAGCGGATCCCTGCTATGATGAGAACCCGGAAGTTCCATAACACTATTCTTGAATATATTTTCTATGGCCGGATGATATTATTTGAGGGACACAAATAATATAGGTCATTAGGGGTGAGGACTCATAGAACATTGAGGCACCTTCTCATGGTGTGCGCCCTTGGTAATATCCAGGAGGATATTATGAGAACGAGACCCTCCAGCAGGAAATCCACATTTCATAGTGTCATTGGAGGTTCCTATCTCTGGATGTGTGTATTGGTCCTTAGACTTTAAGATTATTATTAATGGGTATTACAACTCGCTCACTTAGATGTATTGACGAAAACTATGATGGCACACTGTTCGTAGCGAGTTAGGATACATTGGGTGCATCACAAGTAATACTGCATTAATAGATAATGCGAGAAAGGATTTGTCCCTTCTGTTCCATAATGGAAGTAGATATCTCAGGCCCTTTGATAGAATTGATATAGCCTAAATAAATCAATGTCCATGGTAAGGTATGGGTGAGTTCAATTCCGGGAAGTCAAAGAAAGAATAATCGAGCACATGGTATGATGGAACTAGCATGCAACCCGCTTGATTGGAGATATGGTGACAAAGGGATTATATTACACGGTAAGCGTTCGTAGGAGGTGACACGTCATTGCGGCGTTAACTTCTTTCTCTATGGGTGCCTTGGCGTGTTGCTAGACGATAACCTTGGACTTTAGGCAGGCTCCGCCTAATGCCACTGAGAATGAGGCCTAGAGGGTCACACACTAAGTGTGTCCATGTATCTCAGTTAAATATTATTTTAACAAGTTAAATAAATATAATTCCCGAATGTGGTCTAAAAATTATTTAAGGATCCCTGATAAAATTTATTTCGACACTAGTTATTCGAGAGAATATATTGTGGGTGAAATAATATATATATTTATTAGCGAGTAATGCAGTTACATTTATTTAAGAAATAAATAGCCATTACTCAAGGTCTAATAAATATGGTGGAGGAAATAAATAAAATGGAAAAATAAAAGTACACGCTGTGTAGATTGTTTTTTCGGGATTCGTGAGAAAAATATTGTTTATTTAATTAAATGTTATTAAATGTAATAGTATGGGTGCATGTCAAGTAATAATTATGGTCAACTGTCATTATTAATACATGGTGTATTACTAATAATTAAATGAAATAATTAAATGATTTTGGGCATTTAATTAATTTTATTATTCTAAGTATTAGAATCCCAAATTACATTATTCTCATTGAGGAGAGCCATTTTGTTGTGCACACCAGATCTGGAAATACTCTCAAGACAATTGAGAATTCCCTTTCCACCAGGAACACTTTCAAGTTACGAAAGCAAGATACTCCACCGGATCAAGGCTGTTGAAGGTGGACACCGCAAGCGAAGGCTCTTCCACACTAGCACCTGGAGAACCCTTCGGCGATGTCCAGAGATACGCAGAGCACATGTGGATCACCGCTAGAGGAATCCTGTACTTGGATTCTACAATGCAAATACGTATCACAGGATCTTGACTGGAGACTCCAACGATGAAAGAATTCCATCGAGGTAATTATTAGGAATTAATTAAATTAATTATAATCAACATATGATGATCCTATCTCAAGGGTTCTGGTACTCTTCTTTTAGTTTTCATTCTTTGTTCTATTCCGATGATTCGGCATTTTATATCGTGACAGATCTCGGATTGAACATTGTTTAACGTTAAAATTAAAGTTGGGCTAACCCACCAACGCGCTTCCGCTGCGCTCGGAACCTACAGAAAGTCCATCCAAGAAGTAAAAAATAAACAAGCCAATATATACACAAAGAAAATAACATATATATTTATAATGAGTCATTACCATGATGAATAATTTTAAAAGACAAGTCACAAATAGTTGGACCTACTTCTATCTCATTAATGGTCACACATCTGTCAACTGAATGACCCTAAGTTGCCTCCTTGATGAAAATCCTCATAGCCAAGAATTTCTAATTCAAAGGGGGTTATCCTTTGGAAATATTGTACTATCCAAACAATTCCCCACAACCTAGCACTAAGTTTAATTGGTTTAGCATTGGAATAATAATAAAGATGGGCTGTGAGAAAACAATTTCATAAAATAAAAATAAAAACTACCCTAAGGATAACACCATAATCACATCCATCTTGTCATGACCCATCCCCTGAGGCCCATACCACGACTCCCCCAAGCCTGCCTTCTATAGGCCAGGGGATGGCGACTAGCACCGAAAGGCGTATTCCCTAAAGCTGGGAAGGCAATGCCTTTATAACCTGTAAACACATGCAAGTAAGCACATAGTAAGATAAAAACTCAAGTAAACTAAATAGTAAACAGAGTGAGTACAATAAGTAAAAGGGGCTAGAATACAAGCCCAACTGGAAAGTAAAAGAATATGAAAGTACAAGTAAACTGAAACATCTCCTATGATAACCCACTAAGGATCCTACCTAATGGGTCGGTACAACTCTCAAATGGTCGTCTCTGCAGTACTCCTCATCTAGAGTCAGCCTATGAGCTACCTCCAATCCTGGTACTCTCATCCTCAGTCAGCGTTGTCCATCATCTGCACCAAAAACAGTGAGGTGTGGGCATAACATGTGTAGGGGTGAGTATAATAATACTCAATAGGGACCCTAAGACCCTCATGGTCTCACAAAATCCACAAAGGATAAACCACAAAGCATGAAATCAACTGAAAACCCTACTTAGGTATATGCCCACACATATACCTAAGTTATCAAGTAAACCCATCTCAATCATGAGGAAACACAGGGTCCAACCCAAAATCCCAAAGCTCAACTATTACACAAAGGAAGGAAAACCACAAAGTTTTGTACCACATAGGTATAGACTCAGCTCACACCAGTTATATTTTAGGTACAATAGTAGTGATGATTAGATGTAACAATTAATTAATCTTACTCTGTTAAAAGGCAGACCCACAAAGGATCCTAAATCATCGTCCGACCCACATAGGATTGTAGTACATCATTAGAACCACACTGGATCCTAGTAAATTTTCAGTACATTGTCATACCCACACAGGATCCTTGTACAACATCAATACGTCATCAGACCCACACTGGATCCTAGTACAACATCGGTACATCGTCAGACCCACACAAGATCCTAGTATAGCCTTAGCACGTCATCAGACCCACACATGATCCTATTACAGTAGACCCACACAGTAACCTAGAGTAGTCCCACATGTATTCTTAGTGCGTATCCATGTGTGATCCTCAATTACAGACCCACGAATGATCTCTTCCTCATGATACAACCAGCTACAGGGTTCCCGAACTAAGCTTGGTCATCTCAGGGAGAGTCTACTCCTCAAGGAACTAGTCGATGCTACAACTGTAATGAAGTCCCACCAAGAAGTGTCCCAAAGGTCAGCCATGTAATACGGGTCTCAACGCAACCGACGATGCGTCAATCGAATGCCCGATCTATAAGTTAGTAGCCTTTTAGTTCCAAGGGCCTAGTTGGATTCATGTTCAATCCAACCTGACCATGCCAAAAATTTATCCAAATCTCAAGTGAGGTATACCAAAAGTAAGGGCTCATTCCAAGGTTTCTGACTCCATAGACGATTCATCAAACGGATGCTCGGTGCCAATGTTATGGCCTAAAGAGCGTTATCGGGTCGAGGATGGTCCTGGTCCGGTCAGACCCGACCGGACCGACCGGAACTGGCCCGCTGGGTCCGACCTGAACCACAATGGGAGGCCCAGCCCATGCTGGGCGGTTCGGCCTGCACTAGGCAGACGGCCTAGGCAGCCGCGGTGTGGCGCGAAGGCCGTGGTGCAACGCGGAGGCCGCGGGGGGGGGGGGGGGGGGGGGTAGGGTCCGGCGCGGAGGCTACAGTGTGGTGCAGGGCAATGCGGAGGCCGCGAAGGCCATGGGAGCCATGGGGTGGTAGAGGCTACTGGGGCCATAGGGCGGTGGAGGCCATGGGGTGGCCACGGTGCGGCCGTCCGCCGCGGCTGGCCGGACCACCAGCTGTCATCTCCGCACGGTGTAGTTGTGTGTCGCGCCTTGGCCGTCGACCAGTTCGGCCGACCGCAGTCCGTTCGCTACCGTGGAACAAATCTGTCTTCTTCCATCAAGAAGATCTCACCAATAATGAAGAACACCAGAGGGGTCGGGCCATGTTTTTGTGGCCTGCACCCTCCATGTTAGAGCAGTAGCAAGCGGCTCAATAAAAACCATGAATGAGAGTGTTCATTGACGACATTCATCATTGGTGAGAGTGTTCTTCATTGGGGAGGGCGTTCTTTCTTGAAGAACACGTTCTTCATTGGAGGGAGTAATCCTCCAATTGTTCTACTCCCCCAATAACACAAAAATGTAAAATAACCAACTTGTTAATTTAAGTTTATCAAATAAATTAGGTTGGCACAAAAATGATGAAAAAATTAATGTACTACCTGCATTATGTGGTCTTTATCCACTACTGGATGATCTTAACCTTCTCTGTGGTAGTCCGTACCATCTCTGGTCTCACTAGTGCTGACTCGCCTAGGTCATTCCAACACAAAGGTGATCTACAAGGTTTCCCATACAAATACTCAAAAGGTGTCATCCCAATGGTGGAGTGATAGCTATTATTATATGAAAACTCTGCAAAAGGAATGTGATCCTCCTAGCTACAACCAAAGTTAAGGATAGAAGCACACAACTTGTCCTCGAGAGTCTGAAAGTTCCGCTCAGTATGGACATACATCTGAGGATGGAAGGCGGTGCTCAATCAAAATTGCGTCCCAAAAGCCTCCTGCAACCCCTTCCATAGCTAGGAAGTGAAACATGTATCATAATCGGTGACAATATTCGAGGTTACTCCATGTATCTGCACAATATTTTGCACATAGAGGCATCCCAAGCTCTCTACTGAACCCTGCTCTCTGATCGGTACAAAGTGGGATGACTTGGTGAGTCGGTCGACGATCACCCAGAAAGAGTCATGTCCTCTGGTCATACATAGAAGTCCTGTCACGAAGTCCTTGTATATCCCATCCCACATCCACTTTGGGACCTCTAAAAGATGAACCAAGCCTACTGGTACCTGATGCTCTGCCTTCACTTGCTGATAAGTGAGGTACCGAGAGACGAACTCTTCTACTGCTTTCTTCATTCGCAGCCACCAGTGCTATCATCAGAGATCCTGGTACATCTTTGCCACTCTTGGATGTACTGCTATAGGGGATGTGTGGAACTCCCTCAAAACTTCCTCTCCAAGTGACACTGGTACCATGGTAGGTCCTCTGAAGAAGATGACGTGATCCCCACCATCAGAAAATCCATCAGGTGCCTGTCCTACAGATATATGAGCATGTCGAGTCTTGTAGTCACTTTCCCCACACTACGCCTCCCTGAATCACTGAGGAAGTTGGGGAGTGACTATAAGATACTGAAGGGAAGATTCTACATCACGTTCCACAAAGGATATATACAAAGCATCCAGATGCTCCGTCACCACACCTTGAAGCTGTATACCAGATCTCCGACTGAGTGAATCAGCTACAATGTTCCCCTTCCCAGGAGTATAGACAATCTCAAAGTCATAGTCTTGGAGGAACTCAAGACAACATCGATGTCTCATGTTCAGGTCCTTCTGAGATAAGATATACCTGAGACTCTTGTGATCAGAGTACACTTTAAAATTCTCACCCATCAAGTAATGTCGCCACATCTTCATGGTGAAGACCACTGCTGCAAACTCCAAGTCATGGGTAGCGTAGTTTTTCTCATGTTTTCTCAGCTGTCGAGAACCATATGTGATCATTTCTCGCTCCTTCAACAGGACACATCTGTGTCCAGTCCCTGATGCATCTCAGTAGACTACGGACCCTACGCCCTCCTTCAGAAGCCTCAAGATGGGGCCAGTAGTCAGCCTCTGTGTCATCTCCTGAAAATTCTACTGGCATTTCTCTGACCACACGAAGGGTTGTCCCTTATTCATCAACACTGATAAAGGTGCTACAACTCTGGAGAAATCTGGCACAAACAACATGGTAGTATCCAGATAAACCCAGGAAACTCCATACCCCTGTCACACACCATGGTGGCTCCCAAGCAAGTACCGCCTCTATATTCACTGAATCCACTAAAACTCCAGCCTCTAAGATGACATGTCCTAGAAAGTGATCCTCTTGGATCTAGAACTAGAACTTATAAAGCTTAACATAAAGTTGGTTCCGTCAGAGTTTGTCCAGAACTATCTGCAAATGATAGGCATACTCCTCCTTAGTAGTCGAGTAGATCGGAATGTCATCAATGAAGTCCACCATAAAGCGATCATGGTATGGCTGGATGATCCTATTGATGAGTCCCATGAACACAGTTGTAGCATTGGTCACTCCGAATGGAATAACCAAGAACTCTTAGTGGCCATACCAACATCAGAATGCCATCTTCTGCACATCCTCGTCTCGTACTCTGAGCTGCTGATATCCTGACCTAAGTTATATCTTCGAGAACCATTGTGTTCCCTTCAGCTGATCAAAGAGGTCTTCAATCCTCAGAAGTGGGTACTTGTTCTTCACGGTCACCTGGTTTAGGTGTAGATTGTAGAAACAAAGTCTAAAGCTCCCATCCACCTTCATGGCGAATAGAATTGGGGCTGCCGAAGGAAAAACACTGGGCTAGATGAATCTCTTCCCCTAAAATTCCTCTAGCTGTACCCGCAGCTCACGAAGCTCTACGAGAGCCATCCAATACAATGGTGTAGATATCGATGTCATCCTAGGGTACAAGTCAATGTAAATGTCCAACTCTATGTGTGGAGGTAGGCCAGGTACATCCTCAGGGAAGAAATCCGCGTACTGGTCCACCACTACATGATAATTCAGACTCTCCACATCAACAACTCTGAGGTTAAGGCTAGACAAATGATGTGTAATCAGCTGCACCCTCCTCCAGGAAATTCCATCCTAGGCTGAAAAGGCTCCCTTCTCACTGGTGAAGGTAAACCTGGTCCCATCCTTGTGGAAACACCGCACTTTGCACCTAATACAGTCATTCTGAGAATGGACTGTAGATAACCAGTCCATATCCAAGATGATGTCATAAGGCCTCAACGCTGTAACTAGGAGATTCCAGCCGAAGCTCTCACCTCCTAGAGTAAGATCACACTGCCGGAACTAGTGCGTAATCATTGAATCCTCTCACGTAGGAGTCTCTAGCCTTAAGGATCGATCCAACAGCTCCGTCAGAATCCCCGAGCTCCGAATGAGGGCAATGGTAATAAAATAATGACTGACACCTGTGTCTATAAGTACTAAAACTAAGGTGGAATAGACACTGATCATACCTCACAACATCTCTGGAGCGCCATGATCATAGGCCTCAACTACCTAGAGCTGAGATCACCCTTCTCCAACTGCTCCCTATGGTCGGGGTGGACCACCTGGTGGTGGTGGCGGTAAAATCTCAAATCGTCGCCAACTGCCAGATGCACGACCAGCTCCTTTGCCACATTTGTCTGCTCCCTATGAACCTCCTTGGTCGAACCTCTATCTCTACCTGGGAGGTCCTTTGACCGTCTTTAGATCATCCATACAGCAGGTCGGACAATCACGAGCCATGTGGACCTGCCCGCCGCATTTGAAACACAACCTACTCCTCGCATGACTGGATCTGTTTCCGGTGCCTCGCACAACCGACCCTGAATCATGCAGTTGTCCACTTGTATGCCTGGTACTCTTAAATCTCTGGGCCATCAGTTTTCTGCTAGCTGTAGAAGACTCAACTACATGATGACTGGTGGTGGGACTCGCTATAGGAGACTGTATAGCAAGGAAAATATCCACAGATAGGGCTTGCTCTAAATCCCCCGACTGCGTCGGGATGCTGATTGAGATCATTGAAGAACCAATCTCCCGCCTGAGTCCCTGCTCAATGGTTTGGGCCCTAAAAAATGGGTCTCGCACCATATCAATCAATTAACATGAGAAGTCGGTGAACCTCGTTGAGTACTAAGCCACAGTCATGATTCCCTGCTGCAGATGAAGAATCTCCTGAATTCATATTGGGTGAAGAGTCACTAGAACAAACTCTGCCTAAAATAGGCTCTCGAAGTCTACCCAGAGAAGCGTCACCTAGTCGTGAACATGGAGCGTCAATCTCCACCATCTTCCTGCTGCTGCCTATAGAAGACTGGCAGCAAGGATCACCATGAGATCAGCTGGTGTCCCTACAAGTCGGGAGACCCTCACTACAGCCTCCAACCAATCCTCAGCCATCTGTGGGTCTGTATCTCCCATGAACCTGGGTGGCCTCTAGCACTGGAACTCGTGAAACATGCTCAAGTGGCATGAATTCTTTTCTTATGGGGCTGGTGGCATCGTTGGCCCAATGGGTAATGGTACCGCTGGGGCCTCCAATGGTGCCACTACTGGAAGAGGTCCCTACACCAAGGCCTCATTGCTCGGTGGGCTATGAGTGCATACTATATCTGGAACCCTAGCTAGCTATCTGCATGGAGGAATCCGGAAAAGAAATATGTGTGCCACGATCAATAAGATATATTTGGTGAGATGACTCAAATATTTCACAAAGAATACTCTTGAAAACCCACATGCAATAAGTGTTTTTGTGAACTGAGTCAGAAATCAAGAGTCCGGGTCCTGTTGTATGGATACGTCGACCACCGCACCAACACTAGATTCCCTAAATAGATAACCACACTCACTACACTTAACATTATTTCCGTTAAAATATCAGATTCCTATGTTCTACGATAGAACCAACTCCTATGATACCAATTTGTCACGACCCGTCCCATAGGGCCCATACCCTGACTACACCAAGCCCGCCTTCCATAGGCCAGGGGTTGAAGACTAGCATCGAAATGAATATTCCCTAAAACTGGGGAGGCATTGCCTTTATAACCTATAAAAACACCCAACCAGGAACATAGAAAGTTACAAACTCAAGTAAACTAAATAGTAAATAGAGTGAGTGCAATAAGTAAAAAGGGCCAGAATACAAGCCCAACTGAAAAGCACAAGAATCTTAAAGTAAAAGTAAACTGAAATAGCTCATGTGATCACCTACCAAAAATCCTACCTGAAGGGTAGGTAAAACTCTCAAACGGTCATCTCTATGGTATGCCTCGTCTACGGTCCACCTCCGAGCTACCTCCAGTCCTAGTACTCTCCTCCTCAATCAGCGCTGTACATCATCTACACCAAACACAACGAGGTGTGGGCATATCCCGTGCAGAGGTGAGTATAATGATACTCAATAAGGACCCCAAGAACCTCATGGTCTCACAAAATCCAAAAAGGATAAACCAAAAGCATGAAATCAACTGACAACGGTACTTATGTATATGCCCATACATATACCTAAGTTATCAAGTAAACCCATATCAATCATGAGGAAACACAGGTTTCAACACAAAATCCCAAAGCTCAACTATTCCACAAAGGAATGAAAACCAAAAAGGTAAGTACCACACATGTATGAAATCAGATCACACCAGGTATATCTTAGGTACAATAGTAGTGATGATTAGATGTAACTACCAATTCATCTTACTCTGTTAAGAGGCAGAACCATTTAGGATCCTAAATCATCATCAGACCCATAGAGGATTGTAGTACATCGTAAGACCCACACATGATCATAGTATATTGTCAGTACGTCGTCAGACCCACACAGGATCCTATTACAACATCAGTACATCGTAAGACCCAAACCGGAACCTAGTACATCATCAGTAAGTCATCAGACCCACACAGGATCCTAGTACAACATCAGTATGTTTTCAGAAACACACATGATCCTAGTACAACAGACCCACACATGATCCTAGAGTAGTCCCACATGGATTCCTAGCGTGGATCCATGTGTAATACTCAATTCCATACTCTCGAAGGATCTCTTTCTCATGATATAGCCAGCAACAGGGTTCCTGCTCTAAGCTTGATTGTCTCTGGGAGAGTCCTCTCCTCAAGACACTAGTCGATACTTCAACTGTCATGAATTCCAAAATGACGTATCCCAAAGTTCTGCCATGTAATAGGGGTCTTAACACAACAGATGGTGTGTCAATCGGATGCCCGATCTGTAAGTTATAAGACTTTTAGCTCCGAGGCCCCGGTTGGATTCGTGTTCGATCCAACCAGACCATACCCCAACATTATCCAAATCTCATGTTTGGTATACCAAAAATATAGGCTTTCTCCAAGGTTTCATGTGTCACAGACGGCTTGTCAAAAGAACGCACAATGAAAATGTTATGGCCAAAAGAGCGTTATCAGGTCGATGTTGGGCCGGGTCCTGTTCGACCTGCCTTGGCCGGTGCTGGGCGGCCCGACCTGGGTGGAAATGGGGCGGTGGATGCTGCGGGGCGGCGGAGGCCAGGGGGAAGCGGAGGCCGCGTGGTGGCAGAGGCCACGGGGCGGCTAAGGCTGCAGGGCGACGGAGGCCATAGGGGATGTGGAGGGGCTGTAGAGCAGCATGGGCCATGGTGCAGTTGGGAAGTCGTGGTGCGGCGGTCCGCCGTGGCTGGCCGGATGACCATTCATCCTCTCTGCGTGGTGTGGTCATGTAGAACATCTTCTCCGGCGGCCAGTTCGGCCGGCCGCTGTCCGTTCGTCACCGTGGCACAAAGCTGTATTCTTACATCATGAGGAACACAACAATAATGAAAAACGATAGTGGGGTCATGCCATGTTTGTTTGGACCGCACCCTCTGTGTTAGAGCGGTAACAAGTGGCTCAACAAAAACCTTGAATGAACAACGTCAAAATATACCACCTCCGATAATGATTACTCCCAAAACTGCAGAAAAAAATCATCTGCGGATCAACTAGTCAGAGAGTTGATCCCCATTCATTGTTTTGGAGGGAAGAACATTGGAATCCATAATCACCCATAATAAAAACCCTAACTCAAAGATTTGTTGACGGAGGTCGTGAGGAAGGAGACAATGTCCTGGGGGATAGACATATGTCGGTGACGTCGGCGTTTCCTCGATCGTCTATTTGTTGTGGTTTAAGACGTTCCTCGTTGGTGAGAGTGTTCTTCGTTGGGGAGAACGTTCTTCATTGGAGAGAATAATCCTCCAATAGTTCTCCTCTCCCAATTCCACCAAAATGTCAAATAGCCAACTTGTTAATTTATGTTTATCAAAATAAATTAGGTTAGCACTATAAAATTGGCATAATTAATGTTCTGCGTAGGCAGCATAAATTAGGTCATTTAATTGGACCCGTTAAATGGATTTTTGTTGGCATAAATAAAGTTGGAGTAGTTGAGAGTTTTTCTCTTATTAAAGGGGTTCGGGTGGTCCCTGCCACCCAATTCAAAATGAGGGTTATTTCAGGTGGTCCCCACCTCTTATCTTTTACATGGGAGGTTTAGGATCAGGTGGTCCCCACCACCATAACCCATGTTGAGGGGTTTTAGGAATAAAAATTTTAGACATTTTTATTTTATTTTATTCTTTCACGAAAAGAAAAAAAATTATTTTTCACTCTCGACCCACTATGACCGAGGTGAACATCTCCTTAAGAGAATACCGACACTTCGAGTTCAATTGTGACCTTAGATTTCAATTCCGAGCACTGGTTCAAAAGTCACAAAAAAACCCACTTGCACATTTACTGAACATACCCGAAAAAAGTTCAAAAAATCATTCCGGGACCACTGGGCATCGGAATCACGTGTCGTCAATTTTCCTGGACTAGTAAAATTCCCAAATAATTGAAAAACATTTACATGGAATTTCTGAGTCTTTACACATCTCACCTCCATGACTACCCTTAATATAAACCCCAATCCATGATCACATCATGAATCACTTATAAAAGTATCGATAACATGGATAACACAACATCATCACCAACACAATGGGAATAAATAATTGAAAAACTAATATCACATCACAAGTTCCAATCATGGATTAACTTATAACATATACATTTTTAACTCACTTATTTAAATAATTAGGAATTCAAACACAATTCCAAAATAAAGAATAAACACATCCGAGTGAAAACAAATAAGTAAAGGGAAACACCATTTTCACTTTATAAAACTAAACCACCCCTTTAAAATAAGGAATCCTTTTAAACAAAAAATGGGTCCCACTTTGAAATCCCCCTTTTAACTAAATAAAATTAATAATTGAATCTCACAACAAAAAACCCTCTTTTTAATTTTATTAGACATGAGTAATGAAAAAACACTATTTCAACACCATGTTCCATTTCACCATGAAAATAACCCTATTTTGAAAAAGGAAAACCCACCATAACATGAAAACCCTTTAAAAAATCTAAACTAGCTATCATATACACCATTACATTAAATATAAAACACATTTAAAAAATTACACATTCAGGAAACTCTTATATAAAAGGAAATGAATCAGAAACAACAACCCAATGTGGTGGAACCTTATTTTCATTGATGAAATACATTAAAAAGAGAATCCAAATATGAACTAAAACTATTTCATCCATGTTTCTACTGATAAGAGACAACCACTTGGTGTGTTCGATTTAGCCCAATGGTTTATTGTGAGTGGATCATTTCTTTCACAATCATTAACATTGGGTCACCATTCTCATTATTGGTGGAAACTACCATAGGTCAAATCATCCATAATTGGGTATAGAAATTCTTTCCAAATGCAGGTGGCCAATTGGTGTTTTAGACCTAAGGTCGTTTAGGGACTCTCATTAGTCAAGAATATGGGTGGTATGGCTCTTCCCACCCTTGGGGGGTGGGGTTTCCTACTTAGGGACTCTCTTATAGATTTAATTCATGTATCATAATATCTTACTAATCATAATATGTGAACGATTACCCTAATAATATAATTATAGTTTAGGTATATTTTTTTCAAAATAAAGGTATCTCAAGGGTGTCTCCATATGATTATATTTGAGGTTCATCATCCATTTCCCAGTAATGAATAGATGGTTTATATTCTAAATTTTCAAAACTAGGCACTTCAGAATTGTCTACCATGTAGGGAGGTGGTTCATATTCTGAGGAGTGGGTTTTTCTATTATGAGGGGTCATACATATCATGTTTATTGCCAGAATAAAAATCCACATAGTTTATTAAAATATTTTAGTTTAACATTAAGAAGAGAGGAAATATGTGTGGTCACCGGGGAACTAGATATTTGAGCTTGAGTCTCAAAGAGATGACCAATATATCTTGGTTATATTATGAATTAGAGTTATCATAGTTTTATCATGCCCTTTTGATTGGTCCTAAGTTATATTCAATTATATAATAGATTTTTATATCATTCTACTCATTGGGGGTTACATATTGAGATTCCCTAGCTAGTGTAGACTCATGATGCTAATGATGTGTTTATTGAAGCTCTCTAGGCCCACATGATCTATGCACGGTTTGAGAAATAAAGTATATAAAGTGACCAAAATCATTTCATATGGATGTGGATGATAATGTACTTGAAAAACCCTTGGTATGTTTAATATGGGGCTCAAGACTCATGAAGGAATCCAATGTATCCTGGTTATGGAATGAATCAAAGTCAACATAGTTCAATTGATTTCTCAATCCACTAATGGATGAGGTAGAATGATCAGCCTATGAGAATGATTGGGTCCCAATGGTTTGAATATGAGAGACATGGAGGGAATTATACTGAGGTGGGTGCTCATTTGAGTTTGGGATTGGGACATTGGAAATAATCCTATGTATCCAGTTTAAAGTAGAAATCAGATACCTCATTGTTCTGTTGGGTGGGGATTACACACTAACATTTCCCTAATATATGGGACATATAATATTTTGTTGCTGGTTGGTCTTACACACTAACATTTCCCTTATTTGTGGTACATATCATATTATTCCATTAGTCGGTTCTTAAACACAAAAATTTCCCTTATCTTGAAAAAATATTGAATAATATGATCAGTGAAACTCCTTAAGCCCACATGATCTATGATTGGTGTGAAAAATAAAGGACAATGGATAATCTATATCATTGCTTATGGATGAGGGAATTATGGACCAATAATACACTTTTTATTGTTTAATATAGCACTCAAGCCTTGGGATGGAATCCAACACATCCTAATTAAACTAGGAATCAAATTCACCATAGTTACCTTTATGATTACACATTGATGTTTTCCTATAGTCAGGGATTACACACTGAGGGTGAAAATAGTTATCAATACCGGGTATTCCCTATTGAACTAGCTTTATTTCTTACTTAACAAGCATGATTTCCTACTTGACATACCTTGATTGTCTACTTGACATGTTAGAGGATGTCTTCTTTACATGTCAGAAGAAAATATTATGATCTAACAGGATTATCTGAGGGACATCACATATCCTAGATGGCATGTTTTAGGGTAATCACAGGATCAAGACCGGATTTTCCTTAGTATGTTGTGAGACTTGGTTAACTCATTTTGGATTCCATCACATGATCCTTGATGACATGCTTAGAGGGAGTCATATGATTTGGATAGCATGCCATGGGGTCATCACAAGATCTAGCTTACACTCTTCGGGGGATCCATGAGAATCATTTTAGAATGTCTCATAGATTATCTCATGTCCTAAATAATATTTCTGGAGGATATTGTAAAGCCTGGATGGCATGTTCAAGGGACATCACAAGAGTCATATGTCATTCTCGATTGCTACCGCGAGACTCTGCTGACATGAATTGGCATCACCATATGGATTAGAAGACAAGTCTAAAGGTCATCGTGAGTCTTGAATGGAGTGCCCATATTGTTCCATGGGACATAATTTGACATTTCCAAGGGACTTTTCATGATCCAAATAGTCTACAAAAGGAGCACTACATAATATGGGTGACATGTATTGTTGTTATTGCATGACCTGGGTGATTCATGTGAAGCAAATGATGATAAAAGTTTATGTTTACCATGTAATACTCTCACATTTTAGTATATGTTCAAGACAATATATTGTTAATGAATTATATTTTTTTGGAGTTAGCTTACTTTAAGTCTTGTATCATTTAGAATATGTGGGGTATGTTTTTCACATGTCTTTCGATAATTAATTTGTGTGATCTATGAGTGATCATGAAAAGTTCTCACACTTTCTGCATGGTTTCTTTAGTTGTTCCCTAGATCTTACATGACATGAAGCTTTTCGGGTCACGAGATCAACCACTCTAAGAATTTT
Source organism: Viscum album (assembly GCA_963277665.1). NCBI lineage: Eukaryota > Viridiplantae > Streptophyta > Magnoliopsida > Santalales > Viscaceae > Viscum > Viscum album. The sequence continues at coordinate 476,363,786 of OY728123.1, forward strand.
GGTCAGGTGCTAGGGTGTATCAGTGAATCTGGATGAAAAGAAGACAACGCTTTGTCCAGAGAGTAGTGGTTTATTTTTCTTCATGGGTTAGGGATTTATAGGCCTTTCACCCCATTTGCTTCACTACTTTTTGCATAATGAATCACATGAATCCTTATTGGAGTTAGTGGAGGGATTTGACATCATGTGATACATGAGTTCTTATCATAGATCACTCTAATGTTGTCACATGTCTTTTAGAAACCACAATACCATCCCTTCTACTCCTCCTTTAATGGATTATTTTCAACTAATGGGGATTTGTTTCACCATGCAGACATGTTGAAGGAATTCCATATTTTTTTGCCTAACATCTCTAGTGGCCTTTGAGAGATTAGGGAGCCTATCAAAAGGCCTTAATGTGATCACATGAGACTCGTATGGAACCTTTTATGAGACAAGGATGAATCATCAGGTAGCCTTTGTGAGATTAGGATGGCTCTTCAAAGGATCTGGTGAGACTGTAATGCAGACAACTTTATCACGTTGCATGTATTTTATGACCACGAGAGGCTCCCTCCTTCCCCTATTTATTTCATTTGTATATTTTACAAAGGTTTGGGATCTCATAAGGTTATATGTGTGTTGTCTAACACAACCACTATACATCTTGGGGATTTTCTTCATGAAAAAAAAAGTTCATATGGATATTGGTGAACATTTTCAGGATAATTCCGTCAATTTTTTCTGGCAGAGACAAAGGGGGAGTGTGAGGTAAATAGAGAATACCTGAGTCCCTTCATGTGATGAGGATGAAATGTGAGAGATCATTCATGAGATGAGGTGATAATGTAAATGGGGGGGTTGAAATGTCCTATAGACTTCCCGGAGTGCATCAAGTGATGTTTACGACTACAAGAGGATCCCACCTCCTCCCATTTTATTTCCTTTTTTATTTTAAAAAGGATTGGGGGTCTCACGAGTTTTCTTTAATGTTGTCATGGAAAATCATTCTCCCCATCAGTGATGTTTCATGTTATATTTTAGACTACAATAGGCTCCGTCCTTTGGGATATTTTTCTCCTATTATTAAAGGAATTATGGATGGTTTGTCTGGAGCCCACCAGTTAATGAACAATGTGATCTAGGGGAGCTTATCTGGTTATCATTGTGTGATCACAAATTGTTCGAGGAACCTTCTCAAGAGCTTATGAACCTGTAAAATGGGATTCATGAGTCATTTTATAGGCTATTTTAAACCCATTAATTCTTTGAATAACCTTTTGAAGGTCACTAAATCGTGTGTCTCTTAGGGGTATACATGATCTATGTGTCTTTAGCCACCTTATTATTCATTTTATTTAAAGGGAAAATAATACTTGTATCCATTTATTTCTTACTTATTGATTTTTCTAATGCTCATTTAGATGGAATCAATAATTCCCCACCCCCTTTATGAGTAATGTACGTAGTGAAAAGGGTTTTATTCTGAGGAAAGTACATTCTTACCCGATTCACTGGCACTCTTGTAGTTTGGTTCCTTGGGGTGATTCTTGGTCTTTCGGGAAACTCTTGGTTTTCCGTGGGATTTCCAATAAATAGGGGATGTGGAGAGTAGCTTCTTTCACTAGATACTCAATTATCCAGAGCTATTTCTACTTGTTTCCATCATGTAACCACATCTCAAGACCCTCTTACATGATATTCTTGTGAAACCTCTTCATGAGCCAGTTTTCATGAGAAAACCACTACATGACTACTTTAACTATGGCTCCTTCTTGAATAAACTACATGATAAACTTCGATTACTATTTGAATCTTTGGCCCTAAGGATTCTTGATCATCTTATGGGTTTCACAAGATCTACATGATTTATCACATGATCTTTTGACTATCATGCGACTCATGTGACCATTTCTAGGTCATGTGGTCATGAGTCTTCAAGTGTTCATATAGTTTTTTTGATTCCCTATAGAATTTATGTAACCGATGATATCTTTATGAGTCAAGTAATTCGTGATCCATTTTAGTGATTCAATGTCATTGATGATGCATGTAATGTGCATGATGCTTCCGGAAATTTTATGTGTTTCCTCTAACATGATTTTATTTTATTTTTCTGAAATAACACACTTAAATCTATTTAGATGGATTCTATTTCTCAACAAGGTTCCTCTAATATAGTGAATCAAAGATTCGTGATCTCTGAGACCTACAAAGATGACCCTAGATACCATGTTAATTCTACTAATGAGGTTCTGAAGTGGTTTCTATCATTTGAGTTTCAAAATTATCCTTTATTACACCATATTCCTTTATATGGGTTCAATATATAGGATGATGTTTTCATCCCCCCTTCAGACTTCGATCTACCATCTTACATGGTGTAAAATTCTTCTGACTCTATTCAAATGTTAGTTTTTGGTCTTAGTTTAATCCCTTGGGTTTTCATATAATTTGGAAAACTCTCCCTTGGGTCCGAATGACTGGGATTTTTCTGATCATCATATTTCTCAGAGTTATTTGAGTGGATTTACCTCCTCTCAGAACAACCCAGGTAGTGGATGAAGCACAAAATGGGATATTTTTCCAATAGGAAATTTATCTGATGAAGGGGTATGGCCCTTCAGGGTTTGTAAATCAACCTAGATTTTTTGACCTATTATACACAGACTATATTTTTTATTTTTTGTGTATTTCCCAATTTATTTTCCATCCTCGGCAAAATATTCTTCTACAAAATACCAGCTGTTGGTGCCTGGGAACCAAAACATTCAATTTTTTCCGTGGTGAAGTTGGAATCATCCTATGAGACATATACCAACTAGGGGGGATCCCCCCTCTTGAAAAGATGCATAATGGGTTCCTCCCTGCTTCCGATATCTAGGATGACCCTTTTCACTCTCTGGTCAAGGAGAGGGACATGATCACCATTGTGAAGGGAAATATGGGGAAGGATCTGATGATGTGTTCAGTAATCTACTTCAATGGATGGATTGATATTGCCCTTTCTCACAGAGGAGATTGGCCAATAATTATTTTTACCCATTGGCGTCCTTCATAGAAAGTTCATGATAGAGTTTTTTTATAATGGGACAATTTATAAGTTGGGTATCATACTTATTGGGGATATTGAATGAATCAAAGATCTCTCAGAGCCTTAGGCTGGTGGGCTTTAGGCTCATGTTCTTAAATAGATGGATTTTCATGGTCATGGAAGGACATACAGGAATCTGTGTCAGTATGCTAGTGATGGAGGCATGACTTTCCTAATCCATATTCAACAAGGTAGAACTCCCTACATGATAATTGGACCTTTCTAGTTTTTGTTTCACTAGATAGGGAATCATTTATAATGTTATTAATACAATAATACCACTAGGATCCCTGATTCCCTATCTCATCCCCCATTGCTAAACATATCTGGGGTTTGGGTAATGTCACTAATCTCTGATAAGGTTACATATGTGATGATCTAATATGATATCTTTGATTTCATCCCTTATCATTAACCAATTGGGGTGACCATTTACAATAGCAGTGGTTCCCCCGACTAAAGGACATATATGATCTCCTTTGGGGATGGGGTTCTTCATGATTAGGTGGTCGAGCTGATCATATGCGAACCATATAGGAAATATCAGTTTTCTCGTATGTTTGGTTTCTACCAATGGGTATCCTCTCTTCTTTTGGATGGCATAGGAAGAGATATACAACCTGGGATCATCTTCTAATTTTGGATTATGTTGGTGCATGAAGACACTGAGGTTCATATCGTTCTTCCACCTACTAATTTTCCTACCTTTATTACCAAGGATTATTCCTTGGATTTGGTAGAATCCTATCAAGGTTTTGTATTAAGAAAACACCTTCATCTTGTGGAAAACCCATATGCTACACTATTCCCTCTTTTTGTGTCCATGATGGAGTTGATTGAAGTATTGGGTATGAATGTGAGGAATCACCCTTATCCTAATTACGACCACCCCAATAGAGGGAGTTAATTTTTTGAGTAAATCATCCCTATGACATAAGAAAATTGTGTTGTCTACATTGAGGTGGTGATATAAGAAGCTGCCTCTCCTATTTCAATGCCAGCATAGTCAGCTATTCCTCCTTTTGGAACACCTACCTCTATAATCATAGAAGCTCATTATCAATATAAGATGATCTAAAATCAGATTCACACCTTGATTACTTATAATTTTTTGGAATAATTTCATGATCAAGGGGAATGCCTTCATCATCTATTTCACGACTTTGGGGTAGGTAGTTTTGATTGATGACCATTGTAGGAAATATAGAATAAAATTGGCTTGAATCTGAATTATTTAGACTCCAATGAGAGTGACTTACCAGATTTTGTAGACCAGGTTCCCCTTTCTAGGTAGATGAAAGAGTCATCAGAGGTATTGGAGTAATGTCATCATTTTATATCCAAACTACATGCTCAAATGGATGCTCAGACCATGAAAATTTGAAGACATGAGGAAATAATTGCTCACTTGAGGTCTGACCTTTCAACATCATCATCGTCACTAGAAACTTCTAAAAAGATAGTTTAGAATCTGAGTACTTTAGTCGAGACTATCCTTCCTGGGGTTGAAGAAAAAGAAGCAGGGAAAGAAGCACTCCAACATTCAATCGGCACTTCCCTCTTGAATTTGGCCAAATTGGACAACTCAACTGATCGAATATTATTGTAATTTGATGTAATCTGTTTTTATTGATATTATTAGAGAGAAAGTGAAATTTCAAGATTCATCTTATTGTATGGTATCATTGAATAGATCTATTGAAATCCAGATTTTGTTATCATGTTTTCTTTTATTCATGATGTGCATGATTTTTCATTTATCCTATTTTATGTGAATCACCAATGATACCCATCCTTTTCACAACATCAAGTAAACCTGAATGATTGGATCTAAATATTCAAAGCATAAAAAATTCCTCTCAAGAAGATCTCATGAATGCCCACCAACATGAGATTCATTAGTGATATATCTATTAAAGTTATTTTGAGATCACCAGATTAAAAGAAGGGTAATCTTGGTAGGATATATGTCCTGAAGGGATAGATATCATTATATTTTATGGAGATTATAGGATTGCAGGGGGTAGAATTATTTTTTATAAGGACATATGTTTGGGATTATAATCTTTCTTTCTTGCAGACTAAATCATTTGTGTGCTATAGTTTAGGGTCATTTTCTTAGACCTTCTATTATTGTCGTTTAGGGACTTTTAGCTCGGAATTTTTATTATTGCAGTTCATGTTATTTTATCTTGTACCTTCTATCACTATAGTTTAGGAAATTTTAGATTAGATATTTTATCACTATAGTTTATAGTATTTTAGTGTATACCATCCATCATTGTAATTTAGGGTCTTTTATCTTAGACCATATATCATTGTAGTTTAGGGTCTTTTAACTCAAACCTTCTATCATTTTAGTTTAGATTCTTTTAGATTTAACCTTCTATTTATGTATATTGGGTTCTTTTATCTAATGCCTTATATCATTGTAGTTTAGGTTATTTTATCTCGGACCTTATATCGCATTAGTTATGGTTTTTGTATCTTGTACCTCATATAACATTATTTTAGGGTCTTTTAGCTCAGACATTATATCCCATAATTTACGGTATTTTAGCTGAGACCTGACTGATGATCATGGGATATTGTGAAAACATGCCATGAAAGAACAAAAACATTATAATATATTGGGTTCTATCATGGTGGTTTCGAGGATCATGAGGATCATAACTCCTTTCCTACAATGAGGAAATTCCTCTAGTTTGTAGGTCAAAGACCTCATGTGTAGGTAGAATTGTAAAATAGAGGTGCATCTACTCTTTTCTAATGGTAATGGAAGCTTTATAGGGGTAACATCAGTCAATGGAAAAATACTTGGGGTGATAGGTTTACCTAGATAGTTGGAGTATGAATTTAGTAAATTATAACACAAAAGTTTGAGTGTGTGAGTATGAGATGGGGATGAAATGTAGGGGATGACCCATAGAACCCTAATGTTCCAGTTCTTCCATGATTTTTCTAGGGCTCAAAAGGATTAAATCTACTTAATTATAAGGAAGATATGCTTTCAGTTGGTAGGTTAAATACCTTATACATCAATAGAATATACAAGAAAAGATGTTCTCCATTCCCTTTTGAGGGACATGAAATATTGGTAAAGACTAAAATATCTATATATTGAGATTGATTATGGGAGGAAAACTATCCAGGAAAGGCTATGGAAGACTAGGTAAGTTTATCTCTTAATTTTTAACCTCAATCTCTATGCCTCGTAGTTTTGAATCACATGGTGTGGGCCATCAATGGTTCAGGTATATTTTCTTGAATTCTTTTATTAAGAACGGGTAAAAAACATGGTGATATAATGTTAAGGATATCGAATCCATTTGATTAGTCTTATATAGATATTTTAAATAATGGTATGAAGTTATCAGGTTATAAAGATGATATGGGACAAGCATATCAGGAATGAACCAAGACACACTGAGGTGCTCAGTTCTGTTATAGTGATGTCAGTGCTCACAAGGAATGGAAATCCATTTTTTTGAGTGAAGTATTTGGTTGATGACCATAGGAACATATGAATGATTCATAACCATACATGAATAGTGAATAAAAATGTATCTTGAATTCAGGTATCCTTTCAAAGGTCCATGGATGATTATGGTGATCTGAGGCACTCAAATCATGAAGTTAGATTTGTAGAAAGTCTAATATCCAAGAAGTGTTCGAGTACCCAAAAATTTTTGTCACCTTATAGAGAACATATTATCATGGTGTAATGATATGAAAAATCAATAATCTAACTTTTTACCGAACTTGGGGGTTTAGTGAGTATTTATTTCTATTTATTAGGGCTATAGTGTATACCCAATGATATGTATTCCTCATTTATTTGAGCGCTAATTGTTTTCTTAAACTCTGAAGATAAAGAGTTTAGTTAGTGAAAACATTAATTTTTGTTAGGCTTCCCTTTGTGAGTTTTTGACCTAACAAGTTTTTCTCTCCTTCACTTAGAGTTTATTCTTTTGATATTTGGACCAAATATGGGGGATGATACACATGATCCCAATTAGGATACCTAGGGTTAATATTACCCCAACATCCTTCTAAGAGGGATATTAAAATGTGGAAATTCATGGATCAATGTTCTTATTCCATGATTAATGATATGGTACAATCGTACCAGGAGTATGTCAGATCACACATGGGTGTTTAGTAATGACATGAAGATGTTGGGGCTCATTAGGTTCTAAATCCCTTTTTTCCAAGTGATACATTCTGTTGATGACCATAGGGGTTGATGAAAGAGCCATAGGTATAAATGAATCGTAAAAAAAAGGCCCCTTGAATTTGAGTATCTTTTAGAAGGTCCATGGAAGGATTTTTAAACTTGAGGAACTGGAGACATTAAATAATATTTGTGGATTTAGGTCCTTTAAATATGAGAGAAGCAACCTGTACTCAGGATGACTGGGGTAAGGCTCTTGTGGTCCTTTGATAAGGAATGAAAAATGGAGGATGTTATACATAGTTTATTATCATGTACTATGGAAATATTTGTATCTATTCAGCTTAACATCGTGCGATATGGACATATACCATTAAGTTTATCATTATGAAGTAAGGAAAAATATTTGTGTAGTTTTATTGTCATAAAACCAAAACATTTTCCTTGCAGTTTAACATTATACAGTAAGGGTGTGGGAACCCATATAAAAAAATTATGTTAAATATATTTTGTTCATATTATATTTTTATATAGATCTATCTTGTATGTGGGAATAATGAATTTGTATGACTTGGACCCTATGTAGTTGGGTTGCATGGTTTTTTGTTGTAGTTGGGACCATGATTGGTGATCCATGCATCACTATATATCCTATGATGATAGGAATCAAGACACATTTAGTTCTTGAATGGGAAACTCTCTATATAGGTCTTCCCCACATGCATAGATGTGAATCCTTTATTTTCAATGTTATAGCCAGGCCTCAGATTAGAGATCGAGACATCACTACGTATCATGTGATGATTGAAACCAAGCCACATAGAGTTCTTATGGAACTGTGAAGTTTTACAACCTACAGTAAGGATGTGGGTTTCGTGATGAAAAAAGTGGAATTGTGGATGGACCCAAATAATATAATATGAGTATCCATATTTATCTTATGGTTATATAAATAAGATATACGTAGTTCATGATGAAGGACATTCCTTCTCAAGTTCGACCTATAAGTAGAGAGGGATAATTTTTAAAATTTTTGTGACTATTATAAGGATTGAAGATAAGAGGATCACTATGTATCATGTGATTTCAAGAATCAAGTCACATGTAGTACTTGAATAGAAGTGTGGGAGAAATCCAACACCAAAATGGTGGTCCTCTTGAAAAAGGTCCATAAGGATGTAAACCTTATGTCATGCTAGGGACATCAACTATGCAGTTTAACATCATGTGGAGAGGACTCACGATATTCATTTTTTTTCTTGAATTCCAAACCATGATGAGCCTGTTGTTAGATTTTATTCCTCATTTGTGTGGGAAATCCCTTATTAGAATTCCTAAGCTCTCATGAGCTATGCTCAGTGTGAGAAACATGGAATTGAAAGGGTTTATATCAACATGTATAGGTGGTTAAGGATAAGATCGTGGAATTTTATATCATGTGGTGGTTGGACCAAGATATTGGATCAAGGCATCCCTATGTATCTCCTCAAGATGAGAATCAAGGCATACATAGTTTTAGAAAACTTATGTAGTTTAATGTCATTGTTAAAGGACATTCATCATGAATTTTAACATCATGTGGTATAGACTTGGATCACTTGACATAAAAGGAATGTAATATTATGAATGGGCCCAATAATAGATGTTTGAGCATCACTATGTATCATGTAATGCTAAGAATCAATCTATACATATTTTTAGAGACACGTGTTGTTTAATTTCTTGTTGTGAGGACATCAGCCATGTAATTTAAATCACGTGGTAAGGAAATGGGTCACCTGACATGATGGAAAATAAAGGTTGTCATTGGGCATGGGAGTAGAGGTTAAAGTGTCACTATGTATCCCATGATGATAGGAATCAAGCCACACATAGTTCTTTGATGAGGATATTAACTATTTTGAGATAACTCTCACATGGGGCTGGGGGCATTTTGTCCTTTATTTTCATAGAACTGTCTTAGATGCTGTGAGTCATTAGTAAGATGGATCATTATAGGAAGTTTAAGGTAATGGGGTGAAGATGCATTCCGTATAGTTTAGATTCATGTGGCTATGACATGATATGTCGTAAAGTTCATTATCTTTCTTCAAGGGCGAGTTTTTTATAGTTTAACGTCATTTGATCAAGATGATATATCACGTAGTGGTTCATATAATATATAGGATTGATACATCCCTATGTATCTCATTGAGAATGAGAATTAATCCATATATCGTTATTCAAAACTTGCGTAGTTTAATGTTATGCAGAAAGGACATTAGTCGTGAAGTTTAACATCTTGTGGTAAGGACATGGTTTTACAGTTAAACATCATGTAACAAGGATGAGATTGTACAGTTTTACACTATGTAACTAGGATGATCTTTTTTTAATCTTAACATCATGTAGTGGGGAAGTCTCCATACAGGTTAATTTCATGTGATCAGAATATGGGATACTGTGTAGTTTAATGTCTTGTAGTTAAGAATTTATTCTTGATGAAAACTATGAAAGGTATTTCTTGAGAAGCCTCATAAAGGTGTGGGGTGTGACATGCTCCCCATCCACTGTGGATAATGAACATTCTCCACTATGATAGACCTTATTTATGATGTAAGGATCTTCCCTAGTGGGTTCCAACTTTGGAGGCTTCTTCCCTACTATAACTGGGGTTTTGAGAGACAATACCAGTTATCCTTGGAGGATTCAATAGAGGTGACCCTTTTTATTAAAGACTCATGAAATCTAATTCTCATAGACAACAAGGTTGTGAAATGTATGTAACATGTTCTCATCAAGTCATTCCTATTCTTCTAGTTTCGTTTGAGATTTCTCATTAGCTGAGAGCTATCCAAAAATGGATATTCGAAGAAAAAGCATCTAGAATTTTATGGGTAACACTACCTAACTCCCATACCCCAATGGATTTGGAATTTCTTCTATAATGTGGTTGTATGGTAGGCCCATATGGCCTAGATGATCCAGTCTAGCCATGACTTATTATCCTCACTCGCCATATTCAGGAATATATTTGACAGAGTCTTATTGAATTCCACTATCTATCCATTTGTTAGTATATGAAAGCGATATGAGTGATTGGAGTCAATATTGTTCTCCTGATACAGTTTCTCCCCACATCATTTTTCTATGTGAGGAGGAAACCTGTTGAGATTTAAATGTTGGAAACATACAAGATGACTAGCCTTATTTCCACAAGAGGCATAAAAACTTATGGTTTCTATAAATACTACTTGATACATTTGAAGGATTCTTCATATTCGTCATCGCATTGAGATAGAATTCCCTTCTTCATTATTTGGGTAAATGGGTGATCTTTACCATATAAGTTGGATATAAAATGTCAAATGTCGGCAAGGTTCCCTTGGAGCTCCCTCACTTATTTTAGATTTCTATGGGTGTCATCCTAAAATAACACTAGTATTTTAGAGGTCAAACTCGATGTCGTGGTGGCATACCACAAACCAAAGGAACTACCCTGATGTTACCCTCAAACTGTATTTCAGTGGATTCAAATTCAGACCGTGATGTCATAGCTTTTCAAAGAATCTTTGAAGATCCATTATGTGAACAGAATATTATTGGGATTTGACCACTAGGTCATCGACATAAAATTCAGATATTCTTTCCAATAATTAATTAAAGATACGATGCATGGCATATTGACACGTCGCACCGATATTATTTAAACCCAATATCATGACCAGATAGAAAAAGATCCCTTGGGGAACTCTGAACGTAATTGATTCTGTATCATTAGGGACCATCTTTATTTAATTGTACCCTAAACACGTGTCCATGATGGAAATGTCTTGGATGCCAAATGTTACATTGAGAAAGTTTCCTATGATAGGAAATGGGAAATCATCCTTTGGGAAGTGGTGATTAAGGTATATGAAATCCTTACAAACCCTAATCCACCCTTTTTTTATAAGGAAAAAGTAGGGAATCCATATTGGGTATTTCACTTCTCATAAAATGTTTTCTTTGATCAGTTTGTCAACTTTTTCCTCTACATTGGTATATTGAGAGGGGTGTGTTCTACCAGCTACCTGCATGAAGCCTTGATGCTGATGGGGTTAGTAGATATTGTGCCAATTCACATCTTGATTCAGTCCGAGAATTTTTATGTAGCTCATAGAAAACACATATCGATGTTTCTTTATAAATGAAATGTGAATATCTTTCTCTTAGAGGGGCATAGAGGTACTAATAAATGTAAGTCATGGGTCTTCTTTTGTTCCCATATATACCTATATGAGCTCATCAATAGTGGTGGATACACCCTCCTCGACTGTTGGAGGGGGATTTTTGAGGCCATTCTATTCTTTTTCCACCTTTGAGTCTATGGAGACATTCCAAGACAAAGATGGAAATCTGGGAGCTTCTATATCACTATTGGGATGAGAGAGGCCCTGAGAATAGAAATTATCATCCCCTTATTATTGATTCACTATTGATAGATACTGAAGATGATTGTATTTTAAACTATCACTATGGATACAAGTGTATTAGACCTCGAGAACTAGTTTTATGACCAAAACCATATTTATAGGGGGGAAATAGTCATTATCGAACATACTCTAGGGATTCGTAGGGGAGGTACCCAATCCATTTGGGTATAAAACCTATATATCATCATATACCATTGGTTTCATGCTTCTCCATATTTAGAAATTTTCCTCAACATATGTATATGTGAAAGTCTCAACGGGTGCAATGTCACCATGCAGTATGTCATCCTTTCCATTGATGGGGTATTTGAGATATTAATGGAATATTTAAGGTACCTCCATGTTTCTGTGAATCTAGGGCCTTTCGATTAAGACATTTTATGTGTTTTATTTCTTGATAACCATAAACTTAGTGTCATATGTGAGATCCAAAAACTGATATTCATGTTTGATCTAATCGATTGGTGTTTTCTCGCACTTAGCATACCCTTTAATGGTAATGTTTATGAGAGATAGGTCCTCTTAACTATATTGTAGATGTAAAAGGGTTACAATAAGGATTATATATATCCCTAAGACCTTATCAATCAGATCCCTCTAGACCAAACATTATTGAGACTACCCGGAACATATAAGGGTCTTGTGTGTCCTCATATGACATCTTCATGGTCGTTATCTTTGAATGAGGTGGAGACCTGACATACTACTAACATTATATCCATACTATAGACCTTAGCTACTATGACTTCTATCTTATATTATTTTTTCATTTTTAGGGATGTAACAAGTTCATACCAAAGTTATTTTTAAAGAAGAAGCATGCCCAAAATTGAGATATTTTCTTGGACAATCACAAGCTATTTTAGAATTTCATACTTTTGTGCCATAGGTTGGTTATTCTCAATGGTGGGTTTCTCCTGGAAAAGTGGATTAGTAGCTATGGAATTTTTATGAGGATATGTCTCATGTTAGTGTATAGTTCATGGTAGAATTTACTACCAGTGGAAAGTGTCATACCGAACATACCTATTTCGTGGTATGATTAGATAATTGTATCCATGTAAGGTGGTCATGTAAGAAAATTGAGTGTGTATGATCATTGGAAGGTTCTTATATAGCTCAATGTTTTTTTGGGCTCGTTAGTATGTCTTATCATGGGTCACAAGAAGCATATATGTCCCCTTTAGGGATGCGACTAAAATATTGGGTCTTACCATGCACGTGTTGTCCCATGTATCCTCAGTTCTGGTACATTCAGACTCACGTTCCCCAATTATGTGCATGAATCTCTTCTTAGGAGGTATATTCATCATCAGAGAAGGGGTATTCCATGTTTACCACATTTAAAGAACCAAATATGATCTCTTTTTTTTGATAAGGGTTTCGTTTGGTTGGTGGTGTCCATACATCAGACATCATAGTGTAGTATTTTTTCAAGATTCAGAGCATTCATTGGAGCAGAATATGACTCGTATTTTGTTTAATCATGCTTCGGGTGGTCAAACCAACCTCTAGGAGGTATATCTGATGTTACCTCCCATGGTGGTGGAGTTATTTTGGGGCTAATAAGTAGTTCTATTAGGGTGGTATGGACTTTATCAACTGTCTTTTGAGTCATTTAGTTGTTGAATATCCACTCACACCTAGCTGAAACTTTCTACCAACCACCCTCTTCTTCTGACTAGGAAATGGATGTGCAAGCCACCTGCTCTAGAGTGTTATCCAGCACCACCTACCTAGAATCGAACACCACTTGAAGGAAGTATATGAATATTATGTAGTCCTGAATATTATGTCCCTACCTTATATAGAAAGGTAAATTGTTGGATAGTTAGTGGGTTTGACCTCAATGAGATTCTTGGGCTATAGTAGCTTGAGTAGGTATTTATCCATGGTAGCCAAGAAATAACTATGGACTTGTTCATTTTTGAATGATTATGGATTATTAATTCATTCCTAAAATCATAGTGAAACCTGATTTCTTTGTGTTTCTATACAAGGGAGATTGTATGGTTTTTTTTCTTAACAAGATGTGTAGGGTGGTTCAAGACCCACCTGGGTTCTTGGGTGGGCACCGCTACTACATTGAGAGTGGTGGTTGTATCTTATTAATTTCCTATAATTTTTCCATACCCTAAGGTAATTACCCAAGATTTTGATCGAGTTCACTGGATTTCATCTTCAAGACTTTGTTTTGTTTCTATGAACTCACAAAACACACTTGGATACTTTATTAGGATCAGAGGTTTCTGTAACTCATCCAAGATATTTTTAGCATAATCTTCCTACAATTTCTCCTCTGAGAGAAAAATACTTAGTGAATAGGTTAAACCTTTAGATATGTATATGAAGTCAGAAACCCACTCATTTTCATGTTTCTTTGAGTTCTATAGATCAAAATTTTCATTTTCCTTACCATGGAGCTGAACTGGTAAAGAATTGATGATAAAGGTATTCTAATCATATAATGAATCCTACAAGAGTACTATTGTACCAAAAAATTATGGAATTATTAGATTCTATATGAAAAACCTTGGCTTTTTTTTGCTTCATGTTGGTCTCAAGGGCCCATCCTCAGTCCACATTGGGATACGAAGTGTGTGAGATGATGTTTGGGGTCACTTGTACCATTAATGGTGAAGAAGGTAGGATTTCAAAAATTCCATAGAGGAATTTTTTTTGCAGCCACTCGGGATATGACTTCCTCTAATTTTTTATAGGTTCCCATCTCTCTAAAATTTGTTCCATTCTAGTATCTAAGGACTCTGAAAATTTAGTAAGCTTTGGTGGCACCTCTCTCTGATCCACCTCCCATCAATAGGGAGATGGTAGAGGTTGATGAGGTAGCCCTACCTTTGTCTCCAATTAATTCTCAATTCTTACTTGGAATGAATTATTTACATGTTTAGGGAGAGGTTATTGACATAATGGAGGGATGTCTTGATTATTTTTGAATTCTTCATTTATATAGTCTGGCTGCATAGATTCAGAGCCTGTCTAATGCTCAGATTCTACTCTGGATAGAAAAATAGCTTTGGGAGGGAGAATATTTTCCTCTACCTAAAGATGATTCCTTTTTGGAATTTTTCTAATAATAATTTTCCTTTTTAGTCATCTACGAATTTGTGTCTCACTCTCGTATTGCGACAATTATTCCTCAGTGGAAGGAACTTCAACTCTTTTGGGTGGTGATCGTGATGTTTCCACACCATTCCCTTTTTATTTCAATGTTACTATGGAGAGGTGGAAACTCAATATTTGGGGGTTCTAGATTGATATACTTTTCTAGATTCAGGTGTGTATAGTCTCAGTTTGTGTATCCGGATCACCCTCCGCTCGGGGCAAGTTTTTTGTGTTTTATTCCTATACATTTTCATCTTGATCTAAAATGTTTGTTATATTGATAGTAAACTTATTCAAAGATAGATATCCATCAATGGTTTTTATTCCATTACATTCAACACAGTTGGATTATTCTGAACAATTTTCATTAGTGTCCTTATTCAAACCCCTATCCATATTGGGATTTTTTGGCATGTGAAATCACTGGGGTCTGACCACCTTCTCTATACATTCCTCTTATCTTGGTCTATGAATGATGACGTTGAGAGATTTTTTAGTCATGATTTTCGAATGGGACCTGAATAATATAGGTTTTTATTATGGAGGGATAAAAATATGGGATGTCAAACTTTAATTTGACTACCCAACATGAAGAATACAAATTCTATTTATGGCCATGATGATGATGATAATGTCCCCAGTCTAATGGATTGAGTGTTATTCTAGGACACAATTGGAATTGATTGATCCTATTATTGAGTATCCAATGATACCAGTTAGGGATTTTATGACTCCTAGGATGGTTATTGAGATATAAATACCCACAGTCTAGTGGGATGGGGTTGATCTACAAACCCTGTTGATTTTCCCATGAACCTCTATGAAGATATGAATCTGGTCATAGAGATTGAGATACAAATTCCCATATCTCAGTTGGATGGGGTTTTTTATATATGCTACTGATAGGTCTTAAATCCTCTCAAGAATTAATAATTTGGGAGGTGTAGGTTGCGGTACAAATTCCTCAGCCCAAGGAGAAGGGTTCTCTCATAGGTAGCTATTATGGAAGATTCTATTGTGTCTTGTTTCATGTGGTGAAGCTATGCTCATGTGGGAGGTGGTTTTAAGGGAAGCTCATGGTGGGAATCATTATTTAAGGTAAGTTTTCTAATTGGTTGGAACTTCAACTTCTATGTATGAAATGCATTCCCATTGTCTTGAGGGGCCCAGTTCAAAGATATGATGTCTATCCTCTCCCTTTGTTCATGATGTATGGTCACCGTCTAATAACATGAATTCTGTTGTAGTGGCCAACTAGATTGAGTATTACCTGGTCCCTAGATTTCATTGTAGTCAATGAAATTGAAGAACTCCACATATAAAGTGTCTTTCTATTAGGGATGTGAACAAGTATAAATACGCTTACATTCCTCATCATCGAATGTGGATGAATTATGTGGATTTTTAGATCAACGTTCAAAGGGTTATGATGCATTGGTGATAAGATTGATTCATATTTTCATTGTGATTTTCCAAATTTGGATCTCAGGCCATTGATATAGCTTCTAGGTCTACCTAACAACAAAGTATCTTGATGGTTTAAATGTGACCCTCATATCAAGTATAATGGAGGTTCCTAGTCTTCATCCACTAATAAGTAGACCACATATTTTAGAATATATAAGGCATGAAATCCTTTTATAGCTCATCTATGATATCATAGTTAGAAGTGAAGAGGGGGCATAACATGATGGGGAGGTTTTTTGTCTAACTCTATATATTTTACAATTTCACCCTCTTCATCATTCTTACATGCCTCCATCTGTTTTGACCATAGATTATTCTTCTAAGTTTTTTATTTTAACTGGATTAGTGTTATACTGGATGTTGATGGGGGACTATATGTGGTTGACCCTGATGTTTTTATCACCTCTCTATTCAGTGGAATTTGAGTTTTGAACACTAGTTTATATAGTGTCTAAGAAGGAGGATGATTTCCTAGTTCATGGGAGATATCTCTATGGGGATTTTGACAATGGGGTATTTCATTAATAGAGACCCTGTGACCCATCTCCAAACAACCAAGTGAAGGACTATCATTGTAATGATCAACTTCTGCTTCAATTGAAGAGTTTATGGGCCCTTGGGGGGTTTATAAATTTCTCGAATGACCTCAAGGAAAATAAAATTTAGATGATTAGAGATATGGGTCACGTTCTATGTCATGGTAAAAATATACTGACATACCTTTTCAAATTTTGTAGGGATATGAGCATGTTTTTAACGGTTTCTGGAAATTATTTATAGTCTTATGCTGTTGTGAGAATATGAGAACATTTCTAAGGAGTTGTTGGATTATTCCAATGAGATTTCTCATTATTAAAAGGAATGTGAGACTATTCAAAGGTGTGTTCCATTATCTCTTGGTGAGCCTATGTTAGGATGAGAATAAGATATCTATACTTATAATTTGGAATATATCATCGGTCTTTCTTGGTAGGAGTATAAGGCTCCCCTGAGGCATGTTCACCTCACTTGGTGAGCCCCTATTGGAACTGGAATTTGAGCATTTTCCCTATATGCATTCCCAACCTGAATATGTCGATAGACATACAAAATGGGAGAATGAACAAGGGCCTCCTTCTGTATTTACTCATATTGATGCTATTGTAGCCATTCAATGGGAGATGTAGGACTATGATCCTAACATCTATGATCAGCTGGAATATTCAGTGAAGATTAACTGAATGGAATATGGTCATGTATTGAGGCATGTTTCATTCTCACATGGTTATCCCCATCCATAACTGGGGTATATGATTAATCTCAGTCCTTTGGAGTATTCCAGTAGAATTATTTGATTGTAATATGATCATATTCCAAGGAATGTGCCCCTATCACATGGTGTGCCTTGGCCAAAATGGAGATATGGGAAGAATCCTAGGCCTTTGGAATTTTCTGCTGAAAATTTTCAATAGGAATGTGCCCCTATACCAAGGACTATGCTACTTTCACCTAGTGTTCCCCAGTTGGAATAGAAATATGAGTCTGGACCTACTCCTCATCATTTACCATAATATGGTGATAATCCTTCTGGGTGAGAGAAAGAATGAACGCTTGCTCCATAGAAGAAACTTCTTCATGATGATCATATTGTTCATATTTTATGGATATAAGGGTCAGAATATTTTCATATATACCTACATCTAAAACAATTTCCGAATATACTAGAAGATTTGTTTAGATGTTGGTAAGATGTATTGTAATTTTAGCAAAGTGTGTGCAGGGATATAGTATTTCACATTTTCCATCTCAATTATGTACTAAAATATTTCTTTGATTGAAGTGGGGATAGGATCCCACTTCTATCCTTATTTCACAACTAGAATATGTTGATGGATTTCATGCAAGGGGGTAAATATATGAGCCTCCCCCATGCCTGCTATAGGAATATGACTACATAATTTCTTTGAGTAAGTAGGTATATGTGTCTTCTTGGTGGTTACTACTAGAATATATCAAAATACCTCATCATTGAAAGTTGGTATATGATCCCCCTAATAGTTATATAGAAACATACATTCCTAATATGCCTTCCTGTATTCCCATTCATTGGAATCAATGGTGGAAGTGTGTCGGGTGGTACCCCGATCAGGCAACTGGTGGGATGGGGCTGGTAGAAGTGATTGATAGGGTCCCTCCTCAGTGTTCCCTAAACCAAAAGGGAGTTTTATTTTAATCCCTAGTCCAAATTAATCAGATACTAGAGTTGGTTGTTGTATTGATCTGGGGATACCTTCTTACAACTATTGGTTTTGGAAAAGAGGGCCATAAACATAGCTGCAACATTACCTTGATGATGTAGACTCATTAGTTCTCGTAATTGAAGACCCTCATGGGTAGATTCAAGGCTTGGTATTGTACCACATCAGTTTTATTCTCAAACCATTGGGTTCTCCACCCGACGTTGAAGTTTTTGTGCATGTGAGAGAATTTTTTAACCCATGGGGGTTTCCATCATTGGTGATTTACCAAAATGATCACTCGATGATGAAGACATTATCTCAGTTTGGGATTTTGTTGATGAGAGTAGAATCTACATTTATGTAAATGCCAAGGAACATTGATACCAATTAGTTAAATGTCTTAAGAATGATGTTTTATCAATTATATATGTATGGTTAATGCAGTCTTCCTATTATTCATGATAGGACCATTCCACTCTTGTGGAATTTTCAACATGAGGATAGAATTATTTCATAAGAACCCCAGTTAAAGAGGATCAGAAGTAAGATTTATGCCAATCTTATCAGCTTTATTTTATATTCCAAAAAGGATCATGACACATGATTATACAATCATTTTTTTTGTTTGAGAGATTCGCGTAGAGTTCACCATTTTTGTTTGTGTGCAGTGTGAAATAAAATTGTCTAAAGGATAACAACCCAATCATTTTTAGTAATAGATTCATGACAGGCTCAACATTTTTATTTTAATATAGTGTGCAAATGAAATGTCTTTAGGGATAATAAGCAAATAATTTTTTATTAAGATATTCACATCAGGTTAACCATTTTTTTGCATATAGTATGGAAAGAAAATGAAATGATGGATAATATCCTAATTATTTTTTATTAAGAGATTGACAATGGGCCCGAAATGTTTTTCTTGAGATAAGAGATGTCCACTTGGTGTGTTTGGTTTGGAAGGATGGTTTATTGTGAGTGGATCTTTTCTTTCACAATCATTAATATTAGGTCACCATTTTAATTCTTAATGGAAAATACCAATAGTTCCTTCATCCATAACTAGGTACATACATGATTTCCAAAGGTAAGTGTACAATTGGGGATTCAAACCCAGTGATTCTTAGGGACTTGCATTGGTCTAGATGATGGGAGGTTGAGTTCAATGGAACCTTTTTTGTGGGAATTTCTACCTACTTTAGGACTCCATTATATATTTAAGACATGTTTTAGGATTTATTCCTAACCTTGATACGAAACTAGTTACCCTAATAAAATGATTATAGGAATGATCACTTTTTTATGAAAAAAAGGATCTTAATGCTGTCACCATCTATATGTATCAAAGGTTATTCATATTATTCACAATAATGAATATTTTCCTTATATGTTTAAGCTTCATAACTAGTGAGTTCAGAATTTACTTACATGTGGAGAAGAGGTAAATATTCCATGGAACAGATTGAGCCATTATAAGGCATCCTATGTATCATGTTTAATTCAGCAATCAAAATCTGTGTAGTTTATTGAACCCCTGCAGTTTAACATCATGTGTCAAGGACATATATGTGGGCACTGGGGTACCATATATTTGTGCTCAAATACTTATGATACTTCTTAATTATCCTATTTATAGTAGGAATTATAGTTATCATAGTTAAATCATTCCCTTGGGACTTTCCACAAGGTATATTCCCTTATATGGGGGATTTTTATATCATTACACTCACTGGGGCTTATATAATATGATTTTCAAAGGTGGTGTAGATTCATGATTCCAATGATGTGTTCACTATGGCTCCATAATCCCACATGTCCAATACAAGGTGTATGGAAAAAGGTATATAAAGTTATCATTATCACTGTATGTGAATGTTGGATCGAATGTATTAGGGCAACCCTTAGTATGTTTAATATTGTTCTTTGGACTCATGGAGGCATCCTACAAATCATGGTTATGGAAGGGATTAGATTAACCATAGTTTAGTTTACTTTTGAGCCCATTGATAGATGATGTATAATGATAAGCCCATGGGAATTATTGGGTCTGGATGGTTGGAATATTGGAGACATGGTGGGACTAATACTGAGTTGGGTTCCCCTTTAAGTTTGGGTTTAGACCCTAAAACGGTGTTCTATATATCCTGGTTACAGTAGGAATCAGATTCCTTAGAGTATAGTTTTTCAGGGCTTAAAAACTGATGTTTCCCTTGTGTGTGGGACATATCATATTATTCCACTAGTAAAGTATTACACAATGATGTTGAACTTATATGCGGGTACATCATATTATAATGCTTGTTGGGGATTACACACTGGAGTTTCCTTTATCTTGACATAAGCGTGAATGATATGATCATTGTTCCCAAATAAACCCCATGTGATCTATACCCAATGTGAGAAATAAGGGATGACATATAATAAGTCACATTACTTGTGGATTTAGGACTTGGGCATTGATATTTCCCATAGGGTTCATTAATATGGTGTTCAAGACTTAGGAAGGAATCCTACATATCCTGATTATAGATGGAATTTAATTCATCATAGTTCCATTGATTTGGGCTTATAAACTGATGTTTCCCTGTGGTTGGGGAATACACACAAAGGGTGGAAATGTTTTAAAGCCCTAGGATTCCCAATTAACCCGGACTACTTTCTTTCCTGACATGATTCACTGCCTACTTATCATTCCTTTACTGTCTACTCAATAGTTCAAAGTATTCTTACGAGGCATGGTGAAAGATAATCACATGATCCATCAATATTATCTGAGGGATGTCGCATATCATGGATCACATGTTTTAGGGTCATCTCATGATCAAGTCCAACTTGTCTATAATACATCACAAGACCTAGATGACTCATTATGAAAGCCGTCACATGATCACGACTAACATGTTTAGAGGGAATCACATGATCTGGATAACATGAATTGGTGTCATCACAAGAGATGGATGAAAATATTAGAGGGTGTCATGAGATTTAATGTGACATGTCTCAGAGGGGGTTTCATGTCTTGGATGACATGTATGGATGAAATCGTGAATCCTGGATGGCATATCTGATGGATGTATCAGGAGTCGAATAGCATTCCCAGGTGCTACCGTGAGACTCTACTAACATGAATTGCTGTCACCATGTGGATCAGGTGATGCATCTGAAGGACATCGTGAGGCTTGGATAGTGAGATCAGAGGGTTTCATGATACTTGGTTAGAATTTCTATAGGGTTCCATGTGACTTATTTACATGTTTAGGGGAACTCTCATGATCCAAATAGTATACAAAAGAAGCATTAAGTGATCTGAGGGACAAGTACTAGTGTTTTAGCATAACAATGGTGATTCATGAATAGAACATGAGGATCAACATGAATTTTCTTCTCATAAGTCTCTATCCTTTTTGTCTTTGTTATAGCCTTTATATTGTGAATGATTTAGAATTATTTATTGCTTGATTATTTTATGTCTCACCTGATTTTGCAAATATATGGGATACTCCACATGTGTCTTTCTAGAATTCCATGTAATGATCTATGAGTGATCACACAATGTTCTAATTAAAGTTACATGGTTTCCCTGGTAGTTCACCAGATCTTATCTGATAATAATATTTTCTTATTTTGGGAACAACATCTCTAAGAAAACCTGCCTTGGTGCTCAGTTGTGCTGGTGCGTCTAGATGAAAAACGTATAACCACTAATTCAAAGATTAGCGGTGTATCTTTCATGATGGGATGGGGTATTTATAGGCCTCTCAACTGTGGTTGTTTACTATTTTTGTTGCATGTATTGAAAAATCCATGATGGAGTCAGTAGAGGCCTTCAGTGTCACTCGCTCAGAAAGTTCCTACCATAGATCACTCTAGGGGTGTCACATGTCTTTCAGTGACTGCCATACCATCCCATATATTCCTCTTTTATTGGATTATTTCTAATTAATGGGGTAGTATTGAACCATGTGGACAATTATAAGGACTTCCATATGGTTACACTGACATGTCCATGGGCCTTCATGAGATCAAGGCGCCTATCAAACGGCCTTTTCATGATCTCAAGTGCCTTTTCTGGAATGTTTTATAGGAAAAAGGATGTCTCGTTCAAGGGCCTTTTAGATATTAGGTAGGTTCATCAAGGTGTATTAATACATCATGCTATTGATAAGAATAGAACATTGCATGAGTTTTATGACAGTGATAGGGTCCTAAATTTCTCATATTTATTTCATTTTGTTATTTTACAAAGGTTGGGGATCTCATGAGGCTTCTTGAGTGTTTTTGAAGACAATCACTCAATCTATTGGTTATGTGTCACATGAAAAAAATGTCTTATGGATATGAGTGATTATTTCATGGATACTTCCATATGGTTGTCCTAGAGGAGCCAAAGGAGGTGCCTGAGGATGCCTAAACATACATGAGTCCCTTCAGATGATGTGGATAACCTACTAGAATAGTTTTGTGAGATGAGTCAGACATGTCTTTGGGGGATTGTGGTGTCTTTTGGGCCACCAGGGGTGTGTCAGATGATGTTTAGTACCCCAATAGGCTTTTTTCTCCTCCCCTTTTATTTCCTTTGTTTATTTGACAAAAATATTGGGGATATCATGAGTTTTCTTGAATTTTGTAAAGGAAAATTTGTCTCCCAATCAGTGATGTGTCATGTGAGTTTCATAACCATAAGAGGATCCTACCTTTTTTATGTTTTTCTCCTATTTTTGAATTACTTTTGGATGGGTTGTCGGGTGCCCACTAGTGGAAAAACCACGTGACAAGGGGGGATTACCAAGCTAACACTACATGATCACTGGTTTTCTATGGAGCCTTTATAAGATCAAAAGGGATAGTCTTAGGGGATTACCATGGCCTTATTTGGGCTATTTTCTTCCTATGGCTCCTTCCTATGACCTTATGATGGTCACACAACCATTTATTCCTTAAAGGAATATGTGATCCATGAGTCTTTGGCCACCTTATTCTTCCTTTAATTTGTGGGGAACTAATACACCATATCTAGGTACTTCTTCCATTCTGAATTTTTCGATGACCATTTGGAAGACAACAAAAAGGCCAATATCCCAATTTTGAAAAACCCAAACTAATATTTTCATCCAAACATGGAAAATTAGGATAGAGGGGATGTAGAAAATTAATGAAAACCTAATAGTAAGAGGAAATTAACCCTAATCATTCAAATTGAGTGAACAATTACCAAGAAACCATTATAAAACCACCTTAAGGGGGATTTGGAAGAGACAAGAGGGTTATGAGGGGTTCCTTAATTAGGGAAAAAATGATGAATCCAAGGGAAGAAAATCTACATAAAAAATAACACAAAAGGTAAAAAATACCCCTCTTCATGTTGGTGTCATAGTTTACTCACATGGCTAAAAAAATGCGGTAGCCATGTAGATCAACTCTAGAAAGGGATAAATGGGCCACACACTTAGACTGGATATTTAGTTTAACCATTCAACTTAACTGTGTGACACGTAAAAATTCCCTAAATTTTACCTTTTAATCTCATAATACCACTAACTCGAGGGGATAAACTATCCATAAAATACCCACACATAAAAGTGAAACATAATGTGTAAAGAACTCCCCACCATTCCAATTTATAATCCTAGAAAGTCCTAAGTCAATATGTAATTAAAAAAGAACAGTCCACAACCCACCCTCCATGAAGAAAGGTGAGTTGGGTGATGAACCGCCAGTGTGGCCTCTACAAAGTATTACATATATGATGATGATTCATCAAAACCAAATCCTTATGTCCACCATGCTACCAAATTTATCCAAGTAAAAAACAACCAAACTCCTCAGTATAATACATAAAATGAAAATGGAGACCAGAAAAGTGTCTCCCCACTAATTAGAAATCTAAAAAATAGTGTAATAAAATATAAAACTTCAAACAAAAACCTCCACTGTCAGGAGACAATCTACAAAAAGGTTCTAAAGAACACTTAAGATCAAATTCTCACTTATTCAATGGAGAATCAACATCATGAAACTCAATAACCACATGGTCGAGCCGCTAACAAAATTAGCACACACATACACAAGGAATCACCACAAGGCATGCCAAAATAAGAGATCACACGGGCCCTTGACCTATTCCACTGCAATCTAAAGATAAATGAGGATCTTAGCATTGTACACCATCCCATGGATAACCCTACCAAACTGTAACCATTTAGTGCACAAAGTCCCAAAGGAATGATCTATCCTAATTACCAATGTAATGACCCAAAAGACTCTTACACCCATATAATCAATAAAATAACATTAAAATTGTTCAAGGCACAAAAAAATTGGATGCTTAAAAATAATATAATGGAAACAATGAGCCATACACCTAATCTCAATTCCCAAGACATCGCTTAATCCATAAGGTAACCAGAAAAAAGAAAATAATTCAAAAGAAAAAACACACACACAAGCATATCACAAAACACACCAATTTGGTTTAAATAAAAAACCACATGAAAATAACCTTTCTAGGCCGCAACCCCGTTTTAAATAAACAAAAAATGGACCACTTCAAAAAATAAAACATATACGTGAATTTTTTTTTTCATCTTTCAAACATTTTATAAACAAATTTCATGCCTTAAAACCTATACTTTCCAAAATCACATTCCAAATAATTTCCACAATCCAACTTGAATATGAATTGATTAAACCACTCACCCATTAAATTTAGGAAAACATCACAATTTACACTTTTTAATGGTTAAATTCCCACTTGAAACCATTCTTTCAAAACCAATATCCTAAAATACATTTTTAAAACTTATTCTAGATGATTTATCATAATCCCGAAGAAAAATAATTTCAAAAACAAAAGAATTTTTCTATTAGACCATCAACGATCTTAAAAAACCCATTTAAAATTTCATGACATGACCCAATTTTGTTCAAAACATTTTAAAACATCACACCATTTTTAAAAATCATTTCCAATAATTACCAAAAAACAAAGCTACTAAAATCACCACATTGGATCACCCTTGATTTTTTTGTAAATATAAAACAACACCTATCATTTCATTTCACAACCTAAATGAGTTATAACCCCATTTAAAAACAAAACCACCCAACATTCTAGGGTTAAAATTTAACACTTGGAAATTTTAAAACTATAGAGAACTCAAGGAATGAAATCCAAAATAAATAAGGCCAAAACCCTTGGAATAGATCCATAAAAATAAAACCTGAAGGAACAACACTCCCTTTTCCTCCAAGACTTTTCAAGGAGGAACTTAGAAAAAAAAGACATTTTCCCAACTACCCGTCTTCCTAAAAAAAACAAGAGATCCCATAAAATAGGGAATAAAAAACACTATTTCAAAATATCTATTGAAAAACATATCAAAATTATTTGAAAATATAATTTGAAAAATCAACTATTTTACACTAATATTTTCACAAAACTTCAATCCCATACCGAAATCCATTGGACTCAAAATTCAATTAAACTAAGTTCAACTCCCTTCTTTTTTCAAACATCATATAAATTTTCATAAAATATAAATATCACAGTTCATTCCAAAACAATTTCAATATTCACATTTTAAATAAATAATCTCAAGGAAGACACTTTAATAAACCAATTTTTGAATCATTCCACAGTAAGACATAAATTATACCACAACATTCCTCTATTTAAACTAAAATAATTTTTTACTCAAACAATTTCTTTATATATATTTCAAAATAAAATTCACTTGGTTTTCAAATTACTGTAAAATTATTTTAAAAAATGAAACATGTCTTCCACTTCAAAAACTAATTTTCCACTTTGGAAAATAATGTCCCCCGAGGAAAAAACCAAGTATACCAAAACACATCTCAAAAAAATCCATAGTCAACTAGATCAAATTCCTTAAAAATTAAAATTAAAATTATTCTATATGGTACTACAGAAATGGAATAATATATTGGATTCAATCCAAAAAAGGTAGAACAACGATCCCAGAGGGTGAATTTCACAATTCACAGTTTGGATGCATGGGTTGGTAAAATGTGCTCCATCCATGCAAGATACTTTTTCATGCTTGTAGATCTATGGATCATGGGAACTAAATATTTTACCATAACATGAGTGCTAAATAGGAATCCATGGTCTTCTCACCATGTTCTCCTATGAAACTCAAAAAACCCTAGAATGACTAGTACATTCAATGGGGATCAAATAATCATCTCAGCACTTCAAATATCTATAAAAACATCCCAATTCAAACATAATATCAAGAATCAAGCCTGATACACCCATGATATATAAGGACCCAACCTTTAACATTACATAATATTTAAATAAATGAATAATACACATTGGGGATCTTTTTATGTTTAGAGTTTTAGAGAGTTAGGCCAAAACTATTAAATTTCAAAATATTACAAAGTAGACACTTCTACAAAGTTTCCATTTTTTTATAAAATAAAAACTCTTGAAAAAAAGAGTCATGTCTAGTTCTATGTTTAAGATAGCATGAATATTCCTTGATCCCATCCTCGAACCTATTGCACATTATATCCTGTGAAAAACATTTCAAAAACATGGTATGAGAATAAAAATCTTAGTAAGGGATACACAAAGAAGGAAAACAATTAGTTTTTCAAAACAACAAGTAAACCATGAATTCTTTGACAAAAGTACTAATTTTCACCTTTATGAAGTAGTAAATACTCTTCACTAAATAAAAGATCATTACTTACCCTACTGTAACCAAAATATTACAATAAAACATATATAAATAACACATAACATATAAAGGTAACTTGGGACATAAACATACTTAAATGGAATAACCATACGGTCGACATCCACACATATCACAAAATGGAATAGCCATACGACCGACTTCCATACCCAATGCATTGGAGGTTATAACGTAACCACCTACCCTGGTATTTATGGCACCACCCATCATTTGGTTTATCAGGTAACCACCCATCAAATGTCCAAGTACCATTAATAAATCATAACACATAAAAAAAATTATAAAGGAAATAAAACATTTCCACATTTCAATCACAATAAGTCACTTAAATATATAGACATAAAAAATCCATTATCAAAACCATTTTCATTACCAAAATACATATAGGATTATATGGTAATTATTTTCTTTTAAAAACATTATGGCTTGTTGAGGAAGCCAAATATCAAATAATACTCACGGTGGTTGAAAAGGTTGTTTTCACCGCTTATATTAAAAGAAACAGTCCTTTTTTTTGTTTAGTAAAATGCTTCATAGAAAAATATTCCCTTTTAAATGTCAAGTTTGTTTATACAGTGTATAAAATAAAGTCATGTATTAAAATAAAAATATTCCTCAATGAAAGGAGATTGAGATGAAGTCCCTTACCTCATTTCTGATTTGACTTGATCGTTCTTTAATCTCCTGAATAATAAACTAAAGTTAATTTTTAATTGCTTAAGAACCTTTTTCAAGTTTATTATTCCTTTTATATAACTTATTACCTTGTTATAAACATTATGTAATCATTTACGTTAATAATGTTCCTTTTGTCGATATTTGGTACTTGAGTCAAAAATGAACACCATATATTACAAGTTGACCATGTGGTCAATAATAAATTATATACAGAATGATATTCATTATTTAGATATCATATATATCATATATATCCAGTATATACATGTATTAATAATAGTACATAAGATTTAGAGGTAATAAATGAAATGCACAGTTCATGGAGACGGTAAGCCATACGTACGCATGAACACTACTTTCATTTATATTAATTTTTTTAATGGAAATAAAACATAATGATAAATAGGTATATTATAATTACAGTATAATATCATATATAATATCATTAACTCCATCCTTTATACATCCCACATAAGGCATTAAGGAATCACATTACTTTGAGGGGGGCGGTAGTTCGCACTTCCTCAAATGAAATTATCGTATTTACCCACTATGGAAACCATATAGGATTGATAGAATTGGGAATTACAGAAGCATAAAGAAATCATAAACATAATATATATCATATATAAATACATTTCCATCATAATTTTCACCATGAGAGGTGGTAGGAGAAAATTTAACAATCATCGTTTCGTGAGGCGTTAGTTTTCCAACCACTGAAACATTATGTTCTTCTTCCATTAGATGGAAGTGTGTGTAATTTTAGTTAAAATACTTCTCATAATAACATCCTAGTATATTTAGGATACTTATTTTGTTACAAAATAAAGGAATAAAAATAGTTTAGGTGTTGGAGAAGTAAAATAAAAGAAAACAATTTAAGAGAAACAGTTACCGTTAATTTGGGTAACTCCCTTTGGTTTGAACCCAAGGACTTGTTGAAGTGCCTTATGACTAGAGTAAGTCTTCTAGGAGGAGGGGAGGGATGTATGGAGATTAATTGGGCAGATTTTGGACGAGCCAATTGGCTTGATAGGTGTGAGGAATTGGTTATATGTGTTCTCCATTTATAAGGGAGAGGAGCGGCTCTTTAGGAAAGTGTGAAGATATTGTTTTATAATATAATGATATTAGGTTTATAAAGGTCCAAAAATCATTATAGTCTAAGATAAGATGACTAATGGTCGAAATATAATCATAAATTAGTAATTGGACAGGTTTTGGATAATATTTTAATCAATATAATCTTATTTATTTAAATCATTTATTAATGAGGTAAATACTGCATCATTATTGTGTCATAAATAATATAATATATTTGATGTCTAAAAATTATAAAAAAATACTATCATGTAGGAAATAGTTTTATATTTCCAATTAATATTTATAGGCAGAAATATAATTTTTATAACCCCTTCCAAAAATTAATTTACTAAAAGATATTTGCTTTTGTCATTTTTGCCTTTACTATAAGTTAAT
Organism: Viscum album; assembly: GCA_963277665.1. Lineage (NCBI taxonomy): Eukaryota > Viridiplantae > Streptophyta > Magnoliopsida > Santalales > Viscaceae > Viscum > Viscum album. The sequence continues at coordinate 476,393,188 of OY728123.1, forward strand.
TAATCTAAATTGTCATTATCAGTCCCATGTTGCTCAATGGGGTCCGAAAATCGACCAACATATTCCCATGGTAGATAATGACTCAACCATTAAGGTTTGGACACGTGTTAAGGTAATTTTGAATTATTATAACATTCTTTTTACCTTGCATTACCCTATTTACCTTTAACTACGGTAAATAAAAGTCAAAAGTTACCATTCAACAAAAATTATTTTCATCTTAATGAACCAAATTTTACTCAATAATAACAATAATTTAGGTATCATTTTTGAAATTAAATTCACAGAAGCAGTAAAATTTCATTTAAATGAAAAAATTAGTTTTTTAACTACTACTAAGTGGTTTCACTATTCATCCAAAATTGAAGTTTTTTAGAAAAATACAAAAAATTCAGCCTAAGATTTATTTGTAATACTGAATTAAAAAATTATGTCTATTTTTATAAATTCAAAAAATATAAATAGCATTAAATAATTTAAAAATTAATATCCGTTATGAAAACAAATAGCGTGTTTTTAAGAAACAATCACTATCAAAAGATTTATACATGTTTATGTCCAATTTCAAAGTGAAATTAATTCCAATGACCAACATTGTTTAAAATTGTAAAAATATATTTTAATTTAACTTTAAAACCAACAAAAAAGATAATCTAACCATATAAATAAATTATATTAAAATTCACTTTTTAATTAAAATACAATATTATTCAGTATTCATTAAAAATATGAACTTTATCGGAAAAATCCCAAAAAATTACCCAAAGTAAAATTTGATGTCCCAATTCTAAAAAAGGATTTTATTTAGTCAATTAAAACATATCAAAATGACCAAAACTATATTTAAAGAGGTTTCTCGATTAAAAGGCGGTAAATCGACCTTTTAATTTAAATTATGCTTAAAATTAGATTCTTTCACAATTTAATCGTCTGACTTTTATTGGATAAATGTAAAAACATTTAATAGACATGTATAATCACATTGGAGTTAGTTTTGTTCATTCCCACCAATACAATAGCTAGGAGTTAACTACCATTTAGAATAATAATATTATATTATTAGTGTGCAACGTAAGATTTCAAAGAAACTCGTTGTTACGTATCAGGTACGCTATCAAACATAGAAACCCCTTTAAAGTAAAATTAATATTTAATTCAAAAATATTAATACATATGAAAAATGTATTATTCTTTATTTACCTGGGATGTTACATCCTTCCCCCCTTTTGGAAATTGCGTCCTCACAATTTTATTCACTTATCAAATTTAGTGGGGGTATTTATCCCTCACAGAATTTTAAGATTCCCACGTTGCCTCTTCAACCATATGGTTTTCCACAAAACCATTACCTGGGGAATTACCTTATTGTGCAACAATTGCTGTCCACGGTCAAGAATCTAAAATGGTAGTTCTTCATAAGAGATATTCTCTTCCAACTGAAATACCTATGGGCTCAAAACATGAGATGGGTCTCGCATATACTTTCTCAACATCGAAACATGAAAAACATTGTGTACCTGGGATAAACATGGAGTTAATGCCACTCTATATGCAACTGATCAAACTTTCTCTAGGATTTCATAGGTTCCAATGAACCTCTAACTTAGCTTACCTTTCTTGCCAAAACGCATCACACTTTTCCATGGAGAAACTTTGAGAAAGACATGATCACCCACCTCAAAAGAAATATCCTTCCTCCGGTTATCTGCAAAAATTTTCTGTCTGCTATGAGATGTTCTCATGTGATTCTAAATCAACTGAACTTTCGCTACCATCTCTTCTACCAATTCTGGTCCCATCAGCTTCCTCTCACATACTTCATCCCAAAAAGCTAGAGTTCGACAATGCTTTCCATATAGTGCCTCAAATGGAGATATATGTATAATGGAATGAAAACTGTTATCATATGAAAATTCAACCAAAGAAAGATGTTGGTCTCAACTTCCCTGGTAATCCATCCAACAAGCACGTAGCATATCTTCTAGTGTCTGAATTGTTCATTCTAATTTCCCATTTGATTGAGGGTGAAAAGCTATACTAAAATTTATTTCAGTACCCAATGAATTCTGAAGGCCTTTCCAAAAGTTAGAAGTAAACCTGGGATCACAATCAAATACAATAGAGAGGGAACTCCATGAAACCTAACTATCTCTTTAACATACAACCGAGAAAGTTGATCTAAAGACAAAGTATCTCGAATAGGAAGGAAATGAGAAGATTTAGTCAATTGATCAACTACAACACAGATTTCATTATTACCTCGAGATGTATTTGGTAATCCTACAATGAAGTCCATGGATATATTTTCCCATTTCCACTCTGGCACCGGTAAAGGATGAAGAATTCCTTTCAGTAACTGTCGCTCTGATTTACCCTACTGACAAGTCAAACACTTCACAGTAAAATCAGCAATATCTCTTTTCATTCCATCTCACTAGTAATACTCCTGAAGATCTCTGTACATCTTAGTGATGCCATGATGAAATGAAGATGGGGAACTATGAGCTTCATATAACAACGCATTCTTCAACTGTGAATCACAAGGGACACATAATCTCTTTCCAAATCTCAAAACACAATCATTATCAATGTTAAATTCTGGCAACATACCCTTCTGACCAACTCTACATTTTTTTGTAACTCACTGACTTCTTTCTGTTATTTCTTTATTCTATTTGATAGATATGATCTCACTGACACCTAATACAAAATATAAGAATTTCCTGCACCAACAACTTCTATGCCAAATTTCATCAAATAAAAAACCAAAGGATCTGGTTCCAAATGTAACATAGTTAATGAAGCATTACTTTTTTCGACTCAAAGCATCAACCACTTTATTTTCTTTTCCTGGATGATAAAGGATTGTGCAATAATAATCCTTGATTAATTCTAACAATCTCCTCTGTTTCATGTTAAATTATTTCTGAGTGAATATATACTTCATACTTTTTTGATCAGTATATATTCCACACTTCACTCCATACAAATTATGCATCCAAATTTTTAATGCAAAAACAACAACATATAATTCCAAATCATGTGTAGGGTAATTTAACTCATGTGGTTTCAAGTGACGTGAAGCATAATCAATTACCTGATCATTTCGAATTAGGACACAACCAAGTCCTTTAAATGAAGCATCACTGTAGATAACAAACTCACCATTTCTAGAAGGCAGTTCCAAAACTAGATCATTCACCAATCTCCTTTTCAATTCCTGAAAAAAATCATCACATTCTTTTGTCCAGTTGAACTTAACAACTTTTCGAGTTAACTTAGTCATTGGACTAGATAACCTTGAAATTATTTCTACAAACCTCTGGTAATAACCTGCAAAACATAGAAAACTACAAATCTCGGTTATATTTGTGTGTCTTGGCCACTACTTCAATGACTTTTGTTTTAGCAGGATCAACAGCTATGCTTTTTTTTTGAAACAAAGTGACCAGGGAAATAAATTTGTTGTAACCAAAACTCACATTTACTAAATTTACCATAAAGTTTCTTTTCTTTTAAGGTTTGAAAGATGACCCTTAAATGAATTTGATTCTGCACTTTAATTTTATAATAATCCAAAATATCCTCAATAAACACAAAAACCATTTATCACCTGATTCAACTGAGCCATCACTGCAGTAAACTGCTCAATTCTGATTCTAACCATATTAAGATGTGGATTGGAAGGTTATTATCCTCTGTATGCCTTCCCAGAAAAGCAACACTATTTCCTCTATGAAAAATAATTCTCAACACAGAAATACCTTAGGAGAAGCAACATGGTAATCTCTAAATGATATATCATTTCAATATTACCATAAATTAATTTATAGACATTTATTTAACAATACCGTAACTCCTAATGTTGTCTAAACTGACCTCTAATACCAACTATAAAGACCCAACCTTTAACATTACATAATTTTAAATTAAATGAATAATTCACATTTGGGATATTTTTAGGTTTAGAGTTTTATAGTGTTAGGCCCTACCTATTACATTTCAAAATATTACAAAGTAGACACTTCTACATAGTTTCCATTTTTTTAAAAAATAAAAAATCTTGAAAAAAGAGTCATGTTTAGTTCCATGTTTAAGATAACATGACTTTTCCTTAATCCCATCCTTGACCATATTCCACATTATGTCCTGTGAAAAACATTTCAAAAACATGGGATGATCATTAAAATCTCCGTAAGGGATACACAAAGAAGGAAAACTGTTAGTTTTTCAGAACAACAAGTAAACCCTGAATACTTTAACATAAGTAATAATTTTCACCTTTATGAACTAGTAAATACTCTTCACTAAATAAAAGATCATTATTACCCTTTTGTAACCAAAAGATTACCATAAAACCCATATAAAGAACACATAACATATAAAGGTAACTTGGGACATAAACATACATAAATGGAATAACCATACAGTCAACTTTTACACATATCACTAAATAGAATAGCCATACGGCCGACTTCCATACCCAATGAATTGGAGGTTATAACGTAACCACCCGTGTTGGTATTCACGGAACCACCTGTCATTTGGTTTATCATGTAACCACCCGTCAAATATCCAAGTACAATTATAAAATCATAACACACAAACAAATTATAAAGGAAAGAACAAATTTCCACATTTCAATCACAATATATCACATAAATATGTAGACATAACAAATCCATTATCAAAACCATATTCAATACCAAAATAAATAGAAGAGTACATGGTATTTATTTTTCTTTTCAAAACATTACGACTTGTTGAGGAAACCAAATATCTAATAATACTCACGGTGGTGGAAAAGGTTTTTGTCACCACTTATGTTAAAAGAAACATTCCTTTTTTCCATTTAGTACAATGCTTCTTAGAAAAATATTCCCTTTGAAAATTCAAGAGTGTTTATACTGTGTATAAAATAAACTCATGTATTAAAACAAAAATATGCCTCAATGAAAGGAGATTGAGACAAAGTCCCTTGCCTCGTGTCTAACTTGACTCGATCGTTCTTTAATCTCTTGAATAATAAAATAAAGTTAATTTATACTTGATTAAGAACCGTTTTCAAGATTATTATTCCTTTTATATCACTTATTACAATGTTATAAACATTATGTAATCATTTAAGTTAAGAATGTTTGTTTTGTCAATATTTGGTAATTGAGTCAAAAATGAACACATTATATTACAAGTTTTCCATGTGGTCAATAGTCTATTATATCCATAATGATATTCATTATTTAGATATCATATATTTCATATATATCCAGTATATACATGTATTTATAATAGTACATAACATTTAGAGGTAAGAAATGAGATGCAACGTTTATGGAGACGGTAAGCCGTACGTATGCATGAACGCTAATTTCGTTTCTATTTATTATTTTAATGGGAATAAAACATAATGATACATAGGTATATTATAATTCCAGTATAATATCATATATAATATCATTAACTCCATCATTGATACATCCCATATAAGGCATTAACGGATCACATTATTTTGAGGGGGCGGTAGTCCGCACTTTACTCAAATGAGATTATCGTATTTACCCAGTATGGAAACCATAAAGGCTTGATATAATTGGAAAGTATAGAAGCATAAGGAAATAATAAACATAATATATATCATATATAAATACAGTTCCATTATAATGGCCACCATGAGAGGCGGTAGGAGAAAATTTAACAATCATCGTAGTTTGGCATCCACAAGAACATTATGTTCTTCATCCATTAGATTGAGGTGTGTGTAATTGTAGTTATAATACTTCTCATAAAAACATCCTAGTATATTGAGGATACTGGTGTTGTTACAAAAGAAAGTAATAAAAATAGTTTAGGGGTTGGATAAGTAAAATAAAAGAAATGAAATTAAGAGAAGCTGTTACCTTTAATTTGGGTAACTCCTTTTGGTTTGAACCAAAGGACTTCTTGAAGTTCCTTATGCCTAAGGTAAGGCTTCCAAGAGGAGGACAGGAATGTAGGGAGATTAATTGGGCAGAGTTTGGTCAAGGAAAATGGCTTGATAGGTGTGAGGAATTGGTTAGAAGTGGTCTCCTTTTATAAGGGAGAGGAGAGGCTCTTTAGGAAAGTGTGAAAATATTATTTTATAATATAATGATATTCGGTTTCTAAAGGACCAAAAATAATTATTGTTGAATATAAGATGACTCATGGTCGAAATATAATCATCCAATAGGAATTGTACAGTTTTTAGATAATATTTTAATCATTATAATCTTATTTCTTTAAATCATTTATTAATGAGGTAAATACTGCATCATTATTGTGTCATAAATAATTTAATTTATACGATGTCTAAAAATTATAAAAAAAGTACTATCATGTAGGAAATATTTTTTTATTTCCAATGAATATTTATAGACAAAAATATAATTTACATAACCCCTTCTAAGAATTAATTTACTAAAAGATATTTTCTTTTGTCATTTTTTCCTTCACTTTAAGTTAATTAATCTAAATTGTCATTATCACTCCCAAGTTTCTCAATGAGGTCCAAAAATCGACCCAAAGATTCCCATGGTCGGTAATAACTCAACCAATAAGGTTTGGAGAAGTGTTAAGGTAATTTTGAATTATTATAATATTCTTTTTACCTTGAATTACCCTTTTTACCTTTAACCGCGGTAAATAAGTCAAAAGTTACTATTCACCAAAAATTATTTTCATGTTAGTGAACCACATTTTACTCACTAATAACAACCATGTATGTCAGATTTTTCAAATTCAATTCACAGAAGCGGTAAAATTTCATTTAAATGAAAAAAATCAGTTTTTTTAACTATTACTAAGTGGTTTCACTATTCATCCAAAATTGAAGTTTTTTAGAAAAATACCAAAAATTTAGCCTAATAATTATTTGATATATCGAATTCAAAAATGATGTCTATTTTTCTAAATTCAAAACCTAGAAATGGAATTAATTAATTTAAATATTAATTCCCGTTATCAAAACAAATAGCGTGTTTTAAGAAATAATAACTATCAAAAGATTGATACTTGTTTATGTCCAATTTCAATGAGAAAATAATTCCAATGACCAACATTGGATTTAATGGTAAAAAGATATTTTATTTTCACTTTAAAACCAACTAAAAAGAAAATCTAACCATATAAATAAATTATATTAAAACGGACTTTTGAATTAAAATACAATATTATTCACTATTCATTAAAAAATGAACTTTATCAGAAAAATCCCAAAAAATTACCCAAAGTAAAATTTGATGTCCCCATTCTAAAGAAGGATTTTATTTGGTCAATTAGAGAATACGAAAATTTCCAAAACTAAATTTAACGAGGGTTCACGATTTAAAGGCGGTAAATCGACCTTTTAATGTAAGTTTTGATTAAAATTAGATTCATTCACAATTTAAGTGTCTAACTTTTATTGGATAAATTTAAAAACATTTAACAGACATGTATAATCAAATTGTAGTTAGTTTTGTTCATTACCTCCAATACAACGGCTAGGAGTTAACTCCCATTTAAAATAATAATATTATATTATTAGTGTGCAACGTTAGATTTCAAAGAAACTTGTTGTTGCGTATTGGGTACGCTATCGAACATAGAAACCCATTTAAAGTAAAATTAATATTTCATTTACAAATATTAATTAATATGAAAAATGTCTTATTATTTATTTACTCGGTATGTTACATGATAACTCAAGATTCAACATGATAAAGAGCTGTCTGGGCCCCTACCTACACACTCCACATGATCCCCAATAAATATTCCAGTCTCCCAATTACCCAGACACACCCCAAATAAAAATTTTGATTGATCTCGTACCATTTTCTTGAAAAAAAACATGGGATATCCATCCATCAGGTTCTCAATCCGACCTGACACATACTCTAGGAGCATCCTTGATCCCCTCGTGATGATGAAAAGCATCGAGTTTATAAAACATTACTATTAGGGATCGTTTCACCCAAAAAATAAAAATAAAAACATCCAAAAATGGGATAAAAATAAAGAAACAAAAATATAATGCAAGAAACATCTCATATAAACATTCATTTAATAAAATATTACCATGTTCAGAATAATATACAAGAAAATTAAATGATAGACATAAGAGTTTGATGCTCGAAACATAAGAAAATTAGTTCCAAGAAACCAAAGGATTGATCATCATGTCCATGTGACTCAAAAGTCACCACCATGATCCGAACAACCATCTACTTTAAAAGGAATATAGCACTATAAACAAACCCAATATCAAATTCCTGAAGAAACCCAAAAAAAAACATGAAGACTATATACCCACCAAAGTGAGTTTGTAGGGTGTGAGCCAAAGACAATAGGTTACCATCATGAATCCAATTACTTCCATTTATAAAAGAATCTAAAACTTCTAGTTTGAAGGTAAAGTATAAAATTGGTATTCATTTTCTTTTAATGATATAGTAATAAACCAAACATTCAAAATAAAATTTATAAAAGAATAAGGTTTATAAAACATTCCAAAATAAGGGTTTACCAGACCCATTCCCACATCAAAACAAACCAACAATATATATACAAAACAATACACTTTTTGAAATAAACCCACATAAGGTTTAAGTAAAATTAAAATCATTCCAAACAGGAAACCTCTTGAAAACTATTTTACCCATTTTCCTGTAAAATATTGTAGACACCCAATTCAAAGTTAACCAAGGATAAAAGGCTGATAGTATAGAAATTAAAACCACAAGGGGTCACAAATAATTCTAATAAATTGATTGAATAAAACTATTCAACAACATTAATAAACCAAAAGAGGATCAACTCATCAAGAAATTCCATCCAACAAGTAAAGAATAAACATGAAAATATATATAGAGAAGGAATAAAACCAATAAATATGATTATAAAAAACCTTTAGGACTAATTGGATAGCACAAGAAAAATATTTTTGGACCTACATCTAATAAGTTAATGGTGACACATCCATCAAATTAATCACTATGAGCAATCTTCTCAGTGACTGCACCCCTCGTAAAAAATTGAAAACAATTAAGGGGGACTGGATAGTTCTAAACCTTAACTCACTTAATAATTCCACACTACATCCCACTTAATATCCTTGATTTACCTACATAATTGTAACATAGGTGGTCCATGAGAGAAAAACTTCGTCACTTCACCATGAGAAAGACTCTAGGGATAACACCAAAATCATGTCCATCCCACCTCCCACACCACCCTTAACTTGATCCTTAATCATGGAGCACAACTTCAATCACATAAAAAAGAATCCATCACATGGAATACAATACATCAACTTCAAAAAATGGGGATAAACGAGGGAACATGAACATCATATTATTTTTCCAACTGGACCTTCACTTACATTATACTAATTTGAAAATTCCTTGTAAAAATAATTTCTTATTCCAAATAATTTACAAAAGAAAGCATAAAAACATTCAATAACAACTTAATAAGTCAAGGTTATCTCCATTTTTACTTTATGAAACCAAACTACACCTCATAATTATGTAAATACTTTAAATAAAAAATGGATTCGACATTGAAAACAACATTATACCTATAGATAAATGTATAAGTATATTTTAAATATAAACCCAAATTTTTAATTTTATAAAACATGAAGAATTCAAAAAAAAAACATTTCAAAACCATTTTCCATTCCACTAGTAAAATCACCAACTTTTCCCAAAGTAAAAAAACAAAACAGGCAAGAAAAATATATATGAAATTAAAAAAATATATCATTTACATAATTACATTAAATATAAAACACTTTTAAAGAATCAACCATCCCTATAAATCTTATATAAAAGTAAATGAGCCAAAAAAATGTACGTCATGTGGTGGAACCTTATCACCTTCGATGAAATATACCAGAAATAGACTCCTACTATTAATCAAAGCTATATAAGAAAAAATACCCAATTTTTAACATCCTTACCGAAGAAAATTATAAGAACATAGACACTAGGATTATAGGAGAAGAGTAAAATGGAAGAAACCCCAAGAAGAATAAGAATGGAACCCTAACCAATCAAACCATGTAAATAATCAATAATAAACCACCATGAAATTAATTTATGGGGGATTTGGAAGATACAAGGAGGTTTGGGATGGGTTCCATTATTAATGGAAGTAAAGTGGTGAATCTAAAGGAAGAAACCACTTAAAAATAAAATAAAAGAAAAAAAATACCCTCTTTAGGTTGGTTTCATGGTTTACTCACACTGTTAAACAAATAGTGTAGTTAACATATGGATCACTATTATCATGAGGTGAATGGGGGTTACACTTAGGCTATATGGTTAGTTTAATATTGGAACATAGTTGTGTGACCTGAAAAGGTCCAAAAAATTTAACCTTTTAATCCAAAAAAACCCTTTCACACAAAGGGATAAACTATCCATCAAATAATTCCACATAAAATTGATACTTGGGGTGTCACATCTTGGTCCCTAAATGTGGAATTGTTTTGGGTTTTAATGTAATGGATTCAAAATGGGGAAAACTTTAGGTTTATTTAAAGGTGTTTAAATGAAAAGGGAATCAATATTTTAAAAAGGTATTTAATTTTGTTTGGGTTTAAAATTAGGTGAGAAGGAACATGTGTTTTTTAAAGGAATATTGAGTGAAAAATTGTTTCTATGCATTTAAAAAACTTAATTGGGGTTCCTCAAATGATTTAGTTGAGTAAGTGGTTTAAAATGGATTTTTAATGGGTATATATTGTTTGGAATAATACGACATTATTTTGATTATCCTATTTGGAACCTAAGAACATTAGTTTTATGATGTTCATGTGACATCGGTTGACTTCATATTTTTTTTGATTGATATTAATTTTATCCAAATGGAATTTTTTATAATGGTTATGCTCAAAATGGGTGTTGATGTTATGAACATGTGGGTGGATTAATATCTTCCTTTATATAATGGTCTCATATGAGGTTGGTCAGTATATCCTAGAGCCTTATTTAGTGATTAACCTTGGAAGGAGTCATTGACATGTGATGTTTCCATGAGTTGAATGTTTGAATCTCTCTATGGTGATTAGAGAAGTGTTATAGGAAGTAAGTTTCTATGTGAACATGTTGTGATATATAAACCCTTTTAGGAATTGAATTAGTTGGGTATTGTTTTTTGTAAAGACCATAGGTCAGATGGTTTGATGTGTGATGAACCTAGATCATTGATATGTGGCCCTAGGTTTAAGGGTTTTCCAGTTAAAAATTAAGTGATTTGGTTTCACTGGGAGTACATTGTTTATGAATAGGTAAAAGAAAACATTATGTTTCCTATACCACGAAGGTTGCGTGAGTGATCAGTTCTCCTTTCTTTAAGAGGAATGAAATCTATCGTTGAATTTCTAGGTTCATAGTAGTGGATCATCTTCGTTTACATATCCTTAGGTGTTTATTCTCTATTATTACGTGATTTTCTAGATTTTTAGGTACTTTTTTGGTTAAAATGTTTACCCCTAAAGGGAATAATGGAAATTTGGAAGTGGTTAAGTGACGAGTTTTGAAAGAATCGGACTATAGAGTAGATTAAGTGATATAATAAGTAGTAATTTGAATTGTGAACCAAGTTTTAATTACATAAAGGGGGATCCTAGGTAGGGTTTTAAAAAGTTTATTATAGGTTAAGGTGGATGTTTTAGATTTTGAATTTATCTTTGAGTTGAATTTGGGCCTTTGAATGCGTTGAGATTACTATTTCTTCTTTATAGGGGTAGAAACTAGGAGATACATGGTGTTATGAGATAATGATAAGTGGTGGTGTACTAAAAAATGATATTCATAAAATGTTGAGGCTCTGGGTTATAGGGTTTTAGGAACCACTGGATTTTGGAAGAGTTATTATGTAATCTCCTTTGGGTGATCTAGTTGAGGTTGTCATGAAATCATGGGGAGAGATGATTCAATAATGTTAAGTGTGATTTTTATTTCCTTCTATGGTTTGTTTCTTCATGAAATGTTTTGGTATAAATTGACTCTTTTGTGTTTAGAAATATTTTTGGTGTGTTTTGTAGTGGAATTTAATGGTTTACCATTGGGTTGCATTTAAACTTGTATCAGTTTAAGGAATAAGTAAGGGACAACCCTGGTTTTATTATAAAATAATGGTCTAGTTTTTTGGATCAACAATAGAATAATAGATGTGGTAATTCTTCAAAAATGACCAGGTACCTTCATGTGACTATATTTCCTTGGTTATTTATGGTTTAAGGGGAAAGTCTTAGTGGTGGTAAGCTTTGATGATGATAAGGCATGTTGGTTCTTTTGTGAGTTGGACATAGTTTATCACTATGAGGTCTTAGGATGTGTGGGTCAATATTTGGATTCCAATTTTGTGTTCAAATTTGGATTTATGTATGGGGTTTTTTGTTCCATGGGAATTTTTATTTTTTGGAGGTTCGTTATGACAATCAATGATGAACTAGATCAAGGGAGGATTGTTAATACATTGGTATTATAATACATGGAATTTATCACCATAGGATTAGGTTTATAGGTTTCCAGAAAAATAATTTTTGATGTGATACCTTATGGAATGTGAAAACATAGTAACATGGATTTAATATAGCAGTGATATAGGTAATGCTACTTCAAAAGGAAGACCCAAGGATGGTTATCTTTTTTAGGAAATGGAAAAGGACATATAAGATAATGGTGGTGACATTGGTTTAAAGATGGGTGGGTGAATTTTTAGTTATAGTGAAATGTTATATTTAGTTTCCTTATGATGATGGTGGGGGGAATTAGTGAGCCTGGTAGATGACAATTGAATGATTAGCTTTACTAGGAACTGAAATTCCTCTAAGGTGTATATTGGTATGGTCGATTGATGAGACTTGAGAATCTATATATTATTGATTCCTAAGATGAAGTATTAATAAGGAAGCAGAGAGTGAAATTTGGGTGATGGTTTGGTAGGTTTCCGAGATTACCATCTCATCTAAAGAGTGAGCTATGAAATATCAAGAGTCATACGATGTGGTGTTGAATGAAAATTTTGGAAATTAGTTAATGGTTGTGAGATTAGTATGATTGTTTCAAAATTTGAGAAATTATTTTTATTGTTTCATAACATACCATAATATTTTTATCCATAGATAGGACCATGTGAGGCTATTTATGGTCAGTGTGCAAGAGTTTTGTTTATGGAAATGCCAGTGAGTGTTGATGTTTGATTGAAAGGGGGATATATTTGTTCTTATGTTTCAATGGTGATGGAATTTATTATTTACATCAGATGTAGAATGTATTTGAATAAAACACAAAGGTAATGTAATTTGGTTTTGTGTGCATGAATAAGTGACTAAGTTTCATTGGTAGATGTTACATATCATGTGAGGATACCGTTCAGTGGAAATCACAGTTGAATCAGTGATATCAACCTTTGGAGAGAGGCTTAGGTCATTAGGAAATCTTGATGATGGAATATACTATGGATTGTGACTTGATTCTTGGGATGAACAATATAATAAATCCTAATGATTTTTAATTTAGGACATAGACACTTTGGGAAGTAAAAAATGTTGGCACCATGGCTCATTGGCATGATCCGGACCCAAAGTACGGGATTTTTTGTAGTAAAGATGCATAATAGTTAGTTTTTTGGTGGTGTATCATCCATCATGTGTAATTGAACGAAATGAGGACAAGGGAATGATATTGGGTAATACTTCCTTCTAAAAAGTGTTTTCAAACAGGCATATCTATAATAAAACTCAATATTGGGAGTTGGATTTTCAGGTTGAGAGATTGATTCATTCAACAAAAACCTATCGAGATACTTCTTGAGGATGAGATACCCCTTGGGGTGAGTTTTTTAAATTTTAGAGACACTTATTGAAGACTAGGAATCATTTGAGGGGAATATTTTTAATTTTATCATAGTTCAAGGTATTACTTACTTAGTTTTTATGGGTCCAAGTTATCATTTTTTCAGTATTTGAGACATTTTCAATGTGTTTAGGGATTGGGGACCAGAATGTTAAAGATACATTGGTACAAGAATTTAGTTTTTGACATATTGGAGTTCCACCAACTGGCTGATAGAGGTGGTAGTAGACCAGTAAGAACCTAGGATCCCCCCAAAAGCTTTTACTATGACACTATAAATCCAATAGAAAAGGTTGTATCCCTAATAATTTTTCTAGAGTGATCAGCTAATGAGAGGCCATCCACAAGTAGATCAGTGGATCCAATTGAGAATTTAATTGGGGGACACCATATGTTTTCATTCTATAGGGAATATTTGATATTACAGTAACCTCTATCTACCACCATTCAACCATAAAAAATGGAGGTGATCTCTCTTGATGAATTTGTATCCCTTCTTCTTATCTCTTCACTGATTGAAGATCTAATATATTTTTTCTTCTATAAGGTACGTCTAAGACGATATAGCTTAAAACTACTCTTTATCTATGGATTAATATATAATATTATTAATAATTCTTGGTTAATTCAAGGATTAGATCCCAAACTTATTAAGGATCACTTTCTATCACTTGATCGAATCTAGATTCATTAGTGATATTGGTTATTATTGGGTATCTCTATCAAAATTATATAATTATCTTCTTTTTATTCATTGATCTTGATTCTATAATCCTCGTTAGTTAAATTGGGTATGGTTCATTCGATTTTTGGTTTATGGGGTTGATTCTGGTAGCCATTATTTGCATAGGGAATTAATACTCTTGAGTTAGAAAGTACCTTCCATTCGGTGGACTTTTATAAATTTATATGTTGTAAATATCATTTGGTTGTGTGTATGGACCATGAGACCCTTTCTTAATATGATTCATGTGAGGGTTTGTGGGTGGGCTATGAGAACCTTTCTTAATATGACATGTATATTAACTGCTATATTATAGTTTTTGTTTAGATTCTTTTATAGTTTCTCTTTGGCTAGTTTCAATGTTCTATGCTGGTTTAGCTTGACTAGTTGGACACTTAGAGGGGGGTTACACCTTTTTGAATGCAGTGCTATAATTACTCATTAATAAATGACTTGTGTTAATTTTTCTTTCCTTTGATATGGATATTGTGTTAACATATGTGACAATGGATTTACCTATATCAAAATACTGGGAAGACATGAGGTAGTGTGGCATTCCCTATATACATGAATTGGGTTAACAATTTTACATTGTGACTTTCCCTTAAAGTAGGGAGTAGAATTGACCCCTAATGGAGTAACATGAATATATGATAGTTGTTTGAATTTTTTTAGCCACCATGTAGACCATCTGGCATTATATAAGTCATGTAAGAACTACTTATTATTTTCCTTCTCGAATAGAGGAAAATCAAGTAGAGTCGGGGATCATGGTATCTTGTTTAACACATAATGAATAAGTATATAGTTTTTTACATGTTTATTTTTATTTTATAATGGAATGCACTTTTATATATTTCTAAACTTATATTAAGGAAGAAATGGTGGTGTCCTACTGGATTTTTTACTCACACACTTCATGAGAATTTTGGTGTGCATGTAGACTCTTGTCACCTAGATTTCAGATGAGAGAAATGTCATTTCATAGGTATGTTATACCAAATGAGATGGATGGTCTTTTTGATTACCAAAAAAACAATAGTATCCATTGAAAATACACATATTTTTTATTTTTCTGTGATTTTTCTTTATAGTGCTACAACAAATGAGGACCTGTTGAATTATGGTACGTGTTAGTGTATGCCATACTGTTATAGCATTGGTATGTGTTCCTGTAATTTCATTCATATTATGTTCTACTATTTTTCTCAATATTTATTCCATTATTATATAGTCTAGTGTTTGTATTTTACCGAGGCAATAGTCACCCTATAGTGATTCTTAGGACTTCACTGCTAGTTGGAATCCTATTGCAAATGGGGAGGCATGGATGAGGTCAAGTGACACTCTATCTTGGAACGGTGGTTCAAGTAAAAGTTTTAAAAGATAAGTGGAAAATTATATATGTTTTTCCTCTAGTCTTATGTATATCCATAGGAAACTCCAATATAGTCCCTGAAACAATATGGTAGTTTTTCACGAGGCATTTTTTACAGATTATTAATTTTTTTTACATCAATGAAATATTTTATAATCCTTTTAATTTATAAATTATATGATCAATTACAGAGATATATCTATTCATGAATGATTTATATGTGTTTCATATGTCATTAGATAAGGTTAATTAAAGAAGACATTAAAAATACATCTTCTAGGGGTCACAATGGATACATTGAATTCAAAGTGTTTTCTATTAGACTTATGAATTATCCAATACTCTATAAAGTCATAATGAACTAGGGTTTTCATAAGTTCTTATTTTATTTCACATTAGTGTTCATTGAAAATATACTAGTTTATGTAATGATATATAATTATTAATATGGGCATTTGATTGTTGTCATGAATCCCCTTAAAATAATTCATTTTAAAAAAATGTATATGTATTAGTTTTAAGCTTATGAGGTGCATTTTATTTAAAATATTATCCCTATAATTGTTGTATCAATTAATCCATAAAAAACAATTCTTCTGTTTAGTAGGAATCACCCAAGATTAATGGAAAGGTACATAGTTTAAATAACATTAAATATTGTAATAGGATGATTGTATAAATTTTTTCTTGGATCGTGTCACCTTTTAAAAAGGATTCAAGGAATAACTAAGCCTTTATATGGATAACTCTAGTTTAGGTTATATTTGAATTTTTAAAGGAAAATTTGGTCAGGGATCCTATTTCTCAATTACCTCAACATGGAGTCATCTTTAAAGTTAATTGTTGTGCTTCCCATATTTATTTGTGTTTCATTTGTATTCATGTGTAATAGGTGAAATATTAAGGGTTAAATCAATTATATCCATATAAAAGTAATGATAACATTAATTATCATGATCCAGGTATATTATTGATAGCATTGAACCAGTGGTATTATTGCCTTATCAAATAAATCTCTATACTCTTTAAAAATCCCAAAATCTAGTGATAAATATGTTCATAGCTGGATTCAAAATTTCATGAATGAAGATGTGTTGATTTAATATAGGATTATTATTTAAAATTCACTTATACTCTAGGAAAGTAAAAAATGGTACCATATATATTAAGTAGAAAGATTCAAAGAGATAGTATTCATAAACCTAGGGATATGTAGAAAATTATTGAGGAGCCAATAAAATTACATATAGATATATAGAAGGTTTGTGTTAAATATTTTGTATTTAAGATAACAATTTATGTATTATTGACTTAATACGTATAGGAATATCATATTTGAGATTATGATATAAAATTATTGTTTGAATATAATTTTTATGGTATTTCTTTTGAGATATTCATTTAAGATATACCACATTATATATTATTCCTTATGATTTTGTTTGTTTTTTTGGTGGTGAGATTGGAAATCCTTTATGGGTTTTATAGGTCACATTTGGAATAGTATCCTATAATATTAAATATATACCTGTTATTCAAGTATTTTTTTGGGTGGAACGGTATAAACATTCTGATGGAGGAGTTCCTATTTTGATATATTGTCAAACACTTAATTAAATTAAGCATCATGTCCCATCTATTCGGTTACATCCCCTAGATTTCACTCATTGAAAATAGAATAATATACTGATAGATTTTCTATTATTTTCCCTATATGATTTTTATGAAATGATTCCAATTTGGTAGTTACAGAATATTTAATAAATATCATTGAAATAAAATAGCCTAGTGTGTTTGATTCTTTGGAATGATACGTAATGGATGTGGTGGTGTGGATTCATGGAGTTAATTTATGATCATATTTTATCAATATCATTATTTTACATAGAAAGTGTGTATGAGTTTCTTTAATGACATTGGATTTGCATTATAAAATAGTGTTTTTTAAACCTCAAATGAATGAGTATATAGAGATGAGAATTATGATACTATAGGAAATTTTTCATTTATGTGTTCATGAATTTTTTATTTTCATAGAAGTTGAAATTCCATTGTATTTAATATATATAAATTTATATGTATCACCCTCCATCAGTATGGATCTATTCAATGAATTTTATGGACCGCCTTACAGGTTTCTATTTCGTTGGGATAGGTTTGAGGATTTAATAATCATTTGACTAGATTTTTTGTAGATTATAACAGAGAAATTATAGATTATTTTTTGAGTTGATAAAGGTTTCATAAAATAAACATAATTCTTACGTTTGTTGTTTTTTGAGACCATTAGAGTTTTTAGTTAGAGAAAATATTTCCATGAATGTTTCCCTTCATCATGGGTGGTTTAGAATCCATAGGGGCGGTAATAAATGCCTATAATTTGGTTAAACTATTGATGTATTGAAACAATTTGGGGAAGAGGTGTATAGGTTAACCCTAAATATTCAAATTATTAGTATTTACAATGTGTTTTACATATCATAGAATCTGTTTTATCTTCATAATTAATCCCATGTAATCTATTTCAGTGCGTAATATTTTTAAAAAGATGTGATATTTTTAGATTTTACTCTTATATCTTAATATCATCAGGATAAAGTTTTGTAAGGATGTTTAATTCCATTACCATGAGCCTTATGGAGGCATGTATATTTATAAGAATGTACAAGGGAATGAGTGTAACTTAAGTGTTCTTAGTATTCAATGATTTTAAAATCATATTACTTATGATGATTTGGTGTAGTGATTATATGGTAATATGAATATTGTTTTACATCATTTCTCCACTATGTCCAATTCATTCTGATTATCAAATTTATTTTTGAGAGATATCATTTATCTTTATTATGTGATTGTGTATATTACACTAACCAAAGATTTGTTTTTTATTTATGAATATGAGAATAATTTTAGAGGTATTTAATATATAGTACTACATAATCCTGATCCTCTATGTAATTTTTTTCATTTGTTGGGAGTTGTGGATGAGAGTTTTGAGGTAGGTTGTTTAAAGGAAGATAATAGAATGATTTCCTCAGAAGAAAAAATCCATTACTTAGTCTAAATTATGTCATGGGTTTTGATATCTGTGTAGTTTTAGATCCCTCTACAGTGTAGTATAAAATTATTTTGGTGAGTAGTGATGATATTTATGTTTTATATTTCTAGGATAGGACCACATGCCATGACCCGTCCCAATGGCGCATGCGCCACGACTCCCCATGCCTACCTCCCATAGGCCAGGGGCTGGTGACTAGCACCGAGTAGGCATATCCATAACATGGGAGGCATTGCCTAGGTACCTATACACATGAACACATCTCCCAGCCCACAGATATTGAGAACTAAAAAACCACTAAGTAACAAAATGCATGTATACAACTTAACCCAACCAGCAGTGTATAATGAAATTAAAGTGCAGAAAGTAAACTAGGAGAAAATACAAGCCCAGCAAAAGAAAGAGTCTTCAAACTACAAATTCCTAATTGTAAGAAAGAATGAGGTACTGAGAATACTGCTCATTGCCGTAATAAAACCTCAACATACAAGGAAATCAGAAAGCTCGGTATGGTCCTGGTCCACCCTGGACTCCATCAAAAGGATTCCCATCTGCACAAGACAAGACACATGAAAGAAAAGTATGTACTTGGGTGAGTATAACAATACATAGTAGGGAAATCTGAAAACCACAAAGTAACACAGAAAGTAAAGTTACAGTGAGATCTACACAGTATATGTCTACTGAACATATAACAAGAGATACAAAACTAGATATACTAGATACTGAGACTCGTAGTGTAGAGGCAAGTCACTATAACCTCATACCCATTCAAGGGATTCAGTTCAAATATTCCACACATCCGTTATCTAGGATAACACACTCCACGGGACTAATAGCTCTGATGAAATCCGTTCAAGGAGTACTATTCATTAGGAAAATCCATGAGAGAGAGATGTACTAATAGATATGAAGAGAGAATAGATACACTCATTCCACGAGAACACACTCTTGAGTTGGAAAATATCATGATACACATATGAGGATAATTGGCAGGGAATTTCTGGATACCATGACCCATCTAGATGTACCTGCTAAGTATAGGATCGGTGTCCTGAAAGATTAGTCAGGTCGATACCTGACTCTACCTAGGGGAAAGAATGGATAGAGAATCTTTCTCTAGGCCTCTCGGAGGGATACCAAACTCTATATCAGAAACATCGACTGAAGGGATCATACTATTGTGGATGGAAATGATACTTAAACTTCAAGGAAGCGAGTAAGGGGGCACTAAACCAAATGAAACCTATCCAAGGAACGGTGTACAAGATGATCAATCCATGTACTAATAAGTACACGACATATAGAGGGGTCACATACCGTGTCCTCTGACCTTGGGTACTACCCATGTACAATGGCCTATTTAGTATGTCTTGTCATGTAGAAGAAGGTATACATGGCATGTAAGACAACGACATGTCATGTTCCACTATCCGGGGAAGACTCTGTGTATGCTGGCCATGTGCTCGTACATGGCTTCAACCCATGTATCCCAAACTATGTACCGATAAATAGGGTAGTCCACGTATCCATCCATGTCTAGCCATGTTGTGGAGTACATGTCAGGTACTCCATCATGTGTCTGTTTATCTTCCGAGATACATGCCCAGTCCGTGTAAGTACCCACACACCATGTAACGATGGTCACATGCTATGTTAGTTCTTCCCATTTCCCAGAACTCCAGTTGTTGCAGGGTGGGATCTGCACACCTTGTCTTCCTGAGGCACACATTGTTCTTCATCGCGTGCGTAATGAAAACCCTAGATGCCACCTTGCCAATACCATATGGTGTGTTCATCAGAGAAAATGTATTGTTCTTCATAATTTTCCAGAAACACCGTTCTTCATCACCGTAACTCGGTTAGTCCTTCGATCATCTATTCGGTCGTCCGATCTCTTCGAAACTCAAGGTTCAAGGTTTCCTCATCATATCAAGGCTAATTTGGTAAGTTTCTGGAATCTAATAGTCCCCGAACACACGTTTCAATCCACCAAAACAAATAATGGTCAAAGAAATATTTCATCTGAACCGTTTTGATTCGTCTTACGCCATCGTAGTTTCACTACTATTGAGTCTTCATGATGTTAGATCTCCAATTTTGGATCGTGGCATTGTGAAATGGGTGCGTAATGATTTTTTGTTTTTCACCCCATGAAGAACATATAAAACGTGGGTTAGTGAGAGAAGAAATCAACAAACAAAGAAGGGATGAACCTCCACTATCATTCTTCACAGCATCGACCTTATCCTATTAATTGGTTTAATAGGCAAAACAAAACGTCAATTCAACAATTATCACAAAATCAATTGCCGAATCAAAACACTAGAAGAAACGAAAAACAAAACCTTCCCACAAGAATGTAAGATGCACGGATCAATTTGTTCATGGGTTGATCCACGTTCATCATTAAATCAATTAATGGGAAAAACAATTAAAAATAAAAATACATCAACATTGATTTTCTTAAAGAAAAATCACTAGGTTGCGTTCATTGGTGATGTTTCATCGAATTTGTGGTGCGTTCATTGATCAATCTATCATCATTCATCAATAATCCTACAAGTTTGGACCTCTCCAAATATTTAAATGATTTTAGGGTGTCATCTAGTGTTATGAGCCTAACCCATAACTCCTCTTTAAAAAAATAACACGTCGTTGCATTATGGAAAGTTTTAAAATAAAATAATTTTTGAATTTATTTTATTTCCTCTAAAACGTAAAAAAATGATTTTTGCATCCAACCTGCACTGGTCGATGTTAGGAATCACCTAAGGTAAAGCCACTACTTTAAATGCAATAGTGTCCTTATATTTCTGATTAAGGCACCATTTAAAAGTTATTTCACTTTTTCAGGAAAACCGATCACGCGTGCTACTTAGAGTTTAATTTATTATAAAGATTTATTTTGGGCACTTCGATCCATGAAATCCCACGCCATCATAAATTCTATTCTAAAAATAATTCCATATAATATTTAAAAATAATACACAAAAAAATATGAGACATTACACCACATCCTATTTTTATAATAAATATATGGTTTTCTATAGTGACTATTTTCTTTGATTAAGGTTTGGGGTTGAGTTTCAGTCAAATATCTATCTGATGTGGGGAGAAGAACCACATTATAGTTGAAGTCATAGTGTAAATATAGTGTGGTTTTTTGGGTGCATCCCATATATTTAGTCTTACGAATCAAGTGAAAAAAATTATTTTTTCATTTTTTACACATAATGTTTTTATTAAAGATATGTTTTCTAAAATAAAATGGCCAATAAGAATCAAGGTATTTTTGATATTAAAGTGAAATTTATTTTAGATCTTCATTGAGCTAAAAAATTAATGATTTGGATTATTCCTAACACATTATTATTTTTATAACTATGAACTATATATAAATTTGTGTTCCTATATTTATCTCATTTAATTTTATAAACTTTTTTGAAACCCTAGATGGCGACAAAGAATTGCATTGATAGTTCTAGATGCACATTTTTGAGCGTTGGATCCTAAAAAATATAAGATCAATTTATTGTCATTGAAGGTGTTATTATTCATTCATCTTCCTCCCTTCTAATATGTATTTTATCTTATGGAAATATGGTATTCAACAGTTTGTGGGTATAATGTTGATTTGAAGAAAGGATGACATGTTATTGGTTTTTTAGCATATAATTTTTTGGAACATGGGTGTTTGGAAGCAAGGTTTCATACTTTATTATTTAAATGAATCAATAGTTAATTCAAGGATAGTGATAAAATTTTAGCATTTTTTTATTTTAATTATTTATCTATTATAAGTTTCATATATTTCATTTATAATGAAATTAAATAGTACTAAATATAAAATAGTAAATTAATTTATTTTAAGAGATGTGTGGGACATAATTGGTTTATATTATATTTATGTTGGTATTTATGTTGAATTCTTAATTTATGTGATATACATAAAATATGTAAATCCTGTATGTTGTAAAATGTGTGGTACATTTCATTAATATTGTTAAATGCATGATGTTTCCTAACATGAATAATTGAATATGGAAATATGTAGTGATATCATGTTTAAATGATTAAGAAATTTACAGAGATCGATTTTATTAGAAATTTTAATTATTTATGTGGTGGTCTATTATGAAACATAAAGCCATATTTTAATTTTATTTTATGATGGGGATGTATAACAGGTGAATTTATCTTATTATGTGAAATTTGAATTATTTTTATATTTATTATTTTTATGATGTTATTTGGTTTTTTGATTTAGATTTTGATAATATATTTCTTTCATATGGATATATATTGAACTAATCAATATGATCAACTATAAAATATGTGATTCCATTTTGGTTTAATAAATAATTTTTTGGATTACACAACAAAATTAGTAAATACTGTTATATTTTGGTAAAAAACCCTAAATTATGAGATAACATGAATAATAGATTATATATATGTTTTTAGTGGTAATATAGTAAACTATATGAACTAAGATTAAATATATTAAATTTAGTAAGGTAAATTTGTTATTAAAGAGAATATCAAGTTGATATTGTAATATTAAATGTTAAAAATGATTTTATACTTGATGATTTTGTTGTGATGTCGAAGTTTGTTTGGTTTATGATTGAAGATTGTTATGAGTTTATTGTTTTAATGTGATTAAATTTTTATGGGATTTTTATTGGGGAGATCTATATATTTTAGAACCTATGATGGGATTTTGTACTATATTATAACATTATATGTTTTTATCTTATAAAACACCACATAAATAAAGTTTACTAAATGATGAATATATTGGGTTTTAGGAATCATGTGTAACATCAATATATATATAACATGGTTGACATATGTGGTTAATTAATGTACCTCTTCTACTATTCCATATGACCACGGTGTAACAATATTGTAGTTGAAATATTTTTGGATTACGATTAATTTTTTAAGGGGTTTTAAATGGGAAATATTGTTATGTTTATGGATGTGGTATGAGTAAAATATATGTAAATGTTGTATGTGTTAGGGTGTGTGTTTTATGACATGTGGATATTGTATATGGATATAAGGAGTCAAGGCATTGTTATTTCTATTTCTCATAATTAAGGGTGAATATATTCCTTGGAAATTAGTTTTGGGTGACCTTCATGATTATATTTTCATGACTTATTATATATGTATTTTTCATGTTTATTTTGTGATAGAGACATTCATGAGATAAGTTTTTAGATAAAAAAGGATAATAAATTATTATGTTTAATTGTTTATACAATGAGTCTTTAGGATTTCTATTTTACATTAATTGAAGAGTTTTTTGATTGGAATATATGGAGAAAACGTTTATACTTTCCCATACATATATATATGATTTTTAAAAAAATTGATAGATAGGAAATGATATCAATATAAACATTACTAGCATGTGTTGTAGTGATTTTTATCTGGAGAAGTTTTCGTATTTTAATGTTATATATTTTTTAATGCTTTGTTTGGATCCATTATTCCTTATTTTGTTTGGAATTACATGCATTTGTATATTATTATTTGTTTTTTTTTGTTTTTATTTATATATTTCATATTTATTGGTGTATTACATTATATTCTATAGGTAAAAGTGATTGATTCCTCCTATATGATGTGTTAGTTTTCCTTAAGACCAATCTTTATCCATTAACCTATTAAATACCTGATTCTGGGGTCAAACATAGCTTTACAAACCACATTGGAGGGGTTTTATGGGTGACGAGTCATAAAAAATGAACATACATTATTTATCCAAACCTGATATGACACCTTGTAATGAAGAGAGAGGAAATGAAGGGGAAATTTAGTGGAAAAAGTTGTGCTTGATTTCAAGGATCAATCAATGAATTATAATGACACCCCATTTAATGATAATGGATGTTTTTAAATGGATAAAATAGATAAGAAAGAATCATGGGGTGTCCAACTAAGAATGGGTCTCTCAGTCTTGGTAAAATTTAATCAGAAATGTAAAAGGTTTAAAAATCATTGAAAAGGGATAATAAGTATTAAAAGAACACCTTTATAACTCAAAATTCAAGGATGAATCCAAGACATAAGTATAATTATCAAGGAATATAGGTGATTTAAATGCTCTTTGTGAAGTGATTGACATGATGAGAGACATAAAATTAGACAATTTGGATATTTTGATTAAGGATTTGAATGTTATTTTGTAATAGTTTTTTTCTATAAATTACATTTAAAATATCCTTTTTTATTTTTTTATTCCTAAAGATATAAGGGAATCATATAAACCAATAGAGAAAGTTTTTATAGCCATTAAATACCATGATGGTTTTCATAGGATATTTTATACCATCTCTTAGAATACTAATGTTTGCAAATGGATAAATGACAACGATGTTATAATAGTAATGTGATTTTTACCATTGTGTGAGAAAATAAAATCACCAATTGATGAATCAAGTGGCTATGTAACATCCTTTGATTTGAAAATTTATTTTACCTTTCAATAAATACATATTTGAATAAATTATTTCAAACAAAAAAAGAAATAAAACTAACCAAAATACATTTTTTGAGATAAAATATTTCAATATAACATAAAAATTAATATATTATGAGAATATAATATGGAACAATAATAAGAAAAGTATAAGGGAAATAAATCTCATGTAAATAAAAATACCAAATATAAAAAATCTTTATCCATGAGTATTTCCATGAATATTATCACCACGATTGAAATTTGGAAGTATTTAAATGAATTACAACTATAATATACATGTTAAAAAGATAAGTAAATAGGATGACTGATTTTAGGGTATATATATGATTCCAATATGACTATTATATATATCACCATTCAACTTATATTAAAATTTTAAATAAATATATGTATGATTTATGTTTCCAAAAATAATATCCTTACACATAATAATAAATTATTATTTAACTTATATGCATTATTTTATGAAAATATGATCGTTGTAACACATCCTTTGAATTGTTGGGTACTAATAAAATTTGATACATTATGAAGTCTATGTAAAAAGGGAAATAAATAGAAATAAGTAGATAATGTATACTTATGAGGATAATTTATTATAGTATAGGAAGGATGTAAAATCTCTAGGGTTTTCACCAGATCAATACCAAGCCAAACATCAACCAGTATGGCTTGAGCTAAATCGTTACGAGAGAAGTTCAAGATCATAGAAATCACTGTGAGTTCTATGAAAGCTGAATCAGAAGCAATGATTCCTGCCACTACATATCACACCATTTGGAATTATAAGGTTGTATTAATGAGTTTTCAAGTAATTTCTAGGAACATGTAATTATTAATTTAATGAATGGTCCTTATATTTTTAGGATTTCATATGTTTCTAAATTATGATTTTTTTATAAAAGTATGATATCATAAAATGAATTGAATTAAATTATTAAGGTAATATTTAATAAAAATTTATTGATATAATTTAATCCGTCACTATAAATCATTCATAATGAATTATGGTTAGATAAATTTATTTTTCAAGGAATTATTATTTTTCTATGTGATGTGTATTTTTTAATATTAATAGAAAAAATTGATAACTATTGAATAATGATACTAATTAAATATATTGATAATATATAAAAATATATAAATAGTCATCTAAATTTTTTTTAGAATAGATAAAAACCAAATTATTTAAATACTTAAAAATTCCCATTTATCAGAAAAAACTACATTATGAAATTTTATTAAAATTAGTATTTTTAGCTTTTAGTAATTTGATGCAAAAAAAATAAATTTCATATTTTAATCATAATTTAAAAATTATTTAATTTCAAAATTAGATAATTTATTTACTTTTATTTTTTAGACACACAAATCTGTTACCATGATTTAATAAATTTAGTTTAAATTGATGGATAAAAGTAAATTACCACAAAAAGTTAAAAGGGTGATTACAAATTTTTTTATCTGTTGTGTATTATTATATAAATAAATTAAATAGTTATATTTTAAGTGAAAACTCTTATAAAAATTATAAATTTATAGAAAAATATATTAACACTCATTTGAATTAGTAATTTATATGAAATAGGAATGATTACATTTAATGTTTAACAATCCATTTTTCTAAATAAATAGTTCTCAATATATCTTATATTTTAATTTATAGGTTAATTTTATAACATATGTATATATATAATAAGATTATGTAGTGTGTGAATTTATAATTATCATGTTTAAATTATTTAATAATGGTCATCTTATATTTTTGGCACAAAATTAATTTCCATGGTAATTGATTAAAAAAATTTCAAAATGGTAAAAGGAGGTAAATTACCATGCCTCAAATTTTTTATAATTAACAAGATTTTTTGACATTATAGAAGTTTTAATTTTTTTTGGGATTCAATCATACATGTATTATAAAAAATTCACTACCTAAGTATATTTTGATTCCATCTTTACCCTTTACCTAACTTTTGTTTCTGAACATATATCCCTCAATTTATTCAAAAAAGGAGTTCTCATCCACTCACTCTAAACCAATTTTTCCTTTTGAGTCCCACTTGGAAAAATAGCTATTTTATTCTTCTATATTCCTCTCCCATATTTTTAATCATATTTTTACAACATCGATGCAAAATTCCTTCATTCTTAGGGAATTCATCATGAGAATGAGTGATTTCATAAAAGTAATTAGCATGTTATTTTTCATTAATTTAAATTTATTTTCTCACCACCACTTTCCAGGACCTCAATAAAAATTTCAGTTATGTTATATTAAAATAATTATTCTTTTATAAAAATGATACTATCCTAATATCAATATACTTTTTAATAATTCATTTTTATAACATGTTCTCTTTTATGTCAATTTTCCACATACTTGAATGGTGTTATAGTGCTTATATGATGAATGGTTGAGAAAAAATAGAACTAATGTACTATAAATAATGCTTAATTTTATAAGTTTTAAAAATTATGGAATGGTAATATATATAATTATTTTTATTTATAAAAAAAATATTAAAATTTAATTGAAATTCTATAAAAGTGTATTTTTATAGCTCATAGAAAAAAATAACCATATCATCAATTAAATAACCATTAGACTAAAATAATACATAAAAAAATTCCTATTTTACAACCATCAATATTATATGAGTAAAGAAAACACTAAAAATGATTACAGATATGGACCATCATATTAAATATCACAAAAAATAGATAAGCCATTTAACACTTTAATATTCACTTTAACAAAAAATGATTACTAAATGGGTAATAGTAAATTCTGAATGAATGATATACTAAAATAAATATAAATATTATTTTCATATAAATAAATAATAAAAGTATAATTTTATCCAAATGATTATGGTGTGTCTCATAATGCATGAACTAAAGGTAAGGGTTTTCATCTCAATTTCCCTTTATTAAGGAATGTTTTAATGTTATGTGCCGATTATTCCTTGAAATTGTATATTTTCAACCCCATTGTAGTATTTTATCATAAATCAATCTTTATCATTTTTTCCTTTTCATAATACCGATTCAATATTCCATTGATTCCCATATAACTAAAGTTGTAAGGGTTATTTTCTTAATTTACATTCCTTGGGACAAGTTTCATATTGTGCACTGTGTTTTATTTTATTTGGTGTTCTTAATAAACAATTTAATTCTATTAATGTTATTCAATATACATTCATAGTATTTTTAATTATATTACATGGACCATACGTCATATTTTATTGATTAAATTACTACTAAATCATTAAGAGTGTGGTTAACTCTGTTTTAATTTCATTGGGTTTTAATCATTCTCCATTGACTATAATTTACAAGATTGTAATTTATTTATTGAAAATATTTATTATAAAATTTTATATTTTAATGTAGGGAAATTATATTATTTTTTTGTATTATATTTCTTTTACTGGATTCTTTCAACAACAATTTTGGACAAAATTAAAAATTATTATACACCTTTTTAATTTCTTATTTTCCTCTATGTAAAAAGTATTTCTATAAAAAATTACACTTTCATATTTATTTATAATTATTGATTATCTTACTTATTATTCATATTCTATTTATCTGTATTTTAATGGAATTTTTATATCATATTCATTAATGTGTGATTTTCTATAAAACTACATAAAAATTTTAAAAAGGGTATTTCTTTTCCCTTTCATCAATTTTAAATATTAAACAATACAATTCCAAATATTAAATTTATTTAATTTCAATATTCAATTATTAAAGATTCAATAAAAATTATTTTCCAAAAATTATTTTATTCACTAACTCTAAGATGATTTTTTTAAAGTGATGTTTAACATCATCTTTTTATGATTATGTTACAAATGTTTTGTAAAAACTATTATTATGATTTATATTCCATTTATTCCTCTATATCAATAAGATAAATCTCATCTGGTTAATTATCATCGTCTCTCTCAAAATTATCCCATGATATATTTATATTGGGAGATCAATTTTTTGGTATTTACTAGTCTAATTCCTGATGTCATATTATGTGACACCCTTTGAAATTTCTATGTTTTCCAATTTCTTTTGATGTCTTTTAATGAGGAAATGTATTGTTGATTTTTTATGGATCAAATATGTATGGTGTATCATTTTGTGATGGGTGGGTCTTATATGTCCCACCATTATATCAGGTAAAGTTAAATATATCTTGTAATAATTATGATAAAAGTGTTGTGATACGTGAAAAACAATTAAAAATAACTTTTGATGCTCAATCAATTATAGAAAATGAGTTATCATACTTGATACACTATGGGAAAAATATTGTGAAGACTGATCCATGATGTTTTAGGAAACAAGTTGTGATTTATGATCCAAAATGTTGTTATGGCCATGTTTGCTAAACTTGACATGTGTTTTGAGTTACGATTATTTTTCTAGTGATACATTAATATTCTATATCTCAATGTCATATTTATATTTTATGCCACATACCTATTTCATGACTCATGGATCATTATTACTATTATATATTACCATGTAATGGAATATTTATTAGTTTTTGATGTAGTATTTCTTTTTATCATACCTTATCGATAACTATTATGATTCAATGTTCTTTTAATATTATATTTTTCTTTCGGTCAAGTTTTATCTCAGGATTATGATCAAACCATGTTTTTCAACCATTGATAAGTCTCTCATTTATTTAGAATTTGAGCTCCCCCATTCTTATGTTTCCCATTTTCAATTGGAATTATATTTTTAATTATGTTTATATGGGAGTCTTATGTAGACAATTTTTTGGGTGTTATTTAAGAAATAATGTGAAATAAGACAACTATGTAACTGAACTCCAATGACACTAAATATTTGGTTTATATGATTATATGATTACTTTTTTGATGTAATGTTTTAATTATAGAAATGATGTTACATTTTCATATTTTATACATCGGACATATCTGTTTGTATCCAAGAATATAGATAATATATTTTTTTAGTGTCTAATCTAGGAGTGCAGGTCATGGGTATTGTAGTTTGTATCAGAGTGGGGTGTAGTTATTTTTGGGGCATATGTAATGAATTTTCATAAAAAACAACTAAAAGAATAATATATTGACCAAAAAACATTATAGGATAAATTGAAGGTATCCAGGATTGAGAAAAAATGAGTATCAATTTTCTAATGGTTATTATTACAATATATTATTGTATATCACTTATAATTAACCCATTAGGTTTTATTAGGGTTTTAACTAGAATAAATAATGTAAACATTGTATGTGATGTATAATGTTGTTATTATCCCAATGAAAACCAAATGGCATAGGAGACAAATTAAAAAATCTCCTAACAGTGCTCACAAAAAATTATCAAGAAATGAATTAAAAACGTAATGATTTTTAACACCCAAACATGACATGTAAGGAAAAAATATCCATTTATTAATTCATATAGAAACACCCTACATCTTATAGTCGGTCTTCTGAACCAATGGTTTTTGAAAAATAGACCCATACAAATGAAAATAATTTTCCATTGTCCAGTTCTTGAAACTTAATAAAGTTATTTTTTACCATTTTCATTCAAAAGTTAATGTCTAGTGTAATGAACATGACCCCATCACCCTGTATTTGGTGGCTGTTTTATTAAAATGGTAAATAGATCACAAAATAGTGGACTGAAAATTTTAATATCCATATAAAACTATATTCATTAATATGTTTTAACTTACATTATATCTAAAAATATATCATCATAAAACATGAGAAATTTATTATTATCTTTTTAATACATTTTCCATACATAGTACTCCTCTTGGTTTTCTTTGGAAAAAAATAGAAATGGAAGAAGTCAAAAACAGAGTAAGGGAAAAATGTGAATGAAAGGTTGTTATGGTGAAATTAAATAAACTGAAATGTGACATAACTATTGAGACTAACTGCATAGATAAATCCACATATAAATTAAAAATTAATAGATGTAATGATATTAAAGACTAGTCATGTACTAATAAAACATTACAAAATGAATAAAGAAACTAAGTTATGACATAATAGTGAAATAGAGGGAATAAATAAATCATTGGTCAACATGCTAATCAATAAATTTTTGGATAATAATAATTAAACATATAGTGATGGAAATTAATAATGTTAGAAATCATAAACATATTTTCAATGGCTTGTACCAAGACCTCATTCATAAAGGTCAAGGACAATCCCATTACCCTATCGTAGTTTTCTTATGAGATAAAGAAGTACCTTAAGGGACTATATAATTCTAGGCCCCACAATCCATAGAAAATTACAACACATTCCATTAAATATCAAAATAATACATGGGAAAATGTTCAAGGAATAAATGATATAAATACTTAGCTAAATTTCTCAATGAGGAATATATTATAATATTTTCCCTTATATAATAATGAGTTTTATGGTCCAAAATGATTTTCCCCAAAAAAATAATTAATACATATATCTAGAAAGATATAATACATGTATTTGAAAATGTATGAGACTAATGAAATGATATATAATTCCTTGAAAATTCTTTTTTTAATGATTATGTAAATTAACAAAATTATATCCCTTGGGTGTGTCAGACTTGTTGTGAACTAAGGGCCCACTCACCGTGCAGTAAAATAATGGTCGGGATATACTGGACCAAATATTTTTATGTTTAAAATAAATATATTAATTTGAAAAAAATTCCATACACTATTAGTATCTATATATGGATTCCATTTCTTATGAAAACCATATAAAATTTTATTTTTTCCAAATTTTAGTATGGTTTTATGGATAAGAGGTAGTCAAAGTGTTATAATGACTTGAAAAAGGAGATAATGAGAGTTAATAAATAATTTATCATTTAAAAAATATCCATTATATTATAATATCCTATAATAAAAGGCATGATAGTATATGAAAAAATATTTATAAAAACAATATAAAAAATTAATGTACTTAAAAATGGAAGGGGAGATTTTAGGACCCTTACCTTGGAAGGATGATTCTTAAATATTGAGAGGGACTTATTAGAATGTTGGAACCTCCTTGGATGGAATATTGAGAGGATAATTGAGAGTTAAATCATTCTCAAATTATTTTTTGTGGTAAGTGAGAAGGGAAAAGGGGTAATTCTATTTGACTAGGGGTGGTTTTACGTGTTAAAATATAGGTTATTTTATTATATAAGACATCCAATTTTGGGTATAATCAATTATAACCAATTTTAAAGATTATTAATGAGTGTGAGAATGTGTATGGACAACCAAGGAATTCCATAACTTATACATACCTCCAAACCAACTAAATTAATGTACATATAAGATAAATTACATTTATTTCAAAAATACAATTTTTGGTACAAAAACTAATGTTTAAATTTCTATTCTAAAATTAATATTTTTAAATATATTTTAAATATATTTCATTATATTTTAATTGAATAAATTTTTTCATAAAATTTTATTCATGCTAATATAATAATGATGTAATAAAATTGTGGTGCATTGTAAAGTAATAATTTTCACTTCTTCTCCAAACAAACATTGACTAAAAATTATAAAAAAATCACCCTAAGATAATATTTATGTGATGAATACAAAAAAAGAATTTTATTTTAACTAAATAATTCTCTAAATATGTTAATTTTTATTTTTTAATAAATATCATTTTTATTATATTTATCAATTTTATAGAAAAACAAACATTTTTACCATTATAAAAAAATGTAAGACATTGTTAGAATATATTACCATTTTAAAATAGATTTTAACGATTATTTAATAGAAATAAATTTTATCTAAAACATTTATGTTTACCATAAAACACATTTTTAACCTAAAATATTTAATTCTCCTGAAATTATAAATTCTTTAGTATATAATTAAATAACTTTTATAGTGTTCCCAGTTGTGGTTTTCCAAGATGGGTAAATTTATTATGAAATTTAAATGTATTTATATATTCCCAGCATGTAACACTCATTATAATATAAGAGTTATTTTAATAACATAAAGTAATTTTCAGTGTCTCATACAGACCAATAGTGGAATCTCAATAATAATATGTTTCCAAAATAAGAATTTGACTCTATAGAATGAGAGGTGTTTAAGAATATATTATTCTAAAATATTTACATTAAACTCATCACGTTGAAATTTTGAGACAATTACTATAACCAAGAAAAAATTTGGATGAATCCAATTGAACTTATGAAGTAAACATAATGAGACCTACATGGTACACCTCTAGTTTTATCATTTCACCCAAATAAAAGACATATAATTAATTTAGTATTCAAAGAACAAGTATTAAAAATGGAATTAGTTGTAATATACATTTTTAGATATGAAGGAATTGTCCTATTTCCACATAAGGTGGAAATAGAATCTATAGAATATCATTATTCAAATGAATTTGGAGGCAATAAATGGAAAATTGGGATTCAAATAAACTCAAATGATAAATCACATAAATGAAAGAGAGTTTAAATGCCGACAAGTAAAAAATGTTTGAGTAAGAACCTAAGTAAATGAAAAACATTATAGGAATATGTTTTTAATGTGCTGTAGTTATCCATCAAGAACATGGTTATTAATTTAATTTTAATATGAAGATACCAATGAAAAAAATGGAAAAGAAAATGGCTCTAAAAAATTCACCTCCCACTCGTCAATGATTCAAATTAAAGGTGTTATAAATTATATAGATCAATTACCCAATATAGTTCATAATAATGATAATATGTATCAAAATCCTCTTATACCAAGTGAATAAGGAATATCTTATACACTATCAATCACTGAAGAGGATTATAATACTGATGTGGTGAAAGGTTCAGTTATTATCCACATAAAAATTAATAATGTTCTATTTTATTCTTGTACTTCACATTAATTCATATTATTTATGATTTCCTGCAATGTTGATTCACCACGTCATTCATTGGATATTAAAATATTTGTTATTATAATTAGGGATGAGGTGGATTCATATATGGTATATAAATAATCTCTAAATTTGTTTTGTAGGAATATACTTTCTTCAAATATAGTTATTATTCACATTCTATAATTATATGAGATATTAGTTAAGTGTTAGTTCTTACTACATAGAACTCATATAGATTATCTGGAAAGGCACATATCACCACATATCCAAAATCAACCCATTTTCCAATTTCAAAAGAATTATGGCGATTGAATCCCTTTAAAAACAAATTTTAAAATATGTTTGTTGATACCCAATAATTAGGAAAACATCACTCAAATGATTTGGGATGGACTAAACATTGATGTTAAAAAATTACATGGTCTACCCTAAGAACATAATGTTGTATTTCTAATCAAGCTTGTTCCTAGTTCTATAGACATATAAAAGAGTCTTTACAGAATAGACCCCATTAAATTAGAGGAATTTAATAATAAAATTCAAGATAATAAAGAAAAGGTTTTTAGGAACCCAAGTGATTCAATATGTAGTGTACCAATCATATTTGTTAATAATAAGGATTGACCAATGAATCATTGCATTGATTATCTAGAATTTAAAAGATCATGATTAAGATATAGTATCCTTTACCCTGCATTGTTTTTTATATTTTTGATCAACCTATAGGATCTCAATACTTCTCAGTGGTAGATCTTTGATGTGGATAATACCAATTTAGGGTTAGGAGAGCACATATACCAAAGAAATCATTCCATACAATATATGTACACTATAAATTTATTGTGATTCCATTGAAAATATATAAATTCCCATATAATCTTCATGTATTTAATGAATAGATTTTTCAAATATTAGATTATTATTTTTTCAATATTGATTAACACTCTCAACATATTATACCATAAAGGATGAAAATGAAGATCATTTAAGTACTTTTCAAAATACCTTATGAAAGGATAAATTGTATGCTATGCTCATTTTGTGTTGTTTTTTTCTATAAAAATTTCTCTTCATGGGTAATGTAATCAAAATGGGGGGTATATTCATCGACTCTTCAATGACTGAGGTGATTCAAGAGTGGCCTAGATAATCCTATATGGAAAATATATGTAGTTATATTATATTAGTTTTATATTATCATTTTCGGTGATACAATTATCATGATTATCAAATCCACTAACAATGTTAATGCAGAAGGGAGTGAAGTTCCACTAGATAGAAGACTATGAAGATATATTTAAGGGGATTAAGATTATGTTTTTCACTAATAATGTAATAAAACTACCCTATAGAGGATAAGGGTTTATGATATATCTAATTCTTAAAAGAAGGTATTGGGATGTTTCCTTTTAATTTATTTTTTGAGATAATAACATATGCTTCATTAAAATTGAATATAAATGTGAAAAAGAACCTAAAATGATCTGGAGTTGATGATGGTAATATTGGATCTCATGATTTTATATCATACCCTATATAATTAAAATTTTGAAATATATATTAATAAGAATACTTTAAATTATATATTCACATAGGAGTCAAAAATGCGCTAATTGAGTTCAGTATTGTCAATCAAAGATGATGATTTCTCAATACATTTCCATCATGGAAAATTAAACAAGGTGGATAATGCTCTGATAAGAATAGATATTTCTACCACATCCTTGATGAGTATTGAAAACGACCCAATTAATATTTATAATATAAGGATTGAAATAGAAATCCTGAAGGAAGAGTTCAAATCCTACCTTTATAAAACTATTTCTCAATCATCTGTTTATATAAAGATCTTGGATTCTCATAAAGAAGATATGAAGCTACAAAATAACATAGAAAAAATTATGAATTTTAAAATTGTTATTGATTAAATAATAAGATGTGGAAAATAGATATGTGACTCATCCATACAAGAACTAGAGAAGTATCTTTTAGATAATTCTCATAGTTCAACCTTTTATATTCTCCCAAGAAGCACAAGGATGTACATATATCATAAAAAACACTTCGGATAAGACAACATGAAGAGTGGATCTATATATTATATATATATATTAATGCATGGAATCACTATAAGTATAGGCTAAATGTCCAAAATATAAGGGGATAATAAAACCATTACCTATAATAGTATGGAAATCGGGATAACATTATTGTAAATTTTGTCATCAATATTCCCATGTCTTCAAAAGTAAATAATGTTATATGGGTAGTGGTGGATTACTTTACAAAGTGTATATAGTTCATTGTTATTCAGTTGGATTTCTAAATTGATCAGCATTCCAATTTATCCATAAGGTATGTAGTAATACTTCATGGAGTTCCAATTTAAATTGAATATAATTGATATCCAATGTTTATATCAATATTCTTGAGGAATATTTAGCAATAATTAGATATGGAATAGAGTTTAGTATAGTTTATCATCCTAAAAATGAATTTCAATCAAAAAGGTCCATTAAAACTCTAGAAGATTAGATGAAGTAATTCTCAATGGATTTGAATGGAAGTTGGGATAACTTTCTTCCACTTATTTAGTTCTCATATAGTTATAGTTTCCAATCTACCATTCAAATGGAACCCTATGTACCTCTATAGAGGGACATATGCAAAACTCTTGAACTTTTGGACTAATTTAGAGAGGGAAATATATTAGGACCATATCATATTCTATAAATAAGATAAAAGATTTAAACAATTATTAAAAATATCAAAGTATCTCAGATTAAATAGAATAGGTATGCTGATAATTGTTAATGAGATCTAGATTTTAATGTTTGAGAAAAGTAATTCCTTCGAATATCTCCAGAGATTGGTGTTATGATATTTGGGATAATATGAAAATTTACCCCTATATATGTCGGTCCCGTTGGAATTATCAATTAAGTAACCTCTAAGAGGTAAACTATGTGTTCCATGTATATATTTTGATTAATTACATAAAAGATTTATAAAAATTACTATATACAAACATTCTTCTACTGGAATATGACATGTCTGATGGGGAACAACCGTTAGAGATCTTAGATCAAACTGTAAGGTATAATGAAATAAGACAGCCCACCTAATTAATGGTATGTGGTAAAATCAAATGTTTGGGGAATCTATATGGGAACATAAAGATGTAATGTGAACAAAGTACCCTCCTTTATTATCATCTATGTTATAAAATATCAATTAAAAATTTATTTTAAAGGGGTAGGAAATAACACCATATGATTTCACTAAATATTTTTCCTTCAAATATATATAGTTTTTAATAACATTTTGTACACATTGAACTTAAATAAAATGAATCAAAAAAACTATTTAGATAAAATATTTCATTATAAGATAAAAATTAATAAATTATGGGAATATAATTTGAAACATCGTTAAAAAAATTACTAGTTGAATAAATATGTAATTAAATAAAAATACCTTTAATATAAAATCAGTATCCACATGGTTTTTAATGTATACTTTCACCCTATTTGAAACAATATATATAATTAAAATCATTATAAATACATTAGAACTATTTAAAGATTGGAAAATAGGATGAATGATTTTAGGCTATATATAGGAATGAAAAATGACCATTCTATATATATAGTCATTTGAATTGTATGATCATTAATCTTATATATGCATTGAAATTATATTTCTAATAATATCATCAGTATACATAAAAATAAATAATTAAATAAATTATATGTAATTTTTTATTAAAATATGAACATTGAAACATAGATGTTGAATTATCTAGTTCAGATACCAAAAACCACACTGTGAAATATATATAAAAAATACGAAGTAACCAACATCATGTAATAGTATTAATCCTTATGAGGATAATTTTTTCAAGGTTTATAAGTAGGTATCCTCACTAGGGTTTTTCATAGACCAATACCAATTAAAACATTAAAGGGAACGACATGAGGATAAATAGTTATGAAAGAAGTTCATGCTTGTGGAAATAATTTTGACTTCCATGATAGTTGAATCACCACCTGTGATACAAAACATTGAGTATCACACCCTTAGGTATTATGTGCAGTTTTACTCAATTTTTGTGTATAATTCCAAAATATTTTAACACGTAATTTTTTAATATAGGAAATGATTACAATATTTTCATTATTATGTGTCTATCTATATTAATCCCCTTCTTATAAATTTATAATTTGGTAAAATCAATTTAACAAAATAAAAAATGTTTTACATTAAAAAATATTGAAAATAATAATTAATTCTCAGAAATCATTAATGAATAATTTGGGAAAAATCATTTTTGGATTAAAAAAACTCACTTTTAAAATAATATTAATTTTTTTATATGATATTTTTTTTTATCTCAATAAACTAAATTTTTAAAAATGGAATAATTAAATTTATAAAATTAATTAATAATATTTAAAAAGATTAAATATTTATCAAATGATTATTAATTGGGAAAAAATAATATATTTTATTTATTCTTAAAATACATTTTTATAAAAAAATTATATGATATGTGTTTTTATTAAAATTAAAATTTATCACTTTTAGAAAATGAATCCTACTAGTTTAATTTAATATTCTAAATTAACCTTTCTAAATTAGGTGCCGAGTTTAATTTTTTTTAGATATAAAAATTTGTTTTTCAGATATAAGATCATAACCATGTTAAAGGTAAAGGGTTATTTTCAATGAAATTCTTTTTCAAGCATTTTGTATTTTTATAAAAATAAATTAAATTGAAATATATTAAATGTTGTATTTGATGTCAGGATTAAATATATAAATATATATAATAACACTCATTTAAATATTTTATTCATAAAAAATTGGAATATAGAGACTTATTTTTTATTAACTCACTATAATATAAAAACAAAATTTTCTCTATATCTTATGTTTTAATTTAAAATATAACTTTTTCATATCAAAAAATTGAATTAGTTTTAATTTATTCACAATTTGGAATCAAGTATTCCAAATTAGGTCAAAAAATTTATCTTATATTTTTAGTAAAAATTACTTTCCATATAAAATTATTTAAAAAGGTAAAAAGTGGTGAAAGGTGGTAAATTATCATGGATCAAATGTTTTTTAATTAATTTAAATAAATACATTATATAAGTACTTATATAGGCTTGGTTTTAAATCATACATATCTAATAAGCATTTTTATACCCATCTAGCCTTACTCCCATGTGATTTCATTGTAACCCAATACCCAACATATGTTTATAATGAAATATACCTTAGTTTCTCCAAAAAAGGGGCTCTCATATTCCCTTTACAAACCCTTATTTGAATGTCCCACTTCATGATATACTCAACACGGGTGGGGGTGAATAAATGCTAGGAAATTTTCCTTATTTTATAATTTTTAGCCCTTTACTTCTTAAACATGTTAGGATCTTGATCCTCTTATTCTATTTTCTTTAACATATGAAAGTATAATAAAGTTATTAAATATGAAACATTATAACTTTACAAGGTTCACAACACAATAAAAGTTTCTAGACCCTACCACATATGGTTATGACTAGTACATAGATTCTCTACTATAATATGAGTATTCAAATAAATTACAGTGTAATGAAAACAATCATTATCCATATATGAGTCTATAAAATTTATGATGGGTGGAAAAAATCATATCCCCTAGATTTGTGATAGCCTTATACAACATCAAGCTCCTTATTTTTTTATTATACTACCTATGATGACAATATTAAACTTCTTATTTGGGTACTTTATAACATTATAAAATTATTCTAAAAGATGATACTTCTGTTGTATATCACAAAAATACTTTTTTATTACATACTTCTTATTCACTTTTTTCATTACATAGTAGTGTGAAACAAAATTTCCTTCTTCATAACATAAAACTAAAAGCATCTGAATCTTTATCTTTTTCTTCTATATATAATATTATATCTATATCTTCTATCCAATATATTTTTACCATTCATCTCAGTCTGATAGTTTTCTTTTGGTGATTTTTAATGAAATTATGATAAATCATTCTTCTTCATTCTTACATTCCATAATAATTACCATATCAATATTTACTAGATCCATGAACATAGTATCCCTGTCAATCCACATTTGGGTCTTAATTCATTGATCTTTCAAAATCATTTAATCTAATTACTTATATATGATTTACCTGGGTGGAAAAGTGTTGATAAATGATAATCCTTGTTCAATTAATCCTATCACCTTTTCGTCATATTGGGATATTTTGTTAAAAGATGTATTTCAAGCTCTTATAGTCAGTGCATATCTCATATCTATCACCATAGAGATAATGTCTCTATATCTTCAAAGAATATATTATAACAGCCAACTCATGATCAAGGGTTAAATAGTTATTCTCATGAGTATTCAATTTCCTTGACCTAAATTTATTAACTTTATCATTTTCCATTAGGACACAACCACGTTCCCTCTTCGACAAATCACTATATATCATAAACCCATCATTTCCAGATGGTAGAGTCAAAATTGTATAATTGACCAATATCATATTTAGTTTACCAAAACATTATTCACATTACATTTTTCAAATAAACATACCACTTTGGGTGTAATATTTTTTAATAGGTTTTCCATTTAGGAAACATTTGGAACAAATAATCAATTTTAACCTACCAAACCAACGAAAATATGTACCTATGTTATGTTCATTGGTGTAGGCTATTATATAAATACATTTGTATTCATATGACCAACTTACATTCCATACTTAGAGATAATATAACTGGGAAAAGAAATTTCATGAATCCAAAAATCATAATTTCTAAATTTTATTTATTACACTTCCATTCTGAGAGTCTCAAGAATAATTTCCAATTGATTCTCATGGTCCTGACAGGTTTTAGAAGACAGAAAAACATCATCAATGAATAACACAACAAAATAGTCACAATATTCCATGAATACTCCATTAATTATTTCTATAAAAATAGAGGGGTAATGGTTAAATCCTAATTGAATTAATGTAAACTAACAATTTCCATACCTTATTAAAAAGTCTATCTTCAAAATGTCTTCCTTATTTACATGAAATTGATAATACCCAAAATGAAGGTAAATCTTTATAAAATATTCGAATCCATAATGTTTATCCAATTAGTTATCAATGTGAGGAAGAGGATAACTATTATTTATTTTAATAGCATTGATTTCTCTATAATAAATGCGTTGACTCATGAATATATCATTTCTCTTAACAAAGATAACATGATCTCACCATGGTGAAATTCTTCGGTGAATAGATCCCTAATCACCCAAATCCTCTATTTATTTCTTTAACTCCACTAATTACATAGTGGTTATTCTATATGTAGTATTTGATATTGGCCTTATATCAGTTATTTACTCAATGGATAACTCAACTTCACACTCCAGGGTATTTCCTGATAACTCTTTAAGAAATGCGTTAATTTATTCCTGTAAATAGGTACATCCTCATTATATAGAATACCTTATTAGCCCCTCAATGTTTTTTATACTATTCCCATATAATCTCATTCAGTAGATCAATTGAGGGAGGATTTAGATATAGCTTAGATGATGAATTTTATAGGCCAAATATAATGAATTTTGTATCATCCTCATAAATCATAATTTCATTCTTCTTAAAATAAATTTTTCATCATATCTTGAAAGACAACAAATAAAAAGTGTTATAGTTAATTAAAACATAGGCTTGAAAATATTTTTAGCAAATAAATCATGTTAATGTGTTATAATTTGGACTACTTTACATATCCTTATTGCAGTGAGACTTCCCCTAGGAATTTCTACAGACAACTCTCTTCCAAAATTAAAATGATAATATATATTTTATTTTTTAAAAATTGTCGTTGAAAAGGTTTATAATGATACAAAATAAAATAAATAATTATCTAAATATCAAGATAGCATTGAACTAAATTACATCACATTATTGGGTACTTCCACCTCAACTGTAGTGATCACATAAGCATGGTCTTCTCCCCTTGTCCTCTTCTATGGAGGATTCCCTTGATGTTTGGGGCATTCATATTCATTGTTCCCCATGTCACTAAAATTGAAACATTTAATT
Source organism: Viscum album (assembly GCA_963277665.1). Classification (NCBI taxonomy): domain Eukaryota; kingdom Viridiplantae; phylum Streptophyta; class Magnoliopsida; order Santalales; family Viscaceae; genus Viscum; species Viscum album. The sequence goes on from OY728123.1 coordinate 476,435,737, forward strand.
TTAGTGTTTTATTTCTTCCTTTTTCGTTCATTTTCCTAGTGACCCTTATCTTTTCACTTATAAAAAACTCTTAATCCCTTCATGAATTTCCCAATGTGATTCTTTCTACAATTTTCATTATGAAGAAATTACTTCATTCACTTCTGCTTATTCTCAAAATTCCCTTATTAATGGTCTTCAAATGAACTATTTTTCTTAATATTTCAATTGAATTAAAAATATATTGATAATTATTTATCTATTTTTATGGTACACAAAACTATTTTATAAAATGAAAAAAAATGTTTGATAGAATAATTCCCTTTGGATACTTATCTTAATCCATTCAAATAAATTATCAATATTGCACTATGTGTTTCATTTTTAATATATATAGAATACATATATAACCTTATAAATGATGTCTCATACTCAGAAACACTTTATTATTACTTTTTCTTTAATATAAAGAACATTCTCTTCATTTTAGTTTGTTACCCATGTGGGATATATTTTTCAAAAAATTTCCCTTTAAAACATTCATTCCCATGAGTTCCAATTCATATTCCTCTTAAGTGTTCCAAATAAATAACCACCATTGATATTCATCTCCTTAGAGACAATACATTGTAATTTTAACCATTTCTTAGACACTGCATCCCATGTCCATAAATATATTCTCTGGATACTTAATCCATTTCTCGAGAACAATTAGATTAGTAGTCCCACTAAATGATGGGGGCCTCTTTCTCATTAAGTGACATGACACTGGAAAATCATGCTTTAGAAAAGGTTTCCCCATCAGGGAAAGGTTATTTTTTATAAACAAGTTAAGATGCAATAATATATCCATAATTGTTTTAGTTTCAATACCAGGTATATTGTCTTCCTTAGCAGGGTAATCTCTATGTTTTCCACAAGTATTGATACTTTTAATCCTTCCATGTTCGATTTCTATAAAATGAAATATTATATATTAACTCATAAAATTATGAATTTTAAATAATAGTGTATAATTATAAATATGGGGTAAAATTTTGTATAAATTAAAATTTACACATTATAAATGTTATAACCATAAACTAGGTTTCTAGAGGGATATTTTTTGAAATCCATTATAATGATTTGTAATGAAAATGTGAATAATTTATAACATGTATGTTACTCCCAAATTTTTATAAAACATTTTTTGTAAATAAAATTTATTTTATAGATTTCATTTCATGCTAAAAAAATTTAAACTTTACAACACATATCTTGTCCAAGCTTTCATTACACGTGACACTGAGTTTTAACAAAACAATGATATGTTATTAATATAGTTTTACCAATGTGATTATTGTAAACATGATATTGAAATAGTGATATGATTAGTGATAACTAATTTTTAAATATTAAATATAATGGTTATACATGAATAAAAACAAATTCACAAAATAAATATTTTTTTTATAAAGTCTCTATATGTTTTGAAAATACGATTTCCTCAAAAAGTGCTTTTATGCCTTTTTTATGAACAATAATAAATTTAATTTTTGACACATTTATAAATTTAATTTGATCAAAGAAAGTTAATTTTTGAATTTAAAATATGAAAACTTTCCTAAGGTGAATATTTTTAATTTTCCAAAAACATTTCATATTTTGATGAATAGTGAAAAATAATGAATTTTAATTGAAAACTGTATTTTTGTTTAATTTATTTATGATGATAAATTATTTTTTAAATTTATTTAAAATTAAAATTAGTTAAATTATACATATATTTATTCAACTTCTATTATTATAATAAATTTAAAATTTAAATGGGATATAAACACATTGTAAACTTTTTATCATTTTTTCTTTAAAACCCCACTTTCTTATCATATCTATGAGATTAACTTTAATTTTTTTTCGAAATATGTGAATATAATTTTTGAAAAAATGTATTAAATATTTTTAATTGGAATTATTAATAATTTATAATAAATACAATTTAATTTTTGACTAAAATAAATAGTGAATTGAGTATAAATTAATTATTATGGTTAATGTAAAAATGAATATACTGATGGAATAAACTAAACATATAAGGGTTATATTTACCTATAAACCTGATAAAAAAATATTATAAGGACATATTTAGATGTTATAATTTCTAAGGTTGTAATTTTATCCATTTTGGACCCTTTTTCCATGTGAAAAACATGGGATCACTAAACTATTTTAAAAAATGCCAAGTGTATCATCACCCCCACACCCACTATCATCTGTTATTCACAACATCATGCCAAATTTTTTGGCCAATCCATACCCAAATCACAACTAAAAATCCCTACCCTCATCTTGGAATCCTTTTCTTGGTTTGAAATCCATCCTAGGAAGGCTTTTAGTGCTAACCCGAGGAGGATACTCGACGAATATATAATGTTAATCAATGAATATTTATGATTTATTTCTTACTAAAACACCTTTAATTATTTTAATATCATGATTATATAAAAACCAAAATATATTACATATAATTAAATGACTTAATAAAATCTCCATGTCTATTAAATGGTTTAGGAAATCATCATAAGTGTCTATTACGGACTACCACCTCATGAACCGATATTGTTCATTTTTCCATTACCACATCCATATGAGGATCATAATGATGGTTTTATTGTTTAAATATGATATATGTATTTTTTATTATGTAATTATGATTATTTAATTTTTATATTACACATAACATCATGCTTTCCATTTTTTGGGAATACAATAATGTCGTTCGTTTACACGGCAGTCTACCACCTCATGAAGAAATTTGATTCATTTACACCTTAAATGGAATGTATTAAGGATGGTTTTAATAAAAATAAGTGAAATATATGAAATAAATAGGTTTTTTAATGATAATATATCATATACTTTTCTTTCCTTCAATCCGATAAGGAAATTGATGGAATGTTCTTGAGTAAGTACACGCTACCATCTCCATGAACAGTGTATTTCATTTCCTATTTATATATTTTGTAGATTGTAATAAATAAATATATAATGAATGTATATGATATTTATATGATTTTTACCATTCTGGATATTAATAAATAATTATTAAATTAATATATTTAAAAATATAACATATCAAAACATTTTTGAAAAACAAAGCAGTTTTTACGAGAAACATAACTTTAACATCGAATTGTTAATAAATTGGTAATAAAAGGTAATAAGAAAATAAATATATGGTATGATATATATTAATATGTTTATTTAATACATGTATAATAAACATATATTTATTATACATATGTTTTGATAGAGTACGTAGGATGTCAATGATTAAGGTAAGGGAATTTTGTCTCAATTTTCCTTCTTTGAGACGTATGTTTTGTCATCCACATATAATCCTTTACAAAATTTATATATAGACCCTTTGACATGTAATATCATGAAATTATTTATCCATGTTATATTTTATGTTCCATTTTATTTTAATCCTTCGTGGGGATTATGATTTAATGTTATGGAAGTGGTAAATATTTTATGTTATAATCTCACCATTTATTGTGATTATTTATAATTAGGCATCTATTAATGAAATTTCAAATTCTAAATCCAAATAATTCTCATTAATTTTATTCTCATATGTTTATTCAATATATCTTCAATTAATGGTTCTATTTTTAAGCTCTTTTATATAAATATAAATAAGAAAATATTTTTAATAAAATCCGACATTATTTTACATTTCGATCTGAAATCTTCTTTCCTTCAAAACAATGTTTTTAATATGTTTTAAATTTTTTATTACCCATTATTGTTTTTTTTTAAAAATTACTCATTTTTGAATTTTTATAAAAATAATATAGGATTTTCAATGTCATTTTCCAAATTAATTTCATTTTGTATTTTACTGAAAGTATGGAAGGAACTTTAATTTTTATGTGCACGGTATGAAAAAAATTCCAACATCATGAAAAATTATTTCTTTAAAAATGTTTTACATTTCAAAATGATATTTTTTAAGAGGAAAGGATATTTTCCTCTAGAAAATTTTTAAAAAATCATTCAAAATTATTTACCATCTAATATGATATATGATGGTGTTACATAATAAATATTGGGGATATTATCCAATAATACCATTCATATTATTTCATATATTTGTGTGACCTATTCATTATTTGTAATATGATCTAAGAATACTCTTCATATTATTTCCATGGATGGTTTAATTTTTTATGGAATGATGTTTATAAAACGGGTTTCCCTTTCATGGGTTATACCATGATATAAAGCTTTTGAACCCCTATAATTTTCATGGGTTGTTCTATGATGAATGATTATGAAATTTATATATTTTCCATTGGTTATGAAATGATTAAATGTTTATGATACCAATTCCATTTGGTTAGTTATTATTTGATGAATGTTTATGATATTATGGCACACATATGAATGATTTAATTATGAGATTGGTGGGACCTATATATCTCTCTAATACATTGTGTAAATATTTATATCTCATGAGATAGTCTAAAATGGAATGGGGAGTGAACCTGGTTCAGTAAGATAAGTTTGGAATGGAAAGTGAACCCAACTCAGTAAAATAGGGATAAAATAGTGAGTGAACCAGGTTAAGTAAAGGACTTTGTCAATTATGATGGTATTGGTAGTGATACTTGAAAAATATAGAAATTATTTTATAGGCCTATGTGTATTTCAAAAATTATATGTATTATTAGAATGTTATACTATCAGGGATCATGTTCCTTGATTTATGTATGAATCTCATCTTATGAAATAAAAATATTTATGTAATGACTCATGATTGTTATCCTCGATATATAGGGTATGTTTTTAAATATTATTCTCATGTTATCATACCTATATGTTCATGTTATGCTTACATATATCCCTTCTTAAACTTACTAAGAATCTGAAGTCACACATTCTTATGTATCTATTCCCTAGGTTATAAAGATATTTATTATGTATGATAGGTATAAGAAGGGTTATAGTTGTGAAGAAATTTGTGGGATATGACATATCTCACTTATGGACAATGCTTATTTTTCTACATTTCTAGAGGCACTAAACTACTATGGTTTTCAAGCATGTATTTATACAATTTAATAAATATATAAAAAATGAAGTAATATCAATGTATAAAAAGTCTGGGTCATCATAGTTAGTATTATAGAAAGGGTTTATATGACCTTTGGGAACTAGGATAATAAAACATTAGTGATATACCTAAGTAAATGTATTGAGATAAGTTTAAGTATGAGTCAAATTATAGGAAAATGTCTTGGAATTTTAGTAAAGGATAGAGTGAGTGGTTTCTTAGAAAACCATCCAGTTATTGTTGCAACAAGTGGATGTGGTTATGGAATAGATGTACCTAGGGTAACTACCCTGAAAACACAATCTTTAACTAGACTCAATCAAGAACTAGTTTATTAGAATGGACATTACGACCCACCTAGTTTGACACTCTCAGGGGATACACTTTTGAAATTCACATACTATATATGAACCATCATGAAAGATTTAAATAGAATATAGATATGAATGACCTTGGATAAACCTAAAGTGTCATATATTAAATATGTTGATATAATTTAGACACCCTATATATGTTTTTTATGACTATTTGTTTCCCCATTATGATTATTTTTTCTTACACTATTCTTTTTTATTTTAGTTAATAGGCAGAACATGAATAAATTGAGTTAATACTATGTATAATTGGAAATGAAATGATTTTCCCCAGTAGAATCCAAAAATTAGTAAAGATATAATGAAAAATATAATTTTTATACTCACAAAACTTTTTCAAGTTATGAATCATGCTAGAATTACAAAATAACGAAGGAGGGAACAACATTCTATTGATTCCTACATGAGGCAACACACACATTCTTTCAGTAGATCCATTGATCCAATAGTTTCTTAGAAATGAATTAGTGCCACTAAAAATATATTCTCCATTCTCCAGTTCTTGAAACATGAAAAACTCATTTTGTTTGTCTACCATTTGTAAGGTTAAGTAGATTAATGGCGGAATCTTATCAATAATATGAGGAAATATGAGTAAATGGACTCCATCAGCTGGGAAGAGTTCAGGAAAATAATTTTTAATAATTATTTTCCTCATATTCTTCATACAAATATAGTTAAATAGCTCCTCTTACTAATTAAAATTGATGATTCATATATTATTACCTATGAAGACATGTTTACAATGCTTTCAAGGTATTCTACTTGTATTATTATTATTCCACCTAAAATTAGGGTTGATCGATTCTTTATTTTCTTAAAACCAAGTCTCTGAAGGTAGATATATATAATAGACTGTAATAACTATAAATAATTTTTTTGATGTGATATAAATGCTGAAATGGATGTTGTATTTATGTATCAAACTCATGTTTTTCAAAAGAAAAGGAATATGGATTTCAATGGAAAATAAAAGAACTATAGAGAGAAAAAAGATAATATTTTATTTGTGGTCTATGTGTGGGAAGAAACATGGAGGAAATTTTCTTTGGGGGGATATTATATGTTTTATGTGTGTAATGGATGTTCGTCATGAAATTTACTGCTGAAGTTATGGGAAGAATTTAGCTAATGATGTGAATAGAGGTAAAGCAACACATAATGGACCTACCACACTTCAGTGCTTCAAGTTTAAGTAGAATGTGAATTATGCTAACCAGTGCCGAAACCTGAGGGTTAATGATGGTGATCTATATTAGTAACCTCTAAAGACAAGGGACAGGGGAAAATCTAAGGCAATTACTTTTTTATGAGGGTGTGATAATGATGTGGTGAAAGGAACCCTTACCATCCACTATATAACTGTTAATGAATTTATTTACTTTGGATTTACAAATTATGTCATATCTAAATAATTTTATATGGGTATAAAGACTCAAACAAACTGATTATATGGGGAATTAGTTATAAGAACCAAGCTCTTCACTTAATATTTTAACCTGATTTTTTACATAAAATTACATTTAATATAACTCAGAAGACCAATAGGTCTAGTGTCTTTGGGAAATTAGGTACATTACACAACAACATAAAAAAAGAAAAGAAAAATCATCATTGAAAACTTCTTTGACATGACCACAAAATTCCTTCATACTTAACACTCCATGGGATAACCTGAGGATATACATAAGAAAGGGGCGAGCTATAAATCCTAGTAAGGGAATAAATAAGGCATAACATGAGGAATACAATACATGTTAGACTACATTAATATCAATGGAATATAAAAGCAACATTAATAATAAGTCATGATATATCATGATAAACATAACATGGGAAATGTGGAAACAACATACAACATGATATTATCATGAGTTAAGGCTCATTGCACATAGAGGATCATGATTCAGAGCTCGTTTCACATGAAGGAGAACGAATCAAGATCATTTCATGTGGTGTAGCATGAGTCAAACTCAATTCACATAGAGTATCATGAGTAAAATATCATTTCACATGATGTATCATGATACTAAATATTAACCAATTCATTGGAGTACTATCAGGGTACACCCTTCATAAACATTTCAAACTCAGGATTAAGTGTGTCACATAAATCAAATAACATGGATTCATTCAATATAAAAATATTTCTTCACAAACTATAAATATGGAATAATTAACTTTAAGTCCCCAATAAATAGAATTATTTTTATAAATTCCAATACACTTAATAGAGAAATGGGTACACTACACAATTATTTTGGCATGGAAAATTGTGGTGTGATTTCGATATCATATTAGCATAATATATAAATTCATAAAAGGGGTTGATTATAGAGAAATGGGTATCTTATAATTTTGATATGAAATCGATTGTAATAGGTACATGGAAGTACATTCCACAACATAAGGAATTGTAAATATAAGATTTAACATAATAAACAATCTTGAAGAAAGAGGAGGAAGAAAAAGAACCCTTACAAAATTTCGGCATGGTAACGGGTGTACGTAATGGTTATTAGGATGTTTAAATTAGATTGAAAGGTGATATAATAATTTATAAATAAAATGGACCATAAGGGAATTATGTAAAATCATATCTCAACATATGAAAATGGAATTTAAGAAACATAATATAAATAAATTCTTGAATGGAAATGATAATAGAGAATGCCCACATATAATTTCAACATAGAAACATATTACATAAGGGTAAAAAATAGTGGGTATAAATGATAAATCATAAAAAAACATCCATTTGATATTAATTTAATGATTAAAAATGAATGTAAATATAAGAAATTGAAATTAAAATATCTAATATCAAAGAAGGATCTTGAATTCAAAGGAGAGGGGAGAAATCCCTTATGGAATTTCAACATAGAAATAGCTTACGTAAGGGTCCAAATAAGGGGGATAAATGACACCTCATACAAATAACATCAATTTTATATTACGTTAATGATTAAAAATGAATTTAAATACAATAAATTGAAATTAAAACAACTCATCTCAAATAAGGATCTTCATTTCAAAGGTGGGAAGAGAAATCCATTACGGAATTTCAGCATAGTAACCGTTTAGGTAAGGGTCCAAATAAGGGGGATAAATGATCCCTTATAAAAATATCATCCATTTTATAGTAATAAAGTTTTTAAAAATGAATGTAAATACAATAATTTAATGTAATTTAAAATAAATAATCTCAAAGAAGGTTCTTGATTTCAAAGGTGAGGAGAGAAATCCCTTACATTGATGTATGGCTCTAAAGGCTTGGGAGAGGCTTATTAGGAGATTGTAGGAACATTTAGAGGACTCCAAGGAGTATAAATAATATTTTAGATGATATTCGAGGTGTTTTAGTGAAGAGAAATGGGAAATTGGGTGGTTTTATATAAGAAATGTTGGGGATTTCTTTATAATTAATTTTTTGGAGACTTCATAATAAAATATTCAATACAACAAACCATCCTATAGTTTTTCCCATGGTTTCTTCAAAAGTGGGGTATTTTAAATTATTTTATAAGTAAAAGGCCTAACTTATTAAAATACTTACCTTTCTTGTGTGGAGGTGAGTCACATTCTTAAACAAACGAATTTTAAATTATAAAATAGATTGTATTTCTTGGAGGACATATAATGGATTTTAAAAATAAATAAAATTAAATTTAAATAAAATTTTATTAAATATAAAACATATATTTAGATGGTGATAAGTTTTATTTTATTTATTATATCATTATTGATCTATTATGATGTCATAAAACACACCGTATATTTATATAGTATTTAAGTTTTACCAAAAAATTTGATTGTCTAAGAAAATTATGAAAAATTCACTATTGGATAATTTTTACATCTTGATGCCAAAAATAATATTCATTTTATCAAAAAATATTTTAAAAATGTTTCTTTTTTATTTTAAAATAAAAACAGACAAATGTTGAAAATGACGGGTTTTTGACAATAATAGTTTTTGAACACTAATTAAAATTACATTTGACTTCATGAAAATTATATGATTATAAATATTTAATAAAATTAATTTAATAATAATATTTTATTAAAATATTATTTATTTCAGAAAATCCACTAATTCATCAAAATATATATTTTAATTGAATTAAAATGTTAACCAAAAATACAATTTTTGATTTAAAAATAATATAAAAATTAATAATAATAGGAAGAAAATATATTCAATATTCTATACAAAAAAAATATTGTACATATTCCTATAGTTATGGTATTTATACAGATCATTTTATTAGACCTGCATAATCCATAACAGTAAGGTGCGTGATGGTGGGGCTTTCATGGGGATGCTTGGTGAACATAGTTTGGGTTGTGATCTCAATAAGCTTGAACTTCTCCCATAGATAGTTTTTATCAAGAAAAAGTTGTTGGATCTCATATTAGGATTGGTTTAGGGAAAAGACCATAAATTTAATATCCTTCAGAAGCATCAATAAATGGGATTCATAGGGTTCTATCCTACAGAATAAGGCAATCACTTCCTTTGACTATGTCAAAAGGATTTGTTAAAACCCTATATTTACATTAGTCATGTGATCACTATTCAACGAATATATTATTATTGGTAAAGAAACATAATAGTCATTTAAAATATAATTTGACATAATAAAATAAGTGCATGTGTTTTCTATAACCATAATACATTTAATTAAATCAAAAGAAATTGAATTTTATTCAAAAATGATTGGGTCATTATAACCTCCCCCCTTAAGAAATTTAGCCCTCAAAATTTCATTTTCCCATACGAAAACAGTTGAGGGTAACTCTTCTTCATCACGTCCCCTGGTTCCCACATTGCTTTTTCAAACATGTGGTTTCACTAAAACACCTTGATGATGGGAATTGTCATATTTTGTATAAATTTCTATCTGTGTTATAATATCTTCCATAGCTAGTACTCATATGAAAGGTCATTATTGAATGGTTACACATTTGGATTGAGTACATGTGATGGGTCTAGGATGTACTTACTTAAGAGGGATACATGAAATACATCATGTAGTTGAGACAAGTTTTGTAACATCTCAGGTATTTATAGAATAATACATTTCAATATATATTAATATTTTTGAATTAAATATAAATTTTATTTTTTAGGGAAAATTATGTATGATAGAGTACCTGACACACCACAATAGGTTTCTCTAAAATCTTCTGTTTCACACAACATTGAGTTATACCGAAAAATAATACAATAATAATATTGTAATTTTAAATGGTAATTAATACCTAGTAGTTGTATTAGGGTGAATGAATAGAAATAACTATATTATTATTTTTCATATTTTTCAAATGTTTTTACATTTATCAAATTAATTTTAGATTCTTAAAATGAGAATGAATCCAATTCTATGAAAAACAATACTCTAATGTTTTTAAAAGGCCGTTTTACTACCTTTTGATAGAGAACCCTTTTTAAATATATTTTTGACACTTTTAAATGTTATGTTTGATAAAATAAACTTATTATTTAGAATCAAGAGATCAAAATTTACTTTGGTTGAAATTTTGGTCTTATTCTGCTAAAATCTATAATTTTAGGAATTGTCATAAATACTGCATTTTAATTCAAAACTACATTTTCATATAATTTATTTATATAGTTAGATTATAATTATAATTGGTTTTAAAGTATAATTGGATTATTTTTTTATCATTTAATCCAAATATGGTATTTGGATGTAATTTTACATTTTTATTGGACATAAACACATGTCAACCTTTTAATAGTTTTTACTTCTTAAAAACTTGTTTTCTGGTTTTGACAATGGGAATTGATTTTAAATTAATTTCTGAAAATTATATGATTAGAATTTGAAAAATTGGATTCAATATTTGGAATCATAAGGTCCAAATTATATAAATATATATTTTTTTATTTTTTTACATTATGAATAGTAACATTAGGGGAACTGTTTGGCTGATTTTTTGGCTGCTAGTGCAACCCATGACAACCTTCTCTTGATGTTCACCTCCCTCAGGTCTTTTCACCCAAATGGTGTGGATATCACTATCATGGATGCCCTCAGACTTCACTACTACAGGCCCCATTGATTATATGTCTGGCTTTTTGGATTATGTAATAAAAATTTTCCTTTTGGAAAAAAGAAAGGTAAATATGGGTAAAAACTTATATTATAATAATATAAAACATCCCTAATATGTATCATAATCCTATTTTATGAGATATTTATGAACATTATTATTTTTGGGGTTAATTTAGGACCCCATAGAGCCACTTGTGTGTGATCAGGACCTTTTATAATATTTAATTTAAAGAAAAGGAAATTATAACATAAACATGTATCTATTAACTAAAAAAAATTAATTTGGTTTATATAAATGATATATTAGAGTATAAATAGTCATTAAAAACCTATAAATATTTCCTAAATCATGTTATTTTATTTCCAATTCTTATAAACTAAATAAATATATATATGTTTTACACAATGATGATGCATCGATTACCTTATTAATGAAATATTCAGTTAAATTATTTTATAAATATTAACATAAATGTAAATTGATCATTTTTGGGCCATACACGAATTTTTTGGTTGAATGTGACATGTGAGGGATTAGTTAATTCATTTTTTCTAGGTTATCATGTTTTCATTAATTTAACAAAAATCAATTTCTAAATAGTGTCAAAATCGACATAAATGAGTTTTTAAAACAAATACTATTTTATTAAATTATATAATAGTACCAAAAATATAGGAATCAGAGAAATAACTTATATAATTTTAAAAAAATCATTATTTATCCACTAGTGGTTCTCTTGTCATTTTATTGTAACTATAGTAACCATATAATATGAAAATGTAAGAAGACATGGTAAGAGATATGTTTTTAACTAAGGGTTAAAGCTAAATGATATGGTTACTTGTGTTAGCTAAACGTATCTAAAATCTATTGTTTGAGATTATTTAGACCCATACTCATCTTATAATCTAAATTTATCACATTGGAACTATTATAAATCTAAAATTATTTTATAATAAAATAATATTTCAAGACTTTCCTAATGTGACACTCCTCCATCTTATAAAAAAGCCACCACATCTACCCACTTACACACACTTATAAATCGCATTTCCTTATCCAAATTATACTAACATAATCACCAAATATTCCTCCCATACTACAATAATTCTTACCTTGGGTAGAAGGAAATTCCATAAAGATTTTTGGCTCAAATCAAATGTAGTTATCTAATTTTCAGGTAGCACCTTCTCTCAAGCTTCTTTCCATTAGTTTCCTTATCCACTCCCTTTTCTCTTCATATTATATGATTACATAACAACACTGGTATACTAAATATACTTGGACTTTTAATGATAAGTCTTTGAACTACACTTACAAACACCTCCATCTAATGGATACGAACATACGATTTCTATGTACGGCGAACTACTACCTCACGAAACGATGATTGTTCAATTTTCTCCTACCACCTCTCACGGTGGCCATTATAATGGTACTGTATTTATATATGATATATATTATATTTATATTTTAAATATTTTTATGTAATTTTTATTTACAATATACATTTATTCCTTCCATAATGTGTAAATATGATAATTTCTTTTGAGAAATTGTGGACTATCGCCCCCTCAAAGTCATATGACTCATTCATGCCATACATGGAATGTATGAAGTATGGTGTTAATGAAATTATGTAACATATATAACATTTATATTATATAGTAATTATAATATACCTATGTATCATTTATTCTTCATTCCTTTAATATGACAATGAAATGAAACTAGCGTTCAAGCGTACGTAAGGGCTACCGTCTCCATGAACAATGCATTTTATTTTTTATCTCCAAATGCTATAGACTATTATAAAATAAATACATACTAGATATATATTATATTCAAGTCATTAATAATATTTTTGAGACAATGTACTTATGACCACATGGATAATTTTTATTAAAACAAATAAATTTTTGACTCAAATACCTAACGTCGACAACACATCTGATATCAACTCAAATAAATAAATAATTGCTATAACACGGAAATAAGTGTTATAAATTGAATAATAAACTCTAAAAAGGTTATAAAGCAGTTGGAAATTAACTAAAGTTTATTATTCAAGAAATTAAATAACGAAAAATATATGTCGGACATGAGTTAAGGGACTTCGTCTCAATCTCCTTTCATTGAGGAATTTCTTGATAATATGAACCATTATTCTTTTATAAGGTGTATGTACAACAACTATGACATTTCATGACCACATTTTATCCATAAAAATTTTATTTATTAAATCATGGATGTTAATATTTAAATGTTCAAAGTGGTATGGGACTCCTTGAATATTTAAAGATTAAATTATCAAATATTTTCTTTATGATATTAAATTACATATTTATTTATATGGGTTTAAAAGGAATATATAAGAAATTTTAAATAAAATTTTATTCCATTCAATATTTTCAGAAGGAATATATTTATATGAAGCATTTTATTTTCATTAAAAAATAGAAAATCGATTTTTTTAACGTATACGACAGTAATGACTTCTCTATCGTCCTAACCATTATTTGATATTTGGATTCCTCTTTAAGATGTGATAACTTTTGAAATGAAAAGAAATCCCTAATTCCTTTATTTGGGTATCTTGTTATTGAAAATGAGTTCTTAAATAAAAATAGTATTTTTATACCAAAATGTTTATCATATGGTATTAGAATAAGCTTTCAAAAAAGGGGTTTTTTGATGAATGTTCTTTATTAATAAAATGGTACATGATCATTATATGAAACGGGTGAGCCCGATATAGCTTATGCAAAGGGTTGATCCCCATTATAGATCATATTTGAGCCCAATATAGCTTATGAAAAGGGTTTATCCCCATTATAGCTCATGGGTGATCCCGACACAACTTATACGATGGGTTGAGTGTCATTGTAGCTCACAGGTGATCCCAATATAGCTTATACAATGGGTGATCCCCATTATAGATATCCAATTTGGAAGTAAACTATTTGGTTATTCCAATTAGAATATGTTTGAAAGGGTTTTATGTATATGATGATCTAAGTCACCTAAAGAAGTTTTAATTGATTCTATTGGAGTTAGTTTCTTTAATTGATTAAAAAGTATGAGTGATATTAATGTGAATATATTTTATTTCATTCGCTCAAAGAACATTGAATGGGTTATTGATTTTTAACTAGACTAATGGTTTGTATTTATTTTTATGTCCCTTACTGGTCTTTTTGTTATCATCCTAATATTTTAAATGTTTTCACAAGATTTAAGGTATAATAGAGTCATGGATCCAATCAAGTAAAAGTTATGATGATTAAACATTAAAAAAACCATGTTTAGTTTTAGAAATTTTTATGTTATGGTGGAACAAATAGTGTTGGAAGCTTCCACTTTGTATTTATATGTTTTTTTATTTAATAGTTTTGGAATAATTATTTAAATCTAAAACCTGAAAAGATCCTCAATGTGAATTCTTGAATTAAATAAGTATTTTGTCATGTTTAAGGTTGTGGATTTATGGTTTGTATCAAAGGCAAGTTTATTTAAATTTAGAGTTTAATATTGTGTTAATTTCTTTTCATTAGTATATTTTACATTATGGTTAAGTAAAAATTATATAGCATTTTAAGATAACATTTTTGCTTAATCTAATATATGTCTGTTCAGAATAGTTTTTTATAGAGGTAATAAGAAAGGTTTAATGGAAATGCATCCTGAGGGAAAAAACCTTTGAAATGAAAAACATGAGGTGGTGATAATTGGAACTGAATAGTATGTTGAAGTGATGGAGTAGTTGAATTAGTCCATAAATGGTGGTTATATCGATGGACGAGATCATCCTGATCAACCACATAAGAATATGTTAGTAGTGGAACATTTTATGACACAATATCCCCCATCATTCAAAGGATCACCTGACCCAGTGGTAGCTGAAGGATGGATCAATACATTGGAGAAGATATTTGAAGTCAAGGTATGTTTGAAACATAAAAAGGTAACACATTTCATCTATCATTTTGAAGGTGAAGCTGATCGATGGTGGTCATTAGTTATGAATACCAGAGAGAAAAATGATCTTAATGTCATGGAATGGGAATAATTTAAGGATATTTTCCTTGGGAAATATTTCTCTAAGGTTGTTCGACTTATGATATAGAAAAAAATCTTGGAATTAAAGAAAATTGATAATGATCTAGTTTCCGCATATGAAGAGAACATCACATGATTGGTAAGTTATGATTCAGATTTTATTTGAGACATTGAGAGTAAAATTAATATATTTTACTCAACATTTAAACTATGGATAAAAAGATATTCGGGCACCCTATAATTTATAAGTTATGAAAAAGTGGTTCATTGTGCTGAGATAGTTGAACTGGTTTTTTCCAACATATATGTTCCACAAGATGATAATAGTAAAAAATAGTCATCGTTATTGAAAATGGAGAAGCATCCATCTAATATTTCTGGATGTAGTCCCAAAACTTATTCTAAGTGTGGTAAAACGAATTTTGGGGAATGTATTTCTGGATCTGGAAATTGTTACTGGTGTGGTAGGTTTGTCAAAAGGTTCGTGACTCCAAAGAAAATGGACTTGAACTATCCAATAATGAGATAACAAATAGCCAAACTATAGTAAGATGATTTAGCTACAATGATTTTGGACATTTTCCAAATAAGTGTTCAATGTTAATTACATAGGGAGGAAATCAGTATGATCAGAAAGAAACGGTTTGGAAAAATCTTTTGCTTCTAATACAGTTGATGTTGAGACATTCGATGAAGTGATGGAATCTCTTAAGAGCCCGGAATTTTTTGAAGGATAACCATAACATCAAGGTTTTAAATATACCTTTTAAGGTTTTACGTGATGTGATAATAATTTATTAAGGACCTTTTAGGGAGATGTTTTGTGGGGTTACATTTATGCAAGGATTTTTTTAATGTGAATGTATGCCTTTACTTTTGGAGCTCAATTTTAAGATATTGATATCCTTTATTGTTCATGTGATCTTTTATAAGTTTATTCTTAGGGATGTATATCATATTTCGGGAATATTATGAGGTTTTAATTGTACTTATAAAATAGAAATACATCAAGTAATTATATATCTTTATGTTCTTAGTCAATCTCATAAATAAATTATTCAAATTTAAAAAAATTATATTAAAACAAAAACATTTTCTATTTACATTACCATCTATGGAATCAATGATTGTTTAACCTATCACATGTTTATGGTTTGTTTATTGTTATCTTTCTCCTGATCATGTTTTCTATCAATTTCCATCAGAATAAGATGTTTAGTTTTTATTTCATATCCATGTTTTCATACATTAAATTCTAGTATGTGTTATCTCAGGTGACCTTATTACTTCTATTTTTTCTTTTGAAGTTATAGTTTTATTTACTCTTTTTCTGATGTGGGATTTGCAATGACATTTTTGTGCCCAATTTGAAAATTATGAGTACATAATTTCCAAAAGAGAGGAATGATGTAACATCCCAGGTATTTATAGAATAATAAATTTTCCTATTTATTAATATTTTTGAATTTAATATTAATTTTAGTTTAAAGAGGACAATATGTATGATATTTTACCCAACACGCAACTACAGGTTTTAATAAAATCTTATGTAGCACAGAAAACTGTGTTATACCGAAAAATAATACAACAATACTATTATTATTTTAAATGGTAATTAACTCCTAGACTTTTTATTGACAGGAATGAACATAATTAACTATATTATGATTTTACATATTTGTTAAATGTTTTTTACATTTATCCAATTAATTTCAGATGCCTAAAATAAGAATGAATCAAGTTTTATGCAAAAAATACTCTAATATTTTTAAAAGATCGTTTTATCGCCTTTTGATGGAGAAAACTTTTTAAAAATAGTATTTGTCACTTTTATATGTTCTATTTGATAAAACAAAATTCTATTAGAATCATAAAATCAAAATTTACTTCGGTTGACATTTTTCTATTATTCTGATAAAATCTATATTATTATGAATTTTGAAAAATACACCATTTTAATATAAAACTGTCTTTTCATCTAAGTTTTATATTTTTAGATTATCTTTTTAATTAGTTTTAATGTCTAATTAGATTAAATATTTATCATTTAATACAATTATGTTCATTGAATGTAATTTCACATATTTATTGGACATAAACACATGTGAATCTTTTAATAGTTTTTACTTTTTAAAAATCATTTTTCGAGTTTTAATAATGGTAATAAATTTTAAATGTATTTATGAAAATTCATTTTTTTTAATTTGTAAAATTGGATTCCATATTTGGAATTATATGGTCCAAATTCTGTTAATAGACACCTTTTATTTTTGAACATTATGAATAGTAACTCAAGTAATTATTTTTGATTACCATGTTTAATGGGTAAATAAGGTAAATAAGGGTAAAAAATAATATTATAATTATATAATACTAAAATAAAACATGTAATAATCCTATTGGATGAGATATTTCTAACCATATTCATCATTGGGTCTAATTTAGGACCCCATAGATCTGCTTCGGTATGATAATGACGTTTTATAATATTGAATTTAAATAAGAAGGAAATATAACATAAACATGTATATCTTTAATAATTTTTTTACTTTGGTTTATATAAATGATATCTTAAACTATAAATATAAATTAGAAATCTAAAAAGATTTACTACATCAATGTATTTTATTTTTCATTTTTAGAAAATAAATATATAAATATATTTATGACACATGACACAACGATTACCGTATTAATGAAATATTCAAATAAAAGATATTATAAATATTAAAATAAATGCAATTTGAAGATTTTGATGACATAAAATGATTTTTTGGATGAAAATGACATATTATGGATGATTTAATGCCTTTTTTTCAAGGAAAAGGTTTTCATGACTTTAACAAAAATCAATTTCTAAATAGTGTAAAAATTGACCAAATTGAGTTTTTTAAAAAATACAATCCTAGAAATATAATATTTGGAAAAATAACTTCTATAATGTTACCAATGTCAATAATGATTCACTTTTGGTTTACTTTCCATTTTATAGTAACTACAGTATCCATATATAATGAAAATACAAGAATACATGGTATGAGTTATGTTTTGAACTAAGGGTTAATGCTAAATGATAAGGTTAATTTTGTGTCCTAAACTTGTCTAAAACGTATTGGTTGAGAGGATTTAGATATATCCTCATATTATCCTTGAAATTTATCTAATTGTAAATATTATAATTCAAAAATAAATTTATAATAAAATAATATTTCGAGACTTTACTAAAGTGCCCCTCCTCCCTCTTATAAAAGGCCACCGCTTCTACCCACTTACACACACCTCCAAATCCAATTGGATCATAAAATTTCAGCTTAAATATTCTCTCAAAATCCATCCATCCCTTCTATAATACATAACTTGAGAAGAAATAAATTTGAGAAATCATTTTGGCTCAAATCAATTGGAGTTTCTCGATTACGAGGTAGCGTCTTCTCTCAAGTTCATTTCCTTTATTTTCCTTCTACACTCCCTATTATATTATTATTATAATATTACATAACTGAAAAAGTATCCTAAATATACTAGTATGTTTTTATGATAGTTATTTTAACTAAACTTACATACATCTCCATCTAATGTATACGAACATAATGTTTTTGTGTACAGTAAACTACTGCCACACGAAACGATGATTGTTCAATTTACTCCTACCATCTCTCATGGTGGATATTATGATGGAAATTTAATTATATATTATATTTATTATATTTATATTTTATATATTCTTATGTAATTTTTATTTACAATATACCTTTATGATTTCCATAATGTGTAAATACGATAATTTCTTTTGAGGAAATGTGGTCTACTACCCCCTCAAAGTGATATGACTCGTTCATGTCATACATGGAACATATAAAGGATGGTGTTAATGAACTTATGTATCATATATAACATATTTATTATACATTAATTATAATATACCTATGTATCATTTAGTTTTCATTCCTTTAATGTGACAAAGAAATGAAAGTCGTGTTCATGCGTATGTACGACATACCGTCTCCAAGAACGGTGCATTTCATTTCTTATATCCAAATGTTATGGGATATTATAAAATAAATATATACTATATATATGATATCTAAATCATTAATCATATTTTTTAGATAATTTACTTATGACCACAAGGATAATTTGCATCAAAACAAGTTCATTTTTGACTCAAATACTGACCATCAACAAAACGTCCGATATGAACTCCTAATTAACTAATTACTATAATAGGTAATAAGTGATATAAAATGAATAATAAAATCTAAAAAGGTTCTAAAGAAATTTTAAATTAAGCTATGTTTATTATTTTGGAAATTATTGAATCAATGAGGCAAGTCGAACTCAAGGTAAGGGACTTCATATCAATCTCCTTTAATTGAGGAATATCTTGATAATATGCACCTTTATTCTTTTATAAGGTTTATATACAGACACTATGACATTTCATATTCATATTTTATCTATACTAATGTTATTTATTAAATCATGTAGATTAATATTTAAATGATCAAAGTGATATGGGACCCCTTGAACATTTAAATATATAATTATCAAATCGTTTTCTTCATGATATTTAATTATATATTTATTTATATGGGTATAAAAGGAATATACATGGAATTTTATATTAATATTGAATTTCATTCAATGTTTTTAAAAGGAATATTGTCATACAAATTATCTTACTTTCTTTACAAAATGACAAATGGAATTTTTTTTAACATTTACGACAACACAAAATTCTCCACCGTTGTAACCATTATTTTATATTTTCCTTACTTTATAAGACTTAATTACTTTTAAATTGAAAATAAATACCTTATTTCTTTATTTGGGTTCTTGTTTTTTAAAATGGGTTCATAATTGAAAATAGTATTTTTAATCCAAAATGTATTTTGTATGGGATTAGAAGAAGATTTCATTAATTTGGTTTTGTGATGAACGTGTTTTATTAATTAAATTATACATGGACATTATATGAAATGGGTGAGCCAAATATATCTTATACTAAGGTTTGAACCCCATTATAGCTCACAGGTGACCCTGATATAGCTTATACAAACGGTTGATCCCCATTATAGATCATACGTGAACCCGAAACAGCTTATACAAAGGGTTGATCCCCATTATAGCTCATGGGTGAGCTCGATATAGCTTATATGAAGGGTGATCCCAATTATAGGTCTTCAATTTGCAAGTCAACCATATGGTTACTCAAATTGGAAGATGTTTGAAAGGGTTTTATGTATATGATGATCTAATTCACCTAAATTATTTTTAATTGATTTTTATTGGTTTTAGTTTCTTTCATTGAGAAAAATGTGTGAGTGTCATACATGTGAAAATGATTTGTTTCATTCTCTCAAAGAAAATTGGACAGGTCACCAGTTTTTAAATAGTCTAATGGTTTTTATTTATTTTTATTTCCCTTAATCAGATTTTTATACTCATCCCAAGAGTTTAAATTTTTTCATATGATTTAAGGAAGAATAATGTCAAAGATGGAATAAAATAAATGTTATAGTGGTTAAACATGAAAATAAACAATTTTTAATTTTTTAATTTTTTATGTTATGGAAGAAACAAATACTTTTGGAAGTGTCCACTTCGTATTTTTATGTTTTTTATATAATAGTTATGGCCTAATTCTATAAATATCTGAACCTGGAAAGATCCTCAATGTGAATTCTTGACATAACTCAAAATTTTGCAACACTTAAGGCCAGGGCCTTATAGGTTTGGTGGGAGTTATAGTTAGTAGGTGACTGCTCTAATGAGATAAAGATTCTCAAAAGGGATATTGTACCTTATACTTAGATTTACCTTCTTCCCAAATTTTTTTCACTCTCTACCATAGATATATGAAGAGGAATACCAGGTCTCCAACATTGAACTCTAGGTCACATCGATGATTGTCAGTAATAATATTTTGTCAACTTTAAGTAGCTTTGATGTGATTATATATGGTCTTAACCGAATCCACCATTTCTTCAACCATTTATAGACTGAGAAGTTTTCCTTCCCAAACTTCATCCCAGCATGCCGATATTCTACACCTCTTCCCATAAAGTACTTCATAATGGTCCATTTGGTTTCTAAAATGGAAACTGTTGTTGTAAGAGAACCCCACCAAAGTAATATATTGATCTTATCCACCATTGAACTCCATTGAGAAAGATATAAAATATCCTCAACTATTTGGATAGTCTACTCAGATCAGAAATCTTTTTGAGGGTGATAACCTGTACTGAAATTCAACTCAGTGTTTAGAGCATGCTGGAGACTTTTCTAAAACATAGATGTGAATCTTGGTTCTCAATTAGACACAATTGATAGTGGTACTCCATATAGGCTTACAACTTTTGTAATGCATATTCGTGGTGGTTTATCCTATGAAAAATCCTCTCGAATTCCATTGAATTGTGCAGTCTTTTTCAGATGATCCACAACATCCCAAATAGCATTGTTTCCCATGGATGTGTTTGGATTTCTCGTGGAAAAAATATAGGGTGACGTTTTCCCATTTCCATGTTGGTATGGGAAATGGTTGCATCATCCCCTTAGACTTATTCCTTTAATCCTTCATAGGATGACATACTAGGAACTTTGATGTATACTCTGCGATCTCATTATTCATGTTATCCCACTAGTAGAGCTCTCATATATCTTGATAAATCTTTGTGTTTCCTAGGTGAATGGAGAAAGTTTAACTATATTCGTTATCCAAAAGTTTTTTCATTAACATAGGATTTAATGTAACATATAATCTTGACCCAAATATCAAAATTCCATCTTAATTAACATTAAACTTCGAGGATTTCCCTTTTTTGATAGTTTCAACATTATTTCAAATTACCACATCATCTTTTTGAGCATCCTTTAGCCTTTAAAAAATAGATGGTTGAGAAATAATTTGTGAATGGATTGATGATGTTAATTTCTTTATGATTCACATGTCCATATTCTTCATGTCTAAGAAGACTAAATCATTCTCGATTCTCATCATTGATTGAATTGATAAGTCCATTATAATTAGAGAATCTTCCACCTAGTTCACATTCCTAGGATGGTAGTGGATTGAGTAGTCAAAATCCTTGAGGAAATATAACCATATTTGTTAGCTCATATTCAACACATTCTATGTGAATATATATCTAACACTTTTTTGATTGCTATATATTTCAAACTTCTCCCCAAAGAGATAATGCCACCTGATTTTTATTGTAAAGATCATAGTTTCTAACATCAGATCATGTGTAGGGTAGTTTTTCTCATGAATTTTCAGCTGCCTTGAGGGATAGGTAATGAATTTTTCATTTTTCATCAACACAGATCCCAATCGCTTCTCTAAAGTATCACTACAAATCCTGAAAAGTTCCCCACTTGTGGGTAGTGTGAGAAAGGGGTAGTGACAAGACTCCTTTTCAACTCCATGAAGGTTTCTTCACATTCATCATTCTAAGAAAAGGTTACTCCCATCCGAGTTATCTTAAAAATAGGGGTTGAATATCATGAGAAATCTCTCAAAAATCAGACATAATATCTAGATTACCCAAGGAAGCAATTAATATCTATCAAAGATTTTGGACTTAGTTATCCCTCAATTGATTTTTTTTGTTGAATGATCCATGAATATCCTAGTTCTTAAGATGATATGCCATAAGAATGAGATTTACTTCAAATAAAACTCACGCTTGTTATAAATTTCATATATATTCTCCTTTCTCATGTTCTTAAGAACATTGCTTAGATTCTTATCCTGCTCCTCTGTGGTTTTGGAGTATATTAAAATATCTTCTATATATACTACAAAAAATTTATCAAAATAATTTATAATCATTGTATTCATCAATTAAATGAATATTTATAGGGAATTAGTGAGCCTAAATAGCATCACTATGAACTTATAATTCTCTAACCTTGTATAAAAAGAGGTCTTGGGGATATCCTCCTTATTCACCCTTACCTAGAAATATCCCACCCATAAACCCACCTTGGAGATGTGTTGTGCTCTATATAGCTGATCAAACAAGTCATCAATTTGTGGAAAAGGATACTTTTTATATAACTTGTTTTTCTTAATCTCACAATAATCAATGAAAAAGTGAACTAACCCTTCCTTATTCTTGATAAATAGGATCTATGTACCCCATGGTGAAGCACATGGGTGCATAAACCATTTATCTAGTTTCTCTTATAGTTGTCTATTTAGCTCCTCAAGTTGCACAATATCCATTATATATGGATTCTTTGATATTATAAACGTCCCATGTCTAATCTTGATCGAAAAATCGACCTCTCATCTAAGAGGAAGACCAAGAAATTCTCCGGGAAACACATTAGCATATTCCCTCACAATGGGAATGTCTTCAAGGATGAAAATTTTCCTTATACTCAATCATTTGAGCTAGATATGCTTTCTCATAGGGTAGTAATATCCTTCATGAGATGAACTTTCTAAAGAAGATTCATCCTCCTCCTTGCACTTGAATTGAATCTAGTATCAATTTTCCATATGGAGAGCGATTTCCCTCTCCTAGAAATTCATGTTGGATCTATATAGGGAAATCCAATCCATGCCCAGAATTGCATCAAATTATATCAAGGGAAGTATAACAAGGTTCTATGAGAAGTTAAATCCAAAAATTATGATAAGTGTGGAGTTATATACATGGGATGCAATAATTTCCCCATTTTTAATTTTCACTAACATATCTACTACCATGCTTTGTGGTGGTGTTTGAATAGATCTTATAAACTTTCATGATATAAAGAAATGCATAGAACAAAAATAAAAAAGTATGTTCATTATTATTGAATGCATCACTAGAATGCATATCACCACTTTTTTTTTCGGGATTCACTTTAGTGGTAATGATGAAAAAATATCACCCTTACTACCTTGGAGGATATTGGATGCCTAAAAAAACCCCGGCTTTAGGGAACTGGTTCACAAATTTCCCTAGTTCTTTGTATTTGTAGCAATACAAAACTTGTTGAGGGTCAATAAGAGAATTCCTTTACTCTGTCACAATGTTTGGTTTCTCCTATTGGAAATTATTAACCATATTCTATAAGGCCCCAGCCTTAAACCTTACTTAATCTTGAGATATTACAAGATTAAACATTGAGGATCTTTTCAGGTTTAGAGTTTTAGAGAATTAGGACATAACTATTACATCTCAAAAGATTAAAAAGTAGACACTTCTACAAAGTTTCCATATAATAAAAAATCTTAAAAATAATCATTTTTAGTTCCATGTTTTATATAGCATGACTTTCCCTTGATCCAATCCTTGACCTTATTCCACATTAAGTCTTATGAAAAACATTTCAAAAAACTTTGGGTGAGCATAAAAAGCTCAGCAAGGGATACAAAAAGAATTAAAACTGTTAGTTTATCAAAACAACAAGTGAACCATGTATACTTTATCAAAGTAATACTTTTCACCTTTATGAAGTAGTAAAAACTCTTCACTTAATAAAAGATCATTACTTACCCTTTTGAAACCAAAAGATTACCATAATACCCATATAAAGATAACATAACATATAAAGGTAACTTGGGACATAAACATACTTAAATGGAATAACCATACGGTCGAATTCCACACATATCACTTAATGGAATAGCCATATGGCCGACTTCCGTACCCAATGAATTGGTGGTTATAATGTAACCATCCGTCCTGGTATTCACGGCACCACCCGTCATTTGGTTTATCATGTAACCACCCGTTAAATGTCCAAGTACCATTATAAAATTATAAGACATAAAAAAAATATAATGGAAAGAAAAAATTTCCACACTTTGATCACAATATATCAATTAAATATATTGACATAAAAAATCCATTATAAAAACCATTTTCAATAACAAAATACATTAAAGATTATATGGTATTTATTTCATTTTAAAAAACATTACAAATTGTTGAGGAAGCCAAAGAACAAATAATACTCATGGCGGAGGAAAATGTCATTGTCACCGCATACGTTAAAAGAAACATTCCTTTTTGTCATTTAGTAAAACACTTTATATAAAAAAAGATTCCTTTTGAATAATCATAAAAGTCACAGGGGTTTATACACCGTATAAAAGAAAGTTTTGTATAAAACAAAATATGCCTCAATGAATGGAGATTGAGACGAAGTCCCTTACCTCGTATCCGACTTGACTTGATCGTTATTTAATCTCCTGAATAATAAACACAAGTTAATTTATAATTTCTTAAAAACCTTCTTCAAGTTAATTATTCCTTTTATATCATTCATATCCATGGAAAGAACACTATGTTATTATTTAAGTTTATAACCGTCATTTTAACGATCATTGGTACTTGAGTCAAAAATGAACTTATTATATTTACAAGTTGTTCACGTAGTCAAATATCCATTATCACAAGAATTATATTCATGATTTAGATGCCATATATATCATATATATCCAGTATATAAATGAATTTATAATATTACATAATCATTTAGAGGTAAGAAATGAAATGCACCGTTCATGGAGATAGTAATCCGTACGTACGCATGAACACTACTTTCATTTCTATGTCATATTAATGGAATTAAAACAAAATGAGAGATATATATATTTCAATTCCAGAATTATATTAATAATTTATATGTAACATAAATCATATATATCCATTATATATATGTACTTATAAAAGTACATTACATTTGGGGATAAGAAATGAAATGCACCGTTCATGGAGTTGGTAAGCCGTACGTACGCATGAACGCTACTTTCATTTCTATCTCATAATTTAATGAAATTAAAACATAATGATACATAATATTATTATAATTCCAGTATGGTATCATATATAATATAATTAAATCTATCCTTTATATGTACCACATATGGTATTAACGAATAAAATCACTTTGAGGGGGCGGTAGTCCGCACTTTCTAAAATGAAGATATCGTGTATACCCATAATGGAAGCCATAAAGGTATGCCATAAATGAAAAATACAGAAGCTTAAGGAAAACATAAACATAATATATATCATATATAAATATAGTGACATCTTAATGGCCACCATTGAAGGTGTTAGAAGAATAATGGACAATCATCGTTTCGTGAGGCAGAAATTCACCATCCACAGAAAAAATAAGTTCATTAACCATTAGATGTAGGTGTGTGTGAGTGTAGCTCGAATTATTCTTATAAAAACATCCTAGTATATTTAAGATACTGGAGTTATTACAAAATAAATGAATAAAAATAGTTTAGGGGGTTGGAGAAGCAAAATAAAACATACGAACACAAAAGAAGACACTACCTTTAAATCAGGTAACTCTTTTTGATTTGAGCTCAAAGGCTTCCTTGGGAAGACATCTTCCAAAGGTGAGGCTTCTAGGAGTAATAGAGGGATGTGGAGAGACAAAATTAGCAGGGTTTGGCCGAGCCAAAGGCTTTGGATGTGTGGGTAAGATGGTAGAGGTGGGGGCCTTTTATTTGAGGAGAGGAGGGGAACTCTTGGAAAGTTACAAAATGTTACATTATTTTCAAATGATTTTCACATTTTAAAGGCAACAAATTGATTTATTTCGAGGATAAGGTGATAAGGGTTCGAAATATACTCATCCAATAGGTCTTTGACAAGTTTAGGTCTTATATTTTACATTATCTTTTTATTTTATTTAAATCGTTAAATAATGATATAATCACTGCATCATCCTGATGTAATAAAAAATGTAATTTATTTAATGTCTAAAAATTATGAAAAAATACTATTATTTAGGAAATGGAATTATCTTTCCAATGAATATTTATAGTCCAAAATATCATTTATGTAGACAAAATTAAAAATATTTTACTCAGGTGATACATTCTTTGTTATATTTAACTTTCTTTAACAATAAAAAGATAAAAAGTCACTTTCACACAAAAGTGATTCCATGGGGTCCCCAAGTTTGGTACAAGGCATACCATGGTCGGCCATGAGACAACCAGTATAATTAGGACACATTTTGGTGTCATTTTTTATTATTATGATATTATTTTATTATCCTTAACTACCCGATTACTCATTAATCAAGATAATTAAAGATAATTATCGTCGTTACTATTCATAATGTCCAAAAACAAAAGAGTCTTGATTAAATAATTTTGACCTTATGATTAAAAATATGTAATATATTTTACCAAATTAAAAACACATAAATTTTAATAATTTATTTAAAAATAATTCCCGTTGTCAAAACAAATAGCGGGTTTTTTTGAAACAATATCTATGAAAAGTATGGCATTAGTTTATGCCCAATTCCAAAGTGAATTTAATAATAATGACCACAATTGGATTAAATGGTAAAAATATATTCATATTAAAAATTAATACCAATTAAAAATATAATCTAACCATATAATTAAATTAGATGAAAAATCAGTTTTGATGTAAAATGCAGTATTTTTCACTATTCATTAAAAAATGAACATTGTCAGAAAAATACCAAAAATTTATAAAATGTAAATTTCAATGACCCAATCATAAAAAATATGTTTATCTTGACAAATAGATATTATAAAATTGTCAAAAGTATTATTTAAAAATGGGGTTCCATCAAAAGGCAGTAAAACAATCTTTTAAAAATATTAGTGTATTCCATGCTTAAGATTGGATTTATTCTCATTTTAAGCCTCTAAAACACTATATAATTCATAAATAGACATAGATAAAAATAAATATTATTCATTACTTACTTGGGATGTTACATCCTTCCCCCATTTATAAAATTTCATCCCCACAATTTATATACTTATCGAATAAGTGGGGGTATTTATCCCTCATTGCATTTTTAGATTCCCATGTTTCCTCTTCAATCATGTGGTTTTTCCACAAACCTTTACCTGATGAATCAACTTATTCCATAACACTTTATCCTTGTGGTCAAGAATCTGAACCGGTTGTTCCTCATAAGATAGATTCTCTTCCAACTGAACTACCTCTGGACTCAAAACATGAGATGGATCTGGCATATACTTTCTCAACATCGAAACATGAAAAACATTGTGTACCTGAGATAAACTCGAAGGTAAAGACACTCGGTATGAAACTGATCCAACTCTCTCCAGAATTTCATATGGTCCAATGAACCTTGTACTTAGATTTCCTTTTCTTACCAATTCGCATCACACTTTTCCATGGTGATACTTTGAGAAAAACATGATCACCTACCTCGAAAGATAGATCCTTCCTTCGGTTATCCGCATAACTCTTCTGCCTACTCTGAGCTATTCTCATGTGTTACTGAATCAACTGAACTTTTTCTGCCATCTCTTCTACCAATTCTGGTCCCATCAGCTTCCTTTCACCCACTTCATCCCAAAAAATCTGGAGTTCGACACCGCTTCCCATATAATGCCTCAAATGGTGCCATCTGTATACTGGAATGAAAACTGTTATTATATGAAAACTCAACCAGAGAAAGATGTTGGTCCCAACTTCCCTGATAATCCATAGAAAAATCTCGTAGCATATGCTCCATGGTCTGAATTGTTCGTTCTGACCGCCCATCTGATTGCGGATGAAAAGCTGTACTAAAATTTAATTCAGTACCCAACGACTTCTAAAGGCCCTTCCAAAAGGTAGAAGTAAACCTGAGATCACAATCGGACACAATGGAGAGGGGAAATCCATGTAACCTGACTATCTCTTTAATATACAAATGGGAAAGTTGATCTAGGGAAAAATTATCTCGTATAGCAAGGAAATGATCAGATTTAGTCAAGCGATCAAAAATAACCCAGATTGCATTATTACCTCGAGGTGTCTTTGGAAATCCCACAACAAATTCCATGGATATATTCTCCCATTTCCAATCTGGTACTGGTAGAGGCTGCAATATCCCTTTCTGTAACTGCCGCTCTACTTTAACCTGCTGACCATTCAAACACTTCACAGTAAAATCAGCAATATCTCTTTTCATTCCATCCCACCAGTAATAGTCCCGCAGATCTCTGTACATCTTAGTACTTCCAGGATGAACTGAAAACGGGGAACTATGAGCCTCACATAACAACTCACCTTTTCAACTGTGAATCACTAGGCAAACACAATCTCTTCCCAAATCTCAAAACAAAATCATTATCAATGTTGAATTCAGGCAACTTACCCTTCTGAACCAGCTATACCTTTTTCTGCAACTCGCTATCTTGCTTTTGTGCTTTCTTAATTCTTTCTGATAGAGAAGATTTCACTGATACCTGAAACGAAACAGAAGGAAATCCTGCACCAATAACTTCTATGCCAAAGTTCATCAAATCATTAACCAAAGGATCACGTTCCAAATGCAACATTGCTAATGAATCATTACTTTTTAGACTCAAAGCATCAGCCTCTTTATTTGCTTTTCCCGGATGGTAATGAATTGTACAATCATAATCCTTGATTAATTATATCCATATCCTCTATCTCATGTTCAATTCTTTCTGAGTGAATATATACTTTAAACTTTTGTGATTGGTATATATTTCACACTTTACTCCATACAAATGATGCCTCAAATTTTCAAAGCGAAAACAACAGCAGCTAATTCCAAATCATGTGTAGGGTAATTTACCTTAAGATTTTTTAACTGATGTGAAACATAAGCAATTACCTGATCATTCTGCATTAGGACGCAACCAAGTCCTTTCAATGAAGCATCACTATAGATAACAAACTCCCCATTCCTGGAAGGTAGTGCCAAAACTGAAGCATTCACCAATCTTCTTTTCAACTCCTGTGTCAACTGAGCCATCACTACAACAAACTGTTTAGTTTTGATTCTGACCATCTCAGGATACAGATTTGAAAGGTCATTTCCCTCTGTATGCCTTCCCAGAGAAGCTGTTCTGTTTCCTCTATGAAAAACCATTCTTAATACAGAAATATTTTAGGCGAAGCAACATGGAAATCTCTAAATGCTATATCATTTCAATCATACCATAAATTAATTTATAATTTAACAAATTTAGAACTCCTAAAGTTGTCTAAACTGACCTCTGATACCAACTATATGGCCCCAGCCTTAAACCTTACTTAATCTTGAGTTATTACAAGATTACACATTGAGGATCTTTTCAGGTTTAGAGTTTTATAGAATTAGGACATAACTATTACATCTCAAAAGATTACAAAGTAGACACTTCTACTAGGTTTCCATGGAATAAAAACTCTTAAAAAGAAACATGTCTAGTTCCATGTTATATATAGCATTTCTTTCACTTGATCCCATAATTGAACCTATTCCACATTAAGTCCTGTGAAAAACATTTCAAAAAACTTGGGGTGAGCATAAAAATCTCAGTAAGGGATACACAAAGAAGGAAAACTGTTAGTTTATCAAAACAACAAGTAAACCATGTATACTTTATCAAAGTAATACTTTTCACCTTTATGAAGTAGTTAAAACTATTCACTGAATAAAAGATCATTACATACCCTTTTGTAACCAAAATATTACCATAAAACCCATATAAAGATCACATAACATATAAAGGTAACTTGGGACATAAACATACTTAAATGGAATAACCATACGGTAGACTTCCACACATATCACTTAATGGAATAGCCATACGACTGACTTCCATACCCAATGCATTGGAGGTTATAATGTAACCACCCTCCTGGTATTCACGGCACCACCCGTCATATGGTTTATCACATAACCACCCATCAAATGTCTAAGTACCATTATAAAATTATAAGACATAAAAAAATATAATGGAAAGAAAACATTTCCACACTTTGATCACAATATATCACTTAAATATATTGACATAACAAATCCATTATAAAATCCATTTTCAATACCAAAATAAATAAAAGAGTATATGTTATTTATTTCATTTTAAAAAACATTATGACTTTTTGAGGAAGCCAAAGACCAAATAATACTCGCGGCGGCGGAAAAGGTCATTGTCACCGCATACGTTAAAAGAAACATTCATTTTTGTCTTTTAGTAAAATGATTCGTATAAAAAAAATATTCCTTTTGAATAAGAATAAAGGTCAAAGGGGTTTATACATAGTATAAATGAAATTTGTGTATAAAACAAAATATGCCTCAATGAATGGAGATTGAGACTAAGTCCCTTACCTCATATCCGACTTGACTTGATCGTTCTTTAATCTCCTGAATAATAAAATTGAGTTAATTTATACTTTCTTAAAAAACTTTTTCAAGTTCATTATTACTTTTATATAATTTATTACAATGTCATGAACACTATGTTATTATTTATGTTTATAACGGTCATTTTAACGATCATTGGCACTTGAGTCAAAAATGAACTTCATATATTTACAAGTTGTTCACGTAGTCAAATATCCATTATATCAAGAATTATATTCATGATTTAGATGCAATATATATCATATATATCCAGTATATACATACACTTAAAATATTACATAATCATTTAGAGGTAAGAAATGAAATGCACCATTCATGGAGACGGTAAGCTGTACGTACGCATGAACGCTACTTTCATTTCTATGTCATTTTAATGGAATTAAAACTAAATGAGAGATATTTATATTTTAATTCTAGAATTATCTTCATCACTTAGATTTAACATAAATAATATATATCCATTATATATATTTACTTATAATAGTACATTACATTTGGGGATAAGAAATGAAATGCACCGTTCATGGAGACGGTAAGCCATACGTACGCATGAACGCTACTTTCATTTCTATCTCATAATTTAATGGAATTAAAACATAATGATACATAATAGTATTATAATTCAAGTATGGTTTCATATATAATATTATTAAATATATCCTTTATACATACCACATATGGTATTAATGAATGAAATCACTTTGAGGGGGCGGTAGTCCGCACTTCCTAAAATAAAGATATCGCGTATACCCATAATGGAAGGCATAAAGGTATGCCATAAATGAAAAATACAGAAACTTAAGGATAACATAAAAATATTATATATCATATATTAATATAGTGACATCATAATGGCCACCTTTGAAGGTGTTAGATGAATATTGAACAATCATCGTTTCGTGAGGCAGAAATTCACCATCCAGAGAAACAGTATGTTCTTTAACCATTAGATGTAGGTGTGTGTGAGTGTAGCTAGAAATATTCTTATAAAAACATCCTAGTATATTGAATATATTGGAGTTGTTACAAAATAAATGAATAAAAATATTTTAGGGGGATGGAGAAGCAAAATAAAAAATAAGAACACTAAAGAAGACACTACCTTTAAATGGGGTAACTCTTTTTGATTTGAGCTCAAAGGCTTCCTTGGGAAGACTTCAGCACAAAGTGAGGATTCTAGGAGTAAGAGAGGGATGTGGAGAGACAAAATGAGCAGGGTTTGGTCGAGCCAATGGCTTTGGAAGTGTCGGTAAGGTGGTAGAGGTGGGGGCCTTTTATAACAGGATAGGAGGGGCACTCTTGGAAAGTTACAAAATGTTACTTTATTTTCAAATGAGTTTCGGATCTTAAAGGTCCCACATTGAGGTATTTCGAGGATAAGGTGATAAGGGTTCTAAATATACTAATCCAATAGGTCTTTGACAAGTGTAGGTCTTATATTTTACATTATCTTTTTATTTTATTTAAATCTATAAATAATGAGGTAATCGTTGTATCATCATGATGTCACAAATAATTTAATTTATTTAATGTATTAAAATTATGAAAAAAATAATATGATGTAGGAAATATTTTTAGATTTCCAATGAATATTTATAGTACAAAATATTATTTATGTAGACAAAATTAAAAATTTTGTTCTCAGGTGATACATTCTTTGTTATATTTAACTTTCTTTAACAATAAAAAGATAAAAAGTCACTTTCACACAAAAGTGATTCCATGGGGTCCCCAAGTTTGGCACAAGGAATCCCATGGTCGTCCATGAGACTACCAGTAGCATTAGGACACATGTTGGTGTCATTTTTTATTATTATGATATTATTTTATTATCCTTAACTACCCGATTACTCATTAATCAAGATAATTAAAGATAATTACCGTCGTTACTATTTATAATGTCCAAAAACAAAAGAGACTTGATTACATAATTTGGACCTTATTATTAAAAATATTTAATCCATTTTACCAAATTCCAAACACAGAAATTGAAATAATTTATTTAAAAATAACTCCTGTTGTCAAAACAAATAGCGGGTTTTTTTGAAACAATATCTATGAAAAGTTTTGCATTAGTTTCTGCCCAATTTTAAAGTAAAATTAATCCTAATTGACACCATTTGATTAAATGGTATAAATATATTCAGATTAGAATTTGAGTCCAATTGAAAATATAATCTAACCATATAAATAAATTAGATGAAAAATCAGTTTTGATGTAAAATGCAGTATTTTTCACTATTCATTAAAAAATGAACATTGTCAGAAAAATACCAAAACTTTATCCAATGTAATTTTAAATGTCCCAATCATAAAGAATATGTTTATTTTGAAAAATAGAGATTATAAAATTGTCAAAAGTTTTATTTAAAAATGGTTTTCCATCAAAAGGTATTAAAACAATCTTTTAAATATATTAGTGTATTCCATGCTTAAGATTGGATTTATTCTCATTTTAGGCCTCTAAAACACTATATAATTCATAAATAGACATAGATAAAAATATATATTATTAATTAATTACTTGGGATGTTACATATTCCCTTCTCTTCTATACATAAAGCATTTCCTTGATCCCCTTAGTCAATTTATATGGTGATTCTTCCGCACCATTGACAAGTGTTATGTTTTAATTTATTATCACTGTTGTATTTATCCAACAGACAACCAGAATTAAAGCACAATTTTTTCTTCTAATCCCCATTATACCCTTGAGATTCACCAATATCCATCTCAACTTTGAGGTAAAATTAGACAATTTCATTGTAGCTATCAAAGTCATGGATTACCATTGATTTTCATAGTCTTGTCTTTAGCCCGCCAAAAAAGTGGTCAACCCTGAATTTGGGGTAACAAAAAAATTGAGGGAATATCATGCAATTATTTTTAAGTTTTCCTCACATGTCGTAATAGATTCATTGACATAATTTTTGGGCATAAGGAAATCTCTTTTCCTATTAAGACAAAGGGTGCGAGGAAAATATTTACAACAAAACATTTTCTATAATCCCTTCCACTTTGTTGCTTCAATCTCTTCCTCAGGCTTTGTATTCTTGATCAATTTACACCACTGATCAGCTTCACCCTTTATATGATAAATATCTAGAATAACCTTATCTTACTCAGAATATTGAGATATAGAGAATATATTTTCAATGAAATTGATCCATTTCTCTACAATCAATGGATCAAATGATTCCCTCTACCATTGGGTTGGGAATATCATTAGGGAAATCCTCACACTTCCTTTCGCATCAGTTGTTAGAATGATTCCTCCTATTTCTGGCCATCATCTAGAATAAAAAAAATAGTTATGATTATCTTATACAGTTAAAGATAGAAAGGGAAATCTAAGGACATTAAAGGGATAACTTATAAAGTACACTTATCTCCTTACCTTATGAGTTTCTAAGCTTCATTTTATGTTATCAATGATCCAATTCCTAACATATATTCTTAGGGTAATTGTTTCCCTTAATAATGGTTTATAATGAGATTATGAATTTACCAAAGCATATCCCCCCAGACTGTCAAACCATGTGCATATAAAGACCCTTTTTTGTACCATGTTACCCTGATTCAAGGTCAGAACACCTTGTTATAGTTTTTACTCCTAGGTACACATGTTCCAAAGCCATGTCGAGTTATAGTATCCTCATTGGGATTTATTTTGTTGATAAACCACTTACCCTATACTTGCCAAAATTTTAGTATTTTTTATTACACTTAGTCTTATCCCTAAGTGTTTTCATTGGGTTTTTCAAATTCTAATACCAAAAATAACTAAACCTATACTATTATATAAACTATAACAACTCCAATCTTTATTACATATTTAGGTATGATTTATTACATTAAATTGCACTTCATACAACATAGAAGATCGATAGGCCTAGTATATTTGGAAAATTAGGTACATTACATAACAACTTAAAACATGAAAAGAAACATATTTTTTTAAAACCCATTTAACATGAACATAAATTTCCTTCATAATTATCAATGCATGGGATAACCTGTGGACATACATAAAAAATGGTTGAGCTTTAAATCCCAATAAGGGAATAAATAAGGAATAACATGAGGAAAATAATAAATGTTAGAAAATAGGAATATCAATGAAATATAAAAGGAACATGAATAATAAGGCATGATATATCTTGATAATAATAACACGTGAAATGTGGAAACTACATATAACATTTTATTAGCATGAGTTGAGGCTCATTGCACATGAAGGAGAATGAGTTAGAGCTCATTGCACGTAAAGGAGCATGAATCCATCTCATAGAACAAGGAGGAGCATGATTCAAACTCATTGCACATAGAGGATCATGAGTCAAATCTCATTTCATTGATGTATCATGGTACTGAACATTACTCAATGCATTGGAGTACTATCAGGGCGCACTCTTCATAAATATTTCAATCTCATTCTTAAGTGTGCCAAATAGATCTTATAACATGTATTCATTCATCATATTAACTTTATTCCACTATCTATAAATGATTAATACATACATGTATTTCCCCAATCAATATTATTATGTTCATAATGATGAATATTATTGATAAAGAAATGTGTATGGTATTCCCTACACAATTATTTTGGCATGGTAAATTGTTGTGAAATTCCTGTAGCATGCAACATTATATAGAAACTCATAACATGGGTAAATGAGAGAGAAAGAGGTTTATCATAATTTATACATGAATATATAGTAATATTTACATGTAAGAACATTCAAAAACATATGAAATTGGTAATAGATTATATAATGTTATAAAGAATCTTGAACAAAGAGGAGGAAGAAAAAAACCTTACAAAATTTTGGCATGGTAACAAGTGTATGTAAAGGTTATTAGGAGGGTTAAAAAAGGGTTAAAGGGGATATGAAAATTTAATAATCAAATATAACTTAATTTAATCATGTTAAATCATATCCCAAAATAATAAGTTGTAATTTATTAAGAATAATATAAAATAAGTGCTTGAATGGAAATGAGAATAGAGAAATCCCATACAGAATTTCAGCATAGTAACAGCTTAGGTAAGGATCCAAATGAGAGGGGATAAATGATACATAATATAAATAACATCCATTTGATAGTAATTTAATGATTATAATTGAATGTAAATACAATCAATTTAAATTAAAAGAACTAATCTTAAAGAAGGTTCTTGAATTCAAAGGAGAGGAGAGAAATTCCTTACGGAATTTCAGTATAGTAAGAGCTTAGGTAAGGGTCCAAATGAGGGGGATAGATGATAACTAATACAAATTAAGTAAATTGTAATTTAATTTAAATATTACTAACTAATTTCAATACAATAAATTGAAATTAAAATAACTAATGACAAAGAAGGTGCTTGAATTCAGAGATGATGAGAGAAATCCCTTATGGACTTTTTGTATAGTAACAGCTTAGGTAAGGGTCCAAAAAGGGGGATAAATGATACCCCATAAAAATAACATCAATTTTATAGTATTTTAATTATTAAAAATTAATTTTAGTATAATAAATTGAATTTAAAAGAACCAATCTTAAAGAAGGTTCTTGAATTCAAAGGTGAGGAGAGAAATCCCTTACTTGGATGTGTTACTCCAGTGACTTGGGAGAGGCTTCTTGGGAGCATGAGGGTGCCATAAGAGGACTATAGGGAGTAGATATAAGATTTTAGATGAGTTTAAATGATTTTTAGTGAAGAGAAACGGGAGCTTGGGTGAGTTTATATAGTAAAGGAGGGGGATTTCTTAATTATTTTGGTTTTGGACACTTTATAATAAAATATTCAAAACCACAAACCATCCCATATATTTTGACCATGGTTTCTACCAAAGGTTATTTTTTTACATTATTTTATAAGTAAAAGTTCCTAAGTTATTAAAATATTTCTCTTTCTTATGTGGATGCGAGTCACACTCTCAAAGAAATGAATTTAAAATCATAAAATATATTATATGCATTGGAGGATTCATAATTGATTTAAAAAATCAATAAAATAAAAAAACCACATTTTTAAGATAAAACATATATATGTCTGAATATACCTTCTATTGTATTTATTACATCATTATTGAGCCATTATGTGGTCATAAAACACACCGTATATTTATACGGTATTTAATATTTACCCAAACAATCGACTGTCTCAGCAAATTATGAAAAAATAACCATTAGATGATTTTTACATCATGATTCCAAAAAATAATATTTATTTGATCTAAATAATTTTATAAATATGTGTATTTTCACTTTTAAAATAAAAACCAACATTTATTGAAAATGACATGTGTTTTGAAAATAACATTTTATGAACCCTAATAAAAATTACATTTGACATCATAAAAATTATATGATTATTCATATTTAATAAAATTAATTTAATAATAAAATGTTATTAAAATATTATTTATTTACAAAAATCTATTAATTCCTCAAAATATATTTCTTAATTTAATTTGAATATCAACCAAAAATACTATTTGTGCTCTAAAAATCCTTTACAAAGTAACAATAATAGGAAGAAAATATATTGAATATTCTATAAACAAAATGTACATATTCTTATTTATATTTTCTTCATACATATACCTTTATTACACTATCCTAATTTCTATGAGTAAGGTTTATGATGGTCGGTGATTCATGGGGTCGTTTGGTGAACTTGGATTGGGTCGGGATCTTGATGAGCTTGAACTTCTCCCATAAATGGTTTCGCTCATGCTTAATTTGTTGGATATCAGCTTGGTATTGGTCTAGGGAAAAGCCCCGAAATGCTATCTTCTGCATAAGCTCTGATATATGGCCATCATAGGGTATCATCCTACTCGATGATTCTGTCACTTCCTGTTTCTATGTCAAAAATATTTTTCAATGCCCTATATTTATACTAGTTGTTTGATCAAAATTAAATAACAATATTATAAATGGTAAAGATACCTAACAATAATTCAAAATATAATTGTATATAATAAAATAAGATCAAGTGTTTTATATAACCACAAGACAATTAATTATATCAAAGAAAAAATAATTATTTATAAAATGTTGGGTCGTTACATTAGTAGTAAAAACCCCTAGTGGTATGATGATTTCATCTCAAATCTATGATTCCTCTCTATTTGATGTTATTGGGAATTTTCTTACCCCAAATCATTTCATTTTTCCTCTGGTGTAATTTCACATCACCCAAGGTATGTATTTTCTTTCTCTACATAAAGGCTACATCAATTGTCAAGGATGGGAAGTCACATATTATATTCCAAACCAACCTATGATTATATATAAATTTGATGATAAGTATGAAAATACAAGAGATATTACATACATTTTATGTGTATTAATTCCCCTTCATAAGGGTTGCTTATCTAAAATGTTTATAGAGAAACTTATCATCGATAATATGCCTATTTTTGGGAAATTTGTGGACTTATTTTTAGAAGTGTTTGATAGCCTTCCACCAAACATGAAGTTGAGTAATTAATATAACATATACCTAGTGCCACACCAATAACATTTATTCCATATAGAATGGACCTAATCTAGTTGTAAAAATTGAATAAGTAACTCTAAGAAAACATTAATAAGGGATTAATTCAGCCAAGTGTGTCACCTTGGGGTATACTGGCTGTTTTTTTGAAAAATAATGATAGATCAATGAGACTCTTCAATGATTTTTGGGAGATGAACAATATCAAAATTAAGAAAAAGTACCCCATTACCCATATTGATGAATCATTTGATCCAATATGTGGAGATCAATACATTTCCATGGTTAACCTTTATTACAGATATCATCAATTGATGGTCAATAAGGAGGATTTACACATGACAATATTCTGTACATGGTATGGACACTATGAAAATAAATTAATTCCATCCAGTCTTACTAATTCCCCTACCATATTCAAATATTTAATGAATAGTGTCATTATAGATTAACCTGATCAATTTGTGGAAGTCTTTATAGATGATATTATTATATATTCAATGATATATAAGATAATGAACATCACTTAAGAATTTTACAAAATAACTTAAGGAAAGGGAAGTGGTATAAAAATTTAAAAAAATGCCAATTTTGGATAAAAATGATACTTTTTTGGGTGACATAATCATGAGGGGGTATATCAGTAGATCCATCAAAGATAGTGTATTTAAAAAATTGGCATAGACCATCCATGGTGACTAAGATCCATAGTTTTATTGGTTTAGCTAAAATTTATTGATGGTTTGTGATGAAATTTTCAAGACTATTTAATTCTATGACCAAGTTAACTAAAAAGGTATCTAAGTTCCTCTAGAAAAATGAATGTGAGGAAAATTTCGAGGAATTTTGGACAATGTTAGTCAGTACACTTGTTCTTATATTTCCCAATAGTGGATAAGAGTTTTTAATATATAGTGATGAATTCAATAAGGTATTGTGATGTGTTCTTATGTAGAATAAAATGGTCATAGCTTACGCCAAATAACAACTAAAGATTCATGAGAAAAATTATCCAACTAATGATTTGGATTTAGTTATGGTAATTATTTCATTAAAGGTTTGGAGGAATTATATTAATGAAGAAATGTGTTATATATATACCGATAAAAAGAGTTTTAAGTATATATTCACGTAGAAGGAGTTGGAAAATCAACAAAGAATATTGTTAGAGATGACTAAGGAATATGACTTTTGAATACATTACCACACTGGGAGAGAGAGCATGATGGCAAACACTTTGATTTGAAAGGATCATGTTATCATATCCTTGATGAGAATCATATAATATCCAATATTTCCTGATTTTTAGAGGATTGATCTAGAAATCCTGATGGATGGGTGAAAATATTATATTTAATAATTGAATGTTCAAATATATATCCAAGTGAATGTTAAATCGGTGCCAATTAAAGATGTAGAGCTATAAATTATGGTTTTAAACGTTTTTGAGATTAAAATTTAACATTATGTAATGATAATTTTCCAAAAATGTGTATGTGTTCCATCCATACGAGACTTGAAGAAGGATTTGTTAGAGTAATCTCATTGTTCCTCATTTTCTATTCATCCTGAATATACGAATATGTATATAGATTTTAATTAATACTTATTGTGGGATGTATTGTAGAGATATATCATAGAGTTATTATCTTGGTGATTTAGATGTCAACAAGTTAAGGTTAAAAGAAAAAAAATGGAAGGGGATGTTTCATCCATTTCCCATGAAAATGGGAAAATATCACTCTGGATTTTTTCATTAGACACCCCAAAAACACTAAAGGGAATAATGTTATATGGGTGGTTGTATATCACCTTAATAAGTTGGAACACTTCTTATCTATAAGATAATACTCAAATTTATATCATCTTTCTAAGATATATATTAATTGGCAATGATTTATGGAGTACTACATTCCACTGTATCTGATCGTGATCTGAGGTTTACCTCAAAGTTTTAGTGAACTCTTAAATTATATATTGATATGTAATAGAGTTTTATAAATTTTTATCATTATTATAATGATGTTTAGAATGAAATAATGATTCAAAACCCATAGGATATGTTGAGATCTTTTTCTTTGGATTTCAAAAGTGGTTAGTGTAACACCCTGAGTTTTTAAGGACCTTTTTTCAAATAAATTAAATTTTCAATTATTACTTGAAATGAACTAAGTCAAATATTCTTTTCACATGGAACCAACTATATGTACAATACATAGAACATAAACTTGTAATATGTTACATGTAACACCAAATTACCGCACGTTACACACAACATTGATGTTTTTACAAAACATCATTTTCTTTTATAATTATATAAATAAGATAATTATAACCATGAAATTAAAAATAGTAATATGAATAGTAATAAATATTTTTAAAATATTTTTTATAATTTTCTTATATAAATAAAATATATTGATAATGAAAGATATTATTATTGGTAAAGTCCTTTTATTTTCAAAGATATTCATTTCTTGAATAAACTACTTCTAATGTCTTACTATGAAAAATAATTAAATTAATTTTACACTCAATTAGAAATTTAATTTGATAAAATAAACTTAATTTTTAAATTTATAATGTCGAAATTATCTTAGGGTGAATTTTTGGGATTTTTTTGATGAACTTCATTTTCGCATGAATAGTGAAAACTGATGGATGTTAATTCAAAACTATTTTTTCATATAATTTATTTACATGGTTAAATTATTTTTTAAATTAGTTTTAAAGTTTATTTAGATTATATTTTTATCAATTAATACATTTTGGGTAATTGGAACCAATTTCACATTTAAATTGGATATAAAAACTTATCAAACTTTTGATCATTTTTAGTTTAAAACCCTACATTGTCGACCTAACAATGAGATTAAGTTTAAATTAATTTCTGTCACTTCTATGTTTTGAATTTGGAAAAATCGATTCCATATTTTGAATACTTATAATTTATAATTTCTAATAATTGAAACTTCTTTTTAAAAAAACATCGGTGAAAGTGATTAAATTTAATTACATATCAATTAAGGTTAAATTAATCTTAAACCATAACCTTAAGGCCCAAAACAACCTGTACACTTGTAAAAACTCCTTTAATGTCCATATTTTGACCCTATAACCACTTTTGTTGACTATGGTACATTATTTAGTCCACTTTCATAATGAAAATGTGGGTATAATTCTGTCTTCAAAAATTTACCAGAGCGTCACTCCTCCTCCACTATGAAAAGGGGTCCTTTTCACTCAATTCCTCACACCTATAAAGCCCCTTATATCCGAAAAAATATGATAAAATAAGATCCAAAATTCCCTCCCTTCTTCTTTTAAGCCTCACTTTGGTCATAAATTATTCAAAGGAAGCCTTTTTGAACAAACCAAAAAGAGTTACCCGATTAAAAGGTATTTCTTCTCTGAAGTCATTTCTTCTATTTTACTTATCCACAAATCCACTCTCTTTATTATATTTTTGTATATTAACAGCAATGTACTAAATATAATATTATTTTTCATTATTATGTTTAAAACTATATTTTCAGACACCTCCATCTAATGAATAACAAACATATTATTTTTGTGTACGACAAACTACCACCTCACTAAATGATGATTGTTCAATTTTACTTACCGCCTCTCATAGAGGATATAATTATGGAACCTATATTTAAAAATTTTATATATTATATTTATTATTTATTTATTCATATTTATTCCTTTTACAAATGGTTCCTTTTTTACTTTTCTTTTGGTTTAAATATAATAATTTTGTTTGAGAAAGTGTGGACTACCACCCCCTAAAAGTGATGTGACTCATGTACACACTTTATCAAATGTATTAAGGATGAATTTAGTGAAATTATATCATATATATGATATATTATCCTAATTTAATAATTATATATATGTATACATATTCAATTTAACTTTTTTTCAATAAGATAATAAAAACAGAAACAATGTTCATGCATGCGTACGGCCTACCATCTCTATGAACGGTGTATTCTGTTTTTACTTATATATTTTATATATTATTATAATACACATATAATTTACATAAATGATATCTATATCTTGGTTAAAATTATTTAAATCATGATATAAAGTATAAATACCAATGATTTAACAAATTAAGAAACATGCGAAGAATAAATTGAATATTACCCAAAGTGAAACCTTAACATAAGATTACTAACAATATGTAAATATAAGGTTGTAATAAAACCATATATGGTATTAGTTATAATAATATGGTTCTGTAAAATATTAATAACAAATTTGTACTTATTATACTTGTGGTTTGAATGAGTACAGCGAGAGTCAAGACCAAAGGTAAGTGGATTTCACCTCACTTTTTATTTTTGTGAGATAAATATTTTATTCACGACCCATTCCTTTTGTGTGATGTATATACTTACAAGTAATTTATTCTATGTATCCTATAATTAAATTTATGGTTATTCACATATCCATTTTATTATCTTTCTTTCATGTGGTTTCATTTTCAAAAGATACCCAATCAGTGAAATAGTTTTGTCTCAATTTTCCTTCTTTGAGACTCATGTTTTGTTATGCACATAAATTATTTTTGAGGTTTATAAACTTCCATTTTACATTTAATATAATGAATTTACTTTATTTCATGCTATTTAAAGATTAATTAAATTCTCTTTTTTTACATGTAGAGTATTATACCATGTTACCAAGTCATAAGATTTTATTGAGACAATCTCATCATTTTTTTGAGATTGTTTATGTTTATGCTTCCTTCGATACATTCTTCTGATACACATCTCAAGAAAACTCACGAGTTTTCTTATCTTCAATTTATTCACGATATCCTCATGAATTAGTACAATTTTTACACTCTTTGTACTTAAGATAATGTTTTTATGTAAAATATGATTCTATTTCTCTCTCCCGTTGGAAATATATTACATTCAAAAACCGTGTTTTCAAAAAAAAAAATTTCAAAAGATTTTCAAATCCCATTTTCAAGGAAAAATTATTTGAAAAAAGTTTTATGGTTTTCAATAATTTATTTATAATTTTTCAAAGCGATTTCAATGAAAAATATATTTAAAATCTGTTAAAGCTTATTTTATATGTTTTCAAGGAAAATTATTTTCAGAATGTTTTCAAACCTTATTTATAAGTTTTCAATGTATTTTCAAAGAAATTTTTATTCAAAAAAAGTTCAATATCCTTTCATATTTTTTTTCAAATAAAATGGGTTTAAAAACAATTTCAAGCATTCTCTATATGTTTTCAATATATTTTCAATCAAAATGGTTTATAAAATTTTTTGAATCTTATTTTATATGTTTTTAAGGAAATTGGATATCAAAATGATTTCAAGTATTCTATATAAGTTTCAAGGAATTTTATAAGAAAATAATTTTCAAATGGTTTTATGTATTGATAATCCTTTTTTAAATAAGAAAGGTTATTTTCCTTATGAAAATATTTTGAAAGATATTTCAAAATTATTTTCCATCTAAGATGACACCTATTCATGTTACTCATGCCCTTATAGTAAATGATCTAATGATTCCGTAATATTATTTATATGCATGGGTTATTCTTAATTTCATGGTCTTTATGAAGTGTGTTTCTCTGTCACGAGTTATATGTTTATGAAATATATTTCCCTTCATTGTTTATGCTTTTGATGAAATGATTATGAAACTTGTTTTTTTCTAGTGGATATGATATGATTACATGTTTATAA
The DNA here is from genome assembly GCA_963277665.1 of Viscum album. Classification (NCBI taxonomy): domain Eukaryota; kingdom Viridiplantae; phylum Streptophyta; class Magnoliopsida; order Santalales; family Viscaceae; genus Viscum; species Viscum album. Next base: position 476,480,691 of record OY728123.1, read on the forward strand.
TACCCATTTCATTTCACGGGTTATGATATGATTATTTATGATCTTGTGGCACATGTATGTATGATTTAATTTTGGTATGGGTGTGACTTATATCTCGCACTAATGAATTGGGTAAAGATTTATATATCTTGAGATAGACTGATATGGTCTTAGGAATAAACCTTGACTGCCAAGATGGCCATGGGAGTGAACCATGACTTCCAAGATGGTATGGGGAGTGAACCAATACTTCTAATATTGTATTTTAAGTAACATATTGGCTACTATGGAAATCATATTATATGCTTATGTATCTTCCACAATTCCATGTTTTATTCCTTTGTTATTCTTTAATGGATTATGTTCTTTAATTATTTATGGTTTATGTATTACAAAATTCCAATATTTATTTCATGATTCATGTTTATCATATTTTATATGTAGGGTATGATCTTTTATTTTCCTAATCATTTGATCATACCCTTATGATCAGGATCATGTATATATGTCTCCCTTGTTTACCTTTAATGAGCATCTGAGATCACCCCATTTTATTTTTCCTTTCCCCCTAGGTTATGAAGATCAGTATTGTGTTTGATGTTACTAATAAGGGTTCTAGTAATGAATAACCTTGTGGGAGATAATGTAGATCCCTTAGGTATTAGTGTTTATGAATCCATGTTTTTAAAGGCACTAGACTAGTATGGTCTTCATGCGTCTGTTTGTGTAATGTTTTATGTATTCCTAAAATGTAATGTCATGTTAATGTATGTCAAGACTAGTTTGTTATATTTGGTATCATAGGAAAGGTTTCATTTACCATTGGATTTTAGGATGAGAAAACAGTAGTGAGAACCCTAAGGACATGTCTAAGGACAAGTCTAAGGATAAGGAAAAGTGTAGTTAAATTTCCTTGTAGAGTGAGTGGTTTCATACAAATGCATCCATATCTGAGTAATAAGAGGGAATATGGTTCTGAGAAAAAATAACTTGGGTTAAAAACTCTAACAAGATGTTCCAGGACAGACTAGTGGTTATCTAGTACACGAAAATGGTCTTTAGTACACACCTTGTATGTCACTCTCGAGGGATATGATTTAGAAATTCACAAACTATTCACAATGAATCATGAAGGATTTAAAAATAATTTTTATATGAATAACTTAGGATAAACATAAGGAGTCATATATTAAAGAATTTTTCATAACTTAGAAGTCAACTAGATGATTTTTAAGGATTGTGTGGTTATTCATTATGATAACTATTTCTTACTCTATGATTTTCGTTTTAGATAATGGCTGGGAACCGAATGAACCATGTTAATGGGGATTTCTATGGACAATGAAATGATTTTTTTCTTGGGTAACATAATGATATGAGATTTTGAAATAAAAACCTCATTGTTAGGCTCACACAGCTTTCTCAATCTATGAATCATGGTGGACTTCCACATGAGAAAAAAGGAAACAACATTTTGTTGAGACATTTATAATGCAACATACACCTTCTTTCAGAGGGTCTTATGATCGAATTTTTTCAGAACAATGGATCGGTACTAATGAAAAGATATTCTCTATTATCCAATTTTTGGATCATGAGAACATTATTATGGTTGTATATGATTTAGAAGGAGAATTAGACCAGTGGTAGACTCTAATCAAGAATACTATGCAGTAAAATGATATTGAATCCATGGAATGGGATGAATTCAAGAACTTATTTTTAAATAAGTATTGTTCTTGGATTATTCATACAAAGATAGAGAAATATATACTTTAGTTGAAGAAAAGGGATGATGAATCTGTTGGTACATATGAGACAAATTTCATGAGACTTGTGAGGTATGCTTTAGGAATTATCATCCAACCCAAAAGTAAAGTTGATAGGTTCTTCAATATCATAAATACCATTATAATAATGCAATTGTCCATAAGATAATTTAGTAGCTATGAATATATTGTGTATTTTTCAATCAATATTTAAATATAGTTTTTATTCACGTATAAATATCATGGTTTTGTCAATAATGGGAAGATGGAGTTTAATGTAGAATTTCAAAACCATGAAGAGAAGAAGATTAGAAGTGTGGGAAGAATAATGGAGGAATTTTCCTTAACATCTCTAATAAATGTTTTAAATTTTTAAGGGATGGCCATATGTAATTTGATTATCAAAGTGATAGGAAGAAGTTGGCTAACATTTTGAATGGGGTCAAACAAACATATAATGAACCTTCAACGATTCAGTGCTACAAGTGTAATGAGAATATTCATTATGCTAACCACTTCCCTAACCCAAGGGTTAGGGGTGATGATCAACATAAACAACCTATTAAGCTGAGGTAAAAAGGGAAATATCATGAAATTTCTATTTCCAATGAGGGGTGTGATAATGTTTTGATTAAAGGTACACTTAACATCCAATCTAGAACTGATAATGTCATATTTCATTCTATATCTACTAACTCTTTCATATCTAAATAATATTCTAATGGTTTTAACATTCCAAAAAAATAATTTGATGTGAAATTATCCATGAAAACCCCTAATGTAATGATGATAGCATCTCTAGTCTATGATTCTTATATGGAAGAAGTTTATGGGAATGTTCTTCCTACAAATCTTGTCATTCTTCCTTTGGTTGAATTTGATGTAACCTTAAGAATGGATTAGATTTCATAGTATAAATCCCACATCAATTTCCAAGGAAGGTAAGTTAATTTTTATATTTAAATCCCTCATATGATCATCCATAAAGGTGATGATATAGATTAAATTACTCTAGAGATTACACCCATTGTATGGGTCTTAATTCTGATTCAGAAGTGTTTTTTTATCTCAAATGGTTGGGGAGAGAATTGAAATCAGTGATATGACCACTGTCCAAGAATTTTTGGATGTCTTTATAGAATAGTATCCTAGTATTTCACAAAAAATGTGAAGTTGAGTTCTCAATAGAACTCATATCTGGTTCAACACCAATTTCAAATACTCCTTATATAATGGATCCAATTGAGTTATAAGAATTGAAGAAGAAACTCTATGAAATCCTTGATAAGGGATTAATTCTTCCTAGTGTGTCACCTTGGGGTGCACTATGTTTTTATTTGTAAAAAAGAAACATGGATCAATGAGACTCAGCATTTATTATCAGGAGTGGAACAATATCAAAATCAAGAAAAAGTATCCACTTTCCCATTTTGATGACTTGTTTGATCAATTGTGTGGAGATCAATACTTCTCCACGATTGAACTTCATTTTGGATATCACCAATTGAGGGTTAAGAAGAATGATATACCTAAGAAGACATTTATTACAAGGTATGGACACTATAAATATATAGTGATGCCTTTTGGTCTTACTAATTCCCCTTCTATATTCATAGATTGAATGAATTGAGTCTGTGTAGATTACATTGATCAGTTATTGGTAGTCTTTATATATGATATTCTTATCTATTCAAAGAGAAATGAAGATCATGATGATCACTTTAGAATTGTACTAAATACCCTAAGGAAGGATAAGATATATGAAAAATTTACCAAATGTGAATTTTGGATGCAAGAGGTTTCATTTTTGGGTCCTATAATCTGAAGAGATGGTATAGTACAAGATCCATCAAATACACAGGATATTAAATGTTGTCCTAGACCAACCACAAGATTGAGATCCATATATTTCTTTGTAAGCTATATATTATCGACGGTTTTCAGAGAATTTCTCATAACTATCTAATCCTCTTACTTATTTTAACTTAGAAGGGTGTTAAGTTCATCTAGACAGATGAATGGGAGGAAAATTTCAAGTAACTGAAGAGAAGGTTTGTCAGTTCACCTATTCTTACATTACCCTATAGTGGAGAAGGTTTTTTAATCTTTAGTGATTCATCCAAGAAGGAATTTGGATGTGTTCATATGCAAAATAACTTTGTTATTTCTTATGCCATATAGAAGTTGAATATTCATGTGAAAAATTACCCAACTCAAAATTTGATGTTTGCTATCGTAATTTTTTCATTAAAGATATGAAGTGATTACCTTTATAAAAAAAGAATGATATAAATATTGATAATAAAAGTATGAAATATATATTCACACAGAAGGATTTTATCATGCATCATAGAATATGGTTGGAACTAATAAAAGATTATGACTTATCAAAACATTACCACCCTAGGAAAGTGAACAAGGCAGATGATGCCTTGAGTCGAAATGAACATGCTAGCTTATCCATGATAAGGATCACAAAAGATAAAATATTTCTGGATTTGAAAAGGATGGAGCTATAAATCCAAAAGGAAGGGGGAATCATATCTTTCAAAAATGAATGTTCAACCCCATATCCAAGTGAAGTGTAAGGAGTCATAGAAGGAAGATGAAGAGATGAAAAAGAAATTCAGGAATGTTCTTGAGTTTAACCATGATCAGGATGGAATGATAAGGATCTGGAACCATATATGTATTCCTTATGTATAAGACTTTAAGAAGGGTATATTAGAATAATCTCATAGTTCTTCATTCCCTATTTATCATGGAAGTAAAAAATATTTATAAGTTCTTGAGATTATACATCTGGTGGGATGGAATGAAGAGAGATATCACAGAGTTTGTATCTTGGTGCTTGGTATTCCAAAAAGTTAAAGCTGAATGACAAGCTTCTAAAGGGATGATGAAACAATTACCCATACCAGAACAGAAATGAGATAACATCACCATGGATTTTTTTCATTGGACTACCCAAAATTTCAAAAGGGATTAATGTTATATGGGTATTACTCAATCATCTTACTAATTCATCACACTTCATCATTTTTCCAAAATACTTCTCTCTAGATCATCTTTCTAGGATATACTTTTAGTAAGTTGTAAGGTTTCAAAGATTACCACATTATATTGTATCAGATTAGGGTCCAATGTTTACCTCAATGTTCTACATAAATATTCATAATGAAATAGATATAGGATTTTGTTTCAAAACTGCTTATAATCCTCAGATGGATGGTCAGTCTAAAATAAAAATTCAAACCCTAAAGGATATGCTGAGATCTTATTCTCAAGATTTCAATGTCTCAAGATTTCAATGTTGTTTTGGGATCAACACCTTCCTCTAGTTTAGTTTTCATACAGTAGTAGCTTTCACTCAATCATTTAGATGGAAACTTATAAAGCCCTCTATGGGAGGAAATATAGAGCTCTAATGGGCTGGGATGAATTTATTGAAATAAAGCTATTGGGACCTGAGATTACTAAAGTAATGATGAAGTAGGTTAGAACCATTCAGATACTAAAAGTCAATAGAAACTTTATGATGCTATCCATCGACATGATCTATAATTTGAAGTTATCAAAAAGTAGTATCTACAAATATCACCCAGGAATAATGTTATGAGATTTAAGAAGAAAGAGAAACTATGCCATAGGTATATTGTCAATTTTGAGATTCTTGAACGTATTGGGATGATAGCCTATTTCTTTGTACTTCCTCCAAATATCTCAAAATACAAGGATGTGTTCCATGTATATCTATTTAGGGAGTACATTCCTAACTCTTCACATGTACTAAATTCGTCGTTTATACCATTAGAGCATGATATTTCTTATAAGGAGAAACCTGTAATAATTATGGATCGTACAGAGAATGTTCAACAAAACAAGACCACTCAACTGGTCAAAGTTTTGTGGAGAGATCACTAGTTAGAGGATGATATGTGGGAACATGAGGATATTATAAAGAAAAATTATCCACATTTTTTTAAATGAGTAACAAATTTCAAGGGAGAAATTCATTTTAAGTGGGGTAGAATATAACACCCTGAGTTTTTATAGACCTTTCCTTGAATAAATTAAATTTTAATTTATTGCTTGGACTAGACTAATTCAAACAGTCCTTTCATATGGAACCAACTCAGAATATGATACAAAGAACATCAACTCAACAAATTTTACACATAACACTGACTTAGCATACGTTACACACAACACCGATATTTATACAGAACAACATTTTGATATTATAGTTATTTAAATGAGATAATTATACCTTGACATTAAACTTAGTAATATGAATATTAATAATGAATTTTAAAATATTTTTTATTATTTTTTATATAAATAAAACATATATATAATGAAGTATATGATTTTTGGTAAAGTCCTTTTATGTTCAAATATACAGTTTTCTCTAATAAACTACTTTTAATGACCTATTATGAAAAATAATAAAAATATTTTTATAAACCATTAGAAATTAAATTCAATAAACTAAATATTTTTTAAAATTTATAATTTTTAATCTATCTTAGGTTTAATGTTTGGTATTTTTCTAAGAATCTTCATTTTTGGATGAATAGTGAAAAAATGCTGGATTTTAATTTAAATCTTATTTTCCATATAATTTATTTATGTGGTTAATTTTTTTTAAATTGGTTTGATATTTTAATTAGATAATGTTTTTTTTTCAATTAATCCAATTTGGGTAATTATAACCAATTTTACATTGAAATTGGATATAAAAACTTAGCAAACTTCTAACCATTTTTATTTTAAAAACCATTATTATCGACCTAACTATGAGATTCATTTAAAATTAATATCTTGCACTTATATGTTATGAATTTTGAAAAATCGATTCTATATTTTTAATCATAATAATTTATAGTTTCTAAAAAGTTTAACATATTTTTTACTAAAACTATTAGTGAAAGTGATTAAAATTAATTACATCGATTAAGGTTAAATTAAGCTTGATAATGGACTAAACCATTACCATAAGGCCCAAAATGACTTTTAAACTTGTCTAACAGCCATTGGATAGCCATATTTAGACCCTATCATAGCTTTAATATAATATGGTACACTATATGATCCACTTTAAATATAAAAAATGTGGGTGGAATTCTCTCTTCCAAAATTTACATGAGTGATACTCCTCCTCCACTATAAGAAGAGATCCTTTCCTCCCAATTACTCACACTTATCAAGAATCTTGTATCTCCAAAACTATGATCAAATAATTTCCCAAAATCCCTCCATTATTCCTTTAATCCTCCCTTTGTAAATAAAGTCTTCCAATGAATTATTTTGACGCCAACCAAAAGGAGTTACCCGATTAAGAGGTGACATATTCTCTCAAGTCCTTTCTTTTATTTTCATTCTCCAAACCTCAAATAGCTTTATTTAATTATTGTATAACAACTCCAGTGTCCAAAATATACTATTATTTGATTATTCTAATATTAAAAACTACACTTAAACACACATCCATCTAATGGATAATGAACTAACTATTTATGTGTAATAAAAACTACTACCTCACAAAATGATTATTATTTTATTTTCTTTACCGCCTCTCATGGTGGACATTCTGATGTAAATTATGTTTATATATGTTATATATTATATTTATTATTTAATTTAGATTATTTATTCCTTTTAAAACATATATCTTTTTTTACTTTCCATTTGGTGTAAATACGATAATTTCGTTAGAGGAAGTGTTGACTACCGCCCCTCAAAGTGATGTGACTCATTCACACAATACATGAAATTTATTAAGGATGGGTTTAGTGAAATTATATGATATATGATTTAATAATTATACTTGAATAATGACATATATGTACGTATTTGATTTACCTTCTTTCAATCAATACGATAATAAAAATGGAAACCGCATTCCTGCATACGTATGACCTATCATCTCCATGAACGGTGTATTTTGTCTTATAATTATATATTCTATAGATTATTATAATTCACATATACTATATATAAATGATATTTATATCATGGTTTAAATTATATAAATCATTATATAAATTATAAATACCCACAATATAACAAATTAAGACACATGTAATGAATAAAGCCAATATTACCGGAAGTGAAACCATAACATAGGATTGTTAACAAGTGGGTAATATAAGGTTGTAATAAAACTTTAAATAATATTAGATATAATAATATGGTTTTTTAAAACATTAATAATAAATTTATATTTATTATACAGGTGGTTTTAATGAGAATGATTAGAGTCAGTACATTAAGAAAGGGGATTTCATCTCACTTTTTATTTCCGTGAGATAAATGCTTTATTAACCACTCATTCCTTTTGTGTGGTGAATGTAATTACCATTAATGTATTATATGTATCATATAATTAAATTTATTAGAATTAAAATATCCATTTTATGATCATTCATTCATGTGGTTTATGTTTCAAAAGTTACTGGATCAGGGAATAATTTGTTTTCTCAATTATTCTTCTTTGAGACTCTTGTTTTATTATGCAATTTAATTTTTTTTGTATATACTTCCATTTTACATTTTATATAATGAATTTAATTTATTTCATGATATTTTAATCTTCATTTAATTTCCTTTCAATACATGGATAGTATGATCCCACATTACCATGTTATAAGAGTTTATGGAGACAATCTAATCATTTTTTTTGATATTGTTTATGTTTATTCATACTTTGATGAAATATTATGATCCATATCTCAATAAAACTAATTATATTCCTTACCCTATATTTATTTAGGATATCCTCATGTATTAGTACCATTTTCCACTCCTTGGTACTTAATATAATGTTTTAAGTAAAATTTGACCATCTCTCTCTGGTTGTAAAGCTATTATATTCAAAAACTATGTTTTAAAATTTATTTTCGAAAAGTCTTTCCCAAAATGTTGTCATAAGATATTTAATTCCCATTTTCAAGGGAAAATTATTATAAATATGTTTTATGGTTTTCAATTATTCTTTTATAATTTTTCAAAGTTTTGTCAAGGAAAAAGGGTTTTTAAAATGTTTCGAAGCTTATTTTATATGTTTTCAAGGAAAATTATTTTCAAAATATTTTCAAGACTTCTTTATAAGTTTTCAAATAATTCTAAAAGAATTTTTTTTCAAAACATTTTCACGATCATTTCATTTTATTTCTTGTAAAAAAAATTCAAAACATTTTCAATATTTATATATAAGTTTTTAATGTGTACTCAAAGAAAAAGGTTTCTAAAATGTTTGTAAGTTTGTTTTATAAGTATTCAAGGAAAAGGGTTTTGAAAATTATCTCAAGTATTATTTATAAGTTTCCAAAGTAATTTATAATATAATAATTTTCAAATGGTTTTATGTATTAAAAACCCCTTTTCAAAGAAGAAATTATATTTTCTTTAAAAGCGTTTTTGAAATATATTTCAAAATTATTTTCTTTATAAGATGACATCAGTTGATGTTGGTAATTATATTCTATGAAATGATCTAAAGGTTCCATTTATATTATTTATATAGATGGGTTATGTTTGATGTCATGGAATTTATAATTTTTTTTCTCTTTCACTTGTTATATGTTTATGAAATCCCTTTGCCTTTTATGGGTTATTCTTTTGATGAAAAGATTATGAAACCTCTCTTTTCCACAGGATATGATATGGTTACATGTTTATAATAACCATTTCATTTCATGGATTACGATATTATTATATATGATCTTGTGGCACATGTATGTATGATTTCATTATGAGATGGGTGGGAACTACATCTCCCTCTAATTTATTGGGTATAGATTTATATCTCATGATATAGACTAAGATGGTCTTATGAATTAACATTGACTACTATGATGGCCATGGGAGTGAACCATGAATTTAAAGATGGAATGAGGAGTGACCTAATGCTACCAAGATGGTCATGGGGGTGAACCATGACTACCAAGATGGTATGGGGAGTCAAGCTATACTACCGAAATGGTCATGTAAGTGATGCCTTCTCTACTATGAAAATAATATTATATGCTTATGTGTCTTTCACATTTACATTTTTTGTTTCTATTTTATGATTTCATGGATTATGTTCTTTATTTACTTAGGATTCATTTATTATGAACTTCCAATATTTATGCCATGATTTATTTTTATTTTCTTTAATATGTATTTTATGATCTTCTATTTTCTTAATCATCTTCTCATACCCTTATGTTCATAATTATGCTTACATGTCTCCCTTATTTACCCTTACTGATCATATGATCTCACCCCATTTAATGTTTCCTTTCCCATAGGTTATAAATATAGGTATTATGTTTTATGTGTCCAAAAATGGTGCAAGTTCTGAAGATCCTGGTGGGAGATAATGTATCTCACTTATGTATTATTGTTTATGATTCCACGTTTCAAAAGACACTGACTAGTACGAACTTCATGCGTCTGTTGGTGTAATGTTTTTTGAATTCCAAAAAATTTAATTCATTTTAATGTATGTCATGACCGGGTCACTATATTTAGTATCAAAACCTTCCACAATTAGAGTTTTTTTACAATAGTATCTTTCACTCAAAAATTCAGATGGGTCCTTATGAAGCCCTCTTTGGAAAGAAATGTAGAGCTAAAATGTGTTGGAATAATGTTAAAGAAACCCATACATTGGGAGAGGAGATAACTGAATAAATAGAAAGAGGTTTAGATCCATTTATTAGTGCATCAAGGAATCTTAGAGTAGAAAAAAAGTTATGATAACAATCACCAATGTGATCAAGTATTTGAAGATTGCGAAAAAGTGCTAATATGAATTTCTAAATGGTATAATGTTTATGGATTTTGGAATAAAGTTATACTAAACCCTAGGAATCATATTTTGATGGTATACTATCACTTGGAACTTATAGAAAACCCCTCTCAAGACCATGATGTGTTCCATATCTCATCTGAGGAATCACATAACTGACAATTCACATATACTGAACACAGAAGTATTATTATTAGAGAAAGATCTTTCTTATGAGAAAAACCCTAGAATATTCTAGATCATACAGAGAAAGTTCTATGAAACAAGACAACTGATTTGGTTAAAGTTTTTTTGTGAGACAACCAGTTTAAGGAAGCTATATGGAAACATGAAGATATGTTGAGGTAGAAGTATCCACAATTTATTGTATCAGAATGATGAATTTTGAGGGAGAAATTCACATTAATGGGGTATAATGTAACACAATGAGTTTTTATGAACTTTGTTTTCAAGAAAATAATTTTTATATGGATTTTGTTTCACGTTACACCATTTTATGGTTTCAAAAAATGAAACATTGGCTAATCTTATGTTACATGTGACAAAATGTTTTAACAAGACACCATTATATTTTTAATGTAGTTATTTAAACGCTACCATTATAACATATATGTTAATCATAGTGATATTAATAATAATAATTACTTTTCAAATATTAAGTATAATGTTTTTATATAAATAAAATATGTAATTTTTGATAAAGTCTTTATATAATTAGAAATTACTATTTCCCCAAAAAATAATTTTATGTCTTTGTGAAAAATAATAAAGACAAATTATATTCATGTTTTTTTGAATTTTTTCATTTATCAGGAATAGAGAAAAATAAAGAATTTTAATTGAAAACTATCTTTCCATTTAAATTATTTATTATGATAAATTATATTATAAATTATTTTTAAAGTAAAATTAGTTGAATTATACATCTATTAATCAAATTTATTTCATTCGAATAAATTTCACATTGAAATTGGATATAAAAACTTTGTAATCTTTTGATCATTTTCTCTTTAAAAACACGATTTCTCATCAAATCTACGGTGTTAATTTTAAAATGATTTTTTACAAATATGTCAATGGGATTTAGGAAATTGGATTAATTTTTTTTAATAATAATAATTTTTAATTTATAATATTTCCATATTAATTTTTGACAAAAATTAATGGTGACTGTAGTAAAAATTAATTACCCTGGTAATGGTAAAAATGGATTTATAGGGGGTTAAACAGTGAAGGTATGGGTCAAATTTATATATAAAGTTTTCAAAACACATAATTGATGTCCATATATAGACTTTATCATGTCCAATATTCTAATTTTATCCATTTTATGCCCTTATTACATGTGAAAAAATAGTATCTCTCAACTCTTTGCCAAAATTCAATGTGTGTCCTCTCCCCCACTTATAAAAGGCCACCCCCACTTATCTCCTATTAAAAACATAAAACCTATTTGGATCAGTAAATACCTACCCACATAACCTCTAAAATTTCCTCCACTCATCCTAGAATCCTTATGTTGGCAAAAATACATCCTATGTGGGATTTTAGTGCATACCAAAGGAGGATAGCTGAATAATAGGCAACATTCATCAACAAATTTGTTTGTTTCATTTATTCCTAAAAACAAAAAAAATAATTTTATATCATGATTGTATAATAACATAATTATCTTCCATATAATAATATTTTTTCGGATAATTTCATTACCTAATAAATCTCCACTTTAATCTAATGTGTTACAAAATATCTGTTCGTGTTTACGGAGGACTTCCACCTCACGAATCAATATAATTAATTATCAAATACCATCTCTCACATCCAGTAATAATGATGGTTTAATTTTTTATATATGATATTTCACGAAACAACCTAGGTCAACCCTGAATTTTTCCCCCGAGCCGGTCAGCAACATGGCCCGAGAGGCGTTCCCAATCCTCCCGGGCTGGAGACAAGCTTTAGGGAATCAATAAAGGACAATTGGGAATGATTTCGCAGAGTGAAATAAATAAAGCAGTGAAAATGTAAAATAATGAAAAGTAAATAAACAACACAAAAAAAAGAACGACAAAAAAAAACCAACTGACCTTCCCACAACCAAAACTCCTCAGGACTCTGAGAGTCGCTCATCAAACCACAACCAACTCTCATCCACGATGAGAAATCTCGAGTCAAACCTACAACAAAACTAAAAACCGAAAAACACTATAGGTGTGAGTATTAAAAATCAATATGCGTGCGGAGAAAACTATTTATAACGCACTACCTTTAAATAACTAATTTAACATTTTTAGGTTTGAACTAAATTTTACAGAATATGAGGTTTCCACAGATAATTTCATTTCTAAAATAAATTACATCCCATTACCCTTTTAATTTAAAAACAAGTTTAAAGTTTGAAGGAAATATGTGCATTGAATTTTAGAACAATTTTTAGAACAATTTAGAAATCCAAATTTTAGTTGTTAGTCAAAAGGAAAACAACACACAATACACAACGCACACTAGGGGAAATGGAAAAAGTGGAACACTGGGGATAGCTACTGAACTACACCTCTCAATCATCTGCCACATACAAATAAACACTAAAGAATACATGGGTCAAACCTAGGAGCTCGTGAACAATCCCTAACGTACTATAAATTTGACTCATCCTGAAGTAATTCCCTACTCAATGACGTCATAATGCCCGTTGTTTCCCTACATGGCCTAACCTAGGGGCCTAATCCCATATAAAAAACAGCAGAACACCTCTCTTCTTTGGGCCACTATCCAGTGTGTAGTCTAAACTAGTGCATCAATTTTTCTCAGAAGATTCACTTACTATGCCAGGTTTCCATTTCAGCACGTATAATAAACAAGGGTGAGTCAAAAAAGTCAATAAAGTAACCAGTCACGTTTTACAAACATCACATATAACTTATGCAACCAACGTACACAAAATGGTCACCCCTAAGTCACCTAAAAGAATGTTTTCAAAAGAATTTATTTTTATCAAAGTACCAAATGGGACATAACCATACTTAACAAAAAACATCATTTCATATGGAAACCAAAACACTTGCTCACACATCAGAATAAATCTTTCATTATCAAACCAAAACAACACTTGAAAATCCATGAATTATGTTCAAAGGCCAAATGGGAATTATTTCACTATTGTGCGTCCGTTCATCATGAAAATATTTCAAGTGTCATGTATAAAATATATAGCACTTTTTAAATTTGATTAATTAATCCAAAATTAATTATCTAATACTATTTGTCATTTATTAAAATTAATAAAATATCAAGAAATTAATAAATTCTAAATTTAAAAGGCTAACATAGTGGGTTACATACCTCGACCCACAGCTCGAACATGTTGGCATGTCGCGCCTCATACAGGTGCAAAAGCACGCGCAAGATGATTCCTGTAATACTGCAAAAAAAAAACTTCACTGATGCGTTGCAACACCCACAAAATAAATAAAACACAAAAGCAATAATTCAGAAAAATACAATGAAGAAGCCGCAAGAATCTCACCATGGTGTGGAACTGTGCATGAAAAACAGAATCGCACGAAAGGGTGAATGGTCGGGTGCAATGCCACTGTGCACTAGAAAGGTCACCAACATTGTCAACAGCGGTGCGAAGACTGGCGTGACTGACGGCGGACATGGTCGATGCAGCCGGGGTGTTGCGATGTGTCGTGTGATGATCAAGGGATGACAAGGGGGTCGCGCGATAGTCAGAAGGTAGTGACGCGCACCAGTGGGGGCTAGTCGGACAGCGGGGGTGCACCAGAGGGTGTAGATTCAAGGGGGGGGGGTCAGCTAGAATTTGGGAAGGGGAGTCGGGGTGTTGTGCCTCTACTGGATGAAAACAACTGGGGTATTGTGCCGCTTCGTGCCAGCCAGAGTAGGGAAGGGGATGGATAAAGGCCGATTTAGTGAAGAGAGGAGGTTGTTGTTCCAGTTGGAGGGTGAGTGGTAGACGTACAACATCGGATGGAAGGCGGTTGCTAGTAGGAGGCATATGTGGCTGGTAGCAGGTGTCGACGAGAGGTGGGTCGGAAGATGGAGGGGGCGGGGTGGCCAGACAGGAGGCTTTCAGTGGTCTTGCTTGCGCTGTAGCAAGGGAGAAGCAGGAGGTCGTGGGTATAGGGGAGCTGCTCGGATGGGGGGTTTGCATGCTGTTCAAGTGGAGGTGTGGTGGATGCTGGGCACTGCAACGAGAGGAGAGTCAGGTGTTGCTAGCGGTCACGCTGCAGGTGTGGGAGGCACACTGGTGGTGTAGGTGGTTAGCTGGATGCAAGGGCGACCTGACGAGGGCTGGTGCGGCATCTTCATAGCACAGGAGGTCCAGGCGGCCGCCGGTGCGTAGGAGGAGGGCATGGGCGTCGTGTAGGCAAGCGGGAAGAGGGTGGATAGGGGACTGGAGGCCGACCAGGGCATGAACTGCCAGGAAGAAGGCAAGGTGTGATATGATGACTTTCTACTTGGGGGGCAACAAAAATGCATAGGGCGACACAAATGTGTAGGGGGGAGAAAATGTGTGGAAAAAATTAAAGAAGAAACTCAAGTAAATAAAATAAAATAAAATAAACACAATAATAATAATAATATTATTATTAATAAATTTAATCTGTATTATTAATATTAATATTAATATCAATAATAATAATAATAATAATAATGATAATAATAATAAAAACCACTTCAATTATAAACTAAAAATTATAAAAATAATTATTTTAAATCTTAAGAATTCTTTAATAATTATAATATCATATTAAAATTATTTATCAACATTTGCTTCACTCCATAAAATAATAATGTCAATATCATTCCTAATAATTATGATAACATTAATGAAACTTTAATAATAATAATAATAATAATATTATTATTATTATTAATGATCATCATCATCATCATATCGATAAAAATATGAACAATAAAACTACTCATTTCGTTTTAATAATAATAATTAAAATTATTAACCATGGAAATTTTAAATAACACAATAAATTACAAAATTTATTCATTTTAATTTTTCTAAAGACAGGCGGACTGTGTCGTTGCATGGGTGAATCCAAACGGGGTTTCCAAAACTTTCTCCACCTGGGTGCTCAGTGAAATCAACTAAAAAACGTGCACTTTTTGACAAAACTCAAAAATCTTGTTCGAGATTCAACCCGAACCTCAACTAAAATTTTTAAAACCAAGAAAATAATAAAATAAAAATAATAGATAGGTCAGGGTGTGACATGATATATATGATTTTTATGATGTTTTTATGATTCTTTTAATTTTTATACCACACATACCTTCATTCTTCCCATTTAGTGAGAATATGATAATGTCGTACATGTATACGACAGACTACTGCCTTGCAAATGAATGTGATCCATTCACACATTACAATGAATGTATTAATAATGGTTTTACTAAAAATATGTGATATATATGATATATAAATGATTATTTAATTATAATATATCATATAATATCCATTATTTCAATCCTGAAAGAAAATGGAAACAAAGTTCATGCGTACATACGACCTACCTCTATATAAATGGAGTATTTAATTTTCTATTTATATATTTGAAAAATTATTATAAATATAAATAAATAAATATATATATATATACTGAAAAAATAAGATATTTATATCATGTATATAATTATGTGTTTGATGAAATCATTATTAAATAAATATAATAAAAAATATAACAAATAAAAACATTTATGAAAAACAAATAGGGTATTAACGAAAATGTAATTTTCACATGGAATTTTTAATAAATGGATAATTATATATCACAATAAAATAATATATGGAATTATATATATGAATATTTTTATTTAATATATTTATAATAAACATATATTTATTATATATGTGGTTTTACTGAGTACAATGGAAGTCAAGGGTTAAAGGGGATTTTTCCTCAATTTACCTTCTTTGAGATGTTTGTTAGGTTATGCACCTATATTTCTGTACGAAGTGTATATAAACCTCATTTACATGTAATATCATCAATTTATTCATCATAATGATATTTTATATTCCATTTTATCTTATTGTTTCATGGGAATTATCATTCAATGTTACCGAAGTGGTAAAGATGTTATGTTATAATCTAATCATTTTTCTGGATTGTTTAAGACTAAGAATATAATGATGAATTACTATATTCTACCTTTCAATAATTATCATAAATTTTTTTATCCTTTAGTTATTCATGATATCTTCAATTAATTGTACCATTTTTCACTCTATGGTAATTAATATAATTAAGAAATCAAATTAATAAAATCCCACTTTATTTGTTTATTCAGAAAGAAATTTTCCTACCTTAAAAACAATATTTAAAAAAAAAACTATTAATATATTATTATTTTTAAAAATATATATTTTTCCATATATCAATTTTTTTAAAACAATTGAGTGGAATCATTAATTCATTTTCTAAAAATAGTGCGCAATTTAATTTTATAGAAAATGTGAATGGAGCCTACATTTTAATGTGTAATAAAACAACATAATTTTTCAATGTAATCACCAATAATTGCGTCAAATCACTATTTATAAATTTTCAAGGTTACTTTCAAAGAAACTTTTATTATGAATGTTTTATGTTTTAAATATTTTTTTAATCATAAATGATAATTTCTTTAAGAAGTGTTTTAAAAGATCTTTTAGAAATATTTTCCATCTAAGATGATATACATCAGTGATACCAATTCTTTACTGGGGATAATATCTAAAAATACCATTCATATTATTTCTCTAAATGTTTCATGTTTTTAATGGATTATATTTTTTAATCACATTTCTCTTCTATAGGTTATACCCTAATAAAACAATTATGAAACCCACTTCTTTTCGTAGGTCATGCTATGATGAAATGGTTATGAAAACTATCTATTTTACACAGGTTATATTATGATAAAATGTTTATGATACCCATTCAATTTAATAGGTTATGTTGTGATGAATTATTATGATCTTGTGGCATGTATATGCATGCTTTCATTATGTAATTGGTGGGGCCTATATCTCCCTTCCATGGATTGAGTAAATATTTATATCTCATTATATAGATAGGGATGGAAAGGGGAGTGAATTTGGTTTGGTAAGATAGGGATGTAACAGGAAGTGGACATGGTTCAGTAATACTGGGCTGGAATGGGGTGTGAACCCAGTTCTTTAAAGGAATTTATCTTCTATGATGGTCTTGGTAGATATCCTTGACTAATTTGGAAATTAATATCCATTCTTATGTGTATTAAAAAAATTCCATGTCTTATGGAAATGTTATACTATCATGGATCATGTTCATTGATTCTTGTATGACTCATATCTTACAAAATTCCAATATTAATTCTATGACTAATGATTATGATCCGTGATATTCAAGATATAATTTTCAAATTTTATGCCATTGTTCTCACTTTATTATGTTCATGTTATGATTATTTATCTCTCGTTTTACCCTTAATTAGCATCCTAGATCATCCATTCCTATGTTCCCTTTCCCCATGTTATAAAGTTTTGTATTATCAATGATATTTATAAGAAGGGTGTTACTAATGAATAATGTTGTGTGATATGATGTGTCTAACTTAAAAACTAATGTTTATGTTTCCATGTTTACAAAGGCACTAAAATATTTCTATTCTCCAGTGTTTATTTATGTAATGTAATAAAAATTCATAAACAAATTCTTAATATCTATATATGAAAATCATGGGTCATTATAATATCCCCCATGAGTGTATAATTAGGTGTGTATTAATGAAATTTGTGATGCATCGGGTGAGGATCGAGTCAATCCCAATGATAACCTTTTATAATTATTCCTCCTATATACCTCTATTTTATAACCATGTCCACTTTTAGTATCCAAACAAGGATGTATTACTTGAAAAATCACATAATATTTTTCTTACTAAAACTTTTGGATGTTTTTCCACACTTATCCTCAATTTATATCATAGGGTAATGTTCTCTAATCTATGTTCTCCTTAATATAGTTCCCATGTTTTCTTCTAAAATTTATATGATACAAAAATGAATGACCCCAACTCAAATATCCTAGATCTAATTCCTTATTTATTACAATTACATAGTTACAATGGGTAAAATCTAGAAGGACTGATCATTTTTGAAATTTTAGAGAACCATATATATAAAAGATACCCATTTACTTTGGGAATAGAAAAATAAGACATAATACATAACAGAAGTAAATAAACTAGATCCATGAAAACTTGTTCCAGGAATTGTTATACATACCCTAGTGAAAGGAAAAAAATAAGGTGATCTAAAATGATCAGTACATGGTTATGTATAGTGGAATATATTATGAATCAACAAGAATAATAAATATGCTAAGGTAAATAACTGAACACACATTCTATTTAAATAACATGAAAATAATGATAAGAGAAGGCACACTTAGTATATAAAGGTAAATCCCTGAAAACACATTTTATTTAATAATTAAACTGAGAATAAAATGTATCCAGAGATAATATCATGAATAAAATATCATGGATGATAAAAAAATAAATTTTAAATGTAGTAAATTATTAATTATTAGATTTCATGTCTTATGAACATGATAACTCTATATTCAAGATCTATCCTCAAGACTATTTAAAACTACTAGGTATAAAATTATTTTCTTTAACTAATGTATTTCAAATTATTGGGAAAAATTATCTAGTTTGGACAGCTGATTTGTCTCATAAAACACGTTAATGCATTAAGGGGCTATTTATAAACCCACCCCATCTATTTCATCATTTATAAACTATTAAATATACCTCTAATGATTTATTTAATTCATGACCAAATTTTCATATCAATAAATATATGTATTGATTAAAGTAAATGAATTTATCTTTTTCACCAAGTTAATAAAATTACATTAAATGTAAAAACAATATATAAAAATGGTATATGGTATGGGAAATAATTATATCCCTCATAAAACAATATTTTTATTTAAAAAAAATTAAATTACCTATAATTAAAAATAATAATAAGTGATTGTTTCAAGTGAATGTTTACAATCACAAAAGAAAGTGAGATTGCACTAAATTTTTTTCCACTTGGTAATTTTCAAATAAAATCCACTTGGTTGAAATAATTCAAATGTAAACATAAAATTAAATGATGTATGAATGAATCATGATATTACATGTTAAATGGAAACTATACATACCATATAAAATAAATTAGGTTCATGACAATACAATATACCTCAATAAAGTGAAATTGAGATAAATTCAATTACCTCAAACTTAATTCTCATTAAACATGAATTAAACTCATATATAGTGTTTTAAAACTTTATATTAAATTATAAAATAACTATATTAATACTTATAATATCATATATGTTCCATTTAGGATATCTTATCACCTATCTATTAATAATCTTTCATTATTTTCATTATTTAATGTGTTAACAACATTGTTTTCCCATTTGTGTTTTATCATGAAAGGTCTAGGCCTTATTCATATTATATAGTTACATTATCACAAGAATAATAATCAAGATAAAATTATCATATTTATACATCAATTATAATTTTAATACCAATCATGAAAGAAGTTTTTTATAAATTAAGTACATTTCGATCAAGGAGACGATTGTTCGTACGTACGCATGAGTAACTTTTCCATTTTTAAATGATCAATATGGAAATGTGGTATGTAATATTTAAAACTTACATAATGATAATTATATCATAATCACCATATTATTTATTAATATATATATTTATATATATCATCCAAGCGGTGTGGTGATGAAAAGCGAGTCGCATCACTTTGTGAAGGTGATAGTCCATATGTATACGAATGATGTTTTCATATTTAATTGAGTGAAAAGGTAAGAATGAAAATGATATAATAACATTATATATTGATAATTATTTCATAAATATAGAAATAATATAATTTTTATCATAAATATTAATTAAATTTAACCTCATTACATTTCATGCAATGTGTTATGGAAAAAGGAATCGCATCGCTACGCATGGTAGTAGTCCGTCGTACACAAAAGCAACATTATCGTCTCTCCTACAGAATGGAAAGTTAAAAATGTATATAAAATATAATGAATAAATATGTATTATTATGTTATATATATAACATATATAACCTTTATATCCATCATCATACCCAACTGTGATAGGCGGTAATGGAAAAATGAATGACATCAGTTCGTGAGGTGATAGTTTGTCACACACATGAATAATAATTTCGTAACCCATTAGATAGAAATTGGAATGGTTTTTTGTAATTAAATTAACATTAAAAACCTAATTATATGGAAAATAATAATTTTTTACATCATCTTGGTTTAATAACAATTAATGGTGGTGGAGGCAGAAATAAAATAAAAGCGCTTGTTGAATAATGTTACCTCTTCTTTGAGTATCCTCCATAGGTTTGCACCAAATCATTCCTAAGTTGTCTTTATAATAAAAATATGGATACTAGGATTAGAGTATGTAAAATATTAAGCTATTTTTTAGGTATTGGAGAAAATAAATTGGTTTGAATGTGTGAATAAGAGTATATAGGGGTGGTATTTTATAAGTGAGGTGAGTGGAACACTTATAATATTTGGAAAGGAAAAGGTGTGTCAACATTTTTCACTTGAAAAAAATGGTGAAAAATATATTATTATAGATATTTTGAAATTATAAGGTAAAAATATGTCCATAAAATATATTTTATATTATTTTTACGTCATTTCACCCTTATCTTTTTAGTTTAACGCCACAATAAATAAGTTTTTACCTTAAATTTAGTGATTAATTTTTTAATGTTTTCACTATTAATTTTGGTCACAAATTACATTTAACATAATTGATAATCTGAATTATTATGATTCTAAATATGAAATAAGTATTTTAAAATTCCATTAACATGAGTGGAAAATTATAATTTAAAATCAATCTCACAACCATTATAAGAAAACGGGTTTTTAAAGAGAAAATATGTAGAACTTTATAAATTTTTATATCAAAATTAACTATTAATTTGATTCCAAAGAGATACATTTGACTAATTGATATATAATTGATTTGATTTTACTTTATAAATAATTAAAAATATAATCTAACATTATAATTAATTTTAATGCAAATTTAGTTTTCATTTATGATTCAGTAATTTTTAGTATTCATCTGGAAATGAAACTTTTCAGAAAAATACAAAACAAATCAACTTAAGATAATTTTTATATTATTTTTTTAAAAAATATTTCTAATTTATAAAATAAATTTTATAATATTTTTATAAATGAATTTTAAATTATGTGGGAAAATGGAGATTAAACCATATTTAAAAAAAATACAATTTTCAAAAAAAAATTTCATTTTCATCCTAATGAATCTTATTTTTATTTATAATCAAAATATAAACAATGGGAATGTGTGAAATATATATTTTTCATAATTTAGTGAGATCTATTCATAATCACTCATATAATGTATAGGTTATAATTTTTATGTTTAAATAATATTTTAATATAGTATCATGTTTTTTAAAACCAAGTATTACATCCCAAGCTATCAAAGAAAATAAATTAATTCTAAAAGACATATATTATAATGTCTTGGGGTTCACAAAATAATTTTACCATTGTATTTTAAAAAATAATTCGTAATTAAAACATCACAAATAAATAGGATGTTTACTTATTTTTCTTACACTATGGATTTTTCTTTCCCATCTCTAACTTTATCCCCCTTAAAATGGAATTTTTATTAGATTTCCCATATTGAGGATTATTCCAAAAATCTAATGAAAATTTACCAAATATATTTCATCACCAATATTAGCCTATAAATCTTGATTATCTTATTTCCAATATATGTAGTATTTGGGACTTCTTTATAATTTGTTTGGCATTTCATGGGGAACCAACTTAGTCATTCCTTTTTCTATCCACCCAAAAAATGATGGTTATTTTCTTATCAATTTTTCTCATCTATAATTTATAATATTTGTTTCCCAATATATGAAATTCATGTAAATAGTTTTATAATCATTATTACCAGATGGAATGGATGATACCTCTTTATTAACAGCTACATGAGATGGATCTTTGAAAGAATTCAAGGCCTTATTATCTCATGTTTGAGGTATTCAAACCTTATATTAATTTAGTGATAATTTTAAATCAATAAGAAAATTCTAATTATTTTATTAATATTCAATAAATATATCCTCAAGGTTGACTATATTAGCTTTCAATTATAGACATTTCATACTAAGGGTGTTTTTCTGAAACTCAATCATAATCACCCTCTCTTTATAAAAATTGTTCACTATTTTAACTTCAGCTTCATGAAACATATATATGTTTTTTAAAAAAATATCCAAGATCCATGATTTTATTATACTTCACTTCAAATTGAAAATACTTGATGTTGAAGTTATTTTTTAATTTTTCGTCTAGTGAATGGATATTTTCTTCTAGATTTTTCATGACTATATATTTATCATTAACAACCTTGACCCATTTAATTTCAAATTTTGAGAAACCTATTTCTATCTAAACTATTCTTGCTTCAAAGGATGAAATATATATGTAAATCTTTACATACTATATATCATTTCCTTGGAAAAATTTCTCCATGTTATCTATGTATTTTTTCACCTATGTGATTTCTTTCTGCATACATTGAAAGTCTCTATAAACAAGAGAGATTATTTCAACGGAATGAAAATAAATAATACCTCTTAATCTATAAACCGACATATATTTAGATGTTATATATTGATCATCATCACTAATTATTCTAGTATATTATTCTTGAGCACAATTTTTATAATAAATTTCACATACCTATTGATCAGTCATGATATATGATGTAGGAATGTTGTCCTTACCTTAGTGGAAACTTAATCCACTTGCACTTCACTTTCTAATCTTGATATAAAATCTTTGTTATCTTGGTATGTAGAAAATGAAATTTCCACTTAGTAAAAATGGATTTCTTCTTTATCTTTTTTTTAATTTATTTTTCCTATTCATTATAGTCTTGGTATAAATAGAATTCTTCTTAAAGAGAACTAAATCATCACCAAAACTATACTTTAGTATAAAAATTAGAATGAAACTAAATTCTTCATAATAGAATTAATGAAACATTGATAATCCAATAGAGGTTAAACTTGGCTATGATACCAATTTAAAGGCCCACTTGATGAGAAAATTAACACAAATAGGGGGTGAATTAGTGTTGGGAACTTTTTGTAATTTTATAACTTTTTATCCCTTTATTGCTTAGAGCTTTCAGGATGTTGATTCTCTTATTTTATTTTCTTTATCATGAGAATTAATATGAAGTCAAATAATAATGGAATATGAAATTTCTACAATGTTCACTACTAAATAATAGTATATAGTCCTTTACACATATGATGATTATGAGTATATAAATTTTCCACTATGATATTAGTTTTGAAATACAATGGTTCTACAAGAAAAAAATCCTTATCCAAGTTTAAGTCCCTACACATTATGAGGAGGGATAGAAAACAATCCACTTCCTAGAATATTTATAGCCTACTCTAAATCAATGTTCATCACTGGTACTTTATATAAGAACTCGGACCTTGTTTTCAGGAATGTTTTTCCCTTTTCTGGAGTTTTTGAGAAAAGTGGAGTTTCTGGAAATTTTTGAAGTACATGCTATGTACTTTATAAGTACACGCCTTTTACTTTGATGCCGTGCGAGGCCGTTTGCTGGGTGTGTCTGGGCTGCACACATGGTCGTGTGGGGTGATTTGGAGGCCGTTTAAAGTGGAGTAAGGAAAATCATAGTACATGTTGTGTACTTAAAAAGTACACACCGTGTAATTTTTTTCATTAAACGGACCGGGCTCACATCTGATCACCATAAACGTCTTCTTCTAGGTCTCGTTTGACCGAGAGAAGACTTACGACACTGAAACTTCTCCAAGCCCACGAACCTCAATCTGTTCTCTGAATCGACCACCATCGATTGCGTTGGAACCTCAACGGTAACCTCTTCCTTCTACTAGAGCATCGTTTTACAGTTCCTATTATTTTGAATGTTATTGTGCGTGGAACATTTTGTGTGTTATTGTAGATCTACGAAGTTCTATGGAGATTCAAGCCTTGTGGTTCAAGTATATCGATCTAATAGCATCAAGGTAGGTGGTTTGTGCCTTTCCGTTCAAAGTCTTTGAGTATTATGTGCAAATTCCACCAATACCCTTGAACGGGGTGTTCTGTGTTTACTGTCTTCCCCATGTAGTTTTCCTTCCTTACTTGTATGATTGTGTAGAGGAAAGTTTGCTATGTATAAGGATAATTTCAAAGCTTGTATGTTTTTCCCATACCTTGTTCTTTTTACGACCTTTTGGTATTGTTCAGTCTTTGGCCGTTATACCTGTTTTCCATGCCTTGTGACCATAGGATGGAGTGTTGTTCCCTGACAAGATTATTATGCTGTAGAATGGTTAGCCAAGTATATCTATAGGTTTAATTTGGAAATATAGCATTATTATGAACTCACTGGCATGGGGTTGTGAGAACCTGTTGGTATAGACTATAAGGGGATAGACCGAGTGAGCTTACTCAGAGAGTCTTGGAAATTATAGACTATAGGGGATAGAGCCAGTGAGATTCCCATAGAGTTTTGGATATTATAGACTATAGGAGGATAGACAGAGTGAGCTTCCTCAGAGAATCTTGAGCTTTATAGACTGTGTGGGGGTAGACTGAGTGAGATTCCTTGGAGAGTCTTTGTTTTATTTGAATTCCTTAAACCATTCTAGAATATAGGACTAATTGACTGAGTGATCTTCCTCATAGAGATTGTGATAGACCTGAGGCTATAAGAGGAATTGACCGAGTGAGCTTTCTCAGAGAGTCCCTATAACTTGGGGCTATAAGGGGAATTGACCGCATGATCTTCCTCAGAGAGTCCCTGACCACCTTAGACTATAAGGGGAATTGACCGAGCGTGCTTCCTCAAAGAGTCTTATAATTTTGTATGACCAAACAAGAGGGGTTAGGATGAGAGTACTGCCCAGAGGGTTGTTGGTTCTTCATGGATAGTAGTGGAGGGGATGGCTATGAGTACTTCCCACAGGGATTCTTATTTGTGGTTAGCTCTTTTCTTCACTACTGCTTGTTGATCTATGGATTGTTTACTATTGTGAATCATATTGCTTACTGCTTACTATTTACTGCTTACTGTACTATTACCTGCCATATACTCACTGACTATTAGGCACAGATCTTAGAGTGGTTTCTTACTGGGATTTAGTCCCACACCCTGTTTAGGTCATGCTTTTAGGTCCAAACAGATTATATTGCTATAGGTATAGACAAGGGAAAGCGCCCTTCGACTTCAGGTACTTGAATGAATTGGAGAAGGAGAGCATGGGACCAAGCCAAGGCTTGTGATATAGAGGAGTTGCTTATCTGTTTTTCATTTCTAATTTGGTTTAGTATTGAATTTAGCATTGTGACTTGTTTGGCCGCTTTCCTAGACATATATATCATGCATCATTTCATATATATATGTGCTCAAATTTTTTATTATTTTAGTATTATGCTATTTACTATTGTTGGATGTTTGCTACTTCTGTTTTGTACTCTTCTAATGAGGGCATAGTTTCCCCACTACACAACCAAGGCCCTCGCAGCTAGTCTGCAGCCTCTGGCATTTGGGGAAATGAGCTTGAGGCCATGTGACCAACCGGGTACGGGGTGCCTCTGGGTGGCTTCCGGAACCAGAACATTGCAAAGTGGTATCAAAAGGTTTCTTTTCTCTTGAATTACAGTTTGGATCCTATAGCAAGGGATATGATAGAATTGTTACTTGGTAATAAGTTGTGCCCAGGAGTTGCTAACCCATGTACACGGAAAAGCCATACTTCCTCGTTTATTTTACTTTTACTAGTTTTTACTTTTAAATTTGATTTGATTTCACCATTTGGTGATTCAAATTCTTTGTGTTGTTACCATTTTTTTATTACAGTTTTTTTCTGTCGTAACCTAATGAGATGAGGGTATTCCATTTCATGCATCACATAGGCACTTGTTAGAAATCACATTCCATGCATTCTTTCCATGTTATCTAGGATGAATTATCAATTTCATGTTGTTATGATAGACGTTGTGTAGGTCATGCATGCTATTGTGATAGATTCTTTGATAGAATCTCTGTTATTTGATAGAGAACCTTTTTGTATAGTACTTTCTTAGATTAATGCCAAACTGTGGTTCTTGAGGTGCTATGGGCCCTCATGGACCGGAATTTGGTGGATCATTTCCTGGTTGCCTTGTTATAACTTGTATAAGATGTCATGATTTGATTCGTGGGGAGTATGGGCCTCATGGATCAGAATTTGGCACCTTAAATCCTATTTTCGGTGTTTTATGGGCTTTTGAGCAGTTTCTGTGCTACTTTCCAGAAAAAAACCCTGAATACATGGTGAGTACTTTATTAATACACATCGTGTAGTTCTTAAACCATGTCATTGACTATGTG
Source organism: Viscum album (assembly GCA_963277665.1). Lineage (NCBI taxonomy): Eukaryota > Viridiplantae > Streptophyta > Magnoliopsida > Santalales > Viscaceae > Viscum > Viscum album. Next base: position 476,507,796 of record OY728123.1, read on the forward strand.
GGAGGAAACATGGGGTTGTGAAAAATCTTCAGGAACATGCCATGTACGGTAAGTACACGCCGTGTTGTAGTGACTGTGTGTCTACCCATGTGACTAACGACACGAATGGATGAAACATTGACTATAAACCCTGTCTCCTGTTATCACATGTCGTGCCATGTATCCTAAGTACCCAGCCGTGTCACGAACAGCATGGGGTGGGAAAAATATTCAAGTACACGCCGTGTTCTCAGGGAGCACGCCGTTTATAGTGAACCGGGTATCCCGCCGGGTAACTAACAACACGGGTCGTTGAAACCTTTTCTAGTACATGTTGTGTCCTTATTGAACACAACATATAGTATAGGATTAAGAGGACTGTGTGGTTTATCCATGTAAGGAGACTCGGGTAGGGGAATAGAGTTCAATTATATGTCGTGTGTGGGGACAACAAGCCATGTGGTTGGGGCGTTACATGACCAGTAATGGAAGAAGTATACGCCCATGTTAATGGATTAAATGAACATGCCGTGTAGTTTTTTATACACGCCATGTAGTCATGTTTTTTAAATCATGTATGTTTCTTTCTCATATTCCCCTCATGTACTCTTATGTTCTTGGTCATTGATAATCCTGATCTAAGGTGTGCATTTGAAATTTCAGAGCTATGACACTGAGACGTCCTCCGGTTGTACGTTAGCTTCTATACGGTGATCAGATACCAGATATGGATGATTAGGGACCTCATACAGATCCTCCTACTATTCCAGCCTTGGCACTAGCAGTTATACCAGTTGTAGGCACTGATGCATAGTTTAGGGAAGATTTTCTGAGGATGATGTAGACCTTCCAGGGAGCGCTGCCTCCTGCCCTGTCGATGGTAGAGTTGATGAGTGGTTTCCAATAGCAGCATCCTCCAACATTCTCAGGGGATGGAGTAAATCACACTGTAGAGTCATGGCTAGAGGCCATGCTGATGATTTTTGAGCATCTGGGGATACCTCTAGAGAAGAGGGTGAAGCTCGCTACCTTTATGCTCCAAGACTCCGCCAAGAGGTGGTGAGAGGTGATTGCATTATTAGGATTCCAGGAGAGTATGACTTGGGATGAGTTTCGGTGCATCTTCTATGATTAATTCTACCCAAAGACCTTGAGGGTCGATCGATCCCTAGAGTTTATGAGTATGGAGCAGGTTACTCTTTATGTTATGGAGTACTTGTCTCGCTTCATTGAGATGAAGCCTTTCATGCCTATTCTAGGAGCCGATGAGTTCCACCTTTCACGAGAGTTCGAGGTTGGTCTGAGGCACAACATCCTCTGACAGGTGAAAATCTTCAAGTTGACTTTGATATCATCTATCATCAACTAGTCACTGATCACATAGAACAATCTGAGGGATTCTAGAGCAGTGAGGTAGGGCGGTTTGACATCCATAGTCTGTGTTCCTCCTACTGACAGTAGGAAGCACCGCAAGGAGTCTTCTCGAGGATATCAGAGTAGGAAGAATGTATCTTCGGGCATCCTGGTAGTTTGCTACCAGTGCGGAAGGAGAAGGCATACGAGGCCTCAGTTCAAGAGAGATCCGATGGAGTTCCGATCTTGTGGTAATATGGGTCATCTTCAGCATTTATTTCAGTTCACCTCACCTAAAGCTGGTGGTAGGGGTTCTTCTATTACCCGTCGTACTTGAGATGCATCGCCATTTTCTCAACCATTTGCGAAATGGAGTTCTTCTGGCCATTCAGGCCGAGGTGGAGGTCGCGGCCATGGTGGTCAGTCACTAGGCTACTAGCGAAATCAGAGTTGATCAACTCAATTTGGTCAGGAAGGGTCACATGGCCATGGTACAGACTGTACTTTTATAATGGAGCAGACCCATCAGGAGCAGGATCCCTGCCCTTCTATAGTTGGAGGTACAATCTTAGAAGCCTCAGTTTTATCTTCATCTCCTTTTGATACTGGTTCTAGAAATAGCTTTATCTATTTTGTTTTTTTCGATAGCGTTGGGCTCTACATCTTTTCCTCTTCCGATACTTTGACTCTAGACACACTATTGGGGACTAGATCAGTTAGTGTACGTCAGTGTAGAGAGTTCCCTCTTGAGGTTGCAGGGTGTCACTTCTTATGGTACCTCTATGTCATAGAGATGACGAGCTATGATGTCATTCTTGGAATGGAATGGCTAGTTCCCTTCCAGGCAGTCGTTGATTTCTATCGACACAGGGTGAGTTTCGTATCACTAGAGGGTGGATCCTTTTTTCATAGAGGCATGTGGGATGTCTAGGCGAGCAGAGTGTGTCCAGAGCATAATGGGTTGGGAGGAGTTACAGCCCAGATTGCTAGTCTTTACTTGGATGACCTGGGAACTTCACATTTAGACTTTCCTGAGGTGGTGGATCATTTCAAATATGTCTTTCCAGAGGATTTTTCAGGTTTGCCTCTGGAGTGTGAGGAAGACTTCTCTATTGAGCTCATTCTAGGAGAGACACCAGTCTCTATTCCTCCTTATACGATGGCTACACCTGAGTTACAAGAGCTCAAGAAGCAGTTGGAGGGGTTGCAAGTGAAGGGTTTAATCCGACCTAGTACTTCTCCTTGGGGTTCGCCTATCCTGTTTGAGAAGAAGGTAGATGGTACCCTCAGGCTTTGTTTGGACTATCAGATGTTTAAAAAGTTGACAGTCAAGAAGAGATATCCCTTGCCAAGGATCGATGATATATTCAATCAGCTTTGAGGAGCCTGGGTGTTCTCAGAGATGATTTGAGATCTGGTTATCATCAGTTTCACGTTAGACCATCTGATATACATATTTTGGCCTTGAGGAGCAGGTATGGTCTATACGAGTATATGGTTATGTCGTTCGGCCTCACGAACGTGCCTGTAGTTTTCATGGCATTGATGAACCAAGTGTTCTATCCATACTTATATTCCTTCATGGTGGTTTTCATGGATGAAATCTTGTTGTAGTCTCAAACTTGACATGACCATGATACTCATCTTGAGATCACTTTTAGTACACTGAGGGAGCATGAGTTATATTCTAATCTCTCAAAATTCCTCTTTTGGATGGGCCAGATTCACTTCTTGGGACATGTTATCTCATAGGAAAGAGTATCAGTAGACCCAGAGAAAGTGAGAGATGTGGTTTCCTGGGAGTATCTGAAAAATGTCTTTAAGGTGCAGAGTTTTCTATGGATGGCTAGATACTACAGACGTTTCACACATGGCTTTTCATGCCGAACAGCACCACTGACAGGTCTGACCAAGAATGGAGAGAAAGTCTTATGGTTAGATTCTTTTTAGACAGCATTTTAGGAGCTAAAAGGGAGGTTGACCTCAGCACTGATACTAGCCTTTCCAGAGTCGGGCAAGAGATATATTGTTTACTGTGATGCTTTAGGTATCAGGCTGGGAGCTGTTCTTATGCAGGGAGATGGATTTGTTGCTTACATGTCCTGGCAGTTGAGGCCACATGAGAGGAATTACCTGACGCACGATCTAGAGTTGGATGCTGCTATTCATGCCTTACCCTATTGGAGACATTATCTAATGGGAGAGAACTTTGTGGTGTTCACCGACCAAAATATTCTTAAGTACATCTTCACTTAGTGTGATCTGAATTTGAGACAGCGAAGGTGGGTTGAGTACCTTCAGTATTTTAACTTTGAGATTTCCTACATTTCCGGGAAGGGCAATGCTATGGCTGATGCACTGAGCAGGAGAACTCAAATACATGAAGTTCCAGAGGCCAAGAGTGAGTAGAAGCTTATGGCTCTGTTCTCTGAGATGCATTTGGAGGTGCACGATAGTCAGGGAAAAACTTTTCTCTCTTCTGTAGTTTTTACATCTACTTTTCTTGATCGGGTACGAATAAGGAAGCTATCAGATTATAAAGGCCTCATCCTATAGGAAATCATATCTATAGAGGACCCTATTCCAGGGTGGGCCATAGGAGAGGATGAGATCATGCATTTCTAGGGATGCGTATGGGTGGTAGCAGACATACGCGAGTAGCTGATGTAGGACTTTCATTCCTCAGTTTGGGTAGGTCATCCGGGCGTCACCAAGATGTATCGTGATTTACACTGTCATTATTGGTGGCCAGGTATGAAGAGGGACATTGCTGGTTTCGTCATGAGATGCTCCACTTTTCAATAGGTGAAGGTGGAGCATCAGCGACCAGCAGTGCTTTTACAGTAGTTACCTATTCCTGAGTGGATGTGGAACAATGTTGCAACGGATTTCATGACCGGGTTGCCGAGGTCTCCTCGAGGGAACGACACGGTATGGGGTGTCATTGACAGACTCACAAAGTTTTCTCACTTCTTGCCGATCAAGGAGACCTTCAGTGTTGATGAGCTGGGGAGGTTGTACATCTGAGAGATTGTATGTCTGCATGGAGTTCCACACTCCATAGTTTCAGACAGGGAGGTTCATTTTACTTCTTGGTTCTGGAAGGGTCTTGAGAAGGCTTTGGGTACACAGGTACTTTTTATTACATCATACCATCCCCAGAAGGATGGACAGTCCGATCGCACTATTCAGGTGCTTGAGGATATTCTATGAGAATGCATCATGTATTTTGGAGGTTCTTGGGAGAAACATATACCTCTTGTGGAGTTTTCTTATAAAAAAAGTTTTCAAGCAACTATTCAGATGGTTCCTTACGAGGCTTTGTTCGGTGGGAATTTCTGATCACCTTTATACTGGTTGGAGGAAGGAATGTCATCTTTACTGGGACCTCATCTTGTTCAGGAGACCTTAGAGTAGATAGAGTTGATTAGAAACAGGATGGATATGGCACAGCCTTGACAAAAGTCTTGTGCTGGTCAGCGGAGACGACCTCTGAAGTTCGAGGTTGAGGATTAAGTTTTCCTGCGTGTCGTACTGTGGTTGGGACACAAGAGAATTTGGAGATAGGGTAAGCTTTCACCATGGTACTTCAGGCCGTTTCAGGTGTTGGAGAGAGTTGGGCCGGGTGCCTATCAGTTGTAGTTACCTTAGAGGTATCGGGCTATGCATGATGTCTACCACGTTTCTTAGCTCCAACGTTACTTTTCAGACCCATCTCATGTCATTCAACCTGAAGAGGTTGAGCTCAAAGTGGATGCTTTATTTGAGGATCATCCTATCCAGATTGTAGATCACAGTATGAAGGTTCTCTGTGGCCAGTCTATTCCTCTGGTACTAGTGCTATGGTAGCACGGTCAAGTACAATACAAGACTTGGGAGAGGATGGCCGATATACAATCGTAGTGGCAGAAGCTATTCGAGGTTTCTTCTTCTACACCTCTCTAGGGAAATTTGGGGATGAATTTCATTAAGGGGGAAAGTTTGTAAGAACCTGTACATTATTTTTAGGCATGTTTTTCATTTTTTTTAGTTTTTGAGAAAAGAGGAGTTTTCGGAAATTTTTTAAAGTACACGTTGTGTACTTTATATGTACACGCCGTATACTTCTATGCCGCGCGAGGCCGTGTGCTGGCCATGTCCGGACCGCACACACGGTCATGTGGGGTGATGTGGAGGGTGCATAAAACAGAGTATGGAAAACCCTAGTACACACCGTGTACTTTTTTTCATTAAATGGACAGGGCTCGCGTCTAATCACCACAAACCTCTTCTTCTATGTCCCGTTCGACCAAGAGAAGCCGTACGGAGCTGAAACTTCTCTAAGCCCCTGAATCTTCGTCTGTTCTCCGAATCAACCGCCATCTATTGTGTTGGAACTGCAGCGGTAAGCTCTTCCTTCTTCTAGAGCATCGTTTTCCAATTCCTCCTCTTTTGCAAGTTATCTTGGGTTGAATGTTTTGTAAGTTTTCGTAGATCTACTAAGTTATGAACAGATTAAGGCCTCGTGGTTCAAGTATATCGATCTCCTAGCATCAAGGTAGGTGGATTGTGCCTTTCTGTTCAAAGTCTTTGAGTATTAGGTGCAAATTCCACCAATACCCTTGAACAGGGTATTACATGTTTACTGTTTTTCCCCGGTTTTTTTTTCTGGCTTTCTTGTATTCTTGTATAGAGGTAACTTGGCAATGTATAAGTATAATTGCTTTTCGTTTATGTTAATACCATTCCTTGTTTAATTTATTACCTTTAGTCTTGTTCAGCCTTTGGTCGTTATACTAGTTTTCCATGCCTTGTGATCGTAGGATGAAGTGTTGTTCCCTGACATGCTTGTTATGTTGTAGACTGGTTAGCCAAGTAGCTCTATATGATTACTTTGGATATATAGAATTATTATTCACTAAATGGAAGGGGGATGTGAGAACCTGGTGCTGTAGACTATAAGGGGATAGAATGAGTGAGATTCCTCAGAGAGTCTTGGACATTATTGACTATAGGGGATAGACCGAGTGAGATTCCAAGAGAGTCATGGATATTATATACTATAAGAGGATAGACCAAGTGAGCTTCCTCAGAGAGTCGTGAGCTTTATAGACTGTATGGGGGTAGAACGAGTGATCTTCCTTGGAGAGTCTTTATTTTGTTTGAATTCCTTAAAACTTTCCAGGCTATAGGAGGAATTGACCAAGTGACCTTACTCAGAGAGTCTGTGATATATCCGAGGCTATAAGATTAATTGACCAAGTGAGATTCCTCAGAGAGTCTCTAGACCTTGGGGATATATGGGGAATTGACCACGTGATCTTCCTCAGAGAGTCCCTGACCAACTTAGACTATAAGGGGAATTGACTAAGCGTGCTTCCTCAGAGAGTTTTATAATTTTGTATGACCAAACCAGAGGGGTTAGGTAGAGTGTACTACCCGGAGGGTTGTTGGTACTTCTAGGATAGGACCAGAGGGGATGGATATGTGTACTTCCCAGAGGGATTCTTATTTGGGGTTAGGTGTTTGCTTCACTATTGCTTTTTGATCTGTGGATTGTTTACTGTTGTGTATCATCCTATTTACTACTTTCTATTTACTGCTTACTGTACTATTACCTACCATATACTCACTAATTGTTAGGGAAAGATCTTCAGGTGGTTACATACTGTTATTTAGTCTTAGACCCTGTTCAGGTCATGATTTTGGGCCCAAATAGATAATATTGCTGCAGGTATAGACAAGGGAAAGCACCCTTCGACATTAGGTACATTATTGCATTAGAGAGGGAGAGCATGGGACCAAGCCGAGGCTTACGATGTTGAGGATTTGCTTATATGTTTTTATTTTGTACTTTGGTTCAGTATTGCATTCATCATTGTTACTTGTTCATCTAATTTCCTAGACATATGTATCATTCATCATTTCATATATATATGTGTGCTCCAGTTGTTTATTGTTCTAGTCTTCCACTGTTTACTATTGTTGGATGTTTACTACTTTCGCTGTCTACTCTACAAATGAGGGAATAGTTTCCCCATTGACACACCCAAGGCCCTCGCTGCTAGTCAGAATCCTCTAGCGTTTGGGGAAATGTGCTTGAGGCCATGTGACCAACCGGGTACGGGGTGCCTCTGGGTGGCTTCCAGAACCGGAATTTTACACTTTATACTAACTCTAAATATAGTTTTTCCCTCATTCTTGTAGTACTTTATAGCACCAAGAAATTCTTCCACTAGGTGACACTTTTGATGGATTCCACATTTATAATTTTTTCTTTACATCATATTTATTAAATTTTGTACATGAAAAACAATGGGAAATAATCATTTAATATTCCTAATAGAAAATTGATAGATCCTCAATAATCCTCTTCTTCTTCAGTCTGGAACATGTCTACCAAAATATTCTATCTGACCATGTGCATCTATTCCTATCTGTCTGATGATGTTCATTCAGTGATTCTTTCTTTAGAAGATAGTTTTTCCAATATTTCTTCTAATTTTTTATTATTAGTTCTCATTCATCTAGAAAATATTCATTTGATATTCTTTCTGATCTATCTTTCTAGTATGTAAATCTAATAATTTTTGTATTATGACAGTTCAATAATTTAACTTTTCTTCTACCTTTCTTCAACTATTATTGTAGTTCTGTTGGGTGATTTAGCTCTATCTATTACCCCTACTATTCCTAGTATTTTTTTCTCTCTAATATTCAGATTGAATAACAATATTTATCTAGAAATATTGGATGAAACATTCTTACAACCCAAATTCATCATAAATTTCACTCCACAACATGTATGAATATTGTTTCAAATATTCTTCATACTATTTTAACACATTTATATATGTGAACACACATAGTAACCCAAATATATTTTCCTTCCCACCTCAATTTTTATTTAAAAATTATTTCTCATTTTGTATTTCACTAAAATGATTCTTAGTAATTCTATAATATTTGATTCATTAAAAATATTCCAAAACCTTCTTTAACATTGTATGAATCTATAACTCCCATCACGATTATTGATACATTAAACAATCAGCTAAAAATAAACCAAACTAAATGATAAAAAATATTTTTAAGGAACTTTGAACATTCAATCAAGAATAAATTCCTTTCATATATTCCATATAATGGAACTTTAATTTTTTTCCCCTAAAGATTCATGGATACATCACAAAGTTCCTTCATAAAATTATTCCTCTGAATGATGACATACTTCAAAAAATTCCATTTGATAACATATTAATTCTGATGACTGTAGTTCAATATTTCTAATTAAATATTATTTTGAATACTTTCATAGGGTTCATTATTTATCTACTAGGTTCTATAATGTTTTTAATTTTTCTAACATCCATTCAATCGAAAAAAATATACTCGTATTATTCTATCCAATGAATTAATAGAACTCTATCAGATGATAATATAATACTCATCATAAAGTCTTTTTAACATTTTTTATGCTTACATTTCTATGAAAAATCTGTCTAGTGCAATATATTTGTAAACCTTAGTAATCTATGTCTGATCATATCTCATGAGAACATCATTCGAGTGAAATTTTATTTAGAAATCCTTTTCTGATGAATTCATGAATCTTATGTTTAGTGTAGTATCTCTGAATCATCCATATGATGAGATCATGATTTTTTGTTTAATTCTAATCCATCCAATGGATCCTTCTCCATCCATTGCACTTCATCACATTTGGTCAAATTTCTTCTATAAGATATTTCCTCATATGATGGACTTGAACTGATCCTTTCATAATGAATATCCATTTAAATCATTAAACTTCATACTATGATAAACATAATCATTTCATACAATTTGTATATTTGAAAATGTACCTGTGTTTGTTACAGTCAGGTCATTTATTTCCTTAAATTTTTTTGATAATTATAAATTTTTTAGTCATATAGGACTTCTCCATCTAGTAACAACTTGTTCAAAACCTCATTTCTATATATTTACATCAAATATTGATCATTTTTTGAGTTTTTCTAATGGACTTTTTACAGATCTTCTACCAAACTTCAATCACCACTTCAAAATATTTGGGACCCTATCTTCTACCACAAATAACTATCACCATAATGATAAAATTTCACCATCACTTCTCAATCTCCCATTTTAACTTGGATGACGAAATTCTCTTTCAGATACTTTTTTACATTGACTAAATGTTTAGTAAGAATCATAACCTCCTGGCATTGTGATATTTGAGAAATGAAGAACACTTTACATAGAATTTAATGAGATTGTTTTTTCAGTCATCATTTTTCTGAAATAACTTTAAATCTGATTAATAAAATGATTTTTTTCTAATTCTAAATTTTTTTACATAGAATTAAGCTTCATGAAACCCCTAATCAATATTAGACTATGTGAATTTTCATTACTATTGAATTAGCTAAGTGATTTCTACAAACTTTATTATGTCTGATTTGACTCTTTGTCTATTTTTATCTGCTGGAAACTCTATCTAGTATCACAATTCAATAACCATAATTATATTACCCTAATTTGAACATCTTCGGTTGATCTTCTCATTCTATAAACATCCAACTACAAAATTATGACAAATTACCTTCACTATCTTTATCTGTTCGGATTAAAACATTTTAATGATAACACCTAAATGAAAATTTCCAAAGTATTTATAACAAATGTTCTTCTCCAAAAAATATAAAATATGTTATAGAAAGAAATAAAAACTCATTAATAATTATAATTACATATCAAATTTTTCAAAAGAACTTAAGAAAATATTACTTGAGTACATTATTTCTTCTTCATCCATTCATCAACGAAACATCCACATTGTCACTAATCATAGATTCTTAAAATTAACTTTCGCAGAGAAACCACATTATATCTTCTTGAACATATTTACATCCGTGAAATATTTCTATTTCATTGAAAAACATTGACAATAAATAACATTTATTAACAATAAATACAACTTATATACAAAGTTGACTCAACACTATCTCCAAAGAATACCTATTGAAAACCTCTGATTTCTCATATTCAGGTGTCTTATCCCATTTTTTGATTCTCTGTCACCAATAGTCAGATGAAGTCCAACATTATAAGTGAAATCATCATGAGAAGGGTAGATTTCTCCAAAGTAAGTAATTAGTTATTATTTTATCCACTTCATCTACATTCTCAGCTCCAATAGCCTAGACTACATTCAATAATCTAATGATATTCAAATATCATCATTTTACTAATTTTAAAATGATATTACCATAATATAACTCTTCTTTATTGATCATTAATTTTTTATTTCATGTTCTCATTTGAGTTTTTTCAACCACCTAAATGAATGATATTATATTTCTTATATCACGAATGATAAATAAAACATAAATACTTGTAATATAATGTAATAATGATAATTAAATATTTTATCATAATTCTGGAATGGTAACATATATGAATATATTAATTAATAAAAAATAAACTCTTTGAATTGAATTAAAATTCAAAATGTGATTTTTACCACTCTCAATGAACTGTCACTATACAATCCATAAAATCATAAATGTACTTCAGATCTATATGAAACACTTCTATGTGAATTTTTTTAAAATTATAAAGGTGTTGAAAATGTTAGGAAGGGTCAAGCAATGTAAATTTAATACCAAATATATAATAAAACAAATGATTCAATTAACACCTAAAAAATAATATAAAAAATTATTAATTTATTGGTAATAGAAAATTTTGAGTGAATGATATAAAGAAGAATAAATATAAATATGGTTATAATATAGATTTAAAATAAACCAAATATGATTACAAATGATTTTAGATTATATATAACAATGTAGTAATCTAAGGAATAATTTTTCATCTCAATTTCCATTTATTGGAGTACATTTGAATATTATACACATATTATTATTTGACATGGTGTATTTATATCCTCATTAATTTTTTTACCATAAATCCATTTTTAATATTTTTATTTACAAGTAAATTTTATAATATATTTTAAGGTTTCTTTATTCATATACAACCAATTTTTTAAGGGTACTTTCTATGAATTTACCATCTGTGAGACATGTTTCATGATATTCACCATTTTACCTTTATATAGAGTTTTTGTTACCCAGATGGCTTCCCATAATATTATTTATGTCTCGATAATGGGATTTTGGTGTTTATTAAATCACCCCACCAACATATTATTTTTATTCAATTACATCCAAAGTTGTAAGGTTTTTGTTGACTCGCCTTCCATTTAATTGGGACATAATCATTATTCATTGATTACATTTTTATATGATTTATATATATATATATATTTTATACTATTTTATTGGTAAATTTTTCTTTCTATATGGGGAAATAATATTTTTATGTAAAAATATGTTTCATTTATGGAATCCATTCTTCATTAAAATTATGTTGTTTATAAAAATATTTTGTATCATTTCTAATTGATATTTATACACTTTATTTTTATTTCTTATTTTTATAAATGGTTTCCTCATTTATTTTGATGGAGAAAGATGGATCACATTCTGTACTCTGTATTTATTTTTATCACTTTTAAATGTATTTTTAATGACTTTTTTATTAAAAAAAATTTTATGTAAAATATCATAGAGATATTAAAAGGAGAATTTCATTTCACATTCATCAATTTTGTGTCAACCTATCAAAACTCCCTAACATAAACTTTATTTCATTTTATATTTCAATTACTTGGGATTTTTATAAATAATGTATCAAAAATTATCTTTATCACTTTATTTAAAATTATTTTTAATGTTTACTCACAACATCATCTTATTAAAATTAAAGTTCCAAGGATCGAATAACAACTATGAAGGGGGGTTGAATTAGTTGTTCATTTTTCAGAAGTTTCAAAACATTATCCAACCTAACCCCTTCAACATGTTAAGATTTATTTACTTATCAACCTTTATAAAATATTTATGCATGCAAGAATGTTAAAGAAATTAAGGAACATGTGATTAATATGGTTCAACCACAATGTGAGAACCTACATCCTTAATATAGCCACTCCCATAGGTCTGGGTAAATCCTCTATAATAAAGAAGTGAATAAGACTTATGCCAACTCCCATTAGACGCCTTCTATCTCCCAATAAGAAATATTATACTGCATTTTTTCAGTATACAATTTTTATTACAGAAAAATTGGTCCAAACAAAAGAATAATAACATTACTAAATCTTCTCCATAAATGATTAGTCTGAATCCTCAGTCTGATTGGTCTAAGTCTAATCTTCCCAATACAGTAAATTTGATTCTGATTTTCCATTAATCATACTCTCAAAGAAACCATCTTCAATATTATGGGAACATTTCACATTGAATTCTCCAGAGCTCTACATTTTTCACGTGTGAAAAAGTTTCAAATAAACAAATGATCTGAGCAAGTATATATAAGAACCATGAAAAAAAAGGCAGGAAGCTTAAAAAATGTTTCGTCTTCCTCAATTCTCTAAAACCTTGAAAATATTTCACAAAAAATGTCAACTTTTACTTCATAAAACCTCATTAAACTTCACCTAGATTTACATAGAATAGAAATTTATGTTTGACTTCTTGAAATATTGATATCTTTCTTAGTATGATAATGTTGGATCTTAGTTTTGATTTTCTCAGAAACATGCTCAGAAAAGTGGTTCTGATTTTCTCAGATACATGCTTAGAAATTTGGTTCAGATTTTCTTATAAATATGCCTAGAAATGTGGTTTAGATTTTCTCGGAAACATGAGTAGAAATGTGCTTCATATTTTATTAGAAACATTCATAGAAATTTTTTTCATGTTTTCTCATAAACATGCATAGAAATGTTGTTTAGATTTTCTTAGAAACATGCTCAAAAATTTGATTTTTGATTTCTTCAGAAAATAGGTTCTAATTTTATCATAAATCAGTTTCTAAATTTATTAAAAAACAGGTTCTAAATTGGATAGAAATAAGGTTCCAAATTACTCAGAAACTAGGTTCCGAATATCTCAAAAATTTGCTTCTGAATTTCTTATGAATCAGGTTCCAAATTTCTCAGAAATCAGGTTCCAAATTGCTCAGAAATAAGGTTCTGAATTTCTCAAAAATCAGGTTCTGAATTTCTTATAAATCATGTTATGAATTTCTCAAAAATCAGGTTGTGAATTTCTCATAAATTAGCTTATGAATTTCTCAGAAATCAGGTTCTAAATTTCTCCAAAAGAAGGTTCTGAATTGCTAAAAAATCAAGTTCAAAATAGTTCAAAAATAAGGTTCCGGCATTCTCAAAAATGGGGTTCCAAAATTTTCTAAAAATTGGTTCTAATTTTTCTAGAAATGTGGTTCTATTTTTCAAAAAAATTCTGTTGGATCCTTTTTTGAGCATATATTAGGTGATTCTGATTCGTTCAAAATTTTCCTTAATTTCTTCAATATATTTTATCATGAAATTTTTCATGATTTTTGCGAATTTCATTATCATTAAATCATCATCTTATTTTTTTAGAAAGTTTGAGAAATTTTCTTACTTATAACTTTTCACTTTTCAACAACATCCCCTTTCAAAACTCTTCATCTAATAATGGACTTCTACATTCAGTGACTTATTCCAAACTCATAAACTTCTTTCAAACTCAACAACTTCTTTCTTTCTATAATTATGAAAAATACAATCTTCTAGAAACCAATAACTTTATATTCTTATATATCAATAACATTCTTCAACAAAAGGGTAATTGTTAACAAATTAAAAATTGTTTTCAAACAAAATACCATAAAGGTTCTTCAATAATAATGATAGGAATGATTTTTGAAAAACTATTTTTGTGATATATCATCCATTTTCCCATCTACCTCAAAATGATATATTGCTTATGGGAAATTTTAATGATACCTGGAAAAATAAATTATGATATACTTATATAGGGATAGATAATTTTTTTCCAACCACTCAAATTATAGATATCTTTGTGGATAATGTTTTATATTTCTTTTCATAATTACGGGAAATGTGATTTTTTTCTTGTCAACTATGAGAATTGAGTTATAATTCTTGATCCACTACAGTAAATGAGCTCTGATACTCAATCCACAATAGAAAATAGGTCAAGATTACTAATCCACTATGCTATGTGAAACATGTTGATATGCTTGATCCACTATGTTATGATGGTATTTTTAGTTAACCAAGTCATATAACCGGATTTCTTATTCTTGTACATGTGGTAAATTGAAATGATATATCTCTATGAAACATTTAGATGGTATGAAAAATTATCATATAATTCCACATTAATCACGATTATTATCTCATATTATTATAATATGGTATACTTATATCTTTATGAGGTTATATTCCCTTCAATCATTACTTCTGTGAAACTCATATTATTCAATGTTTTTTTTAATCACATATTTCTAAAGTTTTCAGTTTTTCTCTTATATTTATGATCTAACTGTTTTTTTACTTCTTGATAATTATTTCTGTTTCTGAGTATTTCATATCACCACTTATTATATAAATTTTTTCCAAAGGGAATTATACACAATATTATGTTTAGAGGTTAGTCTTCTACAGAGAATTATGTATGAGATTCTAAGGAAATAATATGAAATAAGACATATATGTAACAAATATCTGAAGTCACTAAACCTTTAGGTTCTTGGATTATGAATTTATTATTGAGATGTAATGTGTAAATTATTGCAAATGTGTAAATTTTATGTATTTTGTGCTCTGTTTATCCTAGTAGGTATCAATTCCAATGTGATATGTATATATTTTCATCAACAAATTTTCATGTTTGGTTTTTTGGAATATCATGTTGTATTGAATATTAAAATAACTATGTGTGGAAGAGAAATAATTTTGTGACTAAACCAAATGTAAAAGTAATTGTGAAGAATTTTAATTTAATTCATGGAGATGATGAAGAATGAAAATTGATTTTAAATATGTATAAAAATTAATAAAAATATTTTAAGAAATTAAATTTTGATCAAATAAGTTTATTTTAGTTCAAATAGAGATTTTATTGATGTAGAGTGTATATAAATAAGGAATTCAGATGTTTGTTTATGTTTTTTTAATAAAAAATATATCATGAATCCCCCTCCACTATTACACCACCTTGGTCAGAAGTGATGATAGGGACGAGATTTAAAGCCCAGTTCTAATAGGGACTTTTCTGGTGAATAGCACAAAGGGTATAAAATGAAATTGAAAGGGAGTCAATACCCTAGAAGTAAAATTTTATGGAAAATATATAAGATGATATCCACGAACTAGAACTATTTCATAGTAAAATTAACCATCTAAATAGCTGAATATAATATCATAAAAAATCATAAACAACAAAAATTACTAGAAAAAATCTATGTTGTGGCCAAAAAACTCAAATAGATTTTTAATAACTCAATGAGCTAGTAATGAACAACTCAGTCACCAACCTTCTCCTGTTGAAATAAAAAAATATTATGTAAATGGGGTGAACATACTTTTATTCTTAGTAGGATCCTCCCTAAATTCTCTTATTATAATAAAAATTAAGCATATGAAATCCCAATGAGTAAAAAAATTAACCAAATCAATAAATAAGTTGGTAAACCTATATCCTAAACTCACTAAGGATCTATTATCAAGTAACAAATAGGAGTAATCCATATTATACCAAAAACATATACATATATGTACATATATAAAAATATATCTATGTCTGTGTGTTATAAAGGGGTCCACATCCACTTCCCCCTTGATTCTCACTCCCATTCCCTAACACTAAATGTCTTATGGTAGAATCCCTTCCACAAGTCTTCATGTTTCTCATGAATTTATATCACCGTTATATCATGGTTCCATCTTTCACCCCATGAAACACAATACAAAATCATCATCATGACCATTTTTTCAGACTAATAGCCACTCAAGATCATGTGTCAATAATTATACCTTAATATATATAACACCCCATGTAAGTATATTTGTATGAAACCACAATCATTACAACAAAAATACATGTATATGTTATAACTGAAATCTTCTTTATCCCCCCCACACAAGAATAGTGAAATTGAGATCTATCACATCCCATGTAAACAAGTAACCTTTACATTAATCCATTATGTATAAGATATGTATGCACACCATACTAAATTGAATGGAGTGGAATGAAGAGGGATAAGTTAGCTATCTATTTCCCCACTAACCAAGATGTCCGGGAAAACACTCATGCATAAAACAATTGGTCATCATCTTCCCAACCAACTTAGCTAGTGGAGTGTATAAAATCATAAAACCCATTAAAAGAAAAAACATAGAAGAAAAATAATTTTAAACTTTTATCCATATAATCTACAAGGATATCATCCCTTATGAGACTCATCCAATTATAATATGGTATAGAAATCATGGTTTCATATAAGAATAAAAAAAATCAATATTAATCTAATTTACATATAAATTTATTAATTAATATTAATTCATTAGATTAACCTATTAAAAATTTTAGTTTAATAATTCCAATTCATTAAAACTCATCTCGATTTAATAACTATCATTATTATTTCATGATTTATGTCTCATGCTCCTCGGTCTATTCCTTTCAACCATCCTATGGTTTCCATTTTAAAATACTAGCATCAAAAACCAGACAATGAGTTAATTATTAATTCATTTATCATTACATAATTTAGGTATTATATGACTCAAATCAAAACATAGTAAGAAAGATTCAATCATAGTTCATAAGCCAAGTACATTATGTTGATGAAATTTAGGACAAACTACTATCTATAATGAAATTCTAAAAAGAAAACATCGAGATATGTGTGAATGACTAGATCCAAACTGTACTCATAAACCATTGTTGTGTCTAAATTTCATACATATTTTTATGGGTTTTTAGATGGTTTTATATTAGGTTTTAATTGATTTAATATTAGATTCTTGCTTATTTTTTGTTTTTATATCTTTATCGAAGGACCATCATTGTTGTGTAATTTGAAACAAATTTTTTTTGGATAAATTACAATTTAGGAAGACTCACACACGTCGTACCATTTCTAGAAGTAGCATGACATGACAACAAAAAATTGAACCAAAAAAATCAAATAGGTGTAAAATCTAGATGGAATTTGGATGATGCAGCAGATTCAGGGCATAGTATTTTTTATATTGTGAAAATCATATACATTATAAAAAAATGGGATGTAGAGATACACTAAGAAACGTTTCACCCCAACATGATATAAAATAATATATTACAATGAAAAATCCACATTTACGTATAAAAAATTCAAAGATAAAACTGAATTGTGTGTCAGAATTACTATGGGTGACAAATTGATGGTGTGTTTCCACGTTATGTCATATAATCAATGAGTTTGAACAAATGATGTTGTATGAAACACATTGAAAACAAAAGATCATAGAGAGGATAAGATTTTGGAAGTTGAAACCCATATCATTTATATAGTAAAAAATATTTATGATGTGAATCTATATTACAATATAAATTTTAATGAGTGGACATTATGTATTTTTAAGAAAACCCATATAAATTGAAGTTTTCTTGTTGCACTTAAGGAGGATAGTTGAGACAAAAAATTGTCCAGACACCGGTGGAGGCTCTCGCTAAGGTTCTGACCTAGAGACCATTATCTGAGATAATTTTTTCTTTCCAATTTTCTATTCTATATATTTTGGATTATTTTAGTTTAATTATTTTATTATTCATTCAATATTTCCCTTTTAACATACCCTATATGGGTTTTAGTCATATTATCATTGGTGTTCACATAAGGATTGCAGGATAAACCATGTATTAGAAAGAGAAATCTGTTAAAGGGGTTCCATACCAAAAAACTATGATTTTATTTTTCCCATGATATGATTTTTTTCAATAGTATTTTTTTCCCATATTGGTATTTTATTCATTATTGATTCATTGATCCAATGATTTCAATTTTGAATAAATACTAACATGATTGAGATAGATAATTCATGACCATTTAATTGGATTAATATGATACTATTGGACATTTGATTCTAATACACTTTAGTTATTTTAATTTTACATACCATGAGGAAATGAGATTCTAGGGAAAATTTATAGGTATTTAGAATTTATCTTATCACTAAAATTTAATGATTGTGTAGTTATTTAATATGATTATTTTCCAAGTGAATTAGAATTAAAATATTTAGTAAACCCCCCTATAAATGGGTTCCCATTTATTTAACATTTTATCCCTTCATTTTTATTCTTTTCAAATCTATAACTATTTTAATAAATTAATAAAATTTTGGAAACCCATACTTTGTTAAAAAGTAATATATGTGTTCCCTTATCCCGAACGTATTGATCATGTACTACTAGTATGTTATAATATTGTAGTTATTGTGGTTAGAGAAAAAAATAACATTTTAATTTGGGTTTTCTATGTGGAATTAATCACAACATGTGGGATACATAACCATCCAACAAGACATTCCAAAAAACTTGGGGAATTGGAAATCCCATATCTCAACTTATGAAATCTATTTCCATCAACCACATCTTAATGATTACGTAATAATAAATCCTTACTCCCATGTTGTTCCATCCACCCCTTATCAAACCAAACCCCACATATTAAATCATAGAAATTATCTACTATCCTAGAGTACTCATGCATGATAAAATGGTATTTTTAGTAGAAATATTCATGGGTAAGATGTTTCCATAACTCAAAGTAATACAATCAATTCAAAAAAATAATTGAATCTCACAACCAAAAACATATTTATCTAGTGAACACCGTTTTCATTACTTTCTTAAATTAACTAATAAATTATGAAAAAATTAAAATACAATAAAATATATTTAAAAAAAATAAAACATAAAAAATAATTCAATCATAATAATTCCTCGTGAATTACTTTCATATTCAACATTTTTAAAGGAACAATGATAATTCATTTCATGTGTCTCATTCCTATGAATAGCCTAGAGGCCTTATATTTTTATTCATTTTTGATAATCCACCTTTTAAGGGTTGAAGATGATCCCTTACATCGCTCATAGGTTTCGTGACATTATAGGACCTCAAAGGTTTTAGTGGAAATCTTCAAGACTATAAATACTTGCAACTGCTCCCCCTTAGCATCTAGATCATGATGTAAGATCTCCACCTTCACTTAGATGTTCAACTAGGCTTCCAATGCATTCACATTCTAGTCTGGATGGAAATTTTAATACACTCTTATTCTTCCAAATCCATTAGATTTTTTTGGTGAATGTACTTTTCTCTGAATCCTCCTCTAGAGCCTTCTCATTGTATAGTCTACCTTGTCCATTTAATAATGGTTTTATGTGGTCGGAAGGACATGAGGTGGCCTGAACTACATATGTTTGCTCAAATTCTATGAGGTGGACCGAAGGCCATGAGGTGGCACGAAGGACATGAGGTGTCCCTAAGGATTTAAGGTGGTCCAAAGGCCTTTAGGTGGCTTAAAAACCTTACTGGACCGAAGTCTTTGGGTGGGCCGGAGGCCTTAAAAGACTCGAGGACCAAACCAGTGGCCCGAAATCCCAAACAGATGTATAGCTCTGACTGATATAGTATGGAATAGTACCTACTACTATTCATACTATAGTACTTCTATAGTGAACCAAAAATATGTCTCCACATAGATTTTATCTCAAGTTTCCTGGATGCACTTGTTGAGTGCTCACCAATCAGGCTGATTCTCTTGTGATCATGTGCCTTATTCATTAATCACTTTATGATCACTAAATTTATATTTTTATCCAATTTCTAGAATATCAAACTTGCTATGAAAAAATATTAGTCACCATAAAATAGATATCGCGTTATCTAGAAAATATAAATAGGCAACCTAAAAATCATTAAAATATGTGATTAAAATAATCATTCCAATTCATGATTGATATTGATTATTGTCATTATTTTTATGATTCAAATATTTAACATAGTAATAAGAATAAGATTATATCATACTGACATATAACATAAGTAGATTTAATATATCCCCTATATCAAGATGAATCTATTATCATTCTCTTATTTATAATGAAAGAATATGAATCATTCATATCCAAACTCATAATAAATCATTGTAGAAACTAATAATAACAAATAACCCTCATATCAAGATCAAATATCTATCTAAAACTAGAAAAATCTCACTTCATGAACCTACAAAATGAAGGAACAACTAATAAGATAAGTGTAGAAGAAGCAAGTGTACCATTGTTCAATAGTGATTTATCCCAAAGTTCCAAGATGTTTATAACCTCAAGGTAATTTTCCATATATTAAGGAGAGTACTGGTAGTTGAAAAGTTTTCTAAAAGCGATATTAAATTGAAAATAAGGTTTAATAGATACTCTATTTATAAATAAGGCATTACTAGCCTATAGTGTGGTAAACTATACTATATTCGTTGTGATCACAAACCAAATGTGGCCTAGTTTCACTTCATTTGAAATGGATATTTTCCCAAAAAACACAAGCATTTGGACAACCTCTTTAAAAGACCTTGATCAGTTCCATGCCATACACCATGGTATGGAGGATTCTATTTAATCCACCCAAATATCCACCATGACCCTCACCATGGTTCAATGAAAAATAACTCACCATTTTAGTCCACTATGTCTAATAATTTAGTATTGTGTGACCCTAATCTCCTTTTTATTCCATTTTTTACAACTCAAGTGTTCCTTAATTAAGAACCACCACACCCACCAACAAGGCTTGTTGTTCTACCCATTTCCTATACTGAGACTCATTGAGAAACTTGTGAAACCCTATTCCCTACCACATCATGGATCTAATTACTATTTTTATAGGTAAAATTCTATGTAAACACATTACACAATTGGTGTTAAACTACATGTCGTGAAACAAGAATTAAACAACCAACATGAAATATCCTAGATGAAAACATCCAATACAAAATGGCTGACATCAAGAAAAAACTCCAAAACAAATCACCATGGAATACCGTAAATATTCCACCATAGTGTGGTGACCCTATAGATGTCCAAGCCTCCTATATATATTTTGAAACTCCCCCAAACATCCTTTTGACATGTCTAAGACCTAAGATAACAAATAGGGGAGATTAAAAAAAATAGGAAATATATGAAATACCACTCAGAAAATTCTCATCATCTATAATTTAAACTAATACCCGAGAAGGAATGAAATGGGAATAAAAAAAATTTCCCATGAAATATCTCTCAAAAATATTTATAGAATAGAACAAGACCATCACATTTTTAGGAAGTAGTGATCAAAAACATTACGTCATAAATTATATCCTATAACATTAAAACCTTATACATACTATCTCAAGAAAAATAAAACATAAAAAATGTTGAGATATTGAGTGTAAATTGGGACTCTAACTCCATCTTAAAAAGACACAAATCCATAATTATGTTATAGTCCATGAACCAATAGAATATAACGTTCATTCAATAACTTCTACATATATTCTTGAACATCAACAGGTTACTCTTTGATGTTCACATCATCTTATAGTTCCAGATCACCCTATCCATTTTCATGGTAATTAACATAAATATAACAGTGATTCTATGATAAGGAAAAGAGGTTATGAATCTAGATCTTCCATTATGGTAGTTCTAACCAATAAGAAACAACTCAACCATGTTCCAAAACTATAAAACGGCCAAGAGGATGGGTAGAAATCATACTTCTGTGATTGAACCCTGACTTCCCATGGTGATAAGGTATCTTTAAGAAAAATGACATATAACTCTACATTCCTACTCCTATGATCAACACAGGACTTATGGTTATCTTTCACAACCCTTATTTTTTTATGTATCATCTATATAGTCTCAATCACACATTATATTAGTTTTGGTCCAAGAACCTCTGATTATCCAATCTTTATCCAGTATAATAGAGAAAGGTGGGGTTATCCCTTTAGAATTTTGAGTAGATCTATACCAATAATTCAATGATAAATTTTACTATAAGAAAACTACCCTAAAGGGTAGGTTCCCAACCAATGAACCAAAAAAATTAGATTTGTTTTATGGAACAAGTCCACTAATTCTTGGATATCTTGATCTATCCCACCTTCAATCTGTGAATGAAAATATTTTAAAAGGCATAACAGATAGCCAAAATATTGATGGAGACCTCTACAAACTCTAGAGGTAAAACATGGATCATAATCATAGAACGTCGTATTCATAACTTGATTAATTATCACCACAATCTCTAGATACTCCCTCAATAAAACGTCCATTGATCTTGACTTATTAATAACTTATAAGTGAGATTCCTTTATCATGTGGTCCACAATCACCAATACCGATCATAGTTTTCATAAACTCAATGAAATTTTATAACAAATACCATTGATATTTCCAAACACTAATAAAATGAAAAAAAATAAGAAAATGAATCTTCCCACTAGTAACATGGTGTCAGCCTTCAACCTAAGTAAAACTAGACATCAAGATATTGAAACTATAACCAATCTCTTCACTCCATACAAAAAAATGAACATGCTTTTCATGATACATATTTATCACACTAGGATAAACTATAAAAGAAAAATGGTGTAATCTATAAAGAACTGTATAATGAATCACTAAATGGAAAATGAGACTCCATTAAAAAATACATGATTTTGATCATCCTTAGACAATCCATTTGGGGGTTACAAAAAACAACATGATCTCACTAGACCTTCACTATAGAATCCTCTAATTAGGACTCATATACCTCTAACACCAAGAATGAATACACCACTATCTATTAAAAAACCATGTTTTTTTACTTCCCCCACATCTTGGGGCCTCATGGAGTGCTCCACCATCACCCTGAAATCATCACCAAGAAAACAAAAATACCCCAATACAACTTACTATTCATGATATTATCCACAAGAATCCCTTTCCCTAATGTTTTTGAAATTTTAAATTCATATTCCTATAATAATTTAACCCACTTCTGATATTCAAAATTATAATCATTCTAATAGAAGATATACATCATGAACTTTTTATTTGTGAAGACAAAAAATCACTCATCAACTAGAAATTGTTTCCATAACATTGTATAAAATAGAACCAAATAAATATCAATATAAATTGTGTCGTAATTACATTCAAGTGTTCATAACTTCAATGACCCATAATAGATAAAAATTATATAAAATATTATAGTCAAACCCAATTTAACACATAAATCATCATAATAAGCCAAAAATATAATTCCATCCTCTAGAAAAATAAGAACTGGTACACTGAATATCTTCTCTTTCAAATGCTGAAAGGAATCATGTACTTAGACCATCTATATAAATAATGACTTATATTCATTGATGCATCAGTAAAATTTTAATTTATATACTCATACTCAAAACTAAATTGCTTCAAGTAGGTTTTACCCTAAGGGAGGGTTGGTGAGTGATTAAAATGGTTTATTCTCTCATGAAACAACTCAAAAATAAAAGAAAAAAAATCTTGATCATCTGTAAGTGTAATGACTGAAGAAGAAAAAAATGAAAATAGCATTCAATTTTGTGATAAATAACTATGTTAATGGGAAGTGGAAATCATGATAAAGTTAAAGAGATCAAATTGTTCATCTAAAATATATGTTCTATTCATGAAAATAACTTTTACCAAACATGTAACACATATTATTATTTACAGGTATTCCTCTGTATATGTTTTTTTATACCTTGTATGGGTGAATTCATGGTATAAGATGGTATAGAGAGATTTTTCTGGGGATAGTGAACTAAATATCAGGGATGTATGTTTGGTTTAATTATTATATTATGTGTATAATTGTGAGAATCATTTTATTGGGGTTCTCCCTAAGTTTTGAAAATTTCTAGGGTGCTTTGTTGTATTTATGTTAAAACATAGTTTTCCGTTGTCATATGGGCGATTAAAAACTATGTATATGGTTTAAATGAAATGTAGTTATCTCTATGCAGATTACATGAATATTTATAAGTCATAAATTAATATAAATCTATTATTGGATTACAAGATGTGTGTGGGAAAAAATTAGTTTTCAATAAAAAGGTAATTTTTTCTCTACATTTCTACCATCATGGATTAAGTGAAATTTAATGGAATTATAGGCCATGTAATTCTAATGATTTATGGGTTTTAGGGTTTTATACGAGTGGTTTTCATTACATTACACCATAAAACCTTCATATCTCAACCTAGATCTCTTCCTCAATGATTTTGGAGATCTCCAATCCTTATGAATCATGTTTTCAACGATTGATCATTGTTGCGTTATGGTTCATCTTTTTGGGTAAGTGGATCCTATCTCTCTTGTTATTTATACTAATTTATCTTTTTCATCTCCTTATAGTATGATAGATTGTCATGTATTTGATGGATTTAATTTTTTTATTAGATCTTGATTCTAGGTTTTGTTAATAAATATTTTATACCTCCATTCTTCATTGGAATGTCCCGTTGAGGGTTTTGTTACAGAGATATTTGATTTAATGGTATGTGTTTCTCTAATTATTTTCCCTAAAAATTAATCCTTGTATATATTTAATTAATTTAAATGAGTTTTTAATTATTTTAAAAACATTTGAATTTAGTGATATGATCTTTTATTTTAAGTGGGTATGGATGTTTAGGAAAAATCCAATTTCAATGTAATAGAAATGGTATGGTGGATTTATGAAAAATGATGTGTTGGTTCAAAAATCATTTTGATAAATTGATTTCATGTTCATCATGAGAAAATTGGATGAATTGAAAAGTTATTTTAAATTCCCGGAAATGATGAAAACCTATTATTTCGTTTGGAAATGGAAATGGCATGTTAAAAATTGAAATTGGAAAATTGTATTTTAAAATGTTGTAAAATGAATGAATCCCAATTATATTGATTGGTTGTTTAAAGGGAATGTGATTCTAGGTATTTAGTTGTAACTTGGACAAGAATGATTGGACCTTGACTCCCTAATAATGGATTGACGATGGAAACTGTTAATAAAAAATTTTCAGCCTAACTGCCTGAGATGGGTTCCTATATTGGGGTGTAGACTTCCCATGATGGGTTCTACTATTAGGGTGTGTTTTCATATTTACACCTAAATAAATTTGAGATCATTTATGTGACGTGTGAGGGTCCTATTACCAACAAAACTGACTTACCGGGGGATTTCATACTTGGTGTTTTTCTATGATTTGTGACTTGATTATGCATTCTATTAATTATCAAACTGTTTTATGCATGCCAACTATCTTATATAAACTATTTTATATAAAATGTTCATATAGAACTGTTTGAATTTTGTCTTGACGTCTCTTTTATCCATTTGAATGAAAGAAAATTTTGGTTTAAAATATGAAAATTGTAATTCCATTCACAACTTTATTTGAATTGAAAATATATTTGGGTTATTATTAATTTATTGATTATAAAACACTTAGTGATGCCTTATTGTATTTATAGCTCACACACTACCTTTTTCTTTTGGTGTTTATATATTTTCTTAATCTATGTCTAAGAAAAGTGAAAGCACCTCCTGGAGGTGGGGGATGTTATTTATCCTTTGGCCAATATATTTTTAATAGAGGTGAAAAGTGGATATTTTATCTACTTTCCACATGGGATTATTGGGTTTTTATCTTATTATATTATATGTACTTTGATGATGTAATGATTTTGGTATTTTTATCCCTGTTTTTATGGTAGTTTCTTTATCACTGGAGTGTTTATCATAATGACTTTTAGTATTTTATCTTCTACATTGTTTTGAAAAATTTATTACTTCTTCGATTGTAAACAATTATTGGTTCGATTTTCCAATCTATGGGTATCAGTAATTCCCTTTTGGCTATGTTAGTTTAGGACTGAGTATCAAGGTACCAATGTCTCTAGGTTGGTTCATGAAAAAGTAGTATTAAATAATGTTAATCATCACTCATTGATGTTAGTATGCATTTTTGTTTTTCATGGTATATAGGATGTATGATATTCGGTACATAGGAGGTATTTACGTGCGAGTGCCTAGCTGTCTCTCATCATAATGGGCCTTAGGTCACTATAGGTGTTTTTATAAAGAATTCATGAGGAACCATTTTATTGGATTCTTGTATTTTACCTAGATTTTATTTGGGTATGTAAAAATCCGAATAATGATATATTATCTAATGGGATTGAAAAGTTTCTTTCTCTAATTCGAGTTTTTAATAAGAATAATATTTTCATGCCTTTAGTGCTTTTTCTTGATTTTTTGTTGAAACATGCATTTGATAAGATGTTTTAATTATCCCTAAGAGAAGGATACTTATGATAAAAAACAATAAAATCCACCCATGGACTAGAATCTTGTTGAGATCATTGTGTGTGTTGTTTAATCTCTAGTAAATGAACCTAAAACCATTCTCATTAAGGCTCCAGTTATAGAACCATAGAGGGATGAATATCATAACTGTACCCTAGAATTTCTTTTCTAGAAACCACCAGTTTTGCTAGGCTACAATGATCCTCAAGAGGCTAAGGACTATTTGAGAAATATATCACTCCTTTTTTATTTTGTATTAATTCCAAACTCGATTATGGTTTTATGTGCTACCTTTAAGATGGAAGGACCTAGAAGGAGACGGTGGGATTTGATGGTGATGGAAAAGAAGAATGTGGTTTTGGATTAGAAGGAAATTAGAGTTCAACTAACTTATCAGTTATATCTAGAATCTTTTTTAATGGACAAGGATAAAAATATTTTCAACCTCCATTATGAGGATATGACCATGATGTGGTATGAAAACTATTTTTCTAATCTTATGAAGTTTTGACCTGAGAATGTATCAAATGAGAATTTGAATACTCCAAGGTTAAATATGGGTCTTTGAACTTATTTTTTTTATATGTTTTCTCAATAAATATCACTTTAGGTACTAACATACTAGATATGGTGTTCATTGTTGATAATGACATAGCTAGTAAGTCAGGGTTGATATGAGTTCCTTTTTCTCCAAGTGGAAGTTCTATGATTCCCTTAAATGTAAAGAAGAAGTGTGATGAGTCTTATGGTGGTTCTTGATATAAGGAATATATGAAACTATCATAGTTCCTAGAAGAACCCCTTTAACTTGATTGCAATGTGGAATGTTTTTTCATCTGAGATGTGTTTGTACTAAGGTTCCAAATATCAGATGTTATTGTGGTCTCTAATGACACCTAGAAAATTATAAGATTTATTTCTTACACTTCATAGTACCATAAGATCATCATCATCTGAGAGTAATACATTGAAATAATATGCTTCAAGATATAAGAGATTTCAACTAAATGAATATGGAATAATGCTTCTTAAATAGTGAAAGAGTCTCTAGAGGAAGTAGATTAAGGTCCATTAATTGTGAGAGGTACCATCACTATTGATTCATCTTCAATGAATACTTTATTTTATACTTGTTCATTTCACAAATCTATTACAAATCAAAAAATTTAATTTCTAAATATTCCTATGAATATTTTTTCTTATGGGATTGATATTGTTACACCCTTCAAAATGAAGAGCCTATGGGGTCTCCAATGTCCTTCTTGTGTTCTCTCTATATCAAATATTGAGATTTCTTCAAATGTTTTGGTCCTTAACATGAAACCTCTTAACATAAATCTTAGGTTGGATTGGATGATTTAAAATAAGTCTCGAATTTACTATTATATTTAGCCATTCTTCGTTACTACACCCAATGGGGAGTGCTATGTATTTTACATAGAATGGGATACAAGGTTGAGTAGACCTGAACTGCCTTTTACCAAGTTGGGTAAGGTAATATTGGTGTTTTATTTTGACTTACAATAAGAATATTTGAGTGATGATATCCCTCCATTCTTCATCAAGTTTCTTAATGTGTTTCCTTGTTATTTATTTGGTCTTCCACCAAAAACAGAGGTGGAGTTATTTATGTATTTTATGCCTGGTACTCAGCTGGTATATATTCCATCCTTCTCTATGTCACCAGATGAATTGAAAGAGTTGAAGAATTAGTTGGATGCTCTATTATATAAAGGACTTATTCACCTATATGTTTCACCTTGGAAAGTGCTTATTTTTTTACAAATGAATCTGATGGAACACTTCCCAATTTTTTTGATTTTTGGAAACTCAACCGAGTTATGGTGAAGAAAAATTATATGTTACCTTGGATTTCTAAAATATTTGAACAATTAAAAGGGGTTAAGTGGATCTCTAAGATTGATATTTGATCTAGTTTTCACTGGTTGAGAATAAAATAATATAAGGTTATGAGTAATTCCTTCACAAGTAGGAATTGTCACTTCTAGTATCTAGTTATTCTTTTTGGCCTAACCAATGCTCCTACAATATTTATGTCTTTGATGAATTCAATTTTTCATGAATACATTGACATGTTCATGGTGGTTTTCATGGATGATATACTAGTTCAGTATCATTCTAATGTCGATATTGTGTATCATCTTATATCAATTTTGGAAATGTTGAGAAATAATCAACTTATTACTAAGATTTCAAAATGTGATCTCTTGATTCAGAAAGTAATGTTCCTGGGACTTGTGGTCTTGAAACATGGTATTTTAGATGAACCTAATAAGTTCAAGGTGTTTATGAAATTGTAGAAACAACATAATGATTTTAAGATTAAGAGCCTTTTGGTTCTGGTAGGATATTATCATCGGTTCATTAGGGATTTCTCATAGTTGGTTTCTCTGATGACTTATCTCACTCGGAAGCGATTAACATTTTTTTATCAAAATTTTTAGAGTTATTTTTATGAGAAGTAACTTATTTTGACTTATATGCTAGTTTTGACTATTCCATATACTTAAAAGGGAAATGTGGTCTTTCGATATGCATTAGGTTTCAGTTTGGGATGTTATCTTTTAAATGTGGTTACATAATTTACTATGGATAAAGAGAGATTATTCCACATGAGAATAATTATCTATCCCATAAAATCTATCTTTCTGTTATGATTCATGTACTTAATGGCTGGTGTAATTACAATTTTAGAGAAATTGTTTCCATTTTTTATCATGAAATCCTATGTTATATCTTCTCTCAAAAATATCTAAATCTCCTCCTAAGGTGTTGGGTGGTGTACCTAGAGTCTTTTTATTTTGAAAATAAATATACACTAGTGAATGTAAATATTGTTGTTGATGCATTGAGTATGAAAATTCTAACCCAAGACTTAAATGAATCATCTGAAGAGTGGATCTTGATGGCTCCTTCTGCATAGTAAAATTTAGGAATCTGGAAATAAAAGGTCGAGTTTCTCTTGGATTGTGTTTAGTTTAACTCTTCTCTTCTTGAGATGATTCGTAAGGAACATCAGCTTAATTATGAATTCCATGTCATTAAGGAATCTCATTATGGTGGGTATATGAATGGGTAATGATATTTCTCTTTTGTGGGTGTCCTATGTTTCTAAAACTGGTATGTTTTTCCTTTTCCAGTGAGAAAATATGGGATGGGGGATTTCTATAAATCCAAATGGGTAGTGAAACTTGGTACCGTAAAGATATTTTATGATATGGGATGATGATTCACATGATTACCTATAAGAAATGGGACCATTGAATTTTTTTCACATAGTTATACTCGCCAACAGGTCAAGGATAAGCACCAAACACCTTCAAATTTTATCCAGACCCTTCCATTGATTACATGGTTGTGGGGGGATGTTTTATGGACTTTTTTTTTGGATTGATGCATACCCGTAGAAAAACATTTGATATGGGTTGTGAATGATTATCTGACCAAATCCACTCACTTTATACCCATTTTGGAAACAAAAAAATATGATGAGTTGGGTAATATCTGTGTGAAAGAGATTGATTGGATTTATGGAGTTTCATCTGCTATAGTCTCTAATAGAGATCCACATATTACTAGTTTTTTTCTATAAATACCTTCATGATGTTATGGGATCTTAGGTTCATTTGAGCATGATATACCATCTGTAGACTAATGTCAAGATACATATAGCTATATTGATTCTATCAGATATGCTACGTGCTTGGTTTTTGACTTTGGTGGAACTTAAGATGACCTCTTAGGATGGGTTGATTTGTCATAAAAAAATAGTTACCAATATGAAATTAGAATTGTTCTTTTTGAGGTCTTGTATGGAAATATATTAAAATATCTATGTGTTGGTCAAATATAGTTTGGAATTCCTTGTTTGGAAGGATTTTAGTCCAAGAGATGATAGGAAATATTCAACTGATTCATCAAAGAATTTTGAAAACATAAATACAATACAATTATGATATTTGTCTTTGTAGGATACAATTAGGGTTTTCAATTGGTTTCTAGGTTTTCTTTAACTATTAACCTTGGTTGGGTCACCAATTAATTAGGAGGAAAGTTAAAATTTCCCCTCATTTTGTGGTATCTTTTTTGGTTATTGAGTACGTGGGAAAAGTGTCTTACTATTTAGAACATCCATCAGAGTTAATATTGAAACCTAATATATTCCATGTATCACATATTCAGAAGTATAATTCTAACCCATTTCATGTATTAATCTTATAGGATCTTGATATTGATCTTTATTTATCCATTACTAATCATATGACATGGATTGTTTATTCTGTGACAAATGTACTTCCTAAGAGGATGATATCTTTCGTCTGTTTTCTAGGGAACTATAGTTATGATTCTCTTGAGATGTGGGAGTTAAGGAACCGATGAGATTATATTGGCTCATCTATTTGGTATGTATACTTTTTGATATTATTTATGGGTATATATGTTTTTTTGGTGAGGAGGTTGTAACATCTCATTAGTCCTTTTAAGGTATTCATTTGTTTATGTTTTTTTTGACATTGTTTGGGTGTATTTGCGGGATTCTTAAATATGGAGAAACATTGTGATAGAAAATGACCAAAATTTTGGGGAAGTATATTTTATTAAATTAATGGAGACTATTTATAAATTTGATAATGGTTTGGAAGATTCTCCCCATTTTTTGAGAATGTATGGGCTGATTTGTTGTTTTTCTATTAAAAATTGGGTTTTCTTCTATTTTCATTATGATTACACCCCATGTATATAGATCACATGATGTGAAGTTATATCTAAGAATATGTCATGAATATTTCTAGGGAGTGGAAGGTTATATTCCATGTACTTAGATTAAAAAATGTTTAAGGGTAGAATTAGTTTTAAATTAAATAATGATGTGATTCTCAATGTTTTCAGACATCATCGATTACAAGATGTGTAATGGGGTTACATGAATGTAATTATCAAGATTTTATAGTTTTAGGGTCATTTATGAGTGATTTTAATTTCATTTTACCATGAATCCTTTCTCTCTTAACCCATAACCATCCCTCTATGATTTTGGAGATCTTCAATCCATCCAGATCATTTTTTTAGAGATTGATCATCATTATGTTGTGGTTCTTCTTTCTTAGTAAGTGTATCATATCTATCATGTGGTTTCTTGCAGTTTAACTTTATCTACTACTCAGAGCTTCATATATCATCATGTAATTGAAAAATCGAAATTCAATTTTATTGGTTCTTGATTGTTGAATGTGTTCCTAGATCTCTTGTTCTTTATCTCTTCATTGGTGATACCTTTTGGGGGTTTGTTTTATGGATATTTGATTTAAATGGCGGGGGTTACGTAATTCTTTACCCTACAAGTGATACCTTGAATTTCTTGATTAAATTTAAATGATTTTTAATTATCTTAAAATAAGGGAAATGTACTAATTTGATATCTAATTTGAAATGGGTATAAAAATTGAGAAAACCCATAACTTCAATGGAATATAAGTTGTATAGTTGATTTATGAAAAATGATGGCTTGGTTTGGAAATTGGTCTGAAAAAATGATTTGATGTTGACCATTATAAAATTTATAAAATTGGATTGTTATTTTAAATTGGATCAAAATTATTAAATCCGTTGATTTGAATTCAAAATGGAAAAGGAATGTTAAAAACTTAAATTGAGAAAATGTACATCAAAATGTTTTGAAATGATTGATTTCCAATTTGATTGATTATTTCTTTGACTAAACGTTTAGTCTTTGTAGTTAGTGGTAACTGGTAAAAACATTCTTGGACATTGACTCACTAGTAATGGATAGAAAAATGAAAAATGTTACTAAAATATTACAGTCTAACTACCTAATATGTGTTCCCTTATTGGGGTGTGGACTTCCTATGATGGGTTCCTCTATTGATGTGTATTTGTGTGTCTCTACCTAACTAGAGCCAAGATCATTACTGAGACGTGTGAGGATCCTATTACCTGCTAAACTAACTTACCATGGGGATTTAATACATGTAGATTTTCTATGACTTGTGCCTTTATTATGAATGTCATTTATTATTGAGCTATTCTACTCATTCCAATT
Organism: Viscum album; assembly: GCA_963277665.1. Classification (NCBI taxonomy): domain Eukaryota; kingdom Viridiplantae; phylum Streptophyta; class Magnoliopsida; order Santalales; family Viscaceae; genus Viscum; species Viscum album. The sequence goes on from OY728123.1 coordinate 476,540,531, forward strand.
TATTAATATAAATGTTTTTATATAAAATATTCATTTAATACTATTTGAAAGTTGTTTTAAAATGTCTACTGTCTATTTGAATGAATTCATGTTTTTGTTTAAAATTTAAAAATTTTAATGCCATACTTTGTTTTATTTGATTTGATAACATATATAATTTAATATAATGGTATTCATAGTGGATCAATTGGTGAGACCCTATTGGGGTTTATATCTCACACCCTACATTTTTCTTCAGGTGTTTATAGCTTTTCTTATGTCAGGACAGAGTAAAGGGTAACCGCCACTTGGAGGTGGTGGATGTACTTCGTCCCTTGTACCATGTAGTTTTGATGGTGGTTACTATTTGAGATATTATCCACTTGTTTCATGGGTATATTGAATTTTCATATTATTAGATAATGAGTACATTGATGATGTACTGCTTTGGATATTGTTATACGTGTTTTTATGTTACTTTTTTCTCTTAAGAGTGTTTATCATATTGACTTGTATTATTTTTTCTTCCACTGTTTTGTAGAAAATTCATTCCCCCTTTGATTATGTATGATTTCAGGTGCTCGTAGGAATCCTGTGGGGATTGAGAATGATCTTCGATCCACATCAATGACTATTTGAGTATTAGGGAACTAGAGGCTTTAGGATTGTTAGTAAAAAAACATAAAAATGAAGGATTTGTAATGAATTGATCCCTCTCAATGATAATGATCAAATCTAAGAGAAATCACAATGTATCTCATGAATTATGAAACAACATATTCATTTTCTAGAGATGTGACAGAAAAGTATAATTTATAGAATGTAAATAATTTTAAAAAACATTTATATAATATAAGAAGTATCATTAATAGATTCTTTCCAACCATTATAGGTCATAATTTATGAAATGGAAACAATATATATACAAGTAAATTTTTGAAAAAAAGACATAAAATTAAGGGACAAGTAGAGTATCTTATCTCTTAAATTAGATTCTTATCATTCCCTATTTCTTCCTCATAACCAACCCTTGATGGATATTATGCCTGTCTTCACCTAAATGCTTCCAATACCTCCCACCCCCCATCTATAGAGTCATATTTTGTCTGAGTGGTGTATTTCATATTTTTTTAAATAATTCCCCTTCCATACTAACCAATCATTCCCCATTTATTTTTCTTGCATCTCACTGATAGAAATCCCCGCATCATTCTTATGAAAACCAAGTTAGTGAACTTATTACTTATCATTCAGTCAAAACCACTGTTATTATATAATTTCGATTCAAAAATTCTATTACCTGTATATGTGCATAAATAGATAATGATTCCCAAATTTAATCCATGATTTTAAAGATTCCACATGTCAACTAGTTATTCGATAGTTCATCTATCTCTGCTCGAGTTGTGCCCATCAACTTATCTTCTAAAATAAATGCATCTCAACTTCATTCTTTTTTTGATCTATAATCAAATATGGTTTTCCTCATCGATCGACCTCCCCGATCTGTATCAATAGGTACTCTTTCTTCATATTCTCACAAAATTATTGTTGAAGCATCATTAATAAGAATCAGGTTTGTTCCTCTCCTTCAACAGACTCAACACCCAACCTTGGATATCAATCAATATATCTCATCCTTGGGTTCTTCTTCTCACATGTCGAATGTTATTATACTCAAAATAGTGGTATATCATCTTCAAATGGATTAGAAATATATTTGTTCTTATTCAAATTTGATCAAATCCCATTTTCATATTCGAGTCCCCTATAATCACTTAAAAGTATTTCTGTCTCATTTTCTGTTAAGATTGGTTGGGATATCTGTAGTAGATTCAATCAGTCATCAACATGGTTTTACCTACAACAAAGATGGAGGCTCATGTCTCAATTTCTTCAGTAGACTTGAATCTCAATAAATGATACTCTTCAATCATTGAATCCATTTTTAACTTTTATTTGCACATAAGTCCAATCAGTTCCCATTATCATTCTCGAATAAAAAATCTAATAAAATCCAACCCTTAAACTCAAATTCATTGAGGGATTAATTCATTGAGGGATAATTGGTTATAAACTAAATTGAATCCTCATAGTAATGTTCATCAATCGTCAGAAAGCTCAACTTGGTTCCAAGAAAACTCATGTCACTTTTCATGTTATCCAGCTTCATAAAGCATGATAGTTCTCTTAGAATATTTGCTGATATTTGCTTCTATTAGGGTTTCTATGTAAACTAGGCATGTAAGATTATGATTAAAAACCCATATGTGAATTCTTTCCTAATTTGGCTACAAGAACCTATAATAAAAATTAGCTATGTGAATATATTCTCATATTTTGATATGTAGTAGCTTCATATCTAAATTCTGTTATATGAATTCTAATATCAATTGGGAGAGTGTGTATAAATTATAAAATCAACTATCTCACTTGAGTTGAAATTTTCTTATGTGGTTTAGTCCGACATAGACAATAGGCAACATAAGAAATTTATCACACATAATTTGACTTGATGTCAAATAATCTCTTAACAGTGAAAGAAAATTTAGCACCAAGTTAAAAAAACATTTCCAAATAAAATTTATATAATTAGTATTTCAATTAAAACACAAAAAAATATTCCAAAAAATAAACACCAATTCTAAATTTCAAAAAATCAAATCATGGGACAATAAAAATTAATCTTTTTGAATCCACCAAATATCTTAAATTTTTGGACTGAAATGAATATTCATCTAATAACAGGAAATATTTTTCTCAAAAATATGAAATAAATCACTATAAATAAGAATTATTCTTTATACTGGAAAATTTATGTCTTTCATCAAAAATTTCATTGAAATACAATTTCAAATTCACAATATTAAAAACATTAAATTTGATCATAGAATTAATAATATTACATTAAAACAGAATATTTTCATTAAAATATTGTGTAAATCATGTAAATGTTTAAAGGCACAACATGTTCCCCCACACATAAGGCATTTCTTTTCTAGAAGAACTTAATTAGTAAATTTTATTGGAAGAAATAAATTCTAAAAAGTGAAAAATGATGATCCACAAAAAAATATTTTTACTAAAAATTATTCCCCCTTGAATATCATAACTAGGAAATGTAATTACTCTCTAGATACAATTTTATTGGAAAAAATTTGGTTTTGGATTTATGAAAAATTATTGAAATTACAAAATTTTAAAATGATTAATCAATTTTCACTTTGCATTTAACTAATATTTCTGAATATCACATTACCTCTGGAACAGTAGACACACATAATTTGAAAGAATAATAAATAGAAACTATATTTAGATGAACAAATTTAATATTTAAAAACAACATAAGTAACTCATCCAACGACTTAGTTATAAAATAAATAAATAATAGAGGCAGAACATTTATTATGATTTTTATTTCACAACTAATTTAAATGAACACATTAAAAGTTTAAAAGTCAATCAAAATGTTCAAAACCAACAATTTTTCTAGATACTACTCACAAATATTGATCTAAAATAGAAAAATATTTCAAGTTTCCAAGGAATTAATGAATATAATTAAATCTATGTTAAAGAAGAAGAAATTAAGCACCACCTAGTTTCAATTCAAATCTCAATTTTTAAAATATATATTTCACTGAATAAGAATGTTTAATCTTGAAAATTAAAAAATTTGTAAAACATTTATAGGTGGTTCTGATCTATAATACACTAAAAAAATTCTACCATAAATAATATCCATCTCCCATAAATAAATCCCAAACATTTTATAATTGTTGAATATTAAAGTGAGAGAAAAAAATCAGACACTTTGGTACAAAATAGAGTTTTAATTATATATTTTCAATGGCATGTTCATGGGTCACACTAAAATTCAAAATAATTTTCCACTAGTACCAACACTCTTCCTAAAAATTATAAAATGTATATTCTTTTTCAGAATTACACATCACATAGATATTCAACTTAACTCTAACAAGAAACATGTTTACTAATTACTCCAATATGTACTTATATATTTTTTACTAGGTGTTATTAAGTATGTAATTGAATAGTAAATATTTTAAAAAAGCATAGTAAATCCTGAAAAACACCAAAAATTATTAGTTGGTGAAAAATAGTTCTAAAAAATGAAGGAAATTTCCCCCACACATACACTCCTCAATTAGATGGTTATAATGAAAATAAACTAACATGTTAGTATTCGTCAACTTAAACAATTATAAAAAGAACCATTATAATTTTTCTTCCATAATAATTAAACTTAATCTACTCGATTCTCATATTAATGATCACCCTCTTAATTTCTTATGCTCAATTTGGTCGCTGTAAAAAATTAACTAAGTCCAATTTCAAGAGATAAACAATCTGGGATTCATTTGATGATGAAAAAAATATATGATGATTTTTTAGTGGAATTAATTAAAAAAACAAAAGAATATTTAAAACATGGGTTTCCTTCTAAGAAGTGATATTTTTATAGTCTTCCTCTAGAATTTCGTAGAAACTCATCATAGTCACTAGGTGGATTTAGTGTCTCATCTATGAATCACCACATGTGTTTTACCCATTTATTTTTTTAAACAATCAGAGTCATATGGCTACCGAGTTGTCTGAATATTCTCTCTGTATTCTTAAGAGTATAATGATTGCCTATAAAACAGTTGTCTTTATTAAGGTACTCCTCAAAGGAGTCTTCGTGTATAGAAAAAAGTTTATCACACAAAGGAAATTTCATATAAATTTAAAGGAAATAAAACTCAATGGAAAATGATGGAAATCCCTCCAACTCCATCAATAGACTCTTAAGACCATTAATAGAAAATTTCCCATCAAGATAACTCTTTGAGGTAATGTTTTATACTTCTGAAATTAACCTATATTGGAAAATATTTGGATTTTCATGAATAGACTACAATGTAATGGGTGATAATAGTGGCTATACATTATTTTAATACCAATATAACTCACTTAAAAATGTCAAACTCATATAAATAAAGGATAAATGGGATGAGTTTTTTATAACATGTTCAAAAAGAGAGTTTTAAATAGTTTCACGTGTAGTTTTGGAATTAATAATCATAAAAGATTAATATTCTAAAGAATTCACATATTTAAAATGAAATTTAGAACCCATATTAGTTGGGGAAATAATTGATAAATGGTGAAGAATTAATTTTTGTTCATTCAAAAATCTATGTGTCATAAAATTATGATTTGATCCCAAAATATCCTTATATGAAAATAGAAAATAGTCAATAATTTCATTCAAAATATTATTTATTCTTAGAAAATATGGTTTATTATTTGACTTTTAAAAAATATCAATTTATATAAGCTTAACCTCCATTGAAAAACCAGTATTTAGTTTTAATTTAGATTAATAAAAAAAATAACCAATTTAGCTCTTGAAAAATAAAATTCATGTAATTTCATATTAAATAAATTTTCCCAAGATTGTTCAAAATCTTCTTCTATTACATAAATTTTCTTTAGAACACTATTTATTGAAAAGATAAGAAGATGAAAAATCCTCAATAAAACATTATTCAAAACACACTCACTCATAATTTTCTCCCAACACCATTTTAAATATTATTAGGTTCCCACTTTCAAAATTGGGAAGATCACATTGTCCAAAAAATTTAAATTTATCTAAATTAGTGATTTTTATTTTATCATTATCTTATAAAATATTCCAAATTTCTATTCCAAGTTAATTATTTAATATTTGTAGAATATAGGTTAAAGTGTTTTTAAAATTTATGATCTTATTTTCTAAATTCTTTTCAACCCTGGAAACAATTGGTTCAAAGTTCATAAATTCAAAAGGTTCATATGATATAATCATAATGGTATGACCCTATTATATATAAAACTCAAGGAAATGGTGCTAAATTTCATTGAATGTTTTTATAAGGCTTCCAAAATAGTTTTCCTCAAATCATTATATTCTTAATTCAATTGAAGATACTCTTCATCACTCAAAATAAAAAACTATTCATTAATTTATATGAAATAAAGCATACATTGTATTCTAGTTTTTAGGGAGGTTTCATCCTCATTTTATATATATTATTAATTATTTATTTTTATATTATAACATTTTTGGTTTTTTATTAGAAAAAATTTAATGAACTAATACACTCCCTCCCTGGAAATACTGGTGAAATTCGATGTACTGTAGTCACTATTACATAGATCGATTTTCCATTTAGAAAATCCTACTCGTAAATAGATAGGGAGAAGTATGGTCGATCCACAAAGAATTTTTGTTAGTGATTAAAATAGATTATTCTTTATTTAATCAACTAAAATATGCAAGAAAATAAATCTTGAGAAATTATAGGTTCAATGAGTGAATAAATAAACATGAAAAAGGAGAGTTAACAATGTTAACACTAACTACGTTATTGAGTATAGGCATGCATGTTGAAGTTAAAGTGATTCAACTAAGCAACTATAAGATATATTATATTCAATAACATTCATTGAAATTAAGGATCATCATTTAAAAAATATTCCAAAACATTGAAGAACATCATGTATGGAATGAAAATAATACACATACAAGTACAATTGTCAAACAGAGAATGAAAATGAAAGGAGATAAAAAATAATCTTCTCTTTAAAATCACTGGTCTATCATTCCCACATTCATCCTCAACATCCACCCATGTTGTATCCTATTACGATGTTTTCCATGGAAGTCCGTGATTCCCCTATAAAGACCCCCTCCCCACAAAGTGTACCCCTCCTGGGTTATAAATGGAAGAATATAAACAATGACACCTAAGTCCCGCCACCAGTTGGCTATGGGTTGGTGACTAGCACCAAAGGTATAGTAATCACATATATGGAATGCATTATACTCTAAGAGAACACATGTGAAAGAGAGGGATAAGACAGAAACCGAACAACTATTTCTTAGAATATAATATAAAAGGAGACCCAAGTAAAAATATGTAATTACATGCAAGAACTACTACAACTGAAAGGAAAACTACAAGTACCAAAAGAAAAGGTAAGACGTCAGTGAACATAAATCCCAAATTTCTCCTGAAAAACCACATGATAGTAGTAACTAGACTGATCTCCAAACTTCTCTAACTAACCTGAAAAATATTTTATATACTTAGGGTGAGTGTAATATTATACTCGGTAGGATCATCCCTGGATTCAGTGATGAAAAAGATAAATAAATTCTGTTAAAGCATAGTAAATCAACAGGTGAAACTAACTCATAACCTGAAAGGTATACTAAGTTCCAAACCTCACCAGGGATACTATCACCATGTATCACATAAAATATTTTATAATATAATAAATAATACCAAGTTTACCTTGCTACAACTTCCCCACGGGTTTTATCACTTTTCCCTAATGTTACATGTCCTAATAATCTATCTCCAAAAAGGCTAGCCCACAGACATTTGGAAAGGCACTAAAACATGAACCCCATGCACCAGAACACCACATCCAAATAACCAAAAGTAACTAGGTAGTTGAGCCAATACAACCTATATGAGATGTATCATACATAGGGAATTATACCTCAATCCATCACAGCCCATACACTGAGTATGGAACCTCAAGGCATTACAACCTATACACGTTATGCCTATAGTAGTCCTTGAAAAACAACATCCAGAATACATGTGTGTGCAACAAATACAAAAAATTACACCCCTCTACACACATATATGTGGAAAACTAACAATTGTGTATACCATCACAACTAACTACAAATAGAAGAAAGCTGGGTCAAAGGGGGTAGTTAGCCAACCATCCTCCCACCAGGATATTGGGGAAAACACCCAACCAAGACTTAGAATCCCTAGGGTGTCAGTTTCCCTAACTGACATGGTGTATTAGAGTATAAAAACAAAAATAGTACATGATATAATATAGATTACAACCACACTATGAAAAAAACCTAGTTTCAGACTCAACTGCAGCTAACTTCTCTTGAACTCTCGATTTCCATTGCCAAGACTAGATATCCTATAAACACACAACCATTTATGAACTACATTAATTTATTTGATTCTTTTTCATTTATTTTACTTATGCTAATTTAATTTTTAATCATTAATTTACCATTAACAATTTCCACATTACATTTCATTTGTATAACAATAATGTTTCATGCCCTCCAGTCCTAAGCAACTGAGTCCATGACTTCTCCAAATTATAAACTCCGCATTGCCATTAAGCAAGCTCCAACCCCATGGGTTAAACATTTATTCATTTATTAACATCATTCCATTCCAAATTACCATGTAATCTATGAAAACATCCTAAGGTACCAAACAAAGAAAGCAATCAAGCACATCAATCTCCCTTATGTAGTGGGGAAAGAAAAGTATATAAACAAACAACCTATCCATCAGCTAAAGAACATATTCAAATAACAATTCAGCTTCATATCAATGGGTAATCCCAAAATTATCCTATAATTTTATCCTTTGTGTACTCTTCAATACCCACATGCATAAACCAATTCATCTCACCATCACAAGCATCAGCTGTTATAAAATCATATGGGGCTCTCTACCCAAAAATCCATAATAGCTTTCACGATCCGTCCTCGGGGCTCGTTCCATGACTACCCCAAGCCCGAATTCCATAGGCCAGGGGCTGAAGACTATCACTAAAGGCGTAATCCTGATAAAAAGGGAAGGCATTTCCTTTAATAAGTAAAGAAAAACAACAGAGTACGCAACATGAAGTAAACACTATGTAAAAATGTATACAAAAGAATGTGTTGAAAGGAAAGGGGTTGGAAATACAAGCCCAACAGTAATGTACAAACAACAGAAAAACTAGTACAACTGAAGAAAGGTAAAACATCAACTACTGAGTCGTCCTCTAGGAATCCCACCTAAAGGGTGGGTATAGATGACCTCCCCATCACCCCAGGTCCATCTGTCCGCTCCGTGTACGTCTCGCCAAGTGGTCCACCTCTGGGTACCGTCCAGCTCTACAACTCTCTACCTCGATCAGTGTTATCTATCATCTGCAACCAACACAACAATATGCGGGCATAGCTCGTGTAGGTGTGAGTATAATGGTAATCAGTAGGGACCCTGAGACCCTCGAGTTCACACAATATCCAACAAGGATAAACCACAAATAAAAATACAATCATGAAATATCATCCAACCTTACATTGGTATATGCCCATACATATACCTAAGTCACCAATCATATTTCAGCTCCAACTCTCGATCCCAAGCACAACCCAGACCAAAAAGGAAGTAAAGTCAATCCCCATGATGATAATGGTTGAAAGACATGACTCAGATCGCACAGGTATACATATTTTGATTAGAGATAGAGATGATCAGATGTAGTCACTGATTCATCTAAGTTGTCGTACCCACACAGGATACAGGACCAGATAAGCTATTGGACCCACACAAGATACATGACCAGCTATCTCATCTATGTTGTTGGACCCACATAGGATACAGGACCAGCTATAAATCATCTGAGCGGTTGGACCCACATAAGATACATGACCAACTAAGTTGTCAGAACCACACAGGATATAGAAACAGCTATTCTATCAGACACACACAGGATCTAGGAATAGAGTCAGAACTATTGAACCCACACAGGATCCAGGTACAATAGTCATCACTATTGATCCCATAGAGGTTTCTGGTATAGTAGTAATCATTGTCGCAGCCAGCTCTAAGGTTCCCGCACACAGCACGCTCGATTCCAGGAGGGTCCGCTCCTCGAGCCCTGTTATGATACATCAAATATCACTAAGTCCTATGTTGATGTATACCGTAGTTCCTCCTCATCATAAGGAACTCAACGTGATAGATGGCGCTTTAATCGGACACCCAGTTTGAGAGTTATTGGCATTTGTGTTCCTTGGGCCCGGTTGGATTTACGTTCGATCCAAACCTGGCCGTTTTCCAAAATTGTCTGAAACCCACTTAGAGTATCTTAAAAAGACCGACTTATCACGAGGGTCCCATTGTCTTAGACGGCGCGTCAATGAGACGCACGGTCTAGGAGATATTCACATTTAAGCGAAGGCGGGCCCGACCCGTCAAGCCCAGTGGGCTGGCGGGCCAGCTCGACCTAGCACAACAGGTCCGACCTGGCTGGGGGTCGGCCTGGCCCGATGGGGAGTATCCCACCCACAGACCCATCCAGTACTGCGGGCCGGTCCAGTTCGCTCGGCGGTGCCAAGCGGCGCCGCCTCCTCCTCTGCCCAGCCAACCGTAGCCGACCGGTTCGGCCCGGCGCACACTGCCCGCATTGTGTGCCACAGTTCTCCTCACGCGGCGCCTGTGGGCGCCGAAGTTATCCATCAAGGCTGGCATGCATCAGGCTAGTTCGCCCAGCTAAGCGGCTCGCAGAAGCGGGCCACATCCTCCTCTACGTGGTGCCTGCGGGCGCCGTGTTCCTCCAGCGGGCCGGCCGGATTGGCCAGCCGGTCTTCCCACGGACCAAATAGCCCAAGTGTCCATCAGTTTCTTCACACGGCCAGTGTGCGGCCGCCACTGCCACTGCCGCATTTGGTCATCGTCGCCGCCACCTCTTTCTTCCGCCGCGGCGCACATGGCCGTGGCCCCCCTTCCTTTGGCACGGTGCGATGGCACCGCGCCCTACCAGCTCCACCTCCATCATCAACACAAACAAGAATCAATGGAGGGTCTTCGGGCTGAGTTTGTTTGGCCCGCACCCTCCGTATTAGGTGATAACAATTTGGCCACTGTCAATCCAAAATAAACTTTGAAGTACGAGGGTATAATTCCGACGTAAAAAATAATCCAATTTCCCCCTAACTCAATTTCGGTGATCAACGACGGAGTCATGGAAGAGGGAAGACGTCAATTTGTCGACGTCAGGAAACGTCTGTGAATGAAGCACCATGGACGTTCCTCGCGTGCGGATCCTTCACTTTTGTCTTAGTAGAAGATCGTAGACGGTATCATCATTCTTCAGAGATGAGGATGATGTTCTCCCCAGAGTTCTCCCAAACTCTCCAATGATTATGCCAACCCAAAATAAAAGAATATGTTCACTTATTTTAATCTTGGTATAATAAATTAAATATAATTAAAAACACTAAAATTAATTAATTAAGGATTTAACTAAACCTGGTGTTGGCACCATTATGAGGGAAGGTGGAAAGGCTCCACCATAAATTGGGAGCTCAAGAGTTAATGGGGGTTCAAGGGGAGTTGAGGGGTTTGATGTTCGTGTGGGCCCCACCTTATTACATCCTCCCAAGGGAAGTTATGTGCGGGTGGCCCCACCACCATCCTCCCTTTGGAGATTTTGACTTCCATTCAAATAAAAAATGTGTTACACCCATTTTTATTTAATTTAAATTAGAAACCCCGAGAAACTAACTCCCAATCACGATAAAACGCAACTACGGTAAAGGTCTTCTTAATCGAATATCGGCACTGCGAGTTCAACTGTGTTCTCAGATTTCAATTCCGAGCACAAGGTCAAAAGTTATAAAATCATGCATGTACATTTATTGAGTGTACCAAAACAAAACATCATAAATTTATTCAGGGAAAACCAGGCCTCAGAATTAGGAACCGTCAGAAACTGCGGACTCCTAAAATTCCCATGTGTTAAAAACAAATCCACAGAATTTCCGGGTCTTTACATTCTCCCCACCTCAGGGATTTACATCCCCATAAGCTACAACACACACTAAGAGAATGAATTGGGGTACTGAGCACAAATCTGAGCCTCCTGCTCCCATGTGCTCTCCTGGAGGTTCCCGTGCTGCCAGTGGACTCGCACTAGAGGAATAGACTGTCCACGCTGGACCCTCTCTTGTCGATCCTAAATCTCTATTGGAACCTCCATGAATGTCTCCCCATCATCGATGTCCATCTCCCCACGGTAGATGATGTGGGACAGGTCGTGCACATATCTCTTCAGCTGAGATACGTGGAAGACGTCGTGCACCCGGTGCAATTCAGGTGAAAGAGGCAAGCGATAAGCCACATCGCCTACCCTGTTAAGGAACTAAAAAGGACCGATGAATGGTGGAGATAACTTGCAGCCTCAGACAAATCTCCATAGACCTCGTTGAGTTGAGACCCATAGAAAGACGTGGTCTCCAACCTCAAACTCTAGTGGTCTCCATCTCCTATTAGCATGTGACTTCTGTCTGCCCTGTGCTGTCTTCATCTGCTCCTGGATGAACTGTACCTTCTCCGTCATACCCTACACCATCTCCGGTCCCACAAGTGCTCACTCCCCTGGGTCAGTCCAACACAGAGGCAATTTGAATGGTCGGTCGTACATTTCCTCGTAAGGTGCCATCCCGATGGTGGTGTGGTAGCTGTTGTCATACGCAAACTCTACCATGGGTAAGTGATCCTCCCGGCTGCGTTCAAAGTTAAGGACACATGCACAGAGAATTTTCTCGAGAGTCTAAATGGTCCTCTTAGTCTGGCCATCCATATGTGGATAGAAGGTGGTGCTCAAGTGAAGCTGTGTCCCGAAAGCCTCTTACAACCCCTTACATAGCCGGGAAGTAAAATAGGAATCTTTATCAGAGATGATCTTCGATGTCACACCATGAAGCCATACGATCTGTCATACGTAGAGGCATCCCAAGCTCTCTACTAAGCCCTGCTCTATGATCGATAGGAAGTGGGCTGACTTGGTGAGTCAGTCGAAAATCACCCAAATAGAGTCATGTCCTCTGGATGTACATGGTAGCCCAAAATCGATATCCATGGATATTCCATCCCACTTCCATTGTGGAACCTCTAAGAGCTGAACCAACCCTGCTAGAACCTGGTGCTCCGCCTTCACTTGTTGACAAGTGAGGCATCATGAGAAAAACTCTACTACAACCTTCTTCATATATGGCCACCAGTGATGTTGTCTAAGGTCCCGATACATCTTCACTACTCTTGGATGTACCGCTTGAGAGGAAGTGTGGAACTCCCTCAACACCTCCTCCTGTAGAGCAACTTGTACCATGGTACGTCCTCTGAAGAGGATGTTGTGCTCCCCACCTTTAGAAAATCCATCATGTGCTTTCCCTAAGGATATCTGAGTACGTCACATCTCATAGTCAACGTCCCCACATTGTGCCTCTTTGACACGGTAATGAAGTGGAGGAGTGACAGTGAGATACTACAGAAAGGATTCTCCACTCTATCTACAAAGTATATCTGCAATGCGGCCAGCTGCTCCATCGCCTCTCCTACCAGCTGAATTCCTGATCTCCTGCTAAGAGAATCTACTACAACATCCCCCTTCCTAGGACTATATACTATCTTTAATTCATTGTCTTGGAGGAACTCGAGACATCTTTGTTGTCTTAGGTTCAGGTCAATTTGTGAGAAGATGAACCTAAGACTCTGATAGTCAGAGTAGACTATAAAATACTCGCCCATAAGATAGTGCCGCCACATCTTCAAGGAGAATACCACTGCTTCTAACTCCCGGTCATGGGTAGTGTAGTTCTGCTCATGTAGTATCAACAGTCATGAACTGTAAGCCATCACTTCTCGCTCTTAAACCAGGACACACCCATGTCCGGTCCCTGATGTTTTGTAGTAATCTACGTACCCAACGCCCTCCTTCGGTAGCCTCAAGGTGGGTGCACTGGTCAACCTTTTCCACAGCTCCTGAGAACTCTGATGGAATCTCTCTGACCACATGATGAGTTTCCCCTTCTTCATCAATGATGAAAGTGGTGGTGTAAATCTACAGAAGTCTGACAAAAATATCCAATAGTACCCAGCTAGTCCCAGAAAACTCTGTACCTCTATCACACACCTGGGTGGCTCCCAAAAAAGTATGGCCTCCATCTTCACTGGATCCACTGTAACTCCATACTCCGAGATGATAATTCCCAAGAAGTGAACCTATCGAATCCAAAACTGGCACTTCGAGAGCTTACCATAAATCTGGTGCTCTCAGAGTGTGTCCAATACTACCAGCAAATGGTAGTCGTTCTCCTCCTCAATAGTCAAGTAAATTAGTATGTCGTTGATGAATACTACGACAAAGTGATCTAGGTAAGGCTGGAAGACCCAATTCATGAGACTCATGAACACTGTTGGAGCATTGGTTCTACTGAAGGGCATAACCAAGAACTCATAGTGGCCATACCGACACCTGAAGGCTATCTTCTGCGCATCCTCGTATTTAACTCTGAGCTGGTGATGTCCTGACTTGAGGTCTATATTTGAGAACCATCATTCTCCCTTGAGCTGATCAAAGAGATCATCTATCCTTGAATGTGGGTACTTGTTCTTCACGGTCACCTGATTTGGGTAATGGTAGTTGACAAACAGTCACGAGCTCAAATTTTCCTTATTGACAAAAAAATTAGAGATGCCTAGGGTGAAACACTGGGTCGGATAAATTCATTCCCCTGGAAGTCTTCCAGCTGTACCTGCAGCTCACAAAGCTTGTCAGGAGCCATCCGATATGCTGGAGTAGATATCGGTGCCGTCCTAGGGTACATGTCAATGTAGAAGTCCACCTCTTTGCGAGGAGGTAGACCTGGAACATCACTAGTGAAAACATCTGTGTAATGATCCACCATAATAGGAAAACTCAGACTCCGCACATCAACCACTCTGAGGATGAGACTAGCCTACTGATATGTGATCGGCTCCCCCCTCCTCTGTGGAAGTCCATCATGCGCTTCAAAGGCTCTTTTATCGCTGTTGAAGGCAAAACTGGTCCCATCTATGTGGATACACCACACTTTGTGCCTAATACAGTCAATTTGAGCATGAACTTTGGATAACCAGTCCATACCCAAGATGACGTTGTAAGGCCTCAATGCCACTACAATAAGATCTAGCTGAAGCTCTTGCCTCATAGATTAGTCTCATACTGCCAGCACCAATGTGTAATCGTCGAGTCATTTCCTATAAGAGTATCTAGTTGTAAGGATCGAGCTAAAAGCTCCGTCAGAATCTCCGAGCTCTGAATGAGGGTAGTGGGAATAAAATAATTACTTGCACATGTGTCTATAAGTACTGCAACAAGGGTGGAATAGACACAGATAGTCTCGAATCATATGAGGTGCACTGTGGTCATAGGCCTCGACTGTCTAGAGCTGAGCCTGGCTCTGTCCACCAGCTTCTTGTGGTCAGGGTGGACCTTCTAGTGGTGGTGGTGATAGAGCCTCGAAACTTCATCCTCCACCCCCTGCTCGGCTAGATCCTCTGCCACGTCCGCCTGCTCCCGATGGACCTCCATGGTTGATCCTCTGCCTCTGCCTAGGAGGTCCCTCTACTATCTGCTGCTCATCTGCATGGCGATTCGGGCAGTCTCGAGCCATGTGGCCCTGCCCGCCACATGCATAGCATTGCCTGCTCCTCATATAGCTGACAATGTCTCTTGTGCCCCGCACAACTGAACTTGTATCCTGAGGTTGCACACCATATGTCCTGATCTTCTTGGACCTCTGCGAAATTTGTCTATTTCCGACTGTAGAAGACTCCACTACGTGTCGCCCTATGGTGGGTCTCACTACTGGTGTCTGCTTAGCGAGAAAACTCTCCACTAGAAGGTCTTTCTCCACCACCCCCTCCTGCGTCAGAATGTTGAGGGGGATCATTGAAGCCCTGATCTCATTCCTGAGTCCTGGCTTGAAGGTCTGGGCCCTGAAGAATGGGTCTCATACCATATCCGGGGAGTAGCGCGAGAGGTCGGTGAACCTCACTAAGTACTGAGCGACTTTCCTGTTTCCCTACTGTAGATGATGTAACTCCTGAATCCATACCACACGAAGGGTTGCTGGAACAAGATATGAGTGAAAGAGACTCTCGAAGTCGGTCCAGAGAAATAATGCCTCTTCATGTACCTGGAAAATCAGGCTCCACCATCTACCTGCTCCCGCATACAGGAGACTCATGGCATGGATCACCATGAGGTCTGCTGGTGTCCCTACCAATCTAAAAACTCTCACGATAGCCTCTAGCCAATCCTCTACTACCTATGGGACCATCTCTCCCCGGAACCTGGGCGGCCTCTGGCACTGAAACTTGTGCAAGGCACTCTGGCAGCATGCACTCTCTACTGGTGGAGCTGGTGGTATCTGTGGCCCAGTAGTTAGTGGTACCGCTGGTACCTCTTCCATGATGTGGCCCTGCACTGAGGCCTCGTCGCTCGGTGGGCTACCATCTCTTATGAAACTACGAACCCAAGCTGGATGCCTTAGTGGGGCCATCTTGAAAATAAATAGGTGCGCCATGGTTAAAACAGTTTACCTGGTGAGATGACACAATATAACCACAATGGAAATTCTTGAAACACACAAGCAATTAGTGTTTTCGTGCACTGAGTTGGAAATCAGAGGTCAGGGTCCTGGTTTATGGATACGCCTGCCGTCACACCCACAGTGGACTCCCTAGACTAAAAACCACAATCAATACTCTTAACACTATTACTTTACATAAAAGAATGATCAGAGTCATGTGTTCTGCGGTAGAACCGACTCCTCTGATACCAATTTGTCACGACCTGTTCTCGGGGCTCATGCCATGACTACCCCAAGCCCGCCTTCCATAGGCCAGGGGCTGGCGACTAGCACCAAAGGTGTAATCCTGATAAAAAGGGATGGAATTTCCTTTAAAAATTAAACAAAAACAACAGAGTACGCAACTAGAAGTAAACACTAATTAAAACTATATACAAAATAAAGCGATGAAAGGAAAGGGACCGGAAATACAATCCCAACATTAAAGTACAAACAACTGAAAAACTAGTAAAACTGCAGAAAAGTATAACAACAACTACTGAGTCGTCCTTCGGGAATCCCACTTGATAGGTGGGCACAAATGGCCTCCCCAACACCCCAGGTATGTTCTTCTGCTCCGTCTACGTCTCACCAAGTGGTCAACCTCCGGGTACCGTCTGGCTCTACAACTCTTTACCTCAATCAGTGTTTTCTGTCGTCTGAAACCAACACAACGAAGTGCGGGAATATACCATGAAGGGGTGAGTATAACGGTAGTTAGTAGGGACCCCAAGACCCTCAATGTCTCATAATATCCAACAAGGATAACCCACAATGAAAAATACAATCACGAAGTTTCATCCAACCTTACTTAGGTATATGCCCTTACATATATCTAAGTCACCAATAATATTTCAGCTCCAACTCTCAAGCCCAAGAACAAACCAGTCCACAAAGGAAGCAAAGTCAATCCTCACAATGATAATGGTTAAAAGACTTGACTCAGCTCACACAAGTATACATATTTTCATGAGAGATAGTGATGATTATATATAGCCACTGATTCATCTAAGCTGTCAAACCCACATAGGATGTAGGACCAGCTAAGCTGTCATACCCACATAGGATACAGGACCAGATATCTCATCTAAGCTGTCAGACCCACATAGGATACAGAACCAACTATAATTCATCTTAGCTGTCGGACCCACACAGTATATAGGACCAGCTATACTGTCAGACCCACACAGGATACAGGACCATCTATTATATCGGACCCACATAGGATCCAAGAACAGAATCAGAAATGTCGAACCCACACAGGATCCAGGTACAATAGTCATCACTGTCGAACCCACAGAGGATTCTGGTATAGTAGTCATTGTTGTCGCAACCAGCTCAAGGGTTCCTGCACACACCACGCTCGATTTCGGGAGGGTCCGCTCATCGATCCATGTGATGATACATCAACTATCACAAATCCCTGAGATTATGTATCTCATTGTTTCATCTCATCATAAGGAACTCAACGCAACAGACGGCGCGTCAATCGGATGCCCAATCTGAGAGTTATTGGCATTTTCGTTCCAGGGGCCCGGTTGGATTTAAGCTCGATCGAAACCCAACCGCTTTCCAAAATTGTCTGAAACTCACTTAGAGTATTCCAAAAATACCGCCTCGTCGCGAGGGTCCTAGTTCCATAGACAGCGTGTCAATCAGACATGTTATCTAAGAGATATTTGCATTTAAGCAAAGATGAGCTCAACCCGTCAAGCCCAGTGGGCTGGCGGGTCGTCCCGACCCGGCTCGGTGGGTCCGACCCGGCTGGGGGTCGACCCAGACCAGTGGGGAATGCCCCACCCACAGACACAGCCCGCACTGCGGGCCAGTTTGTTTAACCCAGCGGCGCCATGTGTCGCCGCCTCCTCCTCTTCCCGGCCAGCCGTAGACGGTCGGTTTGGCCTGGCGCACGTGGCCCACGCTACGGGCCGCGGTTCTTTTGACACAGTGCCTGCGGGCGCCGCAGTTCTCCATCCCTTCCAGCACGCGGCTGGCTAGTTCGACCAGTCGAGCGGCCCGCCGAAGCGGGCCGCGTCCTCCTTCACGCGGTTCCTGCAAGCGCCCCGTTCCTCCAGCGGGCCGGTCGGTCGTCCCGCGGACCGGGCGGGCCGAGCGGCCACCGGTCTCTTCACGCAGCCGACGCGCAGCCGCCACGGCCGCCGCTTCCGCCAACGCATCTTCCATCCACCGTGACCCTCGTTCTTCTAGCACATTGTGATGGCACCTCACCCTACCGGCCCCGCCTCCGTCGTCAATATAAACAACAATCAACGGAGGGTCATCGGGCCGTGTTTGTTCGACATACACCCTCCGTGTTAGGTGATAAAAAATTGGCCACCATCAATCCAAAAAAAAACATTGATGTACGAGGGTATAATTAACACATAAAAATAATCCAATTTCCCCATACCTGAATTTTGGTGATCAACGATGTAGTCGCGGAAGAGGGCAGACGTTGATTCATGGACATCGTGAAAGGTCCGTGAATGAAGCGTTGTCGATTTTCCTCGCGAGAGGCTACTTCTGTTGTGGCTTAGTCAAAGATCGTAGATGGTATCATCATTCTTCATAGATGAGGATGATGTTCTTCCCAGAGTTCCCCAATGCTCTCCAATGATTATGCCATCCCAAAATAAAAGAATATGTTCACTTATTTTAATGTTGTCATAATGAATTCAAAAGAAATCAAAACACTCAAATTAATTAATTAAGGCATTAATTAATCCTTGTGTTGGAACCATTATGAGGAATGGTGGAAAGGAACCACCATAAATTGGGATCTCAAGAGTTAAATGGGGTTCAAGGGGAGTTAAGGGGTTTGATGTTCATGTGGGCCCCACCTTATAACATCCTCTCAAGGGATGTTATGTGCGGGTGGCCCCACCACCAACCTCCATTTGGAGGTTTTAACTTCCATTCAAATAAAAATGTGTTACACCCATTTTTATTTAATTTAAATTAAAAACCCCAAGAAATTAACTCCCAATCACAATAAGATGCAACTGTGGTAAAGGTCTTCTTAAGCGAATACGAGCGCTACGAGTTCAACGATGTTCTTAGATTTCAATTCCGAGCATCGGTTCAAAAGTTATAAAATCATGCACGTACCTTTACTAAATGTACCCGAACAAAAAATCAGAATTTGATTCCAGGCACACCAGGCCTCAGAATCAGGGTTGTCAGAAACAATGGACTCATAAAATTCTTGTGTTTTAAAAATAAAATTTCCACGGAATTTCCAGGTCTTTACAATAGCCCTGCAGTCTCACCTATCCTAGGCTCACATCACATCCGGGCCTCCCCACCACGTATACCACAACAACCCTCCAGGAATTTCTATATCAGGCTCAAATCACATGAAAAGTAGTAGAAAAAAATATAGAAACAGGGATCTTGGCACTAAAACAAGGAATTCAGTGTTCACACACAACGATCCCTCATATATCCAAAGAAAATGACACTCTTCCTTTACAATCAAGTGGAAAACTCAGACCCTACCCGACATAATATTTTCTCACAAAACCGATTCTTATTCTATATTGAATTAACTAGTTAATTATTTGCAGTTTCCAACTATGTTAAACCTATGAATCAAGATATCTCAAATTAATTTCACAATTAATTTAACATGCCATTAATTATTTTATCAACAAGAATCATTAAATTACAAAAAAAAAATAGTTATATTAAACATGGATCTTTAATATTTTATAAAATTAATTATCAATTAATTATGGATATACATTATTTACCAATTTCACATGAAAATCCAATCATAACAATCATTTCATAGATATCACATTAGATAGAAAAACAAGTGGAAAACCTTTATCACACTACAAAACAACAACACTACCATGTGAACGATACCAATTCTTTAATATGGTTCAATTTTTTATTTGGTCATTTTCATTGTGATCCAAGGTTATAAATCTTTCTCAAATTTCAATGTCACAAATATAAAATAGAAGCAATAAATTCCCTACCTCAAAAAGGTGTCAATGTTCTTCGCACGAGAACAAACCATGCAAAGAATCTCCAAACACACCTCCCGTGAGAACTACATCCATATGTGGATTACATGGCACAACCTCACAAAAAATAATTAAGAGAAACCCCATTAGAAACATGGGATATCATCCACCATCTCATGGTATGAATAATGGTAGGAAGAGATATTAAACTAGAAAAACCCAATGGAAAACAAAGTAAATACACACTTTTGATCAACCCGAATCACCAAAGATCAAAGATGGAAGCCCGATTATCGATTTCCATCAAAGGGATCTCCCAAATACCAATGTGGGGGCTGTTAGGTCATATGAAATGAGAGGTATATCCACTAAATTCATAGGGATATGAATAACCCAAGCATCTAAAAACACATAAAACATCACTGTAGTGGGGAATTATATGACGTGTAATCCACTTTCACGTCGTGTAATCCTCAGGGTTCAGTTTCTGCTGAAAAATGTGTTGCCTCTTCATTTTATTTATTTTTCTAACCTATATTAATTACATGTCATGCAACCAATTTAATATCATGTATAATTATTACACATCATGAAATCCCCCTACTTCTAGCTTCTAGCAACCAAACTCCTCTAAAATTCCTCTAAGCCTCCTAGGAGCAGCTTAGTCTTGAAGCATATGCAAAGGGTTGATCCACATGTATTCAAGCCCTTAAATTAGATTCCTCTCAAACCATTATCATCCTAGATAATACAAAACCATCCCACAGAGGAAATGGATAAGGAATCATATAAACAACCACCCCATGAGATACCTCTCAAGGTCCTCACCACCACAGGAGCTCAACCAACACATCCCAGCACAACGGGCGTGACATGGAGAGTAGATGAACTAGTAGTCAATTCATTATCAACTATAGAATGAGAGTTTACTCATCCAATTACAAAATGAAAAACATAGAAAGCATATGGTATACCCCACACATCTTCACCTCCCATGAAAAGAGAGTAATCCAAAACAAGAAATAATAGAGATATATATCATAAAAGGGTCTACAACCACAAAATGAACAGTGTTATAGGAGAATAGATAAACATAAAACAACTCCTGGTACTGATCATGTATCTATGACTTATGTTTCAAGGTACTCTCCTCCATGACATTGTGCTACCACAAGACAAGAATCAAGGGAATAGAATGACCACACAACATTGTCTCCAAGTGATCTCGGTTCTCTATTGGCTTCTCCTCAAAGTTAGAATCATCATCAACATTGATCTCACCCAATTAATGACATGATAGTAATCCCGGAGACAATGAGGGATCTTCGATACTTGAAAAAAACTTGTATTCGGATCATATGTGGAGGAAGTACTATTTGATATGCCACAACTCCAATATGAGATAACACCTTGAAAGGGCCAACAAAGCGAGGAGAAATCTTAGTCCCATAACCAAACCTTCACCAGTTCCAACCTGTGATTTGATAAATTATTGATCCTATCATAGCACTAAAAATAATGAAAAGGTCTTATATAATAGGTTTCAAACGAAACCATACCGATAGTAGAGTGAAAACTATTGTTGAAAGAGAACTCTATCAAGGGTAGGTGCCTCATCCTAGAACCTCCAAAATTCAGGAAACAAGCTTGAAACATTTCTTTAAGAGTATGGATGGTACACTCTATCTGACTATCCATATCTGGATTAAAAGTAGTTTCAAGTCATAGCTGAGAACAAAAAGCATGTTGGAGACCTCTCCACAACCTGGAGGTAAAACAAGAATCTTGATCGGAAATAATTATCCTCGAGACCCCATAGAGTCTCACCACCTCCTCCAGATCCCCCAATTAGGACTCTTTTTCCTGTTACACTAGAGATGACTCTGCCATCAACTTAAAAAAGTCAACCTCTACCCAAAACTTCTCTAATATCAGGATGTAATGTTGAACTTTATTCCATGACCCTCCATGAATCAACAGATTCATGCACTGCATCACTACGTGGATTCCTACTCTGCACATCATCCACAACATTCCCCTTACCATGTGTATATGAAATCTCAAAGTCATAATCCTGTAACAACTCAATACACTAATTCGGGAACAGGTTCAAGTCAAACTGTGATAAAGTAAACCTCAGGCTCTTATGATTAGAGAATAAAACAAAATTCTTGTTGATGAGGGAATGTCTCCATAATTTTAAGTAAAAAACTACCACCACCAACACAATATTGTGGTATGAATACTTAAGGTGATAGGGATATAATTACAAAAACCCATATGTAATGATTGATCCATACTACATCAGAAAACTGCCTAACCCAAAATGTAAAGTGTCATAGAAAACGTCAAATGGAAATCCTACAGCGGCAGATAAAGAACTAGATAACTGAACAACATATCCTTTACATACAAATAATGTATCTGACACTAATCATTCCAATAGAACACCTAATCCTTTTTATCCAATGTTGTCATGGTAGTTTCAACCTAAGAGAAATTGATTAAGAACCTCCTATAATAGCCTGCAAGGACAAGGAAACATCACACCTCTACCACTATCTTTGGGGCTACCCAATACACAAATGCTTCTATCATTGATGGATCCACAACTACTCCCTATTGGGATACAATATTACCCATAGAAAATACCTCTAGATCCGAAAACTCACACTTAATCAACCTCCAAAACAATTTATTACATTGAAGTACTCCCAAAACAACATGTAGATGATCTGCATGACCCTCCTCAGATGTGGATTAATTACGGATGACATTGAAAAAAAACACTATGAACATATCCAGGAACACATAGAATACATCATTCATTAATACCACGAACACAAATAAAGAATTCGTCACACCTAATTACTTTACAAGAAACTCATAATGCCCATGATGATAATCGAAAGAATTATTTAGGATATCCTCATCCTTTACATGCATATGCTGATATCATGAACACAAATAAGATAACTGAGAACACACATTCACAATTAGTTTGATCGAATAAATAATCAATCAATGTAAGAAGATAGAATTTCTTCACTATCACTTGGTTTAAGCGAAAATAATTGATAAACAACTACAAACTTTGATCAACCATCTTAACGAACAAAATTGGTGCCCCCATGATGACACACTAAGCTGATCAAATCCAAACAAAAATTTACCATGATGTTTTATATGAAACTCTCACAACTCAAAATATTCCATCCTACATGGAGACATCAAGACAAGAGATACTTTTGGCAGTAGTTCAATCTTAAAATTGATCTCTTGTCGAGGGGGTAACAATACAACCACCTATGGAAATACATCATGTTATTGTTTTATGAACCTGGGAAACACTGACTACTTAACCTCTGATGACCTATGAATCATCTTGTGATCAATGATTATAATGATGGACCATGCATTTGATCCATCCAAGGGTCTTGATCTCCAACAAACATTGTTGGATCTCCATCAGCATATAAGAATACAACTTCTCAACTGAAGAAATACATGATATCCTTCACTGAATACAACCAATACATGTTGAGGATGATGTCGTATGGTTGTTTATGTAAATATAGGAAATCTCCCCAAGAGCGGTGTTACCCCAACACTAGCTCACAGTCTCTATAAACAATAAACAAGTCAGCTTGACCTCTAACTAGTGTAGTTAACACCAAGGTAACTAGAATCCTCTCTGCCTCAATTTCCAAAGAATGGAAAAAGGTAGGTGATATGAAAAAGTTCCTCTCATATTAATCAACCAAGGTATGCGCCCAAGTAGAAAACAAGAAAAGGGTAACTCGAATGACATCTTGCTCACCTGATGCTAGAGATGATAAAGTTTAAAGCTAACCATGACCTACTCCATAAACTATCTGACCATGATGAATACCACCTCCATGGCCACACTCTTCCCTCTATGAATGGGAAGTGCCTCAAGGATTTTTTATTCCTATACCATTTACTCTCTATGGATCCAAAACTATAGAAACCTTATGCTACAGCCTCAATGGAGGATCTTGAAGAGGAAAAACTAGAACATGATGATTTCTTAGAAAGGTCAAGCACTCTCTACCCTGATAAAATAATTCCCCACAAGAAAAACATGTGTCTAGTCTGTTAGCATAGTCCTGAGATCCATTTCACCTACAGAAATGAGACATTGAGTGTTGTGACCTACCCCAAACATATCGAAAGATATTCAGTCCTTACAACTGGGAAACATTGACCAAAACTCTACTTCATGAGGATTTATAATTACTCCCTTATCATGATGATATAGTTCTAGATAACATCCTCTCAATGACCTCTGCTCTCACTAGTACCTCGAGATACATCTTTATCATAAATAGGGTGACCTGGCACAAGATCTCTGGATAAAAATCATCCTCAAAATGCCTCACCTTGACCTCCTCATCTAGAAAAAGGTTTGAAGCATATCACATAAGGTTCCTAAAATAGTCTTGGAACTCTTGCACACTGTATCTCCCCTACAAAAGGGTAAGCAGATCTCATTAACTGGAAACATTTACGGTTGAAGAAAGAAAATCATCTCTAAATTGGTCTTGGAAATCCTCTCATGATACTATCGAATCCTCATGATCTCTAAAGAATAGGAACCACTACCACCTTACTGCCCCATGAAGCATTATCATGCCAAATGATACCTAGTTAACCTTCTGATCATGGTTTGAACTGAATACTATCTCCTCCTCCTCCAACCAATCTTCCATGAGTTCAACTGGAATAGATCCCCATACCTCTAAATAATCCGGTGCTAAAACTATTGGAGTGTCCCCATCCAAGTGTCATCGTCAGCCTCAACTCTGTAGTGACCTACTGGCACAACCTAAGAAACATATTTTTCATAAACCTAATGTGGAAATTGTTCTACAGCCATTCATTCAGAAGAACAAACAATTAGATCTCTTAAACCTGGAATATGAAATAATTTAACATTAATTGTCGTCTTTTATTTATCTTAGGTTAATATATCCCTAGGTCTAGCCATTATAACACAGAAATAAATAATAAAGATCCAGGATCCTTTCTAAGGTCTCTACCAAGAAATGAGTATCACCACATTTAGTAGTCACTGTATGTTTAATGGTTCATGCAGTAGATAAAAGGGGGTCCTAAATACCAGTGTCTAAGCCAGTCACCCAGATAAAAGGGGGTCCTAAATACCAGAGTCTATCCCAAAACTAGAACTTTAATACCACTATATAATGACCCCCTCCCCAAAATGTGTACCCCTCTTCGATCAAAAATGGGAGAATAGAGATAATGACACCCATGTTCTGCCTCTAGTAATCCCCAGGTTGGAGACTAGCACCGATTATATAGTAAACACACATAAATGAGGCATTACCCTATAAGAGAACACATGCAAAAGGGAGAGATAACACAGACACCAACCAACTCTTACTCAGACTATAATATAAAAGATAACCCAAGTTCACATATGTAATGACATGCAAGACATACTAGAACAGAAAGGAATACTACACATATCAAAAGAAAAGGTAAAGAGGAAAACAACCACAAATCCCAAACAGCTCCTAAAAATCCCCAAGTTAGTAGTAACCATCCTTATCTACAACCTTATCTAACTAAACTGAAAAATAGTTTATATATACATAGAGTGGTTATAACAGTATACTTAGTAGGATCCTCCCCATAGCCTCTCATACAAAAGATAAATCAATCATGCTAGAGCATAGTGAATCCACAAGTGAAACTAACTCATCACCTAAATAAGTATACCACATTCCCAACCTCACTATGGTTACTCTCACCGAGTATCACATATAAGATCATATAATATATTAAATCATTTCAAGGATACCCCATGGCCGCTTCCCCACTGTTTTTCTGCTTTTACACAATATCGCACTTCCTGAGCAACTTTCTCCAAAAGGCCATCTCATAGACATCGGGGCAAAGCACCACAACATGTACCTCATGCATTACACCACCACATCCACATAACCAAAAGTAGCTAGGTATTTTTTGAGAGCCACCACAGCCTGTATAACATGTATCATATACTGGTTATTATATATCAAGCCATCACAGTCCATACACCATATAAGTAACCTATATCCATCCTAGCCTATACACATTATTCCTATAGTAGTCCTTAGAAAACCATATCCAGAATATATGTGTATGAAATAACCATAATCCATTATAGGATAATACAATCATATATGGGTAAAAATAAATATCGTGAAGACTAGAACAATTAACTACCAAGATAAGAGAGTTGGGTCAAATGGGGTAGTCATCCATCCATCCTCCCATAGGGATGTTGGTGAAAACACCCCCATGGCTCAGAATCCTCAGGGTGTCTGTTCCCCTAATCGAAAGGGTGGAGTAGAATATAAAAACACACAAATTACATGATATAATATATCTCAAAACTACACTATGGGCATAATGTAGTCTCAGACTCAACTTTAGATAATGTCTCTTGGACTCCCATCTTTCACTGCTAAGAACAGATATCCTATAAGCACACAACCATTTAAGTGCAACATTAAGTTATTTTATTAATTTTCATATGTTTAAATATATATTAATTAATTATTTAACCATTAATTATCCATTAAAAATTTACACCTAAAATTTCATTAGCATCATAACAAAGTTTCATTCCCTTTAAGAATAAGAAACTGAGTCCATGGCTTCTCAAAATTATAATCTCATTATTGTATCCCAGTAATCTCCAACCCCATGGGGTAAACATTTATTCATTTAGTAACATCATTACTTTCCATATTACCAGGTCATCTAGGAAAACATCCTAATATACCTTATAAAGAAAGCCAAAAAGCACATCCATGTGCCTCAAGTAGCGGGGAAAGGAAAGAAGATAAAAAACAAAAACATGGGCATCATCCAAATAACATATTCAAACAAGCATACAACTTCATATCAATGGGTAATCCCAGATTCAACCCATTCCATCATCCTTGGTGTCCTCCCCAACACCCACATTCATATACCAATACATCTCTCTATCACAACCATCTACTGCTACCACATCATCTAGTCCTCCCTTCCCAATATACTATAATATCCCTCCAGGCTCATCAATCCCAAGATCACATCACATCTAGTCCTCCACACCCAATATATCATAACATCCCTCTAGGATTATCCACACCAAGCTCACATCACATCATAAAAATTACTAAAAAAACATAAAAACTGGGATCTTGCCCCGAAATTAAGTCATTCATCCTTCACACAAAATGATCCCTCATTGATCCAAAACAAAAGGCACTCAGACTTTCAAGTGGGAAACTCAATCCCAACAAGGGATTATTTTTATCACACAACCGATTATTGTTCCATATTGAATTAACCAATTAATTATTTAGAGGTTCAAACTATGGTAAATCTTTGTATCAAGCTATCACAAGATATCACAAATTAATTAAAAAGAAAATTTAACATGACTTTAATTATTTTATCAACAACCATTATCAAATTAAAATGAAACCAGATATATTAAACATGTCTTGTTAATATTTTATCCAATTAATTATAAAATAATTCTAACATTAAATTATTTACCAATTTCACATTCCAATCCATGAATAAAAATAATAGCATAGATATGACACTATCTATTAAAACAAGAGGAAAACTGTTATCATTGTACAAAACAACAACTTCGCCATACGAACGATTCCAAATTTTTAATCTGGTTCAAGTAATTATTTGGTTAATTTAATTATAAAAAAAGGTGATAAATCTTGTTCAATTTATGATTAAACATATATAAAATATAATCAATTAATCCCCTATATCAAAAGGGTGTCAACATTCTTCACACGATAATGCTCTACACAACAGATCTCTAATCACTCCTCCCACAAGAATTGCATCCATCTGAGGATACCGCTGCACAATCGCACAAAAAACAACCAAGAGAACCCCCATTTGAAACATGGGAGATCATCCTACATCACATGAAAAGAAGAACATGAGGATAAAATCTATCAAACTCAAAGAAACCACTAGAAAACAAAGTAAAAACACACCATGGATCAACCCAGGACCCCACAGATTGAAGATGGAAGCCTGATGATCAATTCCCATCGAAGGGATCTCTAAAATGCCAAATATAGGGCTGAAAAGGTTCCTGTAATAAGAGGTATATCCACTACAGTTTTAGGGTAATGAATAACTTGAAATTATAAAATTCTTAAAAAGACACTAAATTGGGGAATTACAAGATGTGCAATCCCCTTTCACATCAGGTAATCGTCAGGGTTCAGTTTCAGCTGAAAAATGTGTATCCTATACATTTTATTTATCATTAGAAAAACAAATCATTACAAATAATTAATACCACTTTCAAGACAAGTACATTTATTACAGGTTGTGAAACCTACTTTCTTACAGCTTCTAGCAACCGAACTCCTATGTACTTTATGTGAGCCTCCTTTGAGCACCACATTCTTTGGACATGTGAAAAGGGTAAATCTATGCGGATCCGGGAAATTACATCCCCCCTTTCTAGAGCTCTAATTTGTATGATTATTTCATTATATAGAACTTTTCAAAAGTATACCCCTTTCATGTTACCCAATTTAACCCCTTTAATTTCTCTTCCAGCTCACAAACTAAAATACCTACATCATTCCCATGAAAAGAAAATTTAGAGAACTAATCCCATATCATTCTATCACTATCAATATAATTTTATAATTTATAATAAATAAATTCAATCACTTGTAGAGGTCTATCAATATCTCATGTTTTAAACATTTGGTCCCTAATTTTAATGAATCCACATGTCAACTAGTTATTGGGAAGTTCACCCTTCTCTTCCCAACATTCTTATATCGACTTGGATACCTAAATCAATGTATATTGACTTCAGTATTTGTTCAAGATCCAATAAAAATGTTAGTTCCTAATCAATTTTCCTCCTTGATCAGTTACACATTTTCTTATGTCATCATATTCTCTCAAAATCAGGGTTGCTGGTTTATTAACAAGAATCTGACAAGTTTGTCTCCTTCAATATATATGATAATAAAACTATAATCTCACTCAACAAATGCTGGTCTTAGTTTTGGAACCCTGAATCTATGATTTTTTTAATTCAAAATATTGGGTCATTGAATTTTTCAGACTCAACAATATATATATCACTCAAAATTTTATGTTAAGAACACTAAATTTAAAAGCATGTGTGACACGTAACACTAAATGTAGAAAGGAATATAATGGCCTAATAACTTATGATATATTTAATATTTTAAATAAGTATATTTAATATATTTTAATGAATGAAAAACTAATTTATATTTCAATACATTCAAGAACAACTTTGTTTGATAGTTTTCATTACACACAAGAACAGGTTTTTTCGAATAACAATATATTATTAAAATATTGTTATTTAATATAATAATATATAACCAATAATTTGAATTAGAGGTCATGAATAGAATTAAATAACTTATAAAAATATATTTTTTAACTAAATGGTTACTAATTAGTTATAAATTAATATAGAACCCAATTGAATTTAAGAGAAGTTTTTTCTAAAGTAATTTTTTTATGTGCAGAAAGAATTATATCTTAATAAAATTATGTTAGTTAACAATAGTGGATGATTTTAATGTAATTTATATATTATATATTCAATAAAATATTTTTTACATTCATCAATTATGTATTACTGACATAAGATAAGAACAAACCCAATATTAGGAATAAAAAACAATATTTTTATAAAGGTGGGTTTTTCATCTTTTAATGGTGCACCTATTTTAAAAATTAATTTTTAAAATTTAATAAATTTTATATGAAAAAATAAGCTCTATTTTTGGAATATTAATGTCAAAATAATGTTAGGGGGAATTTTTTGTATTTTTCTGAGATGTTTCAATTTTTGATTAATAGTGAAAAATACTGGATTTTAATTGCAAACTGCATTTTCATCTACTATATTTATATAGTTAAATTATGTTTCGATTTGGTTTTAAAGTAATATTAGATTAATATTATATAATTTAAAGTAAATTATTTCATTATAATCAATTTCAAATTGAAATTATATATAATAAACTTGGAAACCATTTGAACATATTCAGTTTAAAAACTTGCATTGTCGTCACGTCTGCGAGTGAAATTTAAAATTAATTTCATCCAATTATATGATTTAAATTTAGAAAATATTAATATATATTTAGAATCATAATAATTTATAATTTCTAATAATTTCTAATTATTTTGGACCAAAAGTATTAGTGAATGTGTTTAAAATTAATTATAGCAATTATGAGAAAATTTAGCTTAACAAAGTACAAAACCTTAATATTAATGGCCAAAATTACATATAAACTTGTAAAGAGAAATTTTTTGGCCATATTTAGAATATATATTCACTTTTATATAATACTAACCATTATAGATGGAATATTATGTAAGTGAGACCTCTTAATACTATTGACCTTTTTATATTTACAAGAATGACACTCGTCCTCCACTATAAAAAGGAACCCACCCCTTCTATTTATTCACACCTATAAAGACCTTTGGATCATAAAAAATATTCCCAAAAAAAATAAAAAAATACCTACCCTCATTCTATAATACTATCATTGTAAATTAAGAAAAAAAAGTAAGTCTTTTTATATAAACCAAAAGGAGTTACCCAAATAAGAGGTAACATTTTTTAATGATCAATTTTGTTTCATTTACTTACCTTTCCATTAAATTATATTTATTTAATGATTATATAATAAAATTGGAATGTTAAATATACTTATTTTTTTATTCTAATAGTTTTAACTACACATTCACACACAACCATAAAATGAGATACACAATCCTTGTTCGTGTGTGCAGTGGACTACTGTCTCGTGATCGATGTTGTTTATTCGTCAATTTACCACTTTTAAAGGTAGGAAATAATTATGGATTTATATTTTATATATGATATATATGATATTAAAAATGTATTTATGCTTCTCTGATTCCTATATAAAACATTCCTTAATGCATCAGGTTTTCAGGGAATACTATAGCATTGTTTGTGGATGTGTGGACTACCGCCTCCTAAAGGCTGTGTGATTCATTATCATTATACATTGAATGTATAAATGATGATTTTAATTTAAATATTTTATAGATATGACATAAATATTATAATTTAATTATAATATACATATATAATATTTAATTTCCATTCTTTTGACATGACAATAAAATGAGAAAAACATTCATGCTTATGTACGGCCTACTGTCTCTATGAACAGTGCATTTCATTTCCTATCTCAAATTATTATGAATTATTATAAAAAATATATACTAAATATATATGATAATTAAATCACTTTTTACATTTTTTAGATCATGAAATCATGATATTCATAATAAGAACAAAAATAACAAGTCAAAACATACTAAAAAAACTATGCAATTAAAACCCGAAATAGTGAAATTAATAAAAGATCTTTAAAAAATAGGTAATAAGTTAATATAAGAAAATAATATATGAAATTTTATATGTTATTATGTTTCTATTATAATTTATTAACAATTTTAAAACCTTATACAAGAGGTTAAATTAATTTCACCCAAAAAACGCAAGGTAATGGATTTCATCTCAATTTACAATTCATTGATACTTATTTGTTATTATACACCAATTTACATTAATTTGGTGTAGATACTTCCCCTTAGTCATTTAATAACATGATTGACTCATAATTCATGGAATGTTATGTTTCACTTTCAACTATATCATTAAAGGTGTTTGAATTGAAAATTACAAAGTGATAAAAGTTGTCTTTGAAATATCACTCTCTTTTGTGATTGTTAACTTTATTTTAAAACAATATCTACCTTATGAAATTTTTTTTGTACAATAAATTTTAAATATTTATATTCTCATGTAATGGGTTTAATTATTTCCTAAACCATATAAAATTATTACAAACGATGTTCACCTCGATAATTATTTAAAATGTTGATAAATTCATATCTTTAACTCAATAAAAATATTTGATGATAAGGAATATTGTTGATAAATTAAATATATTTTCCAATATAGGAGTAATTATTTGTAAATTCACTACATCCATTGAAAAATGGTTAATTCAATCCCCTCAATGCATCAATAGTCTCATGAGATGAATTAGTTGTCCAAATCAGAGTTGTTTTAACTACCTTGAGAATAAATCTTGACGGTAAAGGTATCATGTGACTGGAAAACAAGAAATCCAATTATTACACATTTACATTATGGATAATTCAGTTATTGTTATTATTATCCATGATATTTGTGGTTTTACATATCTATGGATGCATTTTATTCTCAGTTTGCTGACTTAATGGAATACGTTTCAGTAATATAAAATCCATATTGATTATACCTTATCTAGATATTTATATGGAATGTATTCCCTGTTATTCAACATTTAATGATGAATATGGTCATTGATTAGTTATGTATTCAATTTTACTTATCCTTACAAATCATTTTATTTTACGCTTATTTTGTTTCCTTTCTCATGGATATGAAGAAGAAACATTAGAAAGTTTTTTTCAAGGATACTGTTCATTTTATTTTATTATTTATCATGTTTTATTTTATATTTCCCAATATAATATGGGTATTATGTATGAAATAATGTTTTTAAAAACATCTAAACTAAATGGTCCTTTAGGGTTTGATTCCTTATAATCATGAAAATTTAATATAGTAAGGCACCGGCTCCAGGATTCTAGGGTCAGGGCGTTATAGTTGGTGTCATTGGAAATTTAGTGGCAACATTAAAAAGTAGATTTAGAAAACATAGATTATATAACATAAAAGTAATATTAAAATTGAGGATAATTTTAGAAGAATATCCTAGAATTTTGGTAAGGTATTTATTATGTGGGTCTTCTAATCAGTATATCCATGTCTAGATACTATAAGTGGACATGGTTCTTCCACATATATACCTAGGGATAAAAAATCTAAAAAAGAGTGTTTGGCTTGACTTGAGTGTAAAATATTATATGAAAATGTGAATTAATACACACTTAGTTTCATAGTCCCAAGGGACATCATTATGATAATTAACAATTTATTTACAAATGAGTATGAAGGATTTGAAATTAAAGATATCCATAAAGAAACCATTTTTATTATTATAATATTAGTTTTGGAAAATTTATTCAATTTATGATAATTATTTAACTCATTTTGAGATTATACATGATGTTAAATAATGTTATGATCTAATTTAATATATTCCATTTTTCTATAAAAGTTTACTTAAAGGAATAATGGTATAAATACTCTTGGAAAATGTGGAGATTTTCCTACTAAGAAATATTATATAACTAGTATTGGAAATAATAAAGTTATGGATATATTTGGTAATCTTAATCAGGGCATAACATGTTAACTTGACCAGATAGAGAAACTTATTCCACAATGTTATTTTTTGATGTTGGATCACATTATGTACTAGAGGCCCCTATCATTTAGTGGGACTACTGACCCAACAGAAACTAAGAAATGGATTATGTATTTGAAGAAGATATTCATTCCATTTGGATGTGGTGATAAGGAAAAGGTTAAACTTACAATGTATTTTCTCAATGGGAATTCTGATCATTAGTGATCTTTGATCCAGAATACTGGAAAGTAAGAGGAAATATAACTCATGGAATGTAATGTTTTTAAGGATACATTATTTGATAAATATTTCCCCCATGATAAATAAACTAAGATTAAGAGAAAGTTCCTTAGTTTAACGAAAAATAATGAAGACTTTTTCATGGAGTATGAAGTTAACTTTAACATGTTACTAATGTAAGCTACAAATTTCATATGCAACACAAGATTACAATATTTATCACTTCATTGAAGGTGTTAATCCAAGTCTCTGAAGAGTGTTGACGTCTCAAAACTTTTCTTAATAAAATGAAATATTTTTATGTGCTATCAAGAAAGAGAACTAATTATATGATTATTATTTGTTCAAATGGAAGTAAGAGAAGAAGATAAAATTAAATTAAAAAAATATAAATGGAATAAGGGAAAGAATAATGTTCTCCCATGTGATAAATATGGAATGAATCATGCTAGTAAATACATGATATGGTTGGGGGTTTATTTTAAGTGTTTATAAAAGGTTGAATTGTAAAAACAATGCAAAGGGAAGAAATAAAATTCTATTATTTAGTGTGATGACAATAAGGATATGGGGAACTATACCAACAAATTTCCTAATATTCAAGCGAATCTACCATAGAATAGGATAAGGGGAGATGGAAAAGATTGTTCAATTAATATATCTGAAGTGGAATGATTAAAGTTATCATGTATTTAAATCCTTGAATAATGTTTTAAAAATATGTTAACATGGATATCATAGTTATATGAATTATAAAATATATATGGACTATAAAAAAATACTATTTCATTAAGGATTTGAGAGAATGTATTGAATGGTACAAAGAAAAGTGACTGAGTGTTAAGTTAAATCTTTTTAGAAAACACATGGTTGAGGGAAATATAACTCTTAATATGTTCATAATGTTGAGACAATTATGTTTGGATAAAGAGATGATTTATATAGATAAATTATATTGGATAATTCCAAATACCTTGGAACTGATTCTAAATTATAGGATCATAATTCTCAAAAGGCTCATAAGGTTAACCATTTTTTAAATGGTTTAAGTTTAAATTTAGATGATATTTTAGAGATTATTTCATTACATCACCATATGAGGAAACTTGTTCTAAAAAACTAGTAGAAAATATTTAGGTAATTAGAAAATCTTATGATTATGATTATAGAAAGTTATCAAGTATGTGTATTTACTTACATTATTATAGAATGAAATATTTCATCAACTCAAGGAAAAATGGTCTTGAAAAAAAAATTGATCTATTAACATAATTTTTAGGATATCAATGACCATTATTGACACCTATGGTCTATTGTTTTGTGGTCAAAAACTTTCTCATAAACATGTTCTCTATCAATCTCCCTCAGAACACAATTTCTATATTTCTCTTCTATCACCATGTTTTTACTATTTTTCTCCTATTTTAAATCTTTTTTTGTCGGGACTATCACATATTCTATTACAACTTATTATAAAGAGATGTTATTAAGCCTATTTACGATGTGGGGTTTTCAATAATAGTTTATTTACAAATAAAAATCCATTTATTACCATGATCATGTTCAAATTGGGAGGGTGAAATTTAATTAAGTTGGGGAGGACATTACACCCAGAAATTCTAAGGAGTGAAAATTATATTTAATAACATGTGTGATACGAAACACAAAGTGTAGAAAAGAATATAAAATCATAATACATTTCAATATATTTATTATTTTTAATAAATCTATTCTATAGATTTTAATGCATGCAACACTAAGTTAGCTTTCTTTACACATAAGAAAAACCTGTTTCGATTGTTTCTATTACATACAATACTGAGTTTTACCGAATAACAATATATTATTAAAGTATTTTTATTTAATATAATAACATATACCCATGCCATTAAATTGGATGTCATGAATAGTATTAAATAACTTATAAAAATATATGGTTTTACTCATTTGTTACCTATTATATATAAATTATTATTGAACAGAATTTAATATAGGTGAAATGTTTTTATAAAAAACATGTTTTTGCATGTAGAAAGAGTATTATCTAAATAAAATAAAATCCATTAATATTGGGGGTTCATTTTAATGTAATTTATGTATTATATAATAAATAAAATATTTTTTACACTTATCCAATATATTTTATAGACATAATATAATAACAAACCCAATATAAAAAAAGATATATTTTTATAAATGTAGTTTTGTCGCATTTTCATTGCACAACTATTTTAAAACAGAATTTTGAAACTTTAATAAAATTTAGATTACAAAATTAAATTAATTTTTTTAATTTTGATGTAAAAATTATGTTATGATGAGTTTTTTTATTTTATTGAGATGTTTTATTTTATCGTGAATATTGAAAAATACTAGATTTTAATTGAAAACTGCATTTTTATCTATTATATATATATAGATAAATTTTGTTTTAATTTGGTTTCAAAGTATAGTTTTTTCAATATTATTTAATTTATACCAATTTAAATCATTGGAATGAATTTGAAATTGAAATTTTATATAAAAAACTTGGAAAACCTTTGAACATACACACTTTAAAACACCGCTTTGTTGTCCCGTCTACGTGGTTTATTTTAAATAAATTTCTGCCACTTAGAAGATTATAATTTAGAAAATTAGATTATTTATATTTTTCATAATAATAATTTTTAATTTTTGAAAAGTTCAAATTATTTTTTTACTAAAACTATTAGTGAATGTGATTAAAATCAATTACATCGATTAAGAGAAAAAAATAACTTAATAAAGGACTAAACCTCAATATTAAGGGAACCGATGACCTAGAAACTAGTCCAAAATCCATTGGTTGACCATAATTTGACAATATACTACCTTTTATATAATATTGAAAAATATTGCTGTAACTTTATGTGTGGAAAAACTCTCAATAGTTTTTACATTTATATATTTATAAGATTGACACTCCTCCTCAACTATAAAATGGTACTCACCCCTCTCATTTATTCACACCAATCAAGACATTTGTATCAAAAAAATATTCCAAAATGTGATATCAAAATCCCTAACCTCATCTTATAATCAAATATTTTAATATAAATCAAACCAAGTGAGTCTATCGGTATAAACCAAAAAGAGATACCCAAATAAGAGGTAATGTTGTTCAACGACCACTTTTGTTTCATTTACTTATCCACCCCTTGACTTTTTTATATAATGATTATATAGTAAAATAATTATTTTAAATATAATTAGATATTTGTATTTTAAGATTTTGACCTAATATTTCACACACATTCATCAAACAGGATACACAATCGTCATTCATGTATATGACGGACTACCACCCCACGAAATGATGGAATTCATTCTTCCACTTACCACCTAAGAAGGTAGGAAATAAATATGGATTTATAATATATATATATATGTGATATATATGATATTTATAATGTCTTTATTTTTCTTGGGTTCTTATATAACTCATATCTTTATACTTTCCATTTTGTGGAAATACGATAACATCGTTTGTGGATGTGTGGAGTACTACCTCCTCAATGCGATGTGATTCATTCACACTATTCACGGAATGTATAGAGGATGATTTTAATTAAAATATGTGATATATATGATAGAATAATTATTATTTAATTAAAATATTCATATATACTATTTACTTTCCATTATTTTAATGCGACAAGAAAATGAAAACAACATTAATGCGTACGTATGACATACTGTCTCCATGAATAGTGTATTTCATTTTCAGTCACCAAATATTATGGATTATTATAAATACATATATACTAAATATATAAGATAATTATATCATGTTTTAAATTCTTGATATAATTAAATCATTCTCTAAGTAAGAATAATTAAAATAAGAACTCAAAACATAATCGACAAACTAGGTAATTAAAAACCCAAATCGTGAAAACAATGAATTATTATCAACAAAAAGGTAATATGATAATATAAAAATATAATATGTGATATTATAAAAATTTTTATGGCTCTATTATAAGTTAGTAACTTAGTTCAAACCCTTATACAAGAGGTTAATTCCTGTTCACCAAAAATGGAACACAAGGTAAGATATTTCATCTCAATTTACATTTCATGGAGAATTATTTTTTATTATACCCCAATTCACTTTAATGTGGTGTATATAGTGCTCAATTTTTATTTAATATCATGATTCACTCATAAAACATTCTATTTTAGGTTCCACTTTGAACCATATCATTCAAGGTGTTTGAATTAGAAATTGGAATATGGTAAAAGTTATTTTTACAATATGACTCCCTTTTGTGACTATTACCTTTATCTCAAACAATCACCCATTATGGTAATTTTTTTTGTACATTAAATTTTAAATATCTATATTATCATGAAATGGATACCATTATTTCATAAACCATTTACTATTTTTATATATGGTTTTTACATTGACAATTATTTGAAGTGTTGATAGATTAGTATTTTTACCCAATACAAATATTTGAAGATAAGTCATGTGGTTCATAAAATAAATCTATTAATTGATATATGAGGAATTATTCGGAAATGCACTATATGGGTGGGGGATCGGTTAATGCTAGACCTTGTTTCATTAGTGGTCTTATGAGATGAACCATTTGGATAAATTAGAGTAGTTTAAACTATCTTGAGAATGCATATTGATAGTAATGTTATCAGGTTTCTGAGAAAAATGAAATCCAATGATTAAGAATTTCCTTTATTCGGAATTCAGTTATTATTATTATCCACGATTTTTTTTTCTTTAAAATATATATGGATTCTTTCATTATCATTTTATTTATTAAATGACTTGTGTTTCATTTATCTATTATTCCATATTTATTATGCCTTATTTAGATATTTATATGGAATATGTGATCAGTTTTTTACCTTTCCATTATTGTTATTCTCATTGATTAATTATTACGTAAATTGTATTTAACCTTACTGAGAATTAGAGAATACGCTTATATTGTTTACATTCCCTAATATATGAAGAAGAAATTTTAGAATGAGATTTTAGGGATGTCGTTCATTACATTTTTTTTATTGTTTTATTTTCGATTCCCCAATGTAATTTGGGTATCATATATGTAATATGTTTTTCCAAAACTGCTAAATGCAATGGTGCTTAGATATTTTTTCCGATTAAACATGCCAATGTAATATATTATGGCATCGACTATGGGATTCTAGGGTTGAAGCATTTTGGTATATAAGTTCTTCTTCAAATTTGACCAACTATCATTTCCATCATCATGTCTCAATTTTTCATCACAATGGCTTGGTGTCATATTATATGAAATGAATTGTAGATCTATCAATGGAAGATTCAATTGGTCTTCAATAATATTATACAATCAAACAAAATGGTGTATCATCCCCTAATTTCTTCAATTGACATGACCCTCAATGAGTGACCCTCTTTGACAATTCAATTCATCTTCATATTCTATTTCTATTGAGTTTCAATCAGTTCATGTCTTAGAGATTGAATCATAACATCTAGTAAAATACAACCCTTGATCTCAGATTCATCAATTGATTTAGTCACCATTAGAAAATTTTTTGGGGGCTCGATTGGAGCCTCAGTGGCAGCTTTATTGATCTTTAAGAAGCTTGGATCGATTAAGAGAAGACCCGTATCACCATGGTTGTTTTGTCCCTTCTTCAAAACTTATAGGGTTCTCGATTTATTCATTGAGCTCAGAGTGTATATATGCATCGAGATAAATTGGGGATGTCTTTGGAGGTTTGAAACCCCATACATGAATTCCTTGCATATTTGGAAACATGAATCTATGGTTTAAATCCTCTATGTGAATGTATTTTTAGATTTGTCTACATAGTAATTTCATTGAGATATTCTTCTATGTGAATTTTGTTGGGAACACTTTTTGTATATAATTGCATTTGTTGTCAATAGTTTTCAATCAAGATCAAAATGAAGAACATGAAGATGAATAAATCCAAAGTGGTTAATAGTGGTAATTCAGATGAATCTTGATGGGATTTACGATGGATAATGTTTGTGAAGAAAGCATATGGTTGTTGAAGATGAAATGATGATAGTGAATTAGCATGGGTGTTCTTGCTGAATGTCATTTCCTAGTGTTTCCCAAATTTTTGGACCTCAAAATCATGATTTTTCTTTTGGAAATGGATGAATTTATA
The DNA here is from genome assembly GCA_963277665.1 of Viscum album. Lineage (NCBI taxonomy): Eukaryota > Viridiplantae > Streptophyta > Magnoliopsida > Santalales > Viscaceae > Viscum > Viscum album. The sequence goes on from OY728123.1 coordinate 476,580,601, forward strand.
TATAGTATTGAATGAGATGTGGAATAATGAAGGAAATCTACAAAACTAGCAAACCGCGTACCATGGATCGTGTACCACATACCATGTCTGAGAAATAGTTCATGACCGCGTACCTGGTAGTGGAAATGGTATGCGTAGTGGTTCACAGAACCAAAAATTGTTCCTAGTAGTAGTACACAATGAAGGCATGCAGTACGTGGAATGGTACACGGTGGAGGCTTACAGTACGTGGATGGAGTTCAGTATGCTTTAAAGTTTGTCCCGCTTTGAAAATTTGGGTAAAAATGATTATCAAAATTTTCGGAGTTATTTTCTTATATAAGGAGTACTTATCCAATCATTAAGGGAGAGAGAATTCGATAATAAAATATCATCATTTTAGAAGAACTCAGCTATGTCTGAAAGTGGTACGTAAGATAGATTATGCATATGAAGAAGTGGTATACAGAAGACAAAATGGTTCACAAAATTGGAAGTAGTAGTCTATAGAAGAGTTTTTACATAATTAAAGGTTGTATGCAGGAGATGAAATAATGTGAAAAATTTGAAGAAAAAGTTCGTTGTAGGATGAGGCAGTACGTGAAGGTGGTATGCGATGGAGGTACACGAAGGTGGTATGTGCAGGTGGTACATGAAGGTGATAGGTGCAAGAGGTACATGAATGCGGTATGAAGAGGTGGTACGTGAATGTGGTATGCGAAGGTGGTATGTGATGGTGGTACATAGAGGAGGTTCATGGAGGCAGTACATAGACGCGGTGCATAGAGTAGGTGTGGTACGTAAATGAGGTGCCATACTGGGAGACGGAACAATACACAGATCAGGCACAGTGTGCAGAGCAGACCTAGTAGGTGAAGAAATAATGGTACACAGAATAAGCATAGTACGTGGGGTAGGCGCTGTACGAGAGCAGGAGAAGTATGCGGAAGAGTCTTGGTACACGGAACATGTGAATTATGTAGAATGGGAATGATTCATAGATCAGATTTAATTGACAAAATCAGGGACATTTCATGGAAATTAAACCATTATAAAGGAGTTTGTGATTCTAGAGAAATGAAGAAGAAGTTTTATTGAATTTAGTAACTGAACTAACGGAGAAAACTAAATATAAAAGATCATCAATTCAGGACTTCTATTTAAGCAGTGTCTCTTGATAAATAGAGATAAAGACTTTCATACCAATCTGTTGAAGTGACCTTCAATTTGATAAACTGTGTAATACCTTTACCAAGACATTGAGTCAGGGTAGTCAACAGAAGTGATCTGAGTTAATCGGTGGGATATTCCTGAACCATTGTAAAGGAAGTGTGCCTAGGAAAGATCGAATGTGCCCGAAACAATATAATCCACATCTAGTGAATATTACTATAATTTGGTATGACTGGAAATATGTCAGATTATACTCCTTTGACGTATAACTTAGTGGTGAACCAAGTAATTTTTTTTTTGCGATTTCCTTCCCTATGTGAATGTATTAATTACCACTCATATCCATCATACATGTTTGAAAAATTTCCTACTAACGTGGGAACAAGATCCAGTAAATAAGAGAAAAAACTGACCCACTGATTCACCCCCCATAGGGTGGTCTAGGGTCCTATAATTGGTATTAGAGTTGGGTTCATGTATGTTTGATACTCTATAGTAATTCTATTCATAAGAGGATTTGAGTTTTTCTTTCCTGAGTCAACAATGAAGAACAGTCTTGATTAAAGTTCAGTTATCTCTGAGAAAGAGTCTATACCCAACAAGACCATGATGAACAATAAAAATAAAGTTAAGATATAGTTAAAGAAGTCCCTCATATATAAAAAAGAGGTAGTATCTTGTTCTCCAGGACACTCGGAAAATGATGATGCTTCAGGCCAAACAAAAAATCAAGGAGATTGAGAGGTATGTGTTTTTACCCATGATCAATCTTCATCCTCATATGAAATTGAGAGACTAAGAAGAATACCTTTATGATATATCCTAAGATATAGTCGTTGGTATTTGTAGAATATTTAAATGTATGTAGGAGTAAATAACCAAGCTAATAAAAGCAACTGACTCTATAGAGGATGTCTTGGTAAAGAAGATATCATAATGTTATAATATCTCTAGATAGATTAAATCCATTGAAGAAACAAGGAGGAAACATGAAATAATTACAGGAAAATAGTTCAAAGAAGTTGAAGAGGAAGAGAGAGTCAGAAAGGATCTTGAAGAAAAGATCGTTGTTCTTGAAGGGAAATTGAAAATTTTCCCTGAAGTCAAGTGTCTACAATAAGTAGGGATATCCAAGAAGATCAAGGAAAATTTCACTTTTATTCAGAATAACATTTTGTTTCATGAAGAAGATGTTTCTGGAATGAAGAAGGCTTGTGAAAATAATATGACTATTATTGAAGATCATAAGGTCATTCTCAATAGAAAATGTCTAGAAATGGATGCTTAGTTGACCAATATTGAGAAGACACATATTGAGACATAACAAAAGAATGAAATCATTGATGATACTACTCAATTCAAACTAGAAGATTATACCATTAAAAGACGTCCAACATGTGATAAAGAAATCATTAATTCACTCATTCATCAATCAAAAGAAGCTAAGAAAGTGAAGTTACCATCCATACCAACCTGTACTATTGTTTCAAAATATGTTTCTACAAAAAGTGTACACTGGAAAAAAATTTATGAACAAGAGTGTACAGGGAAAGGTGAGGAGAAGAAACTTACCACCATAGATAGGGTGGATAGGAAGAAGAAGTTGGAAGATGGTTCCCCATATAGATCCCAAAGCATTAATAAGAAGTCCCAACAACCTTATACAGGAGATATTAAGAAGATAATATTTGTGGGTTAGTTTTGTTGTTGCAACAGATTTGGGCATTGTGCACTGGAATGTTCATACAATCCCATAAATGAGAAAGCACAAAAAAATCTTATATCAGAGGGAAGAAATATAGAAAAGAAGAAGTAACATCTGCATGTCCAGAAGCCTCTATTTTCTGCAAAAATATTATGAATTCTTAATAACATCTGTGTTGTATGGAATGGTAGTGGTCACAATGTAGGTACATGCTCATATCCATATGAATTCATTATTGATAAGAAAAGATAACCTTCAATGTCGGCTAAGTATGAAGCAGTTACCTTGGGATGAAATTAGAAGAATATTGTGAACAGACATTTCCCCAAGAAGATCTCATATAGGGAAACTGATAAGACCCTAGATTTTAGATCCATAAATTTTAAGTACAATTCATCCAAAAGAGAAACTAAGAGAGATGACACAAATATGAACCCGTGTCGAATATCCCAACCTACTGTAATAGTTCCAAATGGAATGTTGGTTTACTAGCTAGAAGATTTGGAATGAATGAGGAAACTTGAAGATGAAAAGGGAAATGTCGGTGCTAAAGGAAAATGAAAACATTCACATGATGAAGATAATGTGCTTGATATAGTGAAAACCAAAGGAAAATCACGTGTTAGGGAAGTTCCTTGTGATAGATGTATAAAATATGGCCACATTGAAAAAGGTTGTATAACCATTATACCAGAGCAATAAGTAGTCCTTAAAAGGATTAATAATGTATCATTCATGATGGATGTTAAGAATAAAAAATCTCCACACAAAGAAGAAGAGATTGTGAAGAGATCCATGCCACATCAGCACAGATTAGAAATGATGATAAGATGTGCGAACATTAAGATTAGAGAAAATGAATCATCATGGTTGATAAAACCACCTCAGTCTTCCTACTCACATTTAAGTAGAAAGTAGGAACCACCTTATTACCTTAATCATTTATTTATGGTATTTGTGCTAATAATACAGGGAATTGATGGAGAAACATTCTCTTTAGGGGAGAACCTAATAAATAGTGGATGTTGTCAACTCCTGATAGTTAAGCTGAAGAAGTTTCCATCCTTGAATGCTTATTTAATTGATATTAAAAGATTAAATTGATGAAGGGGGACCCATGAAGAAGATGACGATGAGTGTTTCTCCTGAGGTGGAGAAAAATGATTAATCGTCCAAAATTATTATTTCGATCAGTATCAACTTTAGATGGAACTAAATTCAATTACTCTAGAAATTTCATGAAAAACATGTCATTTCTCAATCTTTCATCTTTGGTTACTCAGAATAAATATCATTTTACAAAGGGGGAGTAACTAAATTAATTAGTGACATAAGATGAATGGAAGTTTCCCAGTTCCAATTATCCTGTCAATTTCACTTGAATGTTTTTTATCTATTTGATGAAGTGAGTGCAGGAGTTTCGGGTTGCTTATTTCACATCACGTTCATTATCATCAGCCCAGAATAAAAGTGTAAAACCCTTGAAAACAAATTAAATGAGTTCACATATCATCAGGTATCATGATTAATGAATAATGGAAAGCCTTGTTTTATAAATCAAATCCTCCTGTTTTCTACACTGATCATTTCTCAAGTATACATGGAGTGGAATAATTGATGGAACATTTCTTAAGAAAGGAAAAATACCATTTTCCAATAAAAATTTCACTTCCTGTCAATTAGGGGATAGAGAAAGTGAAATTAAAGATCTAAAGGTGGAGATAAAGAAAAATTAATAGGGGAGACAGAAGATTCTCATTTTGATACTGACACATTCATTTGAGGACTTTAAGGTATTGACAACAAAATACAATGGGGAGATTGTTGGGACCACTTTGTGTATATGATTGTATTTGTTGTCAATAGTTTTCAATGAAGATCAAAATGAGTAAGGAGATGAATAATAACTCTATATTTGTTGAGAGTGGTAATTCATATGATTGTTTAAAGGCTTCACGATAGATAAGGTTCGTGAAGAAAGAAGATGATTGCTGAAGAAGAAATATGATAGTGAATTAGCTTGGGTATTCTTGAAAAATGTCTTTCCTAGTTTTTTCAAATTGTTGGACCCCAAAATAATGATTTATTTTTTGGTCTTGGAATTATTTCTATGTAGGAGTGAATGAGATGCAGAAAGTTGAAGGAAATTGAAAAAGGAAAAAAAGTTCATACCTTTGATAATGGACTGCGTACAATGACCAGGAAATTGTTCACAACCACGTACCAAGAAAAAAAAATGGTACGTGGAGGAGTGAACAGAACCGAAAATGGTTTGCAGCGACTATACGTGGTGAAGGAATGTGGTATGGGAAACGATACACGGTGGAGGCATACAATACGTGGATGGAGTTAAGTATTTCATAATGTTTTTCCTGCATTGAGAATTTGGGTAAAAAAGATTAGCAAAATTTGTGGAGTTATTTGACTATATAATTATTGTTAATCCCATAATTATTGTAGAGAGAATTCGATAAGAAAATATCATCATTATGGAATAACTCTACTAAGTGTAAAAGTGGTACGCATGAGATATTCTGCGTAGGACAAAGTGGTACGTGATAGAAAAAACAGTTCGTGAAATTAGGAGTAGTCTATAGAAGTGTTTTGAGTAAGAAAATGTGGTATGCAGGAGATGAAATATTTCATAGAATTTGTAGAAAATGTCTATTTTAGGATGAGGTGGTATACAAAGGTGGTGCATGTAGGAATTACATAAAGGCGGTACACAAAGGCTGTAGGTGAAGGTGGTACGTAAAGGTAGTACACGAAGGTGGTATAAGAAGGCAATACATAAATGCCGTACGTAGAGGTGATGCACAGAGGTATTACATGGACTTGGTGCATTGGGCATGCAGTGTATGCAGAGGAGGCATAGTACACAGAGCAGACGCCGTACACGAAGAAGGCGTAGTGCAAGGAGCAGGCGCGGTGCACAGAGCATGCGTTGTACATGGGGGCAGTCACGGTATGCAGAGAAGGGGAGGTGTGTAGAATAGTCTTGGCAAGAGGACCAGGCATGGAACATAGAACAGGAATGGTACACAAATAAGAGATTGTCGACAAAATAAGGGATAGTTCCTGAAAACAAAAACATCATAATGGGAGTTTGTGATTATAGTGAAATGAAGAATGAGTTTTAGTGAATTCAATAATTTCACTAAAGGAGAAAACTGAATATAAAAGAGCATAAATTAGGGACTATGATGCAAGAAGTGTCTTGCGCTAACCAGATACAAAGACATTCATGCCAATATCTTGAAGCAGCCTTCAAGTCGATAAATTGAGTGTGACCTCTCCCAAAACAGTGAACTAGGGGGAGTCAATGGAAGTGATCCAAGGGAAGTAGTGGGTTATCGCTGAACCTTTTTAAAGGTAGTGTGTCTGGGATTGAGTGACTATGCACGAACCTTTGTAATCCATAGCTAGTGAAGATTAGTAAAATTTGGTATGAATCGTAACCTGTCAGCGTATTCTACTTGTACATAGCCCCTAGTAGTGAACCACGTAAAAATTGATGTGTTTTACTTCTGCAAGTGAATTTTTTAATTACTATACATATCTATCATACATGTTTAAACAAGTTTCAACCAATTTGGGAACAATATCCAGAAAAGAAGTGAAAAAATTAACACCCTGATTCACCCCCCTCAGGGTGGTATAGGGTCCTACAAATTCCACTTCTGATTGTTTATGTGAGTATCACATGGAAATCATCTACATCACTAGAGTTTCATTTTGTATATGTTTTTTTCATATACATTTTCAATCTGAAATGTAGGAAATTCTTCCCATAGAATTAGACCTACTGAAAAATATTTCATTAATAGTGAAGGAGAATTTAGAATCAAATTAAAAATATTTGTTCCGAAATAAATTCTTATATTTAGTAAATAAATTAAAACAATAAAAAATATTCCAAAATGTTAATACAAACTTCAAATTATAAAAAATCAAAACATGGGACCCTAAACATTAAACATACATAATCCAAAAAGCATCTTAAATGTTGGATTGAATTGAATATTCCACCAAATTCTTGAAATTTTTTTATAAAAAATATATAAAAAATCAATGTGAAGAATAATAATTATTTTAAACATGATAATTGAATACTTTTATCAAAAAAACTCAAATAAATATAAATTCAACATTACAATAATTAAAAAACAATATTTGATTATATAAATAATATTTTAACATTTAAACAAAATATTTACAAAAAATTTTGATGTTGAAGTAATGTAAAATATTAATGTAACATCAATGAATATATTATCCTTCACAGTAAAAGAAGTTAATGGAGAATAAATTTGAGAGATGTCGAGAATGATCCTTATGTATTAACCTTCAAAACCAAGGAAGATTCATAGATCCACTATATTATTGGGGGATACTCAATAAAAAATTTACACAATAATTATGGGATACATGAATACACAATGCTAGGATACAACATTTCCTTAAAATAGACCTCATGTTCCCAACACCTACACTTCGATAGCAACATAATGAAAAAATGACACTAAATAAATGAAAAAAAATCATATACTGACATAACATGAGACTCTTACACCTAGATCAGGTGCTAAAAATGTATTATTTACATACTAAATTTGGTACCAACTATAATGAAATAATTTTAACAATATATAATTACAATATCCCTATAAAAATGATTCACTTACATTAAAAAGACAATTTAGGTTTAGAGTTTTATAGACTTATAAAAATCCCCTTATATATAAAAACCTAAGACTTTCTCTATAATGGGAAATTCATTCCATTATACCCATACTATATTTTTCTATAAGAATACTCTATAATATACCTCAATGTTCTCCCCACATGATACCCTTCTAGACCAATCTTATAAAATATCAATCTTAAAAATTTGGGTATAATGGGAAAAATAATGGGTGACCCCATATGCTAATTAAGGATAAACATTGGATATATCAATCAATTATTATATATTAGAATAATGTAAGAATAACGGTATGAGATTATGATCATAACCAAAAATCTTCATTCTCAGTTATTCATATATCATAAAAATTGACACACAGTATAATTATTTAGGAATTAAAAAGAAAAGAGTCATAAGAGTGATGAACCAACATTAATCAATCATGACACATGATATAGTATCATATGAATAAGAAAATGTTATAGGAATTATGTAGCACAATCATAAGTATATAAAATCACTTTATTAGTCAGAGATCACTTCTACGACTATCATAGTGTATTGAGTTCACTCTCTATTCAATCATTTCCATAGTCCCGGTTAACACACATGACTATCATTGTGGAAAAAGTCTTATATTGAACAGGGTTAACTTCCCTTCCTAGTACCTATTATCTCATGAGATATCCATCCTTACCCAATGCATTGGAGGGATATTTAATTTTAGTGCCACCTATCAAATAATGAAAATCAGATGTGTGCCAAAAGATCAAATCACATCCATCGTATCATCATAGATGAACCCATAGAGAAAATGTGTTTCATAAACAACATCAAATAATTATAATCCATCCATACAAAGGAAGTGGATGATATCATAAGAGAATTCATTATTTCACTATGGCTTATTTAACAATAGGGAATTATATGGGACACATTTATTCTAATATGATCATCATCATAATAATTTTTCAATGGAATTGGATGGTATTATAGGAGAATATCCCAAATAAATCATAATAATCTTTTAAAGAAAATAACATATATTAAAAATATCTTTTACAAAATCATTTAACGTATGCTTTGAAAATCAATACCTTTTTAATAAATTAAAAAATAATAAGTTCCTAGAATATTAAGGAAAATATTTTATTTGAAAATAACCATGAAAAATTATAAAGAAATATTAAAATCATAGTGTTCATTATGGCTGGAAAATATATTTCTGTTATAAATGTTAAAACAATGACTCCTTTCAAATTTTCAGTAAAAATTAAAAAATCAATTGAAGAAAAACTAAATGATAGCATTTATAACAATGTAATGAATTTAAAAAATACTAAAAAATAATTTTAAAAATAATTAGATTATATAGAAAACAATAATTGAAATTATTTTAGAGAACATGGATATAAAAGAGAAAGATTTCTGAGCAAAAGAATAAATATCATCAACATTTATAAAAACAAATTTTCAGTACTTCAGAATAAAAAAGAGTGGTGAAATATAAAAAAAACATAAAACCATATAAATTATCATAGGATAATAAACATTATAGGGTTAAATATATAATTATCATATAATATCACTCAATATAAATTTAACACAACCAATCCTAAAAAAACCAGATTAAATCATAAGTCCCATATCACTTTGGTAATAACCAAATTAAAACCTTGTGAAAGAGTGATCCTTATATGAATTTTTAAATCCCCATATTTTTCATGAAAATAATAAGAAAATAAAATCAGGGGTAGTATATACACCACAAAAAATAATCATGTTTTGAATATGGAATATGTCTTATAGATATAAAAGTGAGATGAGAAACTCTTACCTAAAATCTTGTCTTACTTTGTACGCATTCAAAAGTATTTAATAATAAATAAATATTTATTATAAATACATTAAAAACCCATATATATATATATAAATATATATTACTAAATATAATTACCTTATGACTTCTAATTATCCCTTTACTAATTATTCTTCATTAAAATCATTATTCAAGTGAAAACTAGTCTTTTTTTCATGTATATTTGGATTTGATGGATATAGTCCTTTAACCTAGGTCATTTTTTAATCATAACTATAATAATAATAATTTCATTATAGTCATATTCTTTCATTATATACACTTTTATAATCATTCATTTAATGTGGTGATGAAAAATTTATTACATGACTTCTTAGAGATAGTAACCTATACATATGCACATGTGATATTTCCATTTTTCAATGGATGGATTAAAATAAAGGTAACTAAAAAATTAAAATTTAATGAATCATTATTATATAATTAATATCATATATATTATGTAAATATATATTTATTACTATCTATTTAAAGAGGAAATAAAAAAAGGCGCATCACTTGATGGAGGTGGTAGTCCATATGTACGCACGAATGAAATTATAGTTTTTCAGGGATGAAAAGGTATGCGGTAAAAAAATTATTATAATTATAGAATAATATTATGTTATAAATATCCTAAAGAAATTTTAAATACGTCAAAAAAACCATATACTAAATTTGGGGATGGAAAATGAAATACAACACTTTGTGGAGATGGTAGTATGTATGTACGCACAAGTGATGCTTTCATTTCCCATTGTGATAGAATAAAGATGAAACAAGGTTAAACCATGAACATAATAACATTTTAGTATATTTAATATAATTATTTTATTACATCAACATGGTTATGGGATATTTAGAGGATGTAGATGATGTGATAACATGGAAACACTCTGTTAAGAGATATGACGCTATTTTAGAAAGCCTCCTTTTTCATTCATGTTAATCCTTAAATTTATTATATTATGGTGAGAAAAATCATCTAGAATATTGTATGGGGAAGTTATAAACATATTTTTGTAGGGCTGGTCTAAATTGATATTCTCAAAAGATATGAATAAGTTAGGAGGGAGGTACCCTTTTATAAGTGAGGTTGGTGGAAAACATGTAACTACATGATAAATTAATATATAATATGCGCCTAACTCATGTAAAATGATTAAAAAGCTCTATATATTCAAATATAATTTGTTTAAGTTATATATATAAACAAAAAATCAATTTTATACAGGTTTAGGTGTCATCTTATACCTTAAAATTTCATTTAACCATCCTAATTTACCATAGTTAACCTTAAATGAAGTAACAAAATTTTCACCCTTTAAAGGTGAAGAAAGTATTTTTAAAATTGACAATTGAAAATAAATTAACCATGCATGATATTATTGTAAATTTAAAATCCACATGAGTTAAGATAGTATTTTTTTAAATTTATAACAATTTAAAAATATTTTTAAAATAATAAATACCAATTAAGATCACATTCATGATTATTCACATATTTGGATATTAATGGAAGAAGGAAAATAATTATCCAAGAAATTCATGATATATAATTGTTGATCTATATTATCTTACTTTTAATGTGTTTAATGTCATTTAATTTTTTTTGACATCTTTCACAAGCCCTACATCAACATTATGTAAGTGTTCGAGGTAATTATACTATCTCTAGAAATTAAAAATAATTTACTATCAGAAAATTATATTATTAAACCTAAAAAATATTTATAATATTTAATTTCATATTTTTATCCATATGAAAACATATTATATAATTAAAAATAAATAGAGTGACATTTTTATTTTTTCTTAAATTAAAATAATATAAAGCTCATAATAAAAGTCAACTAGCACAAGAATGCATTTTTTAATCTTTTAGATAATTATGGTTCAATTAAACCCATACATTGAAATAAATGATGGTTTTGGGATGATTTTGAGACCTCATCCTATAGTTTTGACCTTATTTTATTCAGTTTACCATTTAACTTGGTGATAAACTTTTACCATGGCTATTATTCATTTGGAATAAAAATGAAACCAAATTAATGTATAATGCATATTCTTATGGAATTTTTTTTAGAAATGTGAGCGCGATGGCTTTAATATTGATAAAGGAAAAGTTACACAATTCGGAAGAGAGGAATTTTACATTTTTCTTTGGTAAGAAGAGGCTCCAGGTCATTGGGAAGGGTGTTGCTGTGGATGCATCTTTCTTCCAACACCCCTTTGTTCGCCAGGCCATCCGCAATGTGGTTCGCCTCACGGAATGTGTGTGTTATAATGTAATTTAAGGAGGAGAGCTTGTCAAGGCAGTTTATCCACTTACCAGCCCTTTTCCATGCCAATATGGTTTGACCCATTCTTATTGCATGTACCACCATTGCCGAGTCACATTCAAACCAAATGTTGTTCTAATGTTGTTGACAGACAATGTCCACCGCGCTTATGATCGCCATCATTTCCGCTTCCAGGGCTGTCAAATTCCCAAAAGTACCATAGCTACACATCACAACCTCCCCGTAATGGTCTCTAAAAATGACTCTGAACCCTGAAGGACCCGGATTTCCCTTCGAGGCCCCGTCCGTGTTGCATTTTATCCATCCAGTAAAGGGGGAAGTCCAGATGACCTCCATCATGCCTCTTGTCTTAGGATAGTGACCGTCAACCTTTAAGCGCTTGAGGATCATAAATTCTTTGACCGAGTTGTAGCAATTCCCATTGGTCAAGTCATTGGCATTCTGAATGGGCACAAGAATACTACTAATTGCAGTAGCTTCATGAAAATTTGCGTGCTTATGAATGTAGTTGTTGCGAGCCCGCCAAACAACATGGATAAGTTTGGAGCAGGAAACCTGCAGCAGTGCCTTCAGCTGTTTGGACTGTTGGAAGACCAGCAGTTTCTGTACAAATTGAGTGGCCGAATGGGTATTGGGAGGCTCAAGATCAAAAATATTCAGAATGATGTTCCATAGTGAAGCATCTGTTTTGCAAGATAAGAACAGATGGTCCACATCTTCCCTATGCTGACCGCATAGCACACATTTCGAGCATAAGGAGATTCCAAGTTTCTGAATGCTCACCTCTACTGGGATTTTGTTGTGAAAAAATCTCCAGATTAGAGTAAATCTGGAAGGAATTAAGCAGTTCTTATCAAGCACACCCATCCAACTTCGTTCGGCCTGTAGCTGGTATATGTAAAATTTTTTTGAATCCAGCATGCCATCCTGTGATCCATGCCATTGCAGCATGTCTGCATGATTAATAAAATCATAATTGTCAATAATAGAGGCGATGGGGGTTGGAAGTTCCTCTCTGTGTTGGAGTTGATCCTTAATGGATCTGCTTCTGTCAGTTGGCTGTTCCCCATTAATCAAGCTATCCAGAAGCATTGTACCAGTCCAATTACTTGTCCAGAAATTCAGAGATGAGTCTACAGTGACCACCCATCTTGAATGTTGCATGATTGTAGTGAAAACCAATCTCAGGCCCGGCCAAATTTGGAAAAATTATTTATAATATCCTCACACAAAATTTAATAAAAACCATTTATGATGAAATTGATTTTTTGAAGCATATAATGAATTTATTTTCATTACATACATGATAGTCAAAATTAAGTTATTAGTAATTAATTACATTTGATTTATAATCTAATTATTGAATTATAATTATTTATTTATAGTGATTCAATTAATCTATAGAGGTAAAAATACATTAAACACATAAAAAATTATGAAAAATATATCTTTTACTTTTAAAATCATTTTTCTTCATTTACAACCAATTGATAATATATATATGATTTATTACTCATTTTTGGGGAAAAACATTCTATATATTTTTTAAAATATAATTATTCTTATTCATACATTCCAAATTAATTTCTAGTTCATAATAGTAATGTTTAGAAAATATTTCTATATTATTTCACAATTCATTTATGCTCAGTGTTATGTGTATCACAATATATCAACGCGATAGAATCTAATAAATAAAAATATTTTAGAAATGTTTTTTTGTTACATAGATTCTATCAATGCTCAAACACAGACCTTTAAAACACAAGGATTTCATCAATAAACCCTTCCAGGAACATATCTATAAAGTCAAAGAATCCAGAGTCCATCTGTCCCATTAACATGGATGGAGTATTTTTTACATAGAATGACATTAAAATAAACTCATAATTCCCATAATGACATATTTAAATATTATTTTAAATATACACATCCTTCACCTATATATGATGATATCATTTCAACAAATCAATCTTTTAAAATCAATTAGTTTTCTTAAGTTGTTTAGATAAATCATCGATCTCAGGAAGGGGATAGTGGTTCTTCACTATCACTTGGTTATAAAAATAATGATTTACACACAAACATAAATTATTATCTTCCTCAAAAAAAAGAATTAGAGAACATCATGGTGACAAACTATTTTGGATAAAGCATTGTCGTAGAAGATCATCAATCTGAACAGGTAGCTCTTGTAACATAGAAGGAACCATACTATATGGAAACATTTATATCCTAGTGACACCCTGATTCTACTATATACCAAACTTTATCTAAAATTAAGGGGTTTATAATCCAAACCTCTTATATAAATACATCAAGATACTATTTAATAACCATCGTAAATACCACTAAATGATCTTCATTTAACTAAACATCATCTCAAATATCATGGAAGAAAATACCATGGCACACATCCAACCTATATGAGGGAATCACATGCCATAAAATTCATCCTTCTCTCCATCAATTTCATAGAATATAATTAACTACCTAATGAAATACCCAATAGACTATATCAAAAATACCCAATCCATTCTAAATACGATTTTATATAGTTTTATCCATAAACATAAGAATTCTTCACAAGAGAGATACTACCCTAACATCATCTCACAAGAGTTGTACACATTTTATATGCTAGTATAAACTCAAATGGGAATAGTCATTACCAAGGGTGCTATGAACCTCTGCAAATTTGATCCGAAAGTATGAACTAGGGTTGGTGGAATAAAGGAGTGCATAACTTCAAAATCAATCATGGAATACTATTAATTAGAATATAAACAGGTAGTACCTCACTTAGTATTTGGATCACCCAATGTAGGTAACTCTAAATCATGGATCAGGCCATGAACATCAACATGACCTCTCTAAACCAAATTATGATCACCTATATGGTCATAATATACTCTATATCCTTGAGAATGATAGTAATTATGAGGATTTAATTTTCTTTCTCCATCCCCTCCCTAATAATCATATATTGGATAAACTTTGTATTATAAATTCCGTAGAGGATATTACTATAATGACGGATATAGAAGAGGGTTTACCACTCCACAATTGCTTTTGAAGATATTTGGAATCCTTACATTTCAATGAACATAAACCCTAGATGTATAACAAACCATTCCTGATTCACTAGAAGGTTATGAAAACTTCTGAACCTGGTGAAATAAGATGAAAAATGATGGAACCAACTCCCTAGTGTATAAATCTTCTACTAAGTTGTAAATTGAGATCTTTTGGTGAAAAAACAGTACCATGGAGAGTTCTGGAGACTCCCCTCCTAGTATTTTCTAGAATTATCTAAAACCATCTCAAATACTCTATAATCACCATCACCTTAATATATGTTGACCTTGTCACTAAAACTCCCTTAGTTTCCTTCACTAAGATTCATCATCATCAACCAGAAATCAACATCATTATTATTGCACATCCAATTAAGCATATTCGATAGAACTTGACTATAGAATTAACTTGGATCTATACCTATAATTATTAAAACATTAGGGACTGGATAAAACTATAATATGTAATCTTTTAGGGTACTTAATTTATATAATTTTTTCATAATTATCATTCCCCATTTAATTAATACACAATTGTACATAACCATGAATTATGATCCTTACCTAGGTATCTACTCTAAAATTTTCATCACTTCACATAACATGTCCAGAAAACTTTAATGTTCTTACATCATATAACAGGGGGCCCAAAATTTATCTGTCCTTAGTGGTATCCCATATTTATATCACATAATTAGTTTGGCTGATACTGATTCCCCATAAACCCATTTAATATTTACTAATTTCTATCCTCATGGTCCATCCAATATCATAACCAATAGTATTGATACAACTATATCATGACCCCCCATATCCACCGGTACCCCTCCTAGGACAATAGTGAATGTACCATAAAAATATTATAAAGAGACAACAAAACTCCACCACTCTTAAAAAAATCCTCGATCTATTAAAAACCATCACAATCATCAACCATAAGACATCGACCTAAAATTAGTTTATATATACATCAGGTGATAACACATGTATACTAATTAGGGTCCTCCCTCAAACCTCCAATGAAAATGTAAATGAAGCACACTATATCCATGCATATAAACAAATATACCAACTCATTACCATACAAGAGTAAACTATATCCCATCATTACCAAGGCTCTACCACCAAGTAATTCATAGAAGTATGTATTTTAAGAACAAATGAATATATATATATATATATATATAATAAAGGTTCCTAACTTATCGTTCCTCAATGGGTTTTCACCCTCATAGCCAAATTCCAAATATCCTATGTCATAATATATTCAATAATGCATCATTCACCACATTTATACATGTTATAACCATATGATCATATCATCCATTATCCCATGCATAAAATCACAAAGGCATCACCATAACTAAGTAGTATATATTAAAAATGCCAAATCTAATATTACATGAATTATAACTTAATGCAACATATCCCATGAATGTATTCATGTAGGAAATTACATTCACCAAATGTGTGTTAAATATTTTTGTTATAACCTCATTATTCTACACCCAGTACAGACATATATAGTGAATTAATGATCCATCATATCCCATGCAGACATATAAAATAAACCAAATGATATTATAGTTTAGATACACCTATACATTATATTATGGTGACGGGAGGGTATGGATGAGGGAGATGTGGGTGATATGTTTTCTAACTAACCTGTTTATTAGAGAAAGAACCCATATACAAAACAATTGGTTGTCAGATTCCATCCCAACTTTGGTGGATATTCATATGAAATCATAAACCATAATATTATATATAACAAAAAATCAAACGAAGGGAAACTATGTAGCCTAAGAATCAACTATAGCTATTACCCCTCTAAACACTTATAAGCCACTGATATTGTCTAGTAAACATGATTACATACAAAAATATAAGCACCAAATTCGATCTTAAACTAATTCAATTAGTTATTTAGAAATTAATATTGGTTTATTAGAAAAAAACCATTAAAAATTATAGCTCAATAACTTCAGTTAATTACATGGAAATTCTCATTCATAATTCACTTTATGATTTCGGGATTCCTATCCCATTACCCTAGAAGAATTCATTTTCTTCCATCCTATTGTTTCCATTTAACATCACCAACAATGACATCCATCCAATGAGTTAATTATTAATTTATTCACTATTATTTTAATAACGTATTCTAAGAATCTACTAGAAAAACACCTCTAGAATGATGCACATAGTAACTCTGTAAAGAACTATCCAGAAACTTGGTATAAAAAAGAAAACAACAGGAAAGACTAGAAGTATGGGCTCTCAATTAATTCCCATCAACCAATAAAAAATACTCTCACAAAAAATCTATAAACAGGTAGGCCATTCTCCTAACCCACAACATCCATTCCCATTAACCTCATTTCAATGAGTAAACAACACCCAAGCCTTGTCCTCAACTTTTTCATCCGTCCCTTTCCAAACGAAACCCCACATATCAAATCACTGAAATGAGCTACTACCCTAGTGTTAAAATAGATGAATGAAAATTAGTTTCATAAAAAAATTCAAAGGGAACCTATTTCTATAATTCCAAGGAAAACTAACCTTTAGAAAACAAGAATGGTCATTCATTGTACCAAAACATTATTCATAGTAAACAACCTTTTTATTATCATCTAGAATTAACTGATTCATTATTGAAAAGTTTTATAAAAAAGTAATCCATCATGAATAGATATAATATTATAGGATTTTACAATAAAAATACTTCAAGAATTATATTCATATTTAATATTTTTCATGGAAGAACGATAATTAATTTCAAATGACTCTTAAATTAATCACACCATCAGTAACATATTTATATTCTTTATATAATTTTAGTTAAATAATCCATGAATAAAAATAATCATATAAAATTAAATAAAGCACTATCTATAAAATAATAAGAGGTGTTATCAATAAATAATCACCACATGTGATAAAAAAATCCCTTTAAATTCATTCTTTATTTCATTTATTATCATTATTATGTTTATCCATCTATTTATCTAATTATTTTAATGCTTGATACTCCCACATCAACACATAAAAGAAGGATAATTAATGGTTACAGTACCTTGAGATAAAAATTTCCGAATCTTATAATTAATAATGAAAGAAAAAAGGTTTATTTGCTTGAAAAATTTAAGGAAACCAGTTCAGATTCAAACAAAAACAAACCACTATTACATCATGCTTCAATTTCATCACAAAACATGAGAAACCTAATCTTATGTACCTCTATAAATAGGGAAAAAGGAAGAAGATAGAAATAGTGTTTGATTTGGCGCCTTGATTCAAGTGTGCTTGATCGTAATGATCCAAAGGGTTTTTAACCCCCTGGGAATCAACTAGTGGGAAAAGAGGGGACTGGGAGATGAATATGGTTTGAAGGGAGAGATAATGGTTGAACCAAGGGGGACTGCATCCCCTATTTTTAAAAACTCCACTAATGGCCTCTATTATAGTGCGGTAACCTTCATTGTGAATATGGTGCTCCTCAGTAAATGAAGATACAGTTTCTTAGTGTGTAAAAATGTTACATCCTATAAAATTTTATAAGAAATGAAAATTGCATTTAAACCCCATTAGACGGTCAATTCCATACCCCTATGTTTTTTGGATGATGTTTTAGACCCCATACATATATTTTAGCCCCCAACACACTATAGGAAAAACCCTCACCATTTTATCCCCCTATATTAAATTATTCAATATGGTGAAACCCACATCATCATTTCCAAACCCCTATATAGAACTAAAACATGACACACTTATGAACCATTATGCCCATAAACATGGCATGGTATAATCTTTATTCCAATAGGGAGACTCATCAAGAACCACATTATACCATACTCTCTTTTATGGTGTTCATCTCTTTCCTATTTCCCATAGGGAATCTTCTTGGAACAAATGCCTTTAACTATGCGCATTTGACACTCGGGGGTGTAACAATAACCAAAAGACTATATCAAGACACCTGATAAAAATGGCCATAAATAAATAGCTTAACCCATGCAAAACTCTAAAATATATCACCATGAGTATAATAATCCCTATCATCACAATTTAGTGGCCCTCTATATGGAAAAAATATCCACTATCAACTCTAGAATTCCCCCAAACCCTTATTTAACACCTAAATGACCTAGGAAAACACAATGGTATATATTTTTATAACTAGTCCCATATAAAAGAAATTATTAATTTAGGAGGAGATAAGAAAAATAAACTGGATGAAAACAATATGGAATCCTAAAAAATATAAAATGTCTAAATTATTTTGTCACACTTGGGGATATTTATAGATTGTGATATCATCATGGAAACACCACCCTCAAATGTCCCACACTACTAAAAAAAACTAATTAAATATTAAAAAATTTTGTCTTATGGGAGTAGAGGTAATCAATATCAATAAATGGTGGTTGAGTTGACACATGCATCACTTTCAAAATTATTACATGGTTTTATTTAAAGATTCAATACATATAAAAATAATACAAGTCCATGAACCTCAAATGTATGATTTACTTGGAGACTGCATACAAAATTATCCTATTTTTGAACAGTATTAAAAATATCCCACAAAAAATCCTCTACATATGGTACCCTTATTTACTCATAATATTTAATACCCTTCACCATAACCTATGGAAATGGAAACAAAAAAATTGATGAGATCATATTCCCCATAAGTGTAAACATAGATGATATCAATAAAATATCATAAGACTTCATAAGACAGGGATAATAACATAATAAAATATTCACGGTACATAGGATTCATACCCAAAGACATAAATATCAAATCATAATTCATGGTTTAATGTATCTATATAACATAAAAATAAACTTATAAAAGTGTGAAAAATCTAAAACTCATAAGATATCATATCCTAAGAATAAGAATACATAAAAAGAGTGCACAAAAAATGGTGTCATAAACATCAACATATAAACCATATGTAAGGCCACCCACCATGAAATTTAACATGTATTAGGCTCGAGAAAACCGCAATGTACCTTCTTAGACATTGGATAACTGCCCGTGTAACCTCTTAGGAATGGAATAATCATATATTTAACCTCTAAAATAAAGAGTTATAAAGTATTAACCAATGAGTTAAATTTAAATAATAAAACCACCAATCAAATAATTGAAACCCATTCATATGTATTCAATAAGAACATAATAAAATTCATGTAACAACCTAAGATAGAACTATACATTTTCCTTAAATAAAAAATATGTAAGATAACAAACTAGACATAAAAAAACAAAAATAAACAAATATAGACCATTGAAAGGTAGATGTATATTTTTTTGGTATATATATAGGTAATCAGATTATGAAATATATATATCTATATAAAAACAAGATAAAAAAAATAATGTTCACTCTAAATATCGACTTAACTTTTTCAACAAAGAGAGTAATAATACATTTTTCCTAAAATTTAATTCCTTTTAGGTATAAGGTATATTAATATTAATAAATTATTAGTATTAGATTAATTAATGATTTATGGGGATAACAATAGTTAATATACAGAAATTTTATTTCCTATAAAACTAGTTTTCTCTACATTTTATGTTTTTAATTAAAAATAAAAGTATTAAATTTCAGTTTTTGAATTTTATATAATTATCTTTATTTTTGGATTTATCAAGGCATCATTATATTAAGAATAATTTTTGGGGTTTTCTAAATGTATTTTTTAGGTTAATAGTGAAAAATATTGTTTTTATAAATAACATGTCTTTTATAAAACTATTAATATATAAGAATTAATTTTAAATTCATGAAACCATTTTCTAAGACTAAATATTTACTATAAAAGTGAATTTATTATTTTAATTTTTTTTTTAATTTACAAAAAAAATATTTTACATTTTATTAATTATGTTATATTTTTAGAAAAAATTTAATACATTATATGTGAATTATTTTACAATTAATTTGGATAACGTTTAGAAACATAATATTGTTAAATGGAATTAATATTAGGAAATATTTGGTATTAATTACATAAAAATTCCAATTTTATTTTCAAACATAAAGGACAAATTAGTTTAGAAGAATCTTGTTACCATGGTAAAAATAAAAAGTGTAATAAGGGTTTAGTGAAGGGAAAATACTAAAACATGTATAAAAAAGTATGGGAATGGGTGGTTGGGGACTAACATGACCATATCTCTTTTATAATTCATTATTTCTCAATTTCTAAACCACTTTCTTTGATATTTACATCTCATTATTGAAAATATTTTGGTATTTTCAGAAGTGTCGTCTCCCTTCACTATTAAGGGGACAACTCCTCTACTAACTTCTCTTTTCCAAAAAATACCCTTATTCCGGTAACAAAAACTGGCCAAATCACACAAAAAAACTCTAGAAACATTAAATATATTTTTTCTTTTTAAAAGACAATCTCTTAAAGGATTAACCCTCGTTGGAAAATAGATAATCCAAAAAGTGAGATAAAACATTTTAACTTCTCCTTTCTCATTTCTATTTCCATATCTATATTTATAACTCATAAAATTATTTTAAAGCTTATTATAATTATAGAATCAGTATAAATGTTATAATTTAATGTTTTTATAATGATTTTATAATCATTAACCACCTTTCCCTTTTTTATTTAGAAAAATAAAACCGCCATTTTTTTGTATAGACTACCACCTTCACGACACAAAGTGTTTTGTTTCCCTTAACCAACTTAAAATGATGGTATTAAAGTAGAATTTAATTTATAAATATGACATTAATTAAATATTTTATATTCTAACATGAGAATACATATTTCAATTTTTCTTTATTCTATGGAAAATGAAATCATCATCCATGACTACTTGTGGATTACCGCCTCCATGAAACAATCGATTTCTATTTTTATTTTCATAATTGACGTACAAGGTTATTCCTAAGAATTTTTTCATATATAAATATTTATTTTATGTTTTTACAATGGTTTTGGTAAGGCATATTTTTAACCAATTAATTTTATGAATGATAAACAATTGTTATAAAATTAATCATCTAAAAAAAATTACACTAACAGCAAAACGATTATTTCATTATAAGTAATGGTATATAAAAATTATATTATCATTATAATTATTTAAAATTATACTATAAAATATCAATAAACACTTTATAATATCATTATTCTTCTCATATAATGATATTTAAACTAAATCACCTCATTATCATTCATTAATCATGGTATGTTCTTGTTTCGGTTTGTTTAATGACCTACATGAAAAATGATACAAATTTATGCCATAGATGAATATGGGAATTTAATTTCTAGTAATATATGACATAAATAAGTGAATAATTATTTCTTTTGTTTATTTTCTGGTAATATAAAATCTTTCCTCGTTATTTAAGAAAACAACCATTGTTCACTAAGAATCATCCAAACATGCTCATCGCCAAATTCATCATTAATGATTGTAACCAAAACACCCATAAAATGAAATTATAAAATTATAAATAATTAAGAACAATCAAATATATAAAATTTATGATTTATTTATCATGAAATTTGTGATAATAATTAATAAGAAATCTGTTATTGTGCAACTAGTTCAAAACGACCAAGATTACTCACACAAGATACTGAAAATGGATAATAAACTAACTAATTTACATTAAGGGAATAATTAAAAATTTTGTTTATAAAAGATTATGTACATGTAAAATGAACTAAAATTTTTGATTAAGATATTTATTTTTTGTATACCGGAGTATATAGTGCATTTCACTATGCGTGGAAACAAGGTATGGGTTTCTTTGTAACATTTTATACTCTAAGGAACCTTTTTGATATTATGCTCTATAATTTAATTTATATGGTATATTATTTCACAATTTCTTCAACATATTAAAATATCATAAAACTCATGGTATTTTAATTTCTATATCATTAAATCCCTCTTTTTATCCATTGATTCTTATATTACAAATTCTGAAATAGCTTCAATGACTCATTTTTTGATTTATTTGGTCATAGTTTTTCTTACATAAATATACCGTTAAAGATTTAAAAAATCTAAAATCCCCCCATTAAATTTATTTTTAAATTGTTTTCTCTATGTCAATTATATATAATCATAAATATCCATAAATTTGATAAAAAAATTTAAATTAATGTGTAATGTTGGTAAGAATGACCCTCGTTATTACAAATGAGTTGTTTTCGTACATGTCAACAATTTAATTCCTTCCATTTTTATCCTATATTTTTAAAGAGGGTTTTCAAACAATGGTATTTCAAAATATTTTATAGGTGAAATATTTTTTGAACCGTCAAAAATAAAAAGCTTTATTTTTGACTTTACATTTATTATAACCTTTTTTTATTTAAAAGGATCAATTATTGTAGAATATTTATCAATTGACATTTTTTTAAATGCCTTCTCTTTATCTTTTAAAAAATAACTTTTTATGTTGACGCAAAACTTCTTCTTTATTACAATAATTTCAAAAATGTTTTTTAAAGACTATATTTATATATTTCACTTATAAAAAATTATTTTCAATGAATATATAATTTTATATAAGTTATTACCTCTAAATTGTCATGGTTTTTAAAGAAAATTGTTTTTTACTTATTTAATAAAATATTTCATTTAAAATTCATTAAAAGACCTACAATGTTTGTTATTTCAAAAGTGATTTTTCCAAAACTCCAAAAAACGGTTTTCATCTAAGTCGTTATCCTTTGATAGATATCATGATTTATTTGAGGATATTTTTTAAATATTACCATATACCTTCTTTCTCCATATGGATTATGAATGCTCTTTTCAATCATATAATTGATCCATCACCAACCATTGTCTTTCTTAATAATTTATCGTATATAAGCCTGATTTTTCCCCAATTCCTTATCTCAATGAATACCATATTTTTTATTCCAAGTATTGATGTGATTTAAACTAAATTAGATACATCAATTGATTGTGGAATTTATTTTATTATTCATATACCCTTCATCTATATGGTGTAAATACCATATGCATTATTATCTTGACTGAATGGTATTTACCTATAATGTTACTTGTTGTGATTGGTTCCCTCTTACTTTTACATGGGTTTACTATGTTATGATTATTGATGTAATTATTAATATTTACCTTATGGTATGAAATTTTAAATAATATTAAATCCATTTTATTCCCTTTGGTTCTTTAGGATGTGATGACTTATTTTATGTCACACTGATATCAATATATGATAAAGGGAGGAGTGATATATCACCCTACAATACATTGATTTAAGTTTATATATCATGAGATAGTTAGGGATGGAAATAATAATCTTGGTCACATATACGTGGTTATTATGGTTTTGTTCACAAAGGTTTTCCCATGCTTATATTTATGCCATATTGCACAAAAATGATGATATTCTGTAATTTTATTCTTATTATTATAAATATGTTATGATTTCATGGATCATGATTATTGAATCACTATTTTGATTCATGTGTTATTTTATATCAATAATCATTAAATGATTTATGAACTATGTTTTTTGGTCATGATTTTCTTATGAATCTTGATTATACCCATATTCTCATGTCATGATCACTTATGATCATTCCTAATTATCACTTATGTTTATCCTTATTGAGTATCTAATCTCATATATTTATTATGTTTCTATTTCACCAACTTATTAATATAGGAAAAGTATAAATCTTCTATAAGCTTAAATTATGTGGAGAATAAGTTGGAAATATTAAAGATATGATATGGAATTAATAGTTTCTTATATGTTGGGAAAATTTATAATAGTTAAAAAAAGGAAGGAGTTTTTGTCGTTAAACTTTTACCTATTTATCTAAAACTCTAAAACTAATAGGTCTTGAGAAATTATTATAATAACATATTTTATTTAATTCATGTAATTAGACAGTCAAATCTATATGTTGTTATAGTTGGAATGAGAGTAGAGTTTATAAAATATTGGAAATTTGGATGATATGTATTTGGGATACACTAAGACGTGGAATTGTATTAAAACTTTCATACATTAGGGATGATTATAATTTTAAATTTATATATAAACATTTTGGTTAGTTGGTATAATATTCTAGGAATTAAGAAAATTTAGCATTAGTGAGAACCCTATAGATAAGTCTAAGGGATAAGTTTTTTTATTTTATTTTTTTATGATTTGCATATTTTCAACAAGCCAGTACCCATGTGGTAGAAGATCCTGCTTGGAATCCAAAATCCCTAGGATCTAATCTTGGTGGGGATGAATTTTGGAGGTACTCTAGCAGTACTATAGTGGAAGAGGTATTATAGAATCCTGGGTACTGTATAATTACTATTCACTAGAGGGCCCTTTTGGACAAAAAAATGGGATTTCAGGCCTTGTAATTTGGATTTCATGCCCCCGTGCCTTCAGGCTAAATAATGGGTCCCCCTCTTCCCAATATAAAAATAGATCTTTACGTTAATAATAAAATTGAGCCTTCAGCCCCAACCTTTTAAAAAATTTATCCTATAAATTACACAACAATTTCTATAGAATTAATTGGATGCAACTAGTGCAAATCACCGCAAAAACAAATTCCAATTGAGCATTGACTCAATCATCACTCCAGTGCATGATGGGTTGGCCTAGGACAACAAACCTAGCTAGAAACTCCTGGGGGATATTATTTGGTCAATCACATACTCTTTTTGGACCATTGTAAAGGATATATTTACAAATTGCAGTAAGGTATTATGTTAATAAGTATGAAAGAATAGAACATAAAGTAACCAGGGTTGAACCATAAGAGTTATAAGTTAATCCAAGTGTAAAATATTTAAAATGAAAGTATCAAAGGTTGAAATGAATGTTTCATTAGAAGAGGTATATTGAGATTGTGATTTATTTTTCATATGATATTTTACTCTAATTTTATTTTATATTATCATAATTATTTGTTTTTTATTATTTGGTTAAAACACGATGAAAGAAATGATGTTAAGAAAGGTACATATCTAGAATCCACTACGTATTATAACTGAAGAATGGAGTTTACATAAATTTCTGATAATTTTAGTATATTCATGTTATGATGAAAATGGTTAGTTAACATGTCTTACCTAAGGTTTTGAGGTTCATATATTAAAATAAATTAAATCTAGATTCATGTAGCTATTTTAATTAGTGCTTGATATTTATCAGTGACATTATGGAATATTATAAAATTTATGATGATTATGTGTAACATATATGTATTTTCCATTAGTATTTTCTCATCAAAGTTATGAAAACCCTTATAAAATTTTATCAATAACCTTAAAAATTAATTTTATTACATGGATATTTTTTTTGGGATTAATATTTTATAAAACATGATTGAGGGATGAATTACTCTTAGTTTTAAAATATTCTTGATGTTAAGGTAATAAAGGGTAGATTTATTTATGAGAAAAGTATGTGAGATAGTATTGATATACTTAAAAGAATTTATTCATTTAATACATATGTGATCCACTATAAACGCCGAAAAGTGATAAAGTGCTGAAGAAGGTTTCAAAATGACAAAGTGAAGTCATATTCGGACTCGGGTACCCCGTCTGGGGGGATCGGAGGGGCTGCGCGAAATAAATTCATAGGAGGGAAAAAAATATGTAGCCTGCATGGAAATTTCCATGTTTTGTGAAGAGGCCTCAGTCTAGGCGCGAAACAATTTCACGCCCCGCCCCGCATGGTGTCATTTCGTGCTGCCGACCTCGGTGCACAATTATTTCATGCCAAGATGCTTTTTTCTCCCCTCGGAACCTATAAATTGAAGTCGACCCCCTTCTATTTTAGGGATGAAGAATCTGAACCAGCTCTCATGCGTGAAATCCATCCTCTGCGCGTCCAATATGGCCTTCTCATATGGTTCATTTCAAGCAAATTTGCCCCGGGGTCTGACTTCAAGCAAGATCCCCATGGCTTAGAATGAATTCCAATCCCTTCGGGGTCCGCCCCTTGTGCGAAATCCCTTAAATTGCGTGCAGGCCAGACAATTACATGCAATTCCTTCCATTGTGCGCACACCCCACTAATTGCGCACAATCCCTCCAAATTGCATGCACCCCTATCCTTGCACGCAACCTCTCCCACTTGCACGCAATTCATACTCCTTGCGTTCAATCCTTATAGTCGCGTGCAAAACCTTGGCCTCAATTACGTGCAAGCATCACCGATTTCATTCCAGCCCGTTGTTTTACGCACATGGCTCTTATTTCGTGTGCAAGACTCAAAGGTTGCACGCAATCCCCCCAGGACCCCCTCACTTCGGCGCTCCCCAGGTATAAGGCCCTAGCCTTAAACCTTACTTAATCTTGAGTTATTACAAGATTACACATTGAGGATCTTTTCAGGTTTAGAGTTTTAGAGAATTAGAATATAAAACTTGCATTACATTCCACATTTAAACAAAGTGGTTACATAAAGATAGTTTTAATTTTTTCCCATCAACGGAAACATATTTAAAATAAAACATGGATTCTCTCTTGACACTTCCTTGACACTATCATCATATCATGTACCTTTTCCTTGACCTGTGAAAAACATTTCAAAAAAACTTGTGATGAGCATAAAAAGCTCAGTAAGGAATATAAAAATATGGAAAGGAAACATGGGTACATATATACATAAGAATGAAATAATACTTTACCCATAAAACATAAGCACTTTAACATACCTCATCAAATCATGAATAAATCATAGAAATCATAAGACATAAAGGTAACTTGAGGAATTCATATCATTCTTACGTAGGGAGTAACCCTCTTGGTTACGTTTGGAATACCCATCACAGTATATTTCCTAAATCTCTTCAGAGAAACCTTAAAATTTCACTCCTTCGCATTACCCAATGCGTTGGAGAGCTATATCGGGCTCACCCACCCTTAGTTTATCACAGAACCACCAGTCTTCATAATAATTCCCAAGAACCATAACATAATTGTATCACATAAAACATGCATAAAGGAAACATAACATTTCCACATTTCAATCACAAGATATCAATAAAACACATTGATATAATAAAAAACATTATGAAAACCATTTTAAATACCAAAATAAAAGAAAAGTAAAACATGGTATTTATTTTTCTTTTAAAAAGAAGGTATGGCTTGTAGAGGAAGCCGTAACTCAAATAATGGTCACGGTGGCGGAGAAGTCATTGTCGCCGCACACGTATGACAAAAACATTCCCTTTTTTCATTTAGTAATGCTTCATATAAAAAATATTCCTTTTGAATAAACGAAACATTCAAAGGGCTTTATACACCGTATAAAATAAGGTTGTGTATAAAACAAAATATGCCTCAATGAAAGGAGATTGAGACGAAGTCCCATACCTCGGGTCCGACTTGACTCAGTCATTCTTTAATCTCCTGAATAATAAACATGAGTTAATTTATACTTGTTTAAGAACCTTTTTCATGTTGATTATTCCTTTTATATAACTTATTGCCATGTCATCAACACAATGTAATTATTTAAGTTAATTACGACCGTTTTAACGATCATTGGTACTTTAGTAAAAAATAAACCCTTTATAATTTCAAGTTGTTAATGTATCCATTATATCCAGAATTATAATCATGATGTATGTATCATATATATCATATATATCCAGTATATACATGCATTTATAATATTACATAATCATTTAGAGGTAAGAAATGAAATGCACCATTCATGGAGATGGTAAGCTGTACGTATGCATGAACGCTACTTTCATTTGTATTTCATATTTTATAGAATAGAATCATAATGATATAAAGGTATATTATAATTCCAGTGTAATATCATATATAATATCATAACTCCATCCTTTATACGTCCCACATATGGTATTAACGAATCAAATCACTTTGAGGGGGTGGTAGTCCGCACTTCCTTAAATGAAGATATCGTGTTTACCCATAATGGAAACCATAAAGGTATGCCCAAAATGAAAAATACAGAAGATTAAGGAAAACATAAACATATTATATATCATATATAAATATAGTGTCATCTTAATGGCCACCTTTTAAGGTGTTAAAATAATGTTGAACAATCATCGTTTCGGGAGGCCGAAATTCGCCATCCACGGAAACAGTATGTTCTTTAACCATTAGATGTAGGTGTGTCTAATTGTAGCTCGAATACTTATTATAAAAACATCCTAGTATATTGAAGATACTTGAGTTGTTACAAAAGAAATGAATAAATAGAGTTTAGGGGGTTGGAGAAGCAAAATAAAACAAAAGGACTCAAGTGAAGACATTACCTTAAAATCGGGTAACTCCCTTTGGTTTGAGCTCAAAGGCTTCCTTGGGAAGACTTCTTCCCAAAGTGAGGCTTCAAGGAGTAATAGAGGGAAGTGGAGAGACAAAATGGGCAGGGGTTGGCCGAGCCAAGTGCTTTGGAAATGTGGGTAAGGACGTAGAGGTGGGGGCATTTTATAAGAGGAGAGGAGGGGCACTCTTGGAAAGTAAAGAACTGTTACTTTATTTTAAAATGAGTTTCGGATTCAAAAGGACCCACATTGATATAATTCTAGGTTAAGGTGATAAGATTTCCAAATCCACCCATAAAATAGGTTTTGGACATGTGTAGGTCATAGATGTTACATTATCTTTTCATTTTATTTAAATCCTTTATTAATGAGGTAATCGTGGCATCATCATGATGTCATAAATAATATAATTTATGTAATGTCTAAAAATTATAAAAAAAATATCATGATGTAGGAAATATTTTTAGCTTTCTAATGAATATTTAAAGTGAAAAATATTACTTGTATAACCCCATGTAAAAATTGTTTTAATTAAACATCTCATGTTTCTGTCATTTTTACTTTTACATTAAATAAAAAGTTATTTATGTCATTTCCCAACCAAAGTGGCTCCATGGGGTCCCCAAGTTGACCCAGGGATTTTATTGGTCTTCCATGACACATCAAATAAGGGTAGGACATGTGTCAATCTCATCTCCTATCATTAAAACATTATTTTTACCTTAAACTACACTAATTACCTCTAATCGCGATTAAAAACATAAAAGTTACTATTCACCAAAAAATTATTTTAATCTCATTGAACCACATTTTACTTCATAATTACAACCATGTATGTCATATTTTTGAAAATCAAATCATAGAAGTGGAAAAGTTTCATTTAAATGAAAAATCAGTTCCTTTAACTACCACTTAGTTGTTTCACTATTCATCAAAAATTGAAGTTTTTCATAAAAATACCAAAACTTCACCCTAAGTTATATTTGATATTATGAATTCAAAAATGATGTCTATATTAAAAAATTAAAATCATATAAGTTACATTAATTAATTTAATAATTAATTCCCGCTGTCATGACAAATAGTGTGTTTTTATGAAACAATAAGTATCAAAAGATTGACACCAGTTTAAGTCCAATTTCAAAGTGAAATTGATTCCAATGACCAGAATTGGATTAAATGGTAAAAATATATTATAATTTCACTTCAAAACCAATTTAAAAGATAATATAATCATATAAATAAATTATATTAAAAAGAGGTTTTGAATTAAAATACAACATTTTTCACTATTCATTAAAATGGACTTTATCGGAAAAATACCAAAAATTCACAAAAAGTAAATTTTGATGTCCCAATAATAAAGAATAAGTTTATTTTGACAGACATAGCTTATAAAATTGTCAAAATATAGATTTAAAAATGTTTTTCCATCAAAAGGGAGTAAAATAATCTTTTAAAAGTATTAGTGTATTCCATGCTTAAGATTGGATTTATTTTCATTTTAAGCCTCTAAAACACTATCTAATTCATTAATAGACATAGATAAAAATATCTATTATTAATTACTTACTTGGGATGTTACATCCTTCCCCCCTTTAGAAAATTGCATCCCCGCAATTTATTTACTTATCGAATAAATGGGGGTACTTATCCATCATTCCATTTTCAGATTCCCATGTTGCCTCTTCCATCATGTGGTTTTTCCACAAAACCTTTACCTCATTAATCACCTTATTCCATAACACTTGATCCCTGTGGTCAAGAATCTGAACCGGTTGTTCCTCACAAGATAGGTTATCTTCCAGCTGAACTACCTCTGGACTCAAAACATGAGATGGATCTAGCATATACATTCTCAACATCGAAATGTGAAAAACATTGTGTACCTGAGATAAACTCGGAGGTAAAGCCACTCGGTAAGAAACTGATCCAACTCTCTCTAGAATTTCATATGGTTCAATGATCCATGGACTCAGCTTTCCTTTCTTACCAAATCTCATCACACTTTTCCATGGTGATACTTTGAGAAAAACATGATCACCTACCTCAAAAGAGAGATCCTTCCTCCTGTTGTCCGCATAACCCTTCTGCCTACTATGAGCTGTTCTCATGTGTTTCTGAATCAGCTGAACGTTTTCGTCCATCTCTTCTACCAATTCTGGTCCCATCAACTTCCTTTCACCCACTTCATCCCAGAAA
Organism: Viscum album; assembly: GCA_963277665.1. Lineage (NCBI taxonomy): Eukaryota > Viridiplantae > Streptophyta > Magnoliopsida > Santalales > Viscaceae > Viscum > Viscum album. Next base: position 476,611,907 of record OY728123.1, read on the forward strand.
GCTGGAGTTCGACACCGCTTCCCATATAACGCCTCAAATGGTTTCATATGTATACTGGAATGAAAACTGTTATTATATGAAAATTCAACCAAAGAAAGATGTTTTTCCCAACTTCCCTGATAATCCATAGAGAAAGAACGTAGCATATCCTCCAATGTCTGAATTGTTCGTTCTGACTGCCCATCTGATTGAGGATGAAAAGCCGTACTAAAATTTAATTCAGTACCCAAGAACTTCTGAAGGCCTTTCCAAAAGTTAGAAGTGAACCTGGGATCACGGTCAGATACAATAGAGAGAGTAACTCCACGTAACCTGACTATCTCTTTAAGATACAAACGGGAAAGTTGATCTAGGGAAAATGTATCTCGTATAGCAAGGAAATGATCAGACTTGGTCAAGCGATCAACAGTAACCCAGATTGCATTATTACCTCGAGGGGTCTCGGAAATCCCACAACGAAGTCCATGGATATATTTTCCCATTTCCACTCTGGAACTGGTAAAGGCTGAAGAATCCCTTTTGGTAACTGCCTCTCTACTTTAACCTGTTGACATGTCAAACACTTCACAGTAAAATTAGCAATATCTCTTTTCATTCCATCCCACCAGTAATACTCCCATAGATCTCTGTACATCTTAGTACTGCCAGGATGAACTGAAAACAGAGAACTATGAGCTTCACATAACAACTCTCTCTTCAAATGTAAATCACAAGGCACACACAATCTCTTCCCAAATCTCAAAACAGAATCATTATCAGTGTTGAGTTCAGACAACTTACCTTTCTGAACCATCTCTACCTTTTTCTACAACTCACTGTCTTGCTTCTATGCTTTCTTGATTCTATCTGATAGAGAAGATTTCACTGATACCTGAAACAAAACAGAAGAACATCCTGCACCAAAAACTTCTATGACAAATTTCATCAAATCCTTAACCAAAGGATCACATTCCAAACGCAACATTGCTAATGAATCATTACTTTTTCGACTCAAAGCATCGACCACTTTATTTGCTTTTCCCGGATGGTAATGAATTGTACAATAATAATCCTTGATTAATTCTAGCCATCTCCTCTGTCTCATCTTTAACTCTTTCTGAGTGAATATATAATTTAAACTTTTGTGATCGGTATATATTTCACACTTTACTAAATACAAATTATGCCTCCAAATTTTTAAAGTGAAAACAACAACAGCTAATTCCAAATCATGTGTAGAGTAAATTACCTCATGAGTTTTCAACTGTCGTAAAGCATAAGAAATTACCTGATGATTCTGCATTAGGACACAACCAATTCCTTTCAATGAACCATCACTGTAGATAACAAACTCACCATTCCGGGAAGGAAGTTCCAAAACTGGAGCATTAACCAATCTTCTTTTCAATTCCTGAAAACAATCATCACATTATTTTGTCTAGATAAAATTAACACCCTTCCGAGTTATCTTAGTCATTGGAAAAGATAACCATGAAAAATTTCTAACAAACCTTCAGTAATAGCCTACCAAACCAAGGAAACTACGAATCTCTATTACATTTGTGGGTCTTGGCCATTGTTCAACAACCTTTGTTTTTGCAGGATCAATGGTTATCCCATCTTTAGAAACAATATGACCAAGGAATGAAATTTGTTGCAACCAAAACTCACACTTGCTGAATTTCCCATACAATTTCTTTTCTTTTATGGTTTGAAAAATAACCCTTAAATGTCTTTCATGCTCCTATTTACTTTTAGAAAACACCAAAATATCATCAATGAAAACCACCACAAAATTATCCAAGAACTCATGGAAAATTCTATTCATTAAGTCCATGAATACAGAAGGTGCATTGGTTAGCCCAAAAGGCATTACTAAAAATTCATAATGGCCATATCTTGTACGAAATGAAGTCTTCGAAACATCTGCTTCCTTTACCTTCAGCTGATGGTACCCCGATCTTAGGTCAATCTTTGAAAAATACTGAGCTCCCTGGAGATGATCAAACAAATCATCGATATGAGGCAAAGGGTATTTGTTCTTAACAATGATGTTATTCAAGGATCTATAATCAATGCAAAGTCTCATAGAACCATCTTTCTTTTTAACAAATAAAACACGAGCACCCCATGGTGACATGCTAGGTCGAATGAAACCTTTCTCTAATAAATATTGCAATTGCTCCTTCAACTCTAAAAGTTCAATTTGAGCTATTCGATAAGGGGGTTTTGAAATTGGCTTAGCATCAGGAACTAAGTCAACAGTAAATTCATCTTCCCGATCTAGTATTATTCCAGGCAACTCATCGGGAAAAACATTAGGATACTCATTTACCACTGGCACATCATTAATCTTAACAGTTCTTTTATTTTCAACGATGTGTGCAAGGTAACATTCATTTCCATCTTTTACAAGTTTCTCGGCCTCTTGATTTGTTATCAACAGTAAGGGTTCATTCTTGTACACAAACTGAAAGTCTTTCTGAAAAGAAACTTCTTTAGCTCTACAGTCAATCTTAGCATGGTAAATAGAGAGCCAATCTATACCCAGGATAACATCAAACTCTACTAGAGGTAAAACAATAAGGTTTGCAAGTAGGTTCTTTCCACAGATAAGGATAGGAAGATTCGTATAAATTATTTTTGCCTCAACATTTCCCCCAGGTATTTTTACCAAAAGTTCAGGAGTCATTTCTTGAGATGGTATTCCCATTTTACTAGAAAAGGTTTCAGAGATGAAAGAATGTGTAGACCCCGAATCAAACAACACACTGACATAATCTGAAAAAACAAACAAAGTACCTGATACAACTTCATTTGATGGCCCGACATCTGCTGAAGTAATTGCAAAGGATTTCACCACCCCTTTCTTCGTGTAGTCTAACTGCTTCACATCACTCGAGCTCTTTGTCGAACACTCATTTGCATAGTGACCCATCTCCAGGCACTTAAAACATTTCACTAACTATAAATAAAATTTGGACTTACCATCACCTTGATCTTTTTCAGCGAAATCACGAGCCTTATGTACCATCTTACCACATCGGTAGCACTTTCCATAATTCATAAGACATTCCCCAGCATGCCTTTTTCCACATTTATCACAAACTAGAAACTTAGTTTTCTTACCATCATTCCTTTTTGAAGAATTCTTCCCTTTCTCCCACCACCTCGGTCTCTTCTTCTGATGGTTGTTATAGAACACTTGATCATCAGAAAACTCTATTTCCACCTTCTCGGCACATCAAACAAGCTTTTCATAAATTCTAATCTCACGAGAAGCTAATGCCCTTCGATATTTTGGCTTTAATCCTGAGTAAAAACGATTGATTTTACTATCAAGGTCTCAGATAAAATTTGGATCATACCTTGCCAATCAAGTGAAACTTTCTTCATAGGTATCCACTGAGTCTTCCTCTTGCCTCAATTCCAGGAATTTATTTCCCATCCTAAGTCGAACAGACTAAGGAAAATACTTCTCAAGAAACATACCTTTGAATTCATCCCAATCAAGAGCATAAATCTCATCGGCATCCCTGATATTTTTAACCATTGACCACCACTGATCTGATTCACCCTCCAAACGGTAAATAGAAAGACTAACCTTTTGATTGTATGAACACCCCATGACATCAAAAATATTCTACAGTTCTTTAATCCACCCTTCGGCTAGCACATGGTCAGATGATCCTCTGAATGATGGGGGATGTTTCCTCATGAAATGTTCTACCACTGACATGTTCCTCTGTGGTTGATCTGGCTGATCTCGTGCATGGATACCACCACCATTTATCTCTTGAGTCAACTACGCCATTACTGCAACAAATTGTTCAGTTCCAATTCCGACCATCTTAGGATGCTGATTCAGAAGGTTATTTCATTCTGTATGCCTTTCTAGCACTGCTTCCCTGTTTCCTATGTGGGAAACCATTCTGAACAAACATGTCTTAGATGAAGCAACATGGTAATCTTCAAATGCTATATCATTTCAATTTGACCATAAAAAAATATTTTTGGATAATCATTTAATAGAATTCTAACTCCTAAAGTTATCTAAACTGACCTCTGATACCAACTATAAGTCCATATCCTTAAAACTTACTTAATATTGAGTTATTACAAGATTACACATTGAGGATCTTTTTAGGTTTAGAGTTTTAGAGAATTAGAACATAAAACTTGCATTACATTCCACATTTATACAAAGTGGTTACATAAATATAGTATTCATTTTTTCCCATCAACGGAAACATATTTAAAATAAAACATGGATTCTCTCTTGACACTTCCTTGACACTATCATCATATCATGTACCTTTCCCTTGACCTGTGAAAAACATTTCAAAAAACATGGGATGATCATAAAAAGCTCAGTAAGGGATATAAAAATATGGAAAGGTAACATGTGTATATATATACATAATAATGAAATCATACTTTACCCATAAAACATAAGCACTTTAACATGCCTCATCAAGTCATGAATAAATCATATAAATCATAATACATAAAGGTAACTTGAGGCACTCAAAACATTCTTACGTAGGGAGTAACCCTCTTGGTTACGTTTGGAATACCCATCACAGTATATTCCCTAAATCTCTTCGGAGAAACCTTAACGTTTCACTCCTTCGAGTTACCCAATGCATTGGAGAGCTATATCGGGCTCACCTGCCCTTAGTTTATCACAGAACCACTCGTCTTCATAATAATTCCCAAGATCCATAACAAAATCGTATCAAATAAAACATGCATAAAGGAAACATAAAATTTCCACATTTCAATCATAAGATATAAATACAACACATTGATATAATAAAAACATTATGAAAACCATTTTCAATACCAAAATAAAAGAAAAGTAAAACATGGTATTTATTTTTCTTTTAAAAAGAAGGTATGTCTTGTAGAGGAAGCCGAAACTCAAATAATGGTCACGGCGGCGGAGAAGTCATTGTCGCCGCACACATACGAAAAAAACATTCCCTTTTGTTGTTTAGTAAATGCTTCATATAAAAAAGATTCCTTTTGAATAAACGTAAATGTCAAAGGGGTTTACACACCATATAAAAGAAGGTTGCGTATAATACAAAATATGCCTCAATGAAAGGATATTAAGACGAAGTCCCATACCTCAGGTCCGACTTGACTCGGTCGTTCATTAATCTCCTGAATAATAAACTTGAATTAATTTATACTTGTTTAATAACCTTTTTCAAGTTAAGTATTCCTTTTATATCACTTATTTCCACGTCATGAACACTATGTAATTATATAAGTTAGTAACGGTCATTTTAACGATCATTGGTAATTGAGTCAAAAATAAACCCTTTATAATTTCAAGTTGTTCATGTATCCATTATATCCAAAATTATAATCATGATGTATATATAATATATATCATATATATCCAGTATATACATGAATTTATAATATTATATAATCATTTAGAGGTAATAAATGAAATGCACCGTTCATGGAGATGGTAAGCCGTACGTACGCATGAACACTCCTTTCATTTATATTTCATATTTTATAGAATGGAATCATAATGATATAAAGGTATATTATAATTCCAGTGTAATATCATATATAATATCATAAATCCATCCTTTATACATCCCACATATGGTATTAACGAATCAAATCACTTTAAGGGGGCTGTAGTCCGCACTTCTTTGAATGAAGATATCGCATTTACCCATAATGGAAACCATAAAGGTATGCCCAAAATGAAAAATACAGAAGCTTAAGGAAAACATAAACATATTATATATCATATATAAATATAGTGTCATATTAATGACCACCTTTTAATGTGTTAAAAGAATATTGAACAATCATCGTTTCGGGAGGCCGAAATTCACCATCCACGGAAACAGTATCTTCTTTAACCATTAGATGTATGTGTGTCTAAGTGTTGCTCGAATCCTTCTTATAAAAACATCCTAGTTTATTGAAGATACAGTATTTGTTACAAAATAAGTGAATAAAAATATTTTAGGGGGTTGGAGAATCAAAATAAAACAAAAGGACTCAAGTGAATACATTACCTTAAAATCGGGTAACTCCCTTTGGTTTGAGCTCAAAGGCTTCCTTGGGAAGACTTCTGCCCAAAGTGAGGCTTCTAGGAGTAATAGAGGTAAGTGTAGAGACAAAATGGGCAGGGTTTGGCTGAGCCAAAGGCTTTGGAAATGTGGGTAAGGAGGTAGAGGTGGGGGCCTTTTATAAGAGGAGAGGAGGGGCACTCTTGGAAAGTAAATAAATGTTACTTTATTTTAAAATGATTTCCGGATTCAAAAGGTCCCACATTGATATAATTCGAGGGTAAGGTGATAAGGGTTCAAAATCCACCCATCCAATAGGTTTTGGACATGTGTAGGTTATAGAGTATACATTATCTTTTCATTTTATTTAAATCCTTTATTAATGAGGTAATCGCTGCATCATCATGATGTCATAAATAATATAATTTATTTAATGTCTAAAAATAATAAAAAAACTCTCATGATGTAGAAAATCTTTTTAGATTTATAATGAATATTTATAGTCAAAAATATGACTTGTATAACCCCATGTACAAATTTTTTTAATAAAACAACTCATGTTTGTGTCATTTTTACTTTTACATTAAATAAAAAAGTTATTTATGTCATTTCCAAACCAAAGTGGCTGAAAGGGGTCCCCAAGTTGACCCATGTATTTTCTTGGTCGGCCATGACACATCCAATAATGGTAGGACATGTGTCAAGCTCATCTCCTATTATTAAATCATTATTTTTACCTTAAACTACACTAATTACCTCTAATCGCGATTAAAAACATAAAAGTTACTATTCACCAAAAAAATTATTTTAATCTCATTGAACCCTATTTTACTTATTAATGAAAACCATGTATGTCGGATTTTTGAAAATCAAATCACAGAATTGGAAAATTTTCATTTAAACGAAAAATCAGTTTCTTTAACTACCACTTAGTGGTTTCACTATTCATCAAAAATTGAAGTTTTTCAGAAAAATATCAAAACTTCACCCTAAGCTATATTTGATATTCTAAATTCAAAAATGATGTCTATTTTACAAAATTCAAATCATATAAGTTACATTAATTTATTTAATAATTATTTCCCGCTGTCATGACAAATAGCATGTTTTTATTAAACAATAAGTATCAAAATATTGACACCAGTTTAAGTCAAATTTCAAAGTGAAATTGATTCCAATGACCACCATTGGATTAAATGGTAAAATTATATTCTAATTTAACTTCAAAACCAATTCAAAAGATAATATAATCATATAAATAAATTAGATTAAAAATAGGCTTTGAATTAAAATACAACAATTTTCACTATTCATTAAAAAATGGACTTTATCAGAAAAATACCAAAAATTCACACAAAGTAAATTTAGATGTCCCAATAATAAAGAATAAGTTTATTTTGACAAACATAGCTTATAAAATTGTCAAAATATAGATTTAAAAATGGTTTTCCATCAAAAGTCATTAAAACAATCTTTTAAAAATATTAGTGTATTCCATGCATAAGATTGGATTTATTTTCATTTTAAGCCTCTAAAACACTATCTAATTCATTAATAGACATAGATAAGAATATCTATTATTAATTACTTACTTGGGATGTTACACTGGGTGCCTCCTTGTGTGGGAGCCCAATTCTCTTCTTCTGGTTTCCATTCGCTGGTGTTTCCCACGCCCCGGGCATCCACATCATGTGCCATTTTTCCATGCGACCTTCTAGGATCATACGTAGTAACTTAAAAATCCCTTGTATGATACCATCCATTGCGTTGCTTTGCCTCATGCATCTTCGCATAGGCATGCTAATGACTATTGGAGCTTCTCATAACCACACTAACGTGGACCCCTCTATGGTTCACTCTATGACACCCCCTCTCTATGGCATTGTTGATGCCTTCCCTCCCACAAGGAGCAGAGGGTACCAGTTATGTTTGTCCTAGGGGTGTGGAGAAAACCCACATCATCCGAGCTGCATGATGTTAAACTGCCAAGCACCATTGTCCTCAGCACATGACGTTAAACTGTGACTTGGCCCCGTGCCTCACACGAAGTGTCCCCCCACCTTGGACATTCTCCATGCCCAATCGTCTCCACGGGGATGGGATCACCCCTCAAATGGGATGATATCCTCCTTATCAGAGTGGCGTTGGTCCCCGGGAAAGGGAAGCCACCTTGGTGTAAGCCCCTAGTCTTCCTTGTAGGAGGCAGCACCCTTGCTCCTCCTTTCATCTTTGGTCCTCTAGGCCAGCGGAGGGAATGATAGGGAACGGGGCTCCTCCTTTATTTGTTCCCAAGTCCCTCTCCCCCTGCACATAGTCTCCTTAGGCCTCCATACTTGAGTAGGACCCAACATCCCAGGCTACTAACCATGCATAAGCCCCTGTTTCCTCTCTGGGCCACTCCACGCGTAAGCCCCACTCCATATCCCACAGACACATTTTTCACGACATGATTTCCAGGTCTCTGCTAGCTCTTGTTTCTCACACCAAGCATGACTCACATGTTCTTAGAGTAATCACCGACCATGACCACCTTGGTCCGCCTCAGAATGTAATCCCCAATCCATCCTGAACTACGGAGACTTTGATCCATTTCAAGGCATGGTACGTAGGAAGCCTCCATGAGGTTCAAGCCCCACCACCTTAGGACACCTTATATTTTAATCCCCAACCCATCCCGAACTATGAAAACTTTGATCCATGTCAAGGCATGGTACGTAGAAACCCTCCACGAGTTTCAAGACCTGCCACCTTGGTCCGCCTCAGAGTGTAATCCCCAATCCATCCCGAACTATCGGGACTTTGATCCATTTCAAGGCATGGTACATAGGAAGCCTCCATGAGGTTCAAGCCCACCAACCGGTAATTTCGACCCCCTTCACATCAGTTCGCCCCCGTCCCGCATGATGTTAAACTGTATTCACCATCTAAACTACATACTCATTGATTCCCCGCCACAGGGATACGTAGGAATCCTCCATGAGGTTCAATTCCATCACTCATGTCTCATCCTGACCTCTCCCTCGAGCCTATGTGTCTCGAGAAGCTCATGCCCCAACCTGGGGGTTCCACTTCCACTGGGTTCCATACATGTGTCCATTCTCATGGGTCACCTCCTCCGGTGTCCCCCCGTTTCATCGAACTACGCGGACTATGATTCCCCTCCATGGGGATTTGTAGGAAGTCTCTTCGAGGCTCAATCCCAAAACCATCGTCCATCCTGATTCTTACCCGGGCCACCACATCTTGGTGAGATCATTCCACCCCATTCCCCTCCACAACATTTGAGAAGCCACCCACATGTTGGCTCGGATATCGGTGTTCCCTCTAGGGGGTTCCTCAATCTGATCCACTCTAATTAGGGTTCTGATCTGTCTGAACTATCTCCTCTAGACGTTAATCTTGCGGCATACCCCGTGTTAAACATGGGAAGCTGAGGAAAACCTCAGATACATGCCTGTGGCATATGATTCCCCGCGTCCGATGTGGGATGCCTCGAGATTCCATGCCCTCGAGAAGCCCTATAATAAGGGACAGAATATAGACATGCCAATCCCCTCGCATCAAGACACGCCAGTGGTTCCCAACATGACTACTCCCCTAACCAAAGGTTTCTTGCCTGACCAGACTCCTTGGAACGTCCTGACTAAAGCAGTTTAATTAACTGGTTTACATGAAGATATGCCACCGTGTAGAGTTTCAAGAACTACATCATAAATATATGAGGGAGACTCGGACCAGGTGACGAGCTTTGATGAGGAATCCATGGAAGGAAGAATTGACATCCCATCATCCTGTTTTGATCAAGGAGTATACTTCCCTGAAAAAGGAGTGGATGCCACCCGCCTTTGGAAAGCGGGAATGCATGGTAATATCAGTGTGTCCTCTACGTGACGGATTCTTGCACCCCAACGAAAGAATCGGAAACGGAAACTGTGAACCCGACGTGAATATCTTCTCTTCATCATAGATACTAGTAGCGTTTGAGGAACCAATGGATTTTTTTGTCATCAGATCCATTCACCCAGCACTAGGTCCCCAAGAAAACAGCGGGCCTGACGTGAAACTCGCCAGATGTTTGTAAATTCAGGACGTTGAGCATTCTGTTATGCGACGATGTTAGCGTGGATCCCTCTTACCAAGTAGGGAAGACGGAACGACACTAGGGAACTGGTTGTCGATTTCTTTTCCTAGTAGTGTTAATGAGTTCATCTCCCTACTTTCAGGAACCAAGTTGTTGTATCTGGAGCCCAATCACCTACCCAATGGTGCAGGGGTGAGGGAAATATCGACGTGGCTACCCTGCGCTGTTCTTCCTCTTCCATGATAGCTTCATCCTCCATGACTGTTGGGCGCCCATGCCCCCTCTCCCCATCGGAAATTATCCAGTGAAGGGTAATTAATGACCTTGTATGCAGGTAACAGGAGGAGGGGATCATTCACACCAGGGATATGGTCCGCTTGGATCATGAGGCAGTTGCGCCTCACTGTCAACACTGCCCCTGAGGGCTGAGCAGGGAGCCACTTCTCCGTACCCCAACATTCAATCGTTTCGGGAGCTTGTCCCTAGAATGTCTTGAAAACTACCTCCACAATGTCGATGAGGTAGGGGATGTCCAGGTTGGCCCAATGAGAGTCCCGCTACAAGGGATCCAAGTGAGGGCTCCCACCAGGCCGCGTCATCGCCATCGTCCAGTTCCCCAAGACAGAGAGTGGGTAATCCATGCACCTGCACCACCGGCTCCAGTTCATCTGTCCTGGCGCCAGCATCAGTCCCAAATGGAAGAGGGCGTCCACAATGGGGCGTCAACATCAGCGACTACTGTGGCCCGAGCCACCACTGACTCATACCCCCCAACTCCTGGGTTATGTTGATTAGGGTCAGTTATGCACCCAACCTGGATCGAGGCCCCAGCATCCCCTTGGGCAGGTTTGGTTGACTCTCCCAGTCGCCGACATAGGCGATGGCCGCTGCGGACCAATCCATAGCAATGTCATCCAGTGTGGAGGCACACTCCACGCCACCACTACGGAAGGTGCATGCCCTCTCTATTTCCAACCTCGGCTTGAAGGTCTTCCCCACACCACCTTCAACCCAAACGATTGTATTCCCAATGACAGCAACACTCTGTATGGGGGTCTCTCCCATGCTCACTACACTGGGTACGGGGTCACTCCCCCTGCCGTAGACTACTGGTATGAAGACATTGCATGTCTGGTTGCCCGCCAACATGGAGATCATCCCCATGTCCCTATTCCAATTAGCAAAGGTCCTCCTCGTCCCAGCGGTCAGAGAGGTGGAGGCCAACCTCACTTTACCAATGCCCAGAATGGAGGTCATCCTCGTGCCCCTTTCGACATTTGTCATTGTGCTCCTCCTACCCCGATTTTCTCGGGTGAAAACCCTTTCCGCCTCAGCACCAATGCGGCCGGAGGACCCTATGTCAGAAATCAACCCTGTCCCAAGGAGCCACCCAGGGGCAGGAAGGCGGGTTTTCACTGTAACGCCCCGACCCCAGTTACCCAGAGTCGGTGCATTATTACATAACATTGGCATGATCACAAGACAGATCAAATCTAGAAAGACCGATTAGTTTAGTAGTCTTGGAAACACTTGATATATTCATAAAGTTTTACATTACATCATAAAATGAAAACTACAACAATATAGTCTCCATATTACACACTATTATCCCCTCATACTATCCCTACAGGTCATTCATAAATTACTTCTTCACATCCTGGGAAAAATAAAACATAGAAAAGGGGTGAGCTCAAATGCCCAGTAAGGATAACAATATAGCGAAAACATTCATAAATAACAATAAACATTTAAGGCAATGTATAACTAAAACAAAAGCCTTTTAAACATGAACTTCAACATAGAATGGAAAAAAATAAAATTAAATAATTCCATTTACTTATTCACATGGATATTATACTAATCAAATATTCACATGCAATATCAATAACCACTTTCATAATTATGGAATGCATAATTCCAGACTATCATAACCACATAGCCAAGGCATCTTGCCAAGACTACAAATAAGACTTTGTCATGGATTTGTGCCAAGACACTAGTTTGTCTCATGAGACCTACCTATGCATCGAGGAGCTATAGCGGGCTCCACCCGTCACATATTAGGTCCAATTCATTCCCATATGAAAAGGTTTAAACATAACATAAACATTCGTTTTAAAACTAGCATATGAAATGTAAATACTTCATCCATAAATCATGAATGGTATAAAAATAACACATCCACAGTCAAACATATCACAAAACCTTCAATACAATATATAAGTTTTGGATCATAATAAATCAACTTCAAATAAGCATAAAATCCATCAAAGGATGTTGACATAGATGAAATCAAAAATCTTTTTTGAGAAATATCTCTTTCTATTTTGAAATCATTTAAGAGTCATATATTTATAAAATAAAACATTTACTTTGAAAATATTATTATAAGATTTTAAGGGAAGCTTCGATGATGTTATAACGGCGGGAAATAGCCACACCTGCCGTATAAGTTAAAAAAACATTCTTACCTTAATTCTGTCAAAAAGGTTAAAAAAGACCTTGTTTGGAAAACGATGGAAAGATTAATTTATAAACCACTTATAAAAGTCAACAAGGGTATAAATTACTGTAACCCATATTCTAGTAAATAGTAAAAAAAAATTTTGAAATACATTTTTAGGAAACATGGATGTGGATGATAAAGAGATCCTAGTAGATTATTACGTATAAACAACCTCAGATAATGAAGAGATTTCGAAATAAACCCTTAACTTGTACTTTTCCTTGGTTGGGGTAGGTTAACCCCCTGTATAATGGTGAAATAATTGTTATTAAATTATAAAAAAAATCATATATATTAATATAATATCATATATGATCTTTTAAAATTCCTTTGTTAATAATATTTTAGAATTATGGTCGTTTCGGTTGTTAACTTACACATTTTATTTTATATGTTTTGTTATGTAAGATATGTTTTTAATGGATATGTTGTATTTTATTCATATCCAGAATGATATCAAGTCCTTTTATTAATCATCAAATGATAATTATACTTGAATGGATACAATGGAGAATGAATCTCATCGCGTTCGTGGAGATGGTAGTCCGTACGTACGCACGAGCGACAATATCATTATTTTGATATTAAAATAATATTTAATTGGAAGGTATATCAGATATACAGAATCATTATCATGTTATATTTATTATTTACATGAATTACACATCATTATTATACCCATCAAAATAATAATTTATTGAATAACAATTACACCACGATGTGGAGACGGTAAGTCGTACGTACGCACATATGGTGAAATGTCATTCAAAGGATGGATAGAATATTGAATATGGTCATACCATGTTTATAATAAGATAAATTTATATATAATATAATGGAGTTATTATTTTAGAATATTAATAACAATGATAGAAGAAGTGGAAGAAGAAAGGAACTTGAAAAGGGGTGGTGAAATCCTTACCTCTTCTTCGGGTTCTTACTTTTTATTTGATCAAAAGGGCTCCTTAGGTTTAATTTATGACTAAAGTAAGGCCTCTAGGATGAAGTGGGGGATGTTGAGAGAGTATTTGGGCAGGGGTTGGCCGAACCAAAAGGCTTTGAAGGTTTGAATTAATGAGAAGGAGTGACCTTTTATAAGAGGGGTGAGGGGAACCTTTGGAAAAGCTAGAAATATTATTTTATAATAAATTCATATTCGGTTTCTAATGGCTCCAAAGTGTATTATTTAAAGGTTAAGGTGGGTATAGGTCTAAAACCACTCAAGAAATCGGATTTACATAGGTTAGGGTTACTATATTAACCTTATCATTAAGTATTAACTCTTAGTTAATTAGTTTAACTTTTACAATGTCTCTTTGTATTTTTATATTATATGCTTAATAAACTTACTATATACATCCAAGAGACCCCCAAGTGGTCCATTAAAGATACAACTATCATTATATAAGTCTATTTTACTAACCTTAGATTATTATGAATTTAATATCAATTAATAATATAATATTTTTTTTTAAAACTCTTTTATGTCAATTTTGACACTACTCAATAATTGATGTTTGTAAAAATCATTACAGAATGATTACTTGGAAAAGAGTTAATTAAATCAATCCTAACATGTCATATTATCCTATAAAATTATTGGTATTTATAAAAAGTCTAAAATTACATTTATTTTTATATTTATAATATCAATTATTCTAATTTTTCATTAATTAGGTAATTACTGCATCACCATTGCGTCATCAATAAATTAAATTATATAATGTCTAAAAATTATAAATAAAATACCATTATGTTATGTAGGAAATAGTTTTATATTTCTAATGAATATTTTTAGTCTAAAATAAAACATATATAATCCTATGTAAAAATTGTTTTCTTAAAAGATATATGCTTATGTCATTTTTGTATTTATTTTAACTTAATTAAAATAATGTGTCCCTATCACCTAAAAGTGGCTCCATGGGGTCCCAAAATCGACCCAAATATGCCCATGGTCGGAAACGTATCCACAAATAAGGTTAGGACACGTTTTAGGGTAATTTAGTATTATTATAATATTATTTTGTTAACCCTTATTTACCGGATTTACCCTTTAACCATGGTAAATAAAATATTTACCGAAGTAATTATTCAAAATTTCTAAAAATAAAAGTTACCTATTTACAAAATTTTGACATCCTGATTCCAAATATTGAATCCATTTTTCCAAATTCAAAACACCGAAGTGGCAAAAATTCATTTAAAATTAATTCCCGCTCTCAAAAAAAAATGCGTGTTTTTTTAGATATAATAACTTTCAAAAGATTGATACGTGTTTTTGTCCGGTTTAATTGTGAAATTATGTCCAATGACCAACATTGTATTAAATGGTAAAAATATATTCTAAATATACTTTAAAACCACTCAAATTCATAATTTATCACTATTAATTATTTTGATTAAAAAAGTTGTTTTCAATTAAAATTTAGTAATTTTCAATATTTGTCAAAATATTAAATTTATCTGAAAAGTACCAAAATTTTACCTTAGGCTAAATTCGATACTCCGAATCCAAAAATGAAGTCCATTTTGAGAAATAAAATTTTTAAAATTTTAAAAAGTAGATATTACTATTCCTAACGGCTAGTTTGATTGGTTGTGATGTGTGTTAGAACTTGATGTTGCGTACAACACACTCTATTGCATTATTCAAAGAGAAGCGTACCGTAGAAGCTTGGGGTGATACATTCTCCCCTCCTTCAAATAATTTCATCCTCTAAATTTCTAGAATACTACCGCATGAAAAGACTCAGGTGGTTCTTCATCATAAGTTCCTCGGGTTCCCACGTTGCCTCTTCCATCTTATGGTTTCTCCACAAGACTTTTACCAGACGAGTAGTCCGGTTTCTCAGTACTTGTTCTCTCATATCAAGAATCTTGAAGGGCTCTTCGCAATAAGACAGATCGAGTTCCAGTTATAATTCCTCATAGGTGAGTACATGCATTGGTTCATGCATGTATTTTCCTCGACATAGATACATGGAACACATCGTGAAATTTGGAGAGACTTGGCAGCATTTCCAATCAGTAAGCTACATCCCCAATTCGTTCTAGAATTTCAAAAGCTCCATTGTACCTCAGAATCAATTTACCTTTCTTACCAAAACGTATGACTCCCTTCCATGGAGATAACTTCAGGAAAACATGATCACTGACTTGAAATTCCTAAACCTTCCTTCGATTATCTGCATAGCTCTTCTGCCTACTTTGAGCTTCTTTGATATGGTTTTCGATTACCTTCACGTTTTCCATCGTTTCCTCCACCAGTTCTGGGCCTACAAGTTTTCTTTCACCAACGTCATCACAACATGTTTGTGTGCGACATCTGTTTCCGTATAACGCTTTATATGGTGCCATCTGAATACTCGAATGGAATCTATTGTTAAGGAAAATTCTATCAGAGGTAAATATTGATCCCACATTCCCCGAAAGTCAAGTGAGCTGGATCTAAACATGTATTCTAAGGTTTTAATAGTTCATTCTGATTGTCCATCTGTTTGAGTGTGGTAGGTAGTGCTCAAATGAAGTTCAGTATTCAAGGATTTCGGAAGACTTTTACAGAATCTTGAAGTAAAATGGGGATCATGATCAGAAACAATCGATAGGGGTACTCTATGAAGTCTCACCACTTCATCAATATATAGTCTTTCTAGACGTTCCAGTGGTAAATTTTCTCTTATAGCAAGAAAATGTGCTGACTTGGTAAGACGATCAACAATAACCCATATTTCATTATTCCTTCTAGGAGTCTTTGGTAGCCCCATGACAAATTACATCATAATATTGTCCCATTTCCACTCCGTTATGGGAAGAGGTTGCATGACTCTTCTAGGCTGTTGCCTTCCAGCTTTCACTTGTTGACAAACCATACATCTTGACAATAAATCAGAAATCTACCTCTTCATGTTGTCCCACCAAAAATTTTCCTTCATGTATCTACACATTTTGGTGTTCCCAGGGTGTATAGAGAAATTGGAACTATGAGAATCATCCAACAATTCCCTTTTTAGATCAGGTATATCGGGAACACAAAGTCTCTTCCCGAATTTCAAAATTCCATCTTCATACACAAAGTCTCTCAATCTCCCATCATTCACAACTTTAATCTTTTTTTGAAATTATTCATCATCGATTTGAGAACTCTTATCCTTTCTAGTAAAGATCGTTTGGCAACCATTTGAAAAAGTATTGATGTTTCATATTCCCTAGTTATTCCCATGTCCATATTCACTAGATCCATGAAAATTGGATCCCTTTCAATTCTCATATTGTTCAAAACTCCATGATCATTTCTGCTCAAAGCATCTACCACCTTGTTTGCTTTCCCCGGGTGGTAGTGTATCGTACAATCATAATCCTTGAGTAATTTAAGCCATCTCCTTTGCCTCATGTTGAGTTGTTTTTGTGAGAAAATGTACTTCAAACTCTTGTGATAAGTATAAATCTCACATTTTTCCCACAGAGGTAGTGCCTCCATATCTTCAAAGAAAATATCGCAACTGCTAACTCGAGATCATGAGTAGGATAGTTTTGTTCATGAATTTTCAACTATTAAGAGGCATAGGCAATAACCCTATCATTCTTCATAAGGACACAACCAAATCCTTTATTTGATGCATCACTATAAATAACGAACCCATCATTCCCTGATGGTAGAGTCAATATAAGAGCATTGACTAATATTCTCTTCAATTCTTTGAAACATTCTTCACACTCTTTTGTCCAAACAAATTTAACCCCTTTACATGTGATCTTTGTTAATGGGTTTGCCAACCGGGCAAAATTCTGGACGAAACATCGATAATAACCTATTAAACCAATAAAACTACATACCTCGGTTATACTCGTCGGTACAGGCCATTCTTGGATTTCCTTGGTATTAGAAGGATCAACAAAGATTCCATAATTAGAGACAATAAGGCCATGAAAAGAAATCTCCTAAAGCCAGAATTCACACTTGCTAAACTTCCCATATAATTCATGTCTTCTTAGAGTCTTCAAGATAATGCGCAAGTGATTTTCATGATCTTCGTAGCTTTTGGAGTATACCAAGATATCATCAATAAATACCACCAAAAATTCATTCATATTCCTTGGAAACTCTATTAATCAGATCCATGAATACAGAGGGTGCATTAGTCAATCCAAAAGGCATTACTGTAAACATGTAATGCCCATACCGTGTTTGAAATGCTGTCTTCGGAATGTCTTCCTTCCTCACACACAACTGATGGTATCCATATCGAAGGCCAATCTTTGAAAAGTATTGAGCCCCATGTAGTTGGTCAAATAAATCATCAATTCGAGGTAGGGGATACTTGTTATTTATTGTTATAGCATTGATCTCCCTGTAGTCGATAAAAAACCTCATTGATCCATCTTTCTTTTTAACAAAAAGAACAGGGGCTCCCCAAGGAGAAACACTAGGGCGAATAAATCCCTTATTACTCAATTCCTCTAGTTGTTTCTTTAGTTCAACTAATTATACAGTGGACTTTCTATAAGGGGTCTTCGATATAGGCCTTGATCTCAGAATTAAGTCAATGGAAAACTCAACTTCTCATTCTGGAGGATGTCTGGGAAAATCTTCCGGAAACACATCTACATATTCTTTCACAATAGTTACATCCTCTATTTGAACATTCCTTTCCTCACAAAATGTAATTTCATCCTTTCCTCCCCAATAATTGAATTTAGTTGAGCTACTATCGGTGGATCTAGATAAGAATTAGCTGGTGACGATTCTGCTCTAAAGATAAGGTATTCCTTATCATCATCCTCAAAAATTGTAACCTCCTTCTTCTTACAATAAATCTTCGCATCATGGTCCGAAATACAATCCATACCGAGGAATATATCAAACTCAATCACAGGTATGATGATGTGATCAGCGGATAAAGAACATTTATGTGCTCTAATGGGGACTGATTCACAAAATATTGTTGTAGTGATACTTCTCTTAGGTGTTTTAACTAACAACTCCCTTGTTAAATCAAATTGGAAATATCTAATTTTCTTAGCAATCTGGGAAGATATGAAACAATGTGATGATCCAGGATCAAATAATGCATTTTCTAAACTTGAGGAAACCATTAAATTACCTGCCACAACGTCTTTCAGAGCTTCTACTTCAATAGTAGTGATAGTATAAGCTTGGCCTTGATCCGTTGGCCTTTTATGAGGTAAGTTCCCCTGACGCTTAGGAAATTCATTTTCATAATTTCCCATCTCCCTAAAATTGTAGCATTGGATATCGGTAGCTTCCTTCTTCCCCTTACAATCACGAGCTTGGTGGCCTTTTTCACCACACTTGTAACAGACTCCCGTTCCTTTTAAGAAAGTACCGGGGTTTTTCTTCCCACATTTACTATAGGGTGGATAGTCAAATTTTCCCTTATTCCCTTTATTTCCATTCCTAGATGGGTCAGCAAATCTCTTCTTCTCTTGCTTTTCTTTAATGTCATATGACTTTGAGAATTCATTTTCTGTCTTGATAGCACCTGAGACAATGTCTTCATACGACGAGAAGGATTGTGAGACTAATTCTAAATGGAGAAATGGTTTTAACCCATCAAATAAATGATCAATGTTACTTCTTTGGTTAAATATATAATCTCCAGCATAACTTTCTAACCTTGTAAAGTTATCCTCATACTTTGCGACATTCTCATCCTCCTTTTGTCTCAGACTCAGAAATTGCCTTTCCATATCTGCTCGATGGTCATGAGGAAAGTATTTTTCTAAAAATAGATCTTTTAACTCCCTCCATTCCATATTTGATACTTCATCATCTTCCTTCATATTTTGAATCAATGACCACCATTGATCAGCATCTCCAGTGAGGCAATAAAATTCCATGATAACTTTTCCCCTTTCACTACATCCCAAAGCCTGAAATATTTTCTCTAGGGAACTTATCCATTACTCAGCTACTAAGGGATTTGTACTCCCATTGAACTTTGGTGGTTATTTCCTCATGAAGCGATCTAACATTGATCCTCCACGCTACGGATCAGGGTGCTCCATATGGGTAAGGTTATTATTCATAACCTGAGTGAGTTGTCCCAGTATGGTGATTAGCTGATCAGCACCAGTTGCATCACCATCTCCACTATAATTATCTTGATTAGGAGGGAAATCCCTACATGGAGTGCGTACATTGATACGGTTTCTAGTTCTTCCACTAGGCACCATTTCAAAACAATGTCATAAAATAGATCAGTTTATGAATCAAAACACATAATTCCATACTTATAAAACACTTAACATAAATTGAACTATTTATGGATATAATCCATAATCATAAAAATGTTTTCTTTGAGGAAGTATACTCATAAACCCTTCATAATGATTTGTAAAGAAAATGAGAGTTATCCTAAGCATACCCCCTGGGAGTGTCGTAACCAAGAGGCCATCAAGGCCCATTGTCGTGCACCAGTTCCCATTTGAGTCAAGCTCAAAGCGGTGTTTTCTGGTTTTACCCCTAGGTACATATGTGCCAAAGCCGCCTCTACCTTCTCATATCCAGACAGTTATGTATTGCTCGGAAAACTCACAAAATCCCTACAATACCAAAATTCTAGGAAGTTCTTCAATACTAATACTCAAAGTCCATATTAGGTCTATGTGCTCTAATCAGAGATTATCTAAATCTAGCTTCCATGGTTTGTACTAAACATCCTCTGATACCAACTGTAATGCCCCGACCCCAGTTACCCAGAGTCAGTACATTATTACATTACATTTTCATGATCACAAGAAAGATCAAATCTCAAAAGACAGATTAGTTTAGTAGTATTGAAAACACTAGATATATTCATAAAGTTTAACATTACATCATAAAATGAAAACTACAACAATATAGTCTCCATTGTCCACACTCTTATCCCCTCATACTATCCCTGCAGGTCATTCATAAATTACTTCTTCACATCCTGGGAAAAATAAAACATAGAAATGGGGTGAGCTCAAATGCCCAGTAAGGATAACAATATATAGAAAACTTTCATAAATAAGAATAAAAATTTAAGGAAATGTATAACTAAAACAAAAGCCTTTTAATCTTGAACTTCAACATAGTATGTAAAAAATAAAATTAAATAATTCCATTTACTTATTCACATGGATATTCTACTAATCGAATATTCACATGCAATATCAATAACCACTTTCATAATGATGGAATGCATAATGCCAGACTATCATAACCACATAGCCAAGGCCTCGTGCCAAGAATACAAATAAGATTTTTCAAGGCCTTGTGTCAAGACACTAGTTTGTCTCATGAGACCTACCGATGGATTGAGGAGCTATAGCAGGCTCCACCCGTCACATATTAAGTCTAATGCATTCCCATATGAAAAGGTTTAAACATAACATAAAAATTCGTATTAAACTAGAATTTGAAATGTAAATACATCATCCATAAACCATGAATGGTATAAACATAACACATCCATAGTCAAACATATCACAAAACCTTCAAAACAATATAGAAGTTTTGTATCATAATAAATCAACTTCAAATAAGCGTAAAATCCATCAAAGGATGTTGACATAGATGTAATCAAAACTAATTTTAGTAGAATATCTCTTTCTATTTTGAAATAATTTAAGAGTCATATATTTATAAAATAAAAAATTTTCTTTGAAAATACTATTATAAGCTTGTAAGGGAAGCTTCGACGATTTTATAATGGTGGAAAATAGTCGCACCCTCCATATAAGTTAAAAAAACATTCTTACCTTAATTAAGTCGAAAAGGTTAAAAAGGGCCTTGTTTGTAAAACGGAAGAAAGATTCCTTTATAAACCACTTATAAAAGTCAACAAGGGTATAAATGACTTTAACCCATATTCTAGTAAATAGTAAAAAGTGTTTTGAAATACATTTTTAAGAAACATGGATTTGGATGATAAGGAGATCCCAATAGATTATTACGTATAAACATCCTCGGATAATGAAGAGATTGCGAAATAAACCCTTACCTTGTACTTTTCCTTGTTTGGGGTAGGTTAACATCCTGTATAATGGTGAAATAAGTTTTATTAAATTATACAAGAATCATATATATATTAATATGATATCATATATGATATTTTAACATTGCTTTGTTAATAATATTTTAGAATTATCGTCGTTTCAGTTGTTAACTTACTCATTTTTTATATGTTTTGTCACGTAATACATGTTTTTCATGGATAGTTTGTACCGTATTCATATCCGTAATGATATCAAGTCCTTAGATTAATCATCAATTGAGATTTAGACTTGAATGGATACGATGGAGAATGAATCTCATTGAGTTCGTGGAGACGGTAGTCCGTACGTATGCACGAGCGACAATATCATTCTTTTGATATTAAAATACTATTTAATTGGATGGTATATCATATATAAAGAATAATTATCATGTTATATTTATTATTTACATGAATTTCACATCATTATTATACCCATCCAAATAATAATTTATAGAATAAAAATTACACCACAATGTGAAGACGGTAAGCCATACGTACGCACGTATGGTGACATTTCATTAAAAGGATGGATAGAATACTGAATATGGTTGTACCATGTTTATAATCACATAAAATTATATATAATATACTGGAGTTATTATTTTAGAATGGTAATAACAAAGATAGAAGAAGTGGAAGAAGAAAGGAACTTGAAAAGGGGTGGTGAAATCATTACCTCTTCTTCGGGTTCTTCCTTTTGATTTGATCAAAAGGGATCCTTAGGTTGGCTTTATGACAAAATGAAGGCCTCTAGGATGAATTGAGGGAAGTTGAGAGAGTATTTGGACAGGGTTTGGCCGAACCAAAAGGCTTTGAAGGAGTTAATTAATGAGAAGGAGGTGTGCGCTTTTATAAGAGGGGTGAGGGGCACATTTGGAAAAGCTAGAAATATTATTTTATAATAAATTCATATTCAGTTTCTAATGGCTCCAAAGTGTACTATTTAAAGGTTAAGGTGGGTATAGGTCGAAAACCACTCAACCAGTAGGATTTAGACAGGTTCGGGTTACTATATTAACATTATCTTTAAGTATTAACTATTAGTTAATTAGTTTCACTTTTACAATGTCTCTTTGTATTTTTATATTATATGGTTAATAGACATACTATATACATCCAAGCGACCCCCAGGTGGTTCATTAATGATATACCTATCGTGATATAAGTCTCTCTGCTGAACCTTTGATTTTTATGAATTTAATATCAATTAATAATATAATATTTGTTTCAAAAACCATTTTATGTCAATTTTGACACTATTCAATAATTGATTTTTGTAAAAAACATTACAGAATGAATACTTAAAAAAATGTTAATTATATCAATCCTAACATGTAATATTATCCTATAAAATTATTTTTATATATAAAAAGTCTCAAATTACATTTATTTGGGTATTTATAATATCAATTATTCTATTTTTTCATTAATTAGGTAATTACTGCATCACCATTGTGTCATAAATAACTTATATTATATAATGTCTAAAAATTATAAATAAAATACCATTATGTAGGAAATATTTTTAAATTTCTAATTAATATTTATAGTTTAAAATCTAAAAAATATAACCCAATGTAAAAAAAAATTTTCTAAAAGATATACGCTTAGGTAATTTTTCTATTTATTTTAACTTAATTACAATAAGGTGTCCCTATCACCTACAAGTGGCTCCATGGGGTCCCAAAATCGACCCAAATATTCCCATGGTCGGACATGTATCCACCAATAAGGTTAAAACACGTTTTAGGGTAATTTAGTATTATTATAATATTATATTTTAACCCTTATTTACCAGATTTACCCTTTAACCATGGTAAATAAAATATTTACCCTAGTAATTATTCAAAATGTCTAAAAATAAAAGTTACCTATTTACACAATTTTTACATCATGACTCCAAATATGGAATCCATTTTTTCAAATTCAAAACACAGAAGTGGCAGAAATTAATTTAAAATAAATTTCCGCTGTCAAAACAAAAAAGTGTGTTTTTTAGATATAATAACTATCAAAAGATTGATACTTGGTTATGTCCGGTTTAATTGTGAAATTTTGTCCAATGACCAAAATTGTATTAAATGGTAAAAATATATTCTAAATATACTTTAAAACCACTTAAATTAATAATTTATCACTATTAATTATTTTGATTAAAAAAGTTGTTTTTAATTAAAATTTAGTAATTTTCACAATTCATCAAAATATTAATGCTATCTGAAAAGTACCAAAATTTCACCTTAGGCTATATTCGATACTCCAAATCCAAAAATGAAGTCCATTTTCAGAAATAAAGTTTCTATAATTTTAAAAAGTAGGTATTACTATTCATAACGGCTAGTTTGATTGGTTGTGGTGTGTGTTAGAACTCGATGTTGCATACAACACGCGATATTCAATAATTCAAAGAGAAGCGTACCGTAGAAGCTTGGGGTGCTACAGTCGCTGCCGCAAGAAGAATTATGGGGAAGGATGGATAGGAATAAGACCAGTCTGCTTCTCAGACTCCGAGGCTGAGTACGACTTGGCACTGGATCCCTCTCCTCAACCCTCCAGGTCAAGGGCTGGGGCAGGAATGAGGCGCGTCAGCCTCGTACTCCCAGAATGCGAGTTCCATATAATCCATGTTTCCCACCGAAGGAATGTCCAGGAGAAAAATAAATTGGCATGTCCCCAGGGACCGACCACACAGTCACCACTGGCATCTCTCGGAGCACCCTCCGTCTTGACTAGACACTACGGAGAGCTATATTGGGGGGACAATGGGAGAAGAGCTATGACATAGCCCACCCTCGGTAGACACTGATGCTATGTCAGGAGCTTTGGAAGTCGTTCCATCCTATCATGATATAGAGGCCAGGTCACTACAATCCTCAGAGGACAACACAAGATTCAGCGGCCAATTAGCCTGCTCGCCGTATTCTCCACCGGCCAGCCTGCCGGCCCAGCAGCATACCTCAGCGCCGCTACTGGTTCCTCAGCCACCCCTAGTTGATGAGTGGGGAAATCCAAGGCCAGACCCTGAATCTAAGCTGAGTAGCTTCTAGACCATCATCAAAGTGGGCCACTTCCCTGAAAAGTTTTTGCCGGTCGCAGGACAAAATTTTGTTATGCCGAAATCGCTCACCCCGGAAGAGTTTGACGGTTTCCGCCAGAACCTCTGGGCAACTAACTTCCGTCTTTTCCACTGGTAAGGGACATATCTCAGGAGCCAAGAGCACCTTGAGGAAATCAGCGAACAAAGCCATTTGGTTGATCTGGCCACACTCCTCGTGGTCTAGCTCCCTGAGTCACCTGGTCACCGCATGACCCTCCAACAACAATGTGTTTAAAGTTTCCAAGTAGACCTAAAAGTTATTAAGGAGGCTACCCCCAATGTTCCTGTATGTGGATGGGGTTAGTACGCTGCCCTACTCTTTATTGCAATTCATTGGCAGCCTGACTAGCACGGTGACATTGAGGACATGCTCCCAAGAAGGGTTGCATTCAACATGACTGATCTGTCAGGAGGGGGAAATGAGCTAGAAATTCTTGATGGGAACGTCCTCCCTGAGGATGTTCCGCCATTACTGGACCCATCGGGGAGGATCACCCATCAGCAGAGGAGCCTCCTAGGTCTCCCCCTTCCCACCGAGGCATTGGTACTCAGCTAGAATTTCAATAAAGGCAAGGATCATGTCAGAGCTATCAAGCACCCCGAACCGTCCACCTCGGTGCAAAAGATGTAAGAGGACCCCGAGAAGGCGACATTACACCACCAACATTCTGAGTAGAAGAATTTAGTCGATGAACATCTGTCTGAACACATTGCATAGCGGCGACCCAAATACGGTGATCCTAGGCTAGGGAAGCAGGGGCAGGAACAACTACCCCTTGACGAGATTCCCCCAGGAAACCCTGATCATATCCCATTTGCTGAAAGGGTGGAAGAAAGAGCTCATGGAAAGAGGGTGCGGTATGTCTCGCCAAACCCTCCTAAACGACGCGACAATCCTAGGAACCCAGCTCAGGCTCCTCCGGCAGCCCCAAGGGTCGCTCCACCAGCCGCCCCATGAGCCGCTAAGCTTGTCTTTCGCATTGAAGATCCCGACAACGCGCTCGTGGTTAGGGATCTGGGTCAGGACAGGGACCCCCATCTAGACGATCTAGTGGTGGCACTCATCACCAGCCTAGAGGATATGGAAACGTGATAGGTGGCCATCCCACATGATTTCCTGACCTATCCAGAATGGGTGGATGACATTCCATCACCCTCGGGATTCGGAAACCCCACCATCTCCCACTTTAACGGGACGAGGGACCTACCGTATCACCTGGACTACTTCAACTTGAAGTGTGGGCTTATGTTAGGGACCCCAACACGGCAGGAGGCCTCCATGCTCCACTGTTTTGTTCAAACACAGGAGGGGCCATCAATAGTTTGGTATAGCCACCTCCCCATCAGATCTATGACTAGCTGGGAGGACCATCACAAGCAGTTCCTTTACTAGTTCATCTCTAAAACCCTGAAAACGAACTTCGCAGACCTCTTCATGTGCAAGCAAAGGCCTGATGAGAGAGTCTTAGACTTTTTCACCCAGTGGAAGGGGATCACATACTCCCTTGACATGCCACTGACTCAGGATAAATTACTGATGATGTGTGTGGGGAATGTCAAGACGGAACTAGTCCCCTCCCTGATCACTCAGAACTCTCCTGGAGGGTTCCGAGACGTCTCAGATAAGGCCCAACGCCTCAAAGAAGCCCTGCAATAGGCCAGCCAGGCACGTCAGCTGCCCCCTACAATCCCAGTAAGGTGGGCTTCCAGAGCCGAGCCCACCGTGGTGGCCCAGTTAGAGTCCCCTAGGCAGCAATAATTGCTACCAGTGGAGCCAACTCTGTAGCCCCACAGTGGTCCACCACAAACACAGTTTCCATCCCAGTAACGACCACCTCTGAACCAGTAGGCGCCTCCGTGTAATGCGCTGCCACCGCCTAGGAGAGATAATCATGTTCCGCCTCCCCGACAGGCTCCACCCCCTGTCAGGGTCATGCTTCTAGAGCCCCCTTTCCGGACAGAAGTAATGGGACCTACTCATTGGACGAGGCTCAGGTCCTTGGCTACTTTCGTCGTGCCTTAGAGCATAGGATTGTATGATTGCCTGAGTGCCGAAAGCCAGAAGAGGTGCATCCCACTGATCGCCCCAACTACTGACCTTATCAATGGATCCTGGGACACACCATTATGAAATGATATGTGTTTAAGGACTAACTCAAAGACTAGATTGACAACAACATAGTCGGGTTGGGCCCGACCCCGGCCCAAGTGGCAGGTGTCTTCGTGAGGTCAGATAGCAGTAGCGAAGGTGAAGGTGAGTGATAGTAGGTTTCTGACCATGGGTCCCAGATGTATAATGATTGGATGGCTTGCAGGACGGTCACCCGCACCCATGGCATTATCCGTGCATTCCTAAATCAGTCAGAGCCTTCATAAGTTGTGACCACCACTTCTATATCATCATCTCAGCCGACCTATTTCCAGAAGAGCAAGCATCGGCGACGCAAGAAAAAGAAATGCTCCCTGCCAATACAACCATTGTATCGCACTCTCGGCGACTTTATGACTCCGAAGATGGGGATTCACCCTAGGATCCACCCAGTGGTGAATGATTCGTCAAGTGATAGCCAAGGATATGCTTCGGTTTACACTGTTGAGTTGGTAAACCCCTATATGACTTCCGACGAGGGGGAGTGCCAGGAAAACCTTCACAATGTCCCCAGTGAACACCAACTTCAGTGGAGCCACGACCGTATGGGTCATCGGGGCACACTAGTTGGAACCCCCAGCCAGTTCGGGCACTCCGCTGAGACCAGATAGCTGGCCCATCACAGAACATAGCATGCACAACCTCTTCATCAGTTGTTGTCAGGTCTAACTCCCCCACCGTTTGTGCTACTGGATCCGGAAGAACCACTCCATCCATGCAGCGACCAGCCTCGCCTCGCAATAGGCCGATCTCCATTGCCCAGTTCTCATCTGACAGCTACTCTCCGGGCTTCGACTAGTGGGAAACGGGATATTCCCAGTACCAAACAGCCGCCTGTCCAGCCAGTAGGGCCCGCCATGCCTTCCATCACAGATCGGATCCCTATAAGCATAATTTCATGCCTAGAATAGAAGTACGACATTATCATGCACCTTTTTGACATCCCAGCGAGGCATTCCATCCTTGAATCCCTTCACCTATCTCCAGATATGCGGGAAGCACTCACCGAGGCTTTAAGGAGCCCCCTCTAGTTTGAGATGGAGGTAGCAGCTACAGAAGATTTACATGATGAAATAGTTGAGGATGCCGAATACCTGACCATCATTTAATTCTCTGGAGAGGATGAAGTCTCCCCCATACAGGGGCACATCCACCCGCTATATATCACCAGCAAATTCTGTGGCATGGAGGTTCACCACTTTCTAATTGACATTGGCTCCGGGATCAACCTTAACCTGACGGGGACGCTGTGGAAGCTAGTGTTATATGAATATGACATGACTCCCTCTGATTTAAGAATCCAAGGATATGATAGGACAGAGCAGATCCCAGTCGCCAAGATTTGTCTGAAGACCCAGTTCGGTGGATTGGTTTCTAGCACCAAGTTCATGGTTGTCTCCACAGACACTACCAATAATGCATTGATGGGTAGGCGATGGCTCCACCTGCATGAGGAGTTCCCTCATCGTATCACCAATGCCTCAAGTACTCCCTTAATGGTCGAGTGGGCATACTCCAAGGTGATGCATCTCCTTTCGCCTCCTATGAGGAACGATACATGGACACCGAATATTACAAGAGCAATGATCAGAAATTCTAGGAAAGTGAAGTTGAGCCTGTCACCGCTAAGACCGACCCTTGGGTAGGCCTAAATGACACATACGTCTTCCCAAACCATCAGTTGGTGGCCACAAACCCAAATATGGGGCAAAGTTTTGTCATTTTCGAGAAAATGGGGAACCATTCTCCCAGATCCGGGCCCAGTCAAAAGATCAATTCATATTCTTATATGAATCAGGCTCCAGTGCTCCCACAGCCACCAACTCCCATCATGAATCCGAACTTCCGTCTCATGGTAACAAAGGTACATCATACTTGTCTATTTTTTTGGGAAGGAATAAGTCGGCTCTGGTCAACGTGGAACTACTGCTTTGATATCATCAAGTGTGGACCCTTGGGCCGGAGACCAGATATGATCAGGTCAACAGCCTTCATAGCCATGGTCTCCATAGCACCGAAGTTCCCCAATGCAGTAACCACTGCCGTACAAGCTAGTAACAACCTACCATCAGGGCCTGGTAGCTCAGATGTAGCTTCCCCCGTGGAGGATCCCTCCATAAGGGGAGAAGAGGATATGGAGGATGGCCTCTGCCTTTGAGGAAGGCATCTCTGCCACAGTCGACAAGATGGTATAGGTGAACCTCGGAAGTGAGGCAGATCCAAGACCCACATTGATCAATGCTGCTATGTCCCTTGAGGAGCAGCAGTGGTACGTAGGCTTCTTTAAACAGCACCGTGATGTATTCACATGGATTTACAACGAGATGCCGGGACTAGATCCCCAGGTAGCCATCCACTGCCTCGTCCTTCCAGCAAATCATCACGGGTTCAAGAAGCCTCCCAAAAATATGAACCCTTCACACAGTGCCATGGTCTAGGTTGAAGTTGACAAGCTCTTCAAGGAAAACTTCATCAAGGAGGTACAGTACCCAAACTGGCTGGACAACATTGTACCAGTCAGGAAGAAGAATAGACAGATCAGAGTCTGTATCGACTTCCAAGATCCCAATCTCCATTCTCTGAATGATGATTTTCCCCTTCCAGTGACAGAATTGTTTATCGACGCTACAGAGGGGTTCCAATCCCTCTCCTTCATGGATGTGTATTCTGAATATAACCAGATCCAGATGGACCTAGAGGATGTAGAGTACACGACTTTCAGGGAACCCCAAGGTACTTTCTATTAACAGGTTATTCCCTTTGGCCTGAAGAATGCAGGTGCCACCTATCAGTGGGCCATGCATCGCATTTTCAAGCCAATCCTTGGGACAATGGTGGAGTGCTATGTGGATGATCTGGTAGTGAAATATAAAAAGCGCCAGGATCATCTCAAGGATCTTGAGAATGTGTTCAGCTTCCTCCGTTCTCGCTACCT
The DNA here is from genome assembly GCA_963277665.1 of Viscum album. NCBI lineage: Eukaryota > Viridiplantae > Streptophyta > Magnoliopsida > Santalales > Viscaceae > Viscum > Viscum album. The sequence goes on from OY728123.1 coordinate 476,641,727, forward strand.
AAAGATGAACCCATTCAAGTGTGCCTTCGGAGTCACCTTCGGGAAGTTCCTTGGATTTGTTGTCAGATACCAGGGCATTGAGGTTGACCCATAGAAGATCAAGGAAATCATCCAGATGCCTCTCCCTAGAAATATCTGAGAGCTTCGAGGTCTTCAAGGACACTTGGACTATATACGCCAATTCATTGATAATCTGGCTAGAAAGTGTAAGAATTTTTCTCGTCTCAGGAAGAAGGGCACCGCTTATGAGTGGGATGGGGAGTACCAGACCGCCTTTGAGGAAATAAAGCAATATTTTCTCCAGCCTCCAGTCTTGATGCCACCCATCTCTAGGAAGCTGGTGATCCTCTATGTCATCGCCCTGGAATGGTCCCTCAGTGCCCTTCTCATCCAGAAGAACAATGAAGGGACAAAGAACAACCTATACTTTCTTAGTTTCATGCTCCTCAATACAGAGACATGGTACTCCCCCATCGAGAAGAGCTACCTTGCGCTCGTATTCGCTATACAGAAATTGTGACATTACATACAACACCATGAGGTACAACTGGTGTCTTCAGTAGAATCGTTAAATTACATCCGGATCTGTCCCATGTTGACTGGACAACTAGCGCGGTGGGAGGTAATCCTCCAGCCGTTCGACATCAGGTTCGTCCCTCAGAAGGTTATTAAGGGTCAGGCATTGGACGAATTTCTAGAATCCCATCCAACCTCCATGGATCAGTCCCTGGACCTAGATTTTTCTGATGAGGCAATCCTCTAAGTTGATCAAGTCCTTCAATGTTGGAAAATGCACATTGATGTGCCTCCCTGAGCCCCACTGGTAGGAGTCTCAATGATCCTAGGCTCAATAGAGTATGCCTATGTATCTTCCTTATCACCCCAGTGTAAGCCGTTCTTCAGTATGGGGATTAGATGTCGTGGGACCATGCCCACCAGTGACAACTCGTCAGTGCAGGTTCATCCTGACCGCAACAGATTTCTTGTCTAAGTGGGCAGAAGCAGTTCCGCTCAAGGAATTCAAGGACGGTTCTATCATCAACTTCATGAGTTCCAATATCATCCACCAGTTTGGAGTCCGTCACACCGTCCTCATCGATAACGACACCAACTTCCGAGCAGCCAAGATAAAGAAATTGTACGCCAAGTATGAAATCCGCTCTAACCATACCTCCCGCTATCACGAGCAAGAAAATGGACAGATTTAGGCATTCAACAAAACCCTCTCTAACATTCTATAGAAAATGGTTGGTCAGAACAAGAATATTTGTCCGAATAAGCTCCCAAACGACCTCTGGGCCTATCAGATGATGACTCGTAATTCCACCTAGGTGACCCCATATTCCCTAGTGTATGGAACTAAGGTTGTCCTACCAATCGAGATTCAATTTCCTTCATTGCGCACAATAGTCTATGATCTGCAAGCGCCACATAGAGTGGCTGAAATCCATCTAGATGAATTGGAAGCATTGGATGAGAATAGGCTTCGTGCCTTGCACAACCTAGAAAGGCATAAGAGCAGGATGGCTCGAGATTTGAACAAGAAGGTTCACCTCCACTCTTTCCTGATGGGTGACTTGGTACTAGCCCTCAGAGCACCAATGATCCCCTGTAGGAAACCACCCATGTTGGATCCCAAATAGGAAGGACCTTCATTGTTCATAAGGTTTATCCCAATGGTGCATAGTCTCAGGTGACCATGGATGGTTGGAATATAACTCCTCCCACCAATTTCAGGTTCCTTAAAAAATATTTTGCCTGACCCTAACTGGTCCTCCATGACCTTAAACTAGATTACGGTCCTGCATGACCTCAAACTGTCGGTCCCGCATGACCCGAAAACTGCACTCTCATCCTACATGACGTTAAATTGTATGTCATCCTACATGAAGTTAAACTGTATCTTTAAGAACTAAGTGCAGCTTGATTCACATTATTATGGGATACGTAGGACTGCCTAAACATTTATATTTTCGGTCCAACCCCATCTCTTAGAGATCTCCCGATCTCCCGGTCACCTAGGCCCCTTGGCATGTTCCTCTCCACGAGGGGGATATATAGGTGTGGTATAGGGTTATTCCCTCCATCGCGTTTGGTTTTTGGAATCATGCCCCCCTTCTCTTAGGAATCCTCCATCTCTTGGACATTCTCAAGTTGAGCCCCTCGACCCTTGGAAGTGGGTCACTAATGGGTCTAAGAGTACTCTGGTCTAGGACCTGGAGTGTCGGATTCAACTGGGGCAAGTTTACATTCACTTTTAAAGCTTCATGTCCCCTTCATTTGGGCCCCCAATGTATTTCACACCCGAAGGGACCCCCAAAAACGGCATTGATACTAGTCCCAAGGGCTCTCCTACCATTACGGGCTAGTGCCCCCAAGGGTTTCAGACAACAAATTGATACAAATTCCACATTGCAAACATGGTCAGCGGTCAATGCTCATTTGTTTGTCCCTATCTCTGGCTAATGCGATAGGATGTTGTGTTGCGAACATGGTCATCAGCAATCCTCGTTCATCACACCAGCCCCTTCAGGACTTGAATGTTGGTTACATGATTCAAATTATGTTCCACCCCATCACGTCCTGGTGTAATCTCAACACTCTTGGCACTATCCTTCATTGCAATTTCGCATGTCAAGCGGACAAAGCTGCTATACGGCATCCCTCGGGGCTCCCGTGATTCAAGCACTAAGTCCATAAATTGGGATATTCTATAAGAGCTATGTGAAGCTTGATCCTCATCCTCATGGGACATGTGGGATCACTCGGACATTGAATATCAGGTCCATCTCAACTGGAAGCTAACTCCTCTGGCCCCTTATCCTCTGACCCTCACTAGCCTCTTGGCTCGAGGATCCTCTCCCAGAATCACGAACGGTGATGATGTGGACCACATCCTCATTCACGTCAGGTATAATTTAACTCGTCATGCACATTCTCTCAGGTCCAAGCCATATGACCTTAAAGAATGTTGTCGGGTCTAATCACATTACCCTAAATTGTGATAATATCATCCCAGTTGCACGATGAAAAACGACACTACATTGTGATGACCTTGCCATAGGGGACGTCACGTTGGGTATCATTTATCCACCTTATCATTTTTCAACACCTTTATATGGCTTGATTCATGTTGCGATGCTGAGAATTTCTACCCTAGGCCCATCGATTCACAAAAAACCCCATTCACCTTAAGAGACAAAAAAGATACTTCAAATACCACTTCTTTTTTGTGTGAGGGCTAGACATGCACGCCCCTTTCATCCTTTCCACTGGTACCTTACTGTTCCACCACCCAAAACTATGTATGGATTGATTCTCATTCTCATGTGATACGTAGGAACGCCCGGGAACTTCCCCATGGGCCCACCCTAATTTTCGTGTTCGGTCCCTTGACGAAAAAACTTCTCCAAGGAACACATGGTAGTCTGGACTCATATACTCATTCACGTCAGGTTTCATAATCACCTTAACATGTGCCTCCTACATTCCTCACCGATCCCTGGTCTGAGTTCTAAGACCTTAAACTATGTCCCTTTCCAGAACTATGTGAGGCTTGATTCCAATCCTTATAGGATACGTAGGAACTCCCAGACATTTCCTCTCGGGTCCAGCCCTAGGAATCAAAAATCCCATCTTTTTCCCACCATCGGCCCCTTGGCCAGACCCCCCCGGGGAGATGTGTAACTATAGAATTTTCACTGAAAAAGTTCAGGATGCCCCATGATGACATTGGGAAGCTGCAGTTCCCTCACCAGAGAGGTCCTTTCTAAAAGTAGGGATGATCCATGAACAGATTAATGCACCTACACAATCTGCTTCCACCACAACGACATAATTTTGGGAGTGTTGGATTCTATTCAAACAGACCACCACTTCACTTTCCACGCTTTACGTGCCACTTTATTTGGATCCTCATCCTCTTTAATGTATGAAGGGACCCCCTAAGAGTATGGATACTCGAACTATGGTTCCCTTACTGTCCTAGGCCAACATTCTAGAAGACTGATCATGTTTAAGGGACCCCCTAACAATATGGATGATCAAACTATGGCCTGTCTGCTGTCCTGGGCCAATCTTCCAGAAGAGTGATGGATGATATTTGAGTTATGTCTCGTGTTACGAACACAGCCAGTGGTTGACCCTCATTGGTTGTCCCCATTTCAGGCTAATGAAATAGGGATGTTGTGTTTCGAACATGGTCAACAGTCGTTCTTTTATTTCCACGCCCCTCCCATAGTGTTCCAAATTTGAGTCCCATTTTTCATTCCCCTATGTTTGGACTGATTCCAATTCCCATAGAATTTCCCCGCTCATGTGATAGAGCACTTTGAGAAGATGATGCATCGATTGGTCTATCGTTCTCTTCCTTTGATCGGGCCTCCCTCTTCTCCTCGGAAATCCGGGTTTCTGTTTCGAATTCCAAAATCTTGGTTGACGCTCCTAGGATCAAACGAAGTGATAGTATGAGCCTCCCTTGTTTCTCACGTCGAGTATGGCCCACATGATCTTAGGAAGGAATTTCTCTTTATTTTGGGATTATGGTTGAGAATGTTAAACCAAAGAGACGAGTAACTAAATTTGTTCACACATACAAAGAAATCAAGAAGCAGTAAGGTGAGATAAGTTTATGGGTTCGGCCAAAACAGGGCCCTTAAGGGTCCTCTTCTTGGATTGATCTCTCCAGTGCCGCCACCTTTTGGCTGGTGGCCTCCAAGACTGCCTCCCACCCCATGAGGACTCTTCCTTCACTGGCAGCCATGGAGCGTAGTTTGCCGACTATAGCCTATGCCCGTAACTGTTCATCTTGGAGCTCAGCCATCTGGTGACTTGCTTCCACTAGTTGTTCTTGGACATCCTGCATTTGGGCCCTCAACTTATCGATGAGATTAGAGAAGTTTGTGATGAATATCTCATTTTCTTTCGCCTGCTCCTCGAGGTGTTGGACCTCCTTATCCACCCTCAGAAATGATCAGGTACTCCCCGACTCTTCCCGACACTGGATATCATCAGAGCACCAGCTACTCTCACGTATCTTCTTGGACATGAAATCACAGACCGTCAGGTGAAGGAATTGAGAATCTTCCCCTCTAGCGCACAGGAAACACAGCCAGGTGTGGAGTGATCCCATCTGCTTCAGCCATTCCGTCTGAGGCTGACCGAGAAAAATCCTGATGCACTTCCATCACTTGTGTCGCGTCATCCGGCTCTCTTCGGCTGCTTCCGAATCAGAATCATCAATTTCATCAGGATCAGTGGGCCGATAGATAGGGAAGACATCCAATAGGGCAGGAACAAGGTCCTCCTCAGAGATTCCTCCCGGGGGAATAAGTTCCTCCATGGTGGAGCCTTCGTCAACTTCTGCCCCTGCCCTGACAGTAGTGCAACTGGTGTCTACCACTCCCTGCTCACCAATTGCTGGGGCCGACTCGGTTTGGGAGGCATGTTATAGATGGGGTGGTACGCTTTCCATTGACTCACCCATGGATGGTCCAAGCTGAGCAGCCTCACGATCCTCCAATGTCACGATCACTATACAGACAAAGAGCATCCTAATTAGTTGATTCCTCTGACAGTAAGTACCGGCATTGAGGAAAGAAACTTACAGGAACCCAAGGTGTCTGCCTCTATTGTTCTGGCCTCTACAGAAGCTGTCACGACAGGGGATCCCTCAGGGCTTGCCAGCTCAATAATGAGCGTCGGTGCGCTTCTTTGTTCTATTGGTGGTTTTACACCTCCTTTGACTAGAGAAGATTGGTCAGCACCAATATGCTCTTGAGTAAAATAAGGAAAGTGGGTTAAGGATTGCGAAGGAAAGAAGATACAGAAGTAGATAATGGTCAAAGAATACCCTGAGCATCTCAGTCACATCCATATTAGAGCTGACATTATCACTGCTCTCACGGAGACTCCCTTGGTGGGACGACCCCTGAGACCCTTCACCTTCGGGCTCCACCTCACCTTCACCTTCCCCTTCTCCTTCTACCTCCTCTCCTTTTTTTCTGCCCTCCAACTCAACATAGTTTTCATCATCCCCTGGAGGCATCGTTTTTGGATCATTCTCCTGGTCGAGCATCTCCTTCACCAAGAGATGTGGCTCCACACGCTGACCCGGTTGACATGAGTACATGTCCATGGCTGTCAGATAAGAATTTTGTCGAAGAAAGTTCACTATGTTGACAACCCCAATGAGCTCGACTTCTGGCAGCTGGATCCCATCTCGCACTATCTTCTTCCAGAGGGTTTCATTACTCACTGACTGCAGCAGGGTTACCCAAGCCGACCAGAGCGTGGGGAGAATGGTATCTTGAGAAGGTTAAAGTAGATATCTTATTTCCTTCCTGGGACGTTCTTTGGCCACCTCATGGGACCCTCCTCTAGGTGATGAGGGTGTGGCCACGTCATGCAATGCCCCCGCTACTGAGGTCCTAGCCTGTGCGGGTACAGTTGCCTAACGTGCTTCGGATCACCCCCTCAAGCGGCACCCTACCTGCTCTCTCGCCACCCAGGTTCCACACTGGAAAATTTGAGTTGCCTAACTCAATTCTGAAAAATCTCTTCATGGTACACTATGTCCCAATGTTTGGCATACTCGGTTGAGATACTAGCATCGAATCCGGTGGGAGTAATGGTGATGACATTGCTGGAGCCGTAGGTCGTGAACATCATCCACAACTAACGAAGAACACAGAGTTGACTTTCCTCATGGACGTCTATGTATAAATTTTTCAGCATTCACTGGTGGCATCCAAACTGCATGGAAAATCTGGACGGCACATAAGGCTCGCAGAAGATCTTCCCATCAATCCGGGCTACAAGGACACCACCTCTGATGCTCTGGAAGTACTCCTTCTGCTCTATTGAGCCTTTCCCATTGTCTACCATCTATCCAGTTGGGGTGGGGAATGGGATGAAGGTGAAGTTTTCATGGTTACCAATCCTGATCCATACTCCCTCCTCATTAAGCGTTATCGGTGTCACCTCGACAGTGTTCAGTAGAGAGGGTCGCATGCCATTGCCCGGATGACAGATGGCATTTGGGAAAGTGTATCCACTGCAATGATCCACAACCCATCCATGAAAAATCTAGAAGGGGCCACATACTATCCTAGGAAATATCCCTCTCGAGATGAATCCCAATATAGCGTACAACCGAGCCAGCACGAGGACCCCCAGATTGAACCTCTTGTTGGCAGCCATGATGCCATCCATCACTAGGGTTGCTGGACGCACGACCATCCTTGCGTCCCTCACCGGTAGGATCCACCCAATCAGGAAGGTAGTGAGAAATCCGGCGTACCGAACATTTGTATACCAAATCTATTTTATGATGTAGCCCCACGAATGGTAGTGCCCCACCTCCAGTACCCTCCAATATGATCCGCTCTTACTCCTCTATTCCGCGGTTGGACACCGTCTCCCCCACCCTTGCATCTTGACTTCTGGATCCCTATCCAAGAGCAGGCTGAACCAGTCCTTGTAGGAAATGTCTTTTAGGAAGTCCTTGATCTCCAGGTTCTCCATGGCTAGCTCCAGTAGATGCTAAGTCAGTATGGGGGTTCGTGACCTATCTCCCTAGGTGTTCATCAGCGGAAGGAATTCTTATTATTGATGGCCCTCCAATGGGAAACCTCTTATGCAGTGGATGTCCCAGATACTGATAATGACTACCCATGATGGAGATGGAATGTGTTTGTATCAGGGGACCACTGGGTGAATAGCTCTGGCCCGAGCTCATGTTGGCTGTAGAAGTGGAATTTAGATGTCCATACTACCTCAAATAAACCAATATGCCATAGCTCGACCCCAAATTGGTCGCATATATGGCGAACCCAGTACGCCCATCCCACTCGCTGGTAAAGTTGCCTCTAGACCGCAGGTCCCAGTCCTACAACCAACCTTTGGTCTCATCAGTGACTCTCTGACGAAAAGTGCTTTTATAGAGGGATGAGGAGCTCTCTGCAACAGGGTTACCCCAGCAATGGTCCTAGTCCTGGGATTCAAGACATATACATCCATGTGCCTCTTTTCTCCAGTAGGATGACTATTGCTGGTGATGTTGTATCGAGGAAGGTCATCATCACGGGTCACCCATGACCGCGGCGTATCCACCTCAAAGCCCGATAGAGGGACCTCCTCCAGAATACCAAAGTCCCACAACAGTAGGTTATTGGACAAGGCATACTTATTTTGGGCGGGGGTTAGCAAATTGAAGAGGTTATGGTTGTTGGAGACAATCCTTTTTTCACCACAAACTTCTAGGTTTGCAACCATTTCATCCCTACAAGTAGCAGCTTCTCCATCATCAATCTAGTTTGCGCCATCTTCTTCCAACCATGAGTATCAGTATCTGGTGTGAAATCTGTAACACCCCAATATTTTATGAAAAATATTCTTTTTAATTTCATTAATGTCTTGTGTTGTACGCTACACCAAAAAGAGCTTGTACAACACGCATCCTTGACTTGCCTTTCATTACACACAATCATGACCTTCTTTGATAGCGTGTGTAGTACGCAATACCAAGTTTCACTAAACAACGATATGCTATTAAAATATTATTAAAACTAGCCGTTATGAATAATAATAACCACTTTTTGAAATTTTGTAAATTTTATTTTTCAAAATGAACTTCATTTTTGGATTCGGAATATCAAAATTAGCTTAGGGTGAAATTTTGGTACTTTTCGGATAACTTTCAATTTTTGATGAATAGTGGAAATTACTAAATTTTAATTAAAAACAAATTTTTCAATCGAAATAATTAATAGTGATAAATTATTAATTTTAGTGGTTTTAAAGTATATTTAGAATATATTTCTACAATTTAATACAATGATGGTCATTGGATGTAATTTCACATTTAAACCACTTATAAACAAGTTTCAATCTTTTGATAGTTATTATCTCTTAAAAACACGCTATTTTTTTGACGACGGGAATTAATTTTTAAATTAGTTAATGCACCTGATATGTTTGGAATTTGGTAAAATAGACATCATTTTTGAGTTCATAATATCAAATATAGCTTAGGCCTAATTTTTGGTATTTTTCTGAAAACTTTCAATTTTTGATGAATAGTGAAACCACTAAGTGGTAGTTAAAAAAAATGAATTTTTCATAAAACTTAATTTTACCTTTTCTGTGAATGTAATTTCAAAAATCCGAGAGACACGGTTAATATGAAGGACTAAAATGTGGTTCAATGAGATGAAAATAATTTTTGGTGAATAGTAACTTTTGACTTTTTTTTACCACGGTTAAAAGTAAATCGGGTAATTAAGGGTAAAAATGATATTATTATTACCCTAACACATATCCTAATTGTATTGGATAAGTTTAATTGGACCAAAAACAAACTTAGGAATAAAATATGACCATTTAGGCCCACTTGTATTAGATTAGGACACTTATTATTATTTAATTCAAAGAAGAGTTAAAAGAGTTAAAATCAAAGTTTATTTAATTAAAAAAATTTAATATAGGGTTATACATAAGATAAATTCGACTATAAATATTCATTAGAATGATAAAACGATTTCCTACATAATAGTATTTTATTTGTAATTTTTAGACATTAAATAATGTAATTTATTTATGACACAACGATGATGCAGTAATTATGTTACTAATGAAATATTGACATAATTGATGTTATAAATACTCAAATAAATATAATTTGTGACTTTTTATGAATTCAACTAATGGACTAGGTTAATATTAAATGTTAGTATTGATTTAATTAACTTTGTTCGAACTTATCATTCTGTTAGGATTTTCACAAAAATCAATTACTAAATAGTGTCAAAATTGACATAAAATAGTTTTTAAAACAAATATTATATTATTAATTGTTATGTTATTCCTAAAAATCTATGGTTCGGAAACATTACTTAGATAAGGTTATATATATTAATAATAAACAATTTGGGGTTAGTTTGGCTTCTTATAGTATGTTTATTAACCTTATAGTGTAAGAACACAAGAAGACACGGTAAAAGTAAAATTATTTAACTTAATGTTAAATCTAAATGATAAGGTTAAAATAGAAACCTAAACATGTCTAAATTCTATTTGATGAGAGGATTCATACCCATCCCCACCTTATCCTAGAAATAAATCAATTTGGAGCTATTTAAAACCGAACTTGACTTTATAATAAAATAATATTTTTAGTTATTCCAAAGGTGCCCTTCTCCTCCCTTATAAAAGGGCACCTCTTCCCTCTCCTCCTCACACCAATTTGAGCCTTCAAATTCAGACAACCCCTACCAAAATCCCTTATCCACTTCCCTAGAATAATCCTAGAGGTCCTGGTCTTCTTCAAAGACCAATCTTAGTTCCCTAAGTGGAGGATTCAAAGAGGCGTTTCAAAGAAGAGGTAATATCCATTACCGATCTTTTCAATTTCTTTCTTCTTCAACTTCTTATTCTTTAGTTGTTTCATGACAAAGTAAAAACATCAGTATTACTTACATACTGATATGTTATTATAAATATGAAACAACCCTAATTCACCTTCTATACATCCTACGGAAAAATGAAATCACCGCGCGTGCGTTCGTACGGAATACCGTCTCCACGCCGTGGTGAAATCTATTTTCCACCACCACCTTACTTGGATGGGTATAATGGTGTAAATAATAACTATATATTATTATTTTAAAGTTATATTGATTCTGAAATAGTATAAATACACTCCAATACAGTCCCACGATCATGAGAACGATATCATCGCTCGTGCGTACGTACGGAATACCGTCTCCACGACGCGATGAGATTCATTCTCCACATTAACCATTCATGAATGATTATAAAGTATATATATAATGAATAATAGTGAAATATATGACATGTTAAATCTACTGGATTTATTTATATATGTATATATATATTTCATCTACTTACTTCCATTCAAGACAATAAGGAAAGGAAAACAGCGTTCATGCGTACGTACGTACTACCGTCTCCATGAACGGTGTGTTTCATTTCATTTATCTATATATTATATATATATACTGAATATATATGATATATAAATCATTTTTTATATTCTGGAAGTAAGTAAATCATGATATAAGTAATAATAATGTCAAGAACAACAAGTCCAAACACCTACGATAAATGAAACAATTTTACCCAAAACGCTTCTTTAACATGGAATTTACAAAAGAACGGGTAATATAAAGTCATAAGTGAACCATATATGATATCATAACAATGAGTATGAATCTGGAATAAGTCAATAACATTATTTAAATCATTATACAGGAGGTTCGGACACTTATGAAGCAAATCAGACCTAAGGTAAGGGAAATGTCACAATCTCATTTTTTATCCGAGATTGTTTATACTTTGGTATTTACTGGGGTGTATTTTATCATCCACATCCATGTTTCCTCAATATGTAATATTATTTACATTCACCTAAATTTTTTTAAATCCTATTTTACCCTTCGGTGTGTTTTATTAAAGGATGTGAAAGGAATCTTTTGTCGTTTTTCGTACGAGGTACTTTTTTACTTTTCTGACAAAAGTACGAGAAGAATGTTTTTTTAACTTAAACGGCACGAATGGATTTTTACGGTATTATAAAGCCTTATTTTCATGAAGCTTACTCCAAGAGATTTCATGACTATTTTCAATAAAATCTCTTTCTTTTAAAATTGCATGATGTTTTGTGAAAAGAAATTGATTTTGAAGAAGAAAAGATATTTTACTCAAGAATTCATTTCAAGTGTTTTATTAAAATTATTTACCATCTAAGATAATAAAGGGTTCTGTTTCTATCCATATTTTTACATTGATTTGACTATGTTGTGATGGAATTATGTTTATGAATTCCTTTATCTTATATGAATGTTTTTATGATGTCATGTTGTTTAGGAATCCCATTTTTATTACATGGGTTATGCAATGATGTATGAATTATGATTTTGTGGCACACATAAGAATGGTATAATTATGAGATGGGTGGGACCTATATATCCCTCCAATGAATTGGGTAAAGATTTTATATCTCATGAGATAGACATGGCTAGAATGGTAGGTTATACCGGTTCAGTGAAACAGGACTGAAACGAGGGTGACTCGGTTCAGAAAGGGACTTTGTCCACTAAGATATTCTTGGCAATGAGTCTTGACTAATAAGAAATGATTCTCTATGATTATGTGTGTATTCCACAAAGTTTCATGTTTTATTTTTTTATTATTGGGATTACATTTCACTACTATGATTTATCCCATGTTATGAAATTATGCTCTCTTTTGCAGGTTAAGATTTCCAAAATGTTATGTTCTTAGGAATATGATGTGATTGGTATTTCTTTTGTTTACCCTTACTGAGAATTTGAGCTCACCCTTTTATGTTTTCTTTTCCCCAGGATATAAAGAATGGTTTTAGGTAAAAAAAGGGAAGATATTTATGGGAGATGTTGAAGATCTTTCACCACGATTAGAAGATTATACTCCGAGTTTCCAAAGACACTAAACTATTATGATCCTTGTTTGTGTGTTTTTGTTATGTACTAAGTATTCCGCAAAAGTAATGTAATGTCCATGTACGTCAAGATTTGAGTCTCTACAGTTGGTATCAGAGGAAAAGGAGGTAGGAATGTATCCGATCCTTGGGAACTCTCACATGTGAGCGTTGGACGAAGCATGGCTCTCCGCCCAAGGGCTTCATGAGGAAATGGCTGCCACTGGGGATGGTGGTGTGTCCCGCCCAGGGGGTGTAGCCACCCATGGAGTGCCCTGATAGGTATCAATTATAGTCCACTGGATGTAATTCCAGACCGCTACAGTTGGTATCAGAGGAAAGGTTTAGTCAACCTTTGGAAACTAGGATGCGAAAACGTTAGTGAGATCCCTAGAGATATTTCTAAGGTATGTCTAGGGATGTCCCTAAGGATAATTATACATAAAGGATATAGTCATAGAACTATGGTAACAGTCTTAGAATTTAACCTAAGATGTTAGATATTGAAGTTACTCCCCCTTTATTATGATTTTTGCATCTCACACTATTCTTTTCGGGTTTTTGAAAATCGCTGGAAACAAGATGATTCACGATAATGGAGGATATGATGGACAATGGAATGATATTCTTCACAAGAAATCAAATGAAATGGGATTTGGAAGTCCAAACATCATTATTATGCCGAATCAGCAATCTCATAATATGATCAATAAAGTAAAATTTGGTAAGTTTCCTGACTCGGCTAATAAGAGAAAGATGGAGTTTCATGATGATCATAGAGGAAAGAAAGTTCAATTTCCCCTATGTAAATCATGTGGGAAGAGGCATCAAGAAGAATGATTCAAAGGAACTGGAAGATGCGTTGGGTGTGGGAAATAAGGACCCAAAGCCAGTAAGTGCAATGGAAAAGTTTCAGTTAACACCATGGATGAGGTTAATGGTATTGCTACGACATCAACAATGGTTAAATGTTTTAAATGTGGAATGTACGGGCATTATGCAAACCAATTACCTAAGGGAATGTCTCATGAAGAGAATCGGTATGGTCGTATGGGTAGTATTTTTGTTGATGATGATGAAGAGACTACAAATGATATGTGAGATGAAAGAATTGTTGAAGCTCGGTCAATGGTTTAAGAAGGTAGTGGAATGATTACATGTTTATCAAGTGTAATGTTGTACTATAGAATAAAAAGACATCTAAGGATTGTTACACTGTTGTCTTTCCTTAAGTTTTGAAAGTTTATGATGAATGGTACGAGTAACAATGAAAGGATTTTAAGATATTTTTTGGAAAGTGGATGATATGCGCATAATGAAGTGATAAAAAGAAAATGAAATGTTTGACAGTATTCATGAGCTCATGATTGATAAAAGGAATAAGTGATATCATGGTTTGAGTATATAGAATTTTGAGGATTTTGGTATGTGGAAGGTGTTAACTTTTAACTGCATTCACGTTTTCACTAAGGTTAAATGGGTATTCAAGAGAATACATGATTAAGGCCTTTGAATGTTTGGAATGTGACCAACAAGACATATCTTATGATATATGGGGATCAACGATGGTATTAAATCTCTGGTAGTCGTTTTCACTATATTATGAGAGTGGAATGCAGTATTATGGATAAGCCTAAAGATTGGAATGGATTATGTTGGACATAAGTTAGTATTGTTTAAGGATAGAATTTTTTTTCTATATTATTGATGGGATATTATAGTAGTATTGTTTTAGAAAAAGGACAACCTGCAGGACGGGCGACAGCCCATCGCGTCGGACAAGGCCGTGGGAATCGAACCCACAACCGAAGTGTGACTGGCCTTTATCGCCTACCACTGGCCTACAGGAAGTCCCTATTTAGTAGAAACTAGTTTTAATTTATTAAGTGGTATGATATATGAAGTATAAGTTCATTTTTGGAACCATATACGATTAACCATAAGATGAAATTATAACTTTTGCTATCCTTTTGTTTGAAAGAGATGGAATGACCCATCATTCTATTACATGATCTGCTAACACATCACGAATGACAAATTAAACTTCATTTCGTTAAGAGATGAAGTGGAAATTGTCCAAAGAACGACCAACAGTGAGACTATACCGAAATCACGAAAGGATTTCTTCTAATTCCAATTTCATCAACTTTAGGTAAATGATCTTGAAAACCAAAAATGTTGTCCTAGTGCTCTTATGTGTGATGAATCAGATGGTACCTTAGATCATCACAAATTTATGGCTTTGTGATTGCTAGATTTTCCATAGCCATGTTCTCTACCACTCTCCATCAGAACATGATGGTTATATTTCTCTTCCATATCCATAATTTCACCTATGTGGAAACCCAGTGATTAGTTTATTTGGGTAACCGTTACGTTTCATACTTTTGTTTTTAAAGATTTGTTTTGGTATTCCTTTTTACGATGTGGGTTTCGATTAAAGAAAATTTCTAATAGTAAACCATTTATAACCCCGACGAATTTCGAGGGTGAAATTCATTTTAAGGGGGGTAGAATGTAACACCTCGAGATTTTATGAAAAATATTCTTTTTAATTTCATTAATATATTGTGTTGTACACTACACCAAAAGGAGCTTGCACAACACACATCCTTGACTTGCCTTTCATTACACGCAATCGCGACCTTCCTTGATAGCGTGTGTAGTACGCAATACCGAGTTTCACTAAACAACGATATTCTATTAAAATATTATTAAAACTAGCCGTTATGAATAGTAATAACCACTTTTTGAAATTTTGTAAATTTTATTTTTCAAAATAGACTTCATTTTTGGATTCAGAATATCGAAATTAGCTTAGGGTGAAATTTTGGTACTTTTCGGATAACTTTCAATTTTTGATGAATAGTGGAAATTACTAAATTTTAATTAAAAACAACTTTTTCAATCGAAATAATTAATAGTGATAAATTATTAATTTTAGTGGTTTTAAAGTATATTTAGAATATATTTTTACAATTTAATACAATTATGGTCATTGAATGTAATTTCACATTTAAACCACTTATAAACAAGTTTCAATCTTTTGATAGTTATTATCTCTTAAAAACACGCTATTTGTTTTGAGGACGAGAATTAATTTTTAAATTAGTTAATGCAACTAATATTTTTTGAATTTGGTAAAATAGACATCATTTTTGAGTTCATAATATCAAATATAACTTAGGCTTAATTTTTGGTATTTTTCTGAAAACTTTCAATTTTGGATGAATAGTGAAACCACTAAGTCGTAGTAAAAAAAACTGAATTTTTCATAAAACATAATTTTACCGCTTCTGTGAATGGAATTTAGAAAATCCGAGAGACACGGTTAATATCAAGGACTAAAATGTGGTTCAATGAGATGAAAATAATTTTTGGTGAATAGTAACTTTTGACTTTTTTTTACCACGGTTAAAAGTAAATAGGGTAATTAAGGGTAAAAATGATATTATTATTACCCTAACACATGTCCTAATTCTATTGGATAAGTGTAATTGGACCAAAAACAAACTTAAGAATAAAATATGACCATTTAGGCCCACTTGGATTAGATTAGGACATTTATTATTATTTAATTCAAAGAAGAGTTAAAAGAGTTAAAATCAAAGTTTATTTAATACAACATTTTTAATATAGGGTTATACATAATATAAATTCGACTATAAATATTTATTAGAAATCTAAAAAGATTTCCTACATAATGGTATTTTATTTGTAATTTTTTTACATTAAATAATGTAATTTATTTATGACACAACGATGATGCAGTAATTATCTTATTAATGAAATATTGACATAATTGATGTTATAAATACTCAAATAAATATAATTTTAGACTTTTTATGAATTCCACTAATTTTCTAGGTTAATATGACATGTTAATATTGATTTAATTAACTTTTTTATAACTTATCATTCTGTTAGGATTTTCACAAAAATCAATTACTAAATAGTGTCAAAATTGACATAAAATAGTTTTTAAAACAAATATTATATTATTAATTGTTATGTTATTCCTAAAAATCTACGGTTCGGCCAAATGACTTAGATAAGGTTATATATATCAATAATAAACAATTTGGGGTTCGTTTGGCTTCTTATTGTATGTTTATTAACCTTATAGTGTAAGAACACAAGAAGACACGGTAAAAGTAACATTATTTAACTTAATGTTAAATCTAAATGATAAGGTTAGAATTGGAACCTAAACTTGTCTAAATTCTATTGGATGAGAGGATTTCGACCCATCCCCACCTTATCCTCGAAGTAAATCAATTTAGAGCTATTTAAAACCGAACTTTACTTTATAATAAAATAATATATTTAGTTATTCCAAAGGTGCCCCTCTCCTCCCTTATAAAAGGGAACCGCCTCCCTCTCCTCCTCACACCAATTTGAGCCTTAAAGCTCGGCCAACCCCTGCCAAAATCCCTTATCCACTTCACTAGAATAATCCTAGAGGTCCTGGTCTTCTTCAAAGACCAAACTTAGTTCCCTAAGTGGAGGATTCAAAGAAGCGTTTCAAAGAAGAGGTAATATCCATTACCGATCTTTTCAATTTCTTTCTTCTTCAACTTCTTCTTCTTTAGTTGTTTCATGACAAAGTAAAAACATCAGTATTACTTACATACTTATATGTTATTATAAATATGAAACAACCCTAATTCACCTTCTATCCATCCTACGGAAAAATGAAATCACCGCGCGTGCGTACGTACGGAATACCGTCTCCACGCCGTGGTGAAATCTATTTTCCACCACCACCTTACTTGGATGGGTATAATGGTGTAAATAATAACTATATATTATTATTTTAAAGTGATATTGATTCTGAAATAGTATACATACACTCCAATACAGTCCCACGATCATGAGAATGATATCATCGCTCATGCGTATGTACGGAATACCGTCTCCACGACGCGATGAGATTCATTCTCCACATTAACCATTCATGAATGATTATAAAGTATATATATAATGAATAATAGTGAAATATATGACATGTTAAATCTACTGGATTTATTTATATATGTATATATATATATTTCATCTACTTACTTCCATTCAAGACAATAAGGAAAGGAAAACAGCGTTCATGCGTACGTACGGACTACCGTCTCCATGAACCGTGTGTTTCATTTCATTTATCTATATATTATATATATATACTGAATATATATGATATATAAATCATGTTTTATATTCTGGAAGTAAGTAAATTATGATATAAGTAATAATAATGTCAAGAACAACAAGTCCAAACACCTACGATAAATGAAACAATTTTACCCAAAACGCTTCTTTAACATGGAATTTAAAAAAGAACGGGTAATATAAAGTCATAAGTGAACCATATATGATATCATAACAATGAGTATGATTCTGGAATAAGTCAATAACATTATTTAAATCATTATATAGGAGGTTCGGACACTTATGAAGCAAATCGGACCTAAGGTAAGGGAAATGTCACAATCTCATTTTTTATCTGAGATTGTTTATTCTTTGGTATTTACTGGGGTGTATTTTATCATCCACATCCATGTTTCATCAATATGTAACATTATTTCCATTCACCTACAATTTTTTAAATCCTATTTTACCCTTCGGTGAGTTTTATTAAAGGATATGAAAGGAATCTTTTGTCGTTTTTTGTATGAGGTACTTTTTGACTTTTCCGAAAAAAGTACGAGAAGAATGTTTTTTTAACTTAAACGGCACGAACGGATTTTTACGGTTTTATAAAGACTTATTTTCATGAAGCTTACTCCAAAATATTTCAAGACTATTTTCAATAAAATCTCTTTCTTTTAAAATTGCATGATGTTTTGTGAAAAGAAATTGATTTTGAAGAAGAAAGGATATTTTCCTCAAGAATTCATTTCAAGTGTTTTATCAAAATTATTTACCATCTAAGATAATAAAGGGTTCTGTTTCTATCCATATTTTTACATTGATTTGACTATGTTGTGATGGAATTATGTTTATGACATCCTTTATCATATATGAATGTTTTTATAATGTCATGTTGTTTAAGAATCCCATTTTTATTACATGGGTTATGCAATGATGTATGATTTATGATTTTGTGGCACACATAAGAATGGTATAATTATGAGATGGGTGGGACCTATATATCCCTCCAATGTATTGGGTAAAGATTTTATATCTCATGAGATTGTCATGGCTGGAATGGTAGGTCATACCGGTTCAGTGAAACAGGACTGAAATGAGGGTGACTCGGTTCAGAAAGTGACTTTGTCCACTAAGATAGCCTTGGAAATGAGTCTTGACTAATAAGAAATTATTCCCTATGATTATGTGTGTATGACAAAAAGTTTCATGTTTTATGTTATGATTATTGGGATTACATTTCACTACTATGATTTATCTCATGTTATGAAATTATGCTCTCTTTTGCAGGTTAAGATTTCCAAAATGTTATGTTCTTATGAATATGATGTCATTGATATTTCTTTTGTTTACCCTTACTGAGCATTTGAGCTCACCCTTTTATGTTTTCTTTTCCCTAGGATATAAAGAAAGGTTTTAGGTAAAAAAGGGAAGATATTTATGGGAGATGTTGAAGATCTTTCACCACGATTAGAAGATTATACTCCGAGTTTCCAAAGACACTAAACTATTACGATCCTTGTGTGTGTGTTTTTGTTATGTACTAAGTATTCCGCAAAAGTAATGTAATGTCCATGTACGTCAAGCTTCGGGTCTCTACAAAATCTGGGAGGCTGGCACGTAAAACTAGCAGGCGTTGCGAAATTTCAGACTACGGCATGAAAAAACCCGGGTTTGTGCATAAAATGACTCCTGATCTCAGTGGAATTACATGCAGCCAGAAGAGTTTTTCGCATGGGGCCGGAGAAACGTTTTCACCTGAGAGCAGAAAAATTCATGCACGAGAGCTCGAAGCCAGTCACGTGAGAAAAGTCATATGAATAATGGGACCCGCATCGGCTTTTATAGGCTAAACCTGGATTCCACATTGCACGAAAGATGAATTTCGTGCCCACATGAAAAGTAAATTCCAGCCTTTCTGTGTTTTTTCCACCGCTTTAGATTTTTGGGCACATGGACCCAACAGAGCCCTGCCTTTTGGCATTTCCCTCGAAATCCTACCGTTGTGACCCCTCGCCGATCCAATTCTGAGGGGGGTATTTGTAGACGCCGAAAAGTGCTCAAGTGATGAAGAAGGTTTCAAAATGACAATGCAAAGTCATATTAGGACCCGAGGACCACGTCTAGGGGGCCCAGAGGGGCCGCGTGAAATAAATTCATAGGCGCGTGGAAAAAATATGTGGCATGAGTGGAAAGTTCCGGTTTTCGCAAAGAGGCCTCGGTCCAGGTGCGAAATAATTTCATGCCCCACCCCGCACGGTGTCATTTCGCACCGCCAACCATGGCACGCAATTATTTCAAACCGAGTAGTTTTCTGTGCCCCTGGGTGCCTATAAAAAGAAGGTGACCCTCGTCCACTTCATGGCTGACGAATCTGAACCGGCTCTCATGCGTGAAATCCGTCCTCCATGCACAAAATATGGACTTCAAGTACAGTTCTATTAACGCCATGTCACCCCAGGGTCTACCTTCATGCAAGATCCCCATGGATTAGACTGAATTCCAATCCCTTTGAGGTTTGGCCCTTGCACTCAATCCCTTCTGTTGTGCACAGACCAGCCAATTGTGAGCAATTCCTTCCATTTCATGCACCCCACTTCCAATTGCACACAATCCCTCCAAATTGCGTGCACCTCTATCCTTGGGCACAACCTCTTCCACTTTCACGTAATTCATACTCATTGCGTGCAATCCTTCTAATCGTGCACAAAACCTCAGCCACAATTATGCACAAGCATCAACGATTTTGCTCCAGCCCGGTGTTTTTTGCACAAGGCTCTTATTTCGCGTGCAAGCCTCAACGGTTGCGTGCATTCCCCCCGGGACCCCCTCACATTAGCGCTCCACAGGTGCCTCCTTTTGTGTCCACCCAATGCTCTTCTTCTGGATTCCATTCACGGGGGTTTCCCATGCCCTGAGCGTCCACATCATGCGTTGTTTTCCCGTGTGACCTTCTAGGCTAGTACGAAGTAACTTCAAAGTCCCTTGGACGATACTGCCCATTGCGTTTCTTTGCCTTATGCTTCTTCACATAGGAAGGATAAAGGAAATTTCTTCTTCACATATCCACGCTAACATGGACCCCTCTATGGTATGCTCAGTGGCACCCCCTCGTTATGGCGTTGTCGATGCCTTCCCTCCCACAAGGAGCAGAGGGTACCAGTTATGTATGTCCAAGGGGTGTGAAGGAAACCCACCTAGTCTGAGCTGTAGGATGTTAAACTACGAAGCCCTATCTTCCTCAGCACATGATGGTAAACTTCGACCTGGACCCATGCCTCGCACGCAGGGTCCCCCCACCTTGGACATTCCCCATGCCCACTCGTCTCCACAAGGACGGGATCACCGCACACAGGGGAAGATATCCTCTTTATCGGACTGGAGTTTGTCCACTGGGAAGGGAAACCACCTTGGTGTAAGCCCATAGTCTTCCTTGCAGGAGGAAACACCCTTGCTCCTCCTTTCATCTTCTGTCCTCAAGGCCAATGGACTGCATGATAGGGAACGGTGCTCCTCCTTTCTTTGGTCTCAAGTCCCTCTCCTGCTGCACTTTGTCACCTCGGGCCTCCATCCTGGGGTAAGCCCCGACTTCCCGGGATGGTAACCATGCATAAGCCCATGATTCCTCTCTAGGATGATCTACGCGTAAGCCCCACTCCACATCCCATGGATGCACCATTCATGACGTGATCATCAGGTGTCTGCTAGCTCTTGTTTCTCACACCGATCATGACTCACTTAAGCTTAGAGTGAGCACCAACCATGAACACCTTGGGCCGCCTCTGATTGTAAAACCCAATCCATCCTAAACTATAGGGAATTTGATCCATGCCAAGGCATGGTACGTAGGAATCCTCCATGAGGTTCATGCCCCACCACCTTGGGCTTCCTCAAAGTGTAGTCCCCAACCCATCCCGAACTACTTGGACTTTTATCCATGTCAAGGCATGGTATGTAGGAAGCCTCCACGAGGTTCAAGCCCCACAACCTTGGGCCTCCTTAGAGTATAAGCCCCAATCCATCCCGATCTATGGGGACTTTGATGCAAGTCATGGCATGGAATGTAGAAAGCTTCCATGAGGTTCAATCCCCACCACCTTGGTCCGACTTAGACTGTAAGCCCCAATCCATCCAGAACTATGGGGAATTTGACCCATGTCAAGGCATGGTACATAGGAAGCCTCCATGAGGTTCAAGCCCCACCACCTTGGGCTGCCTCAGAGTGTAAACCCCAATTCATCCTAAACTACGGGGACTTTGATCCATGTCAAGGCATGGTATGTAGGAATCCTCCACGAGGTTCAAGCCCCACCACCTTGGCCCGCCTCAGAGTGTAAGCCCCAATCCATCCCGGACTATGGGGACTTTGATCCATGTCAAGGCATGGTATGTAGGAAGCCTCCACCAGGTTTGATCCCACCAACCAGTCATTCTAACTCCTTCACATCAGTTCACCCTCGTCCCGCATGAAGTTAAACTATATTCTCCATCTGATCTACATGGTATTTGATTCCCCACCATAGGGATATGTAGGAAGCCTCCAATAGGTTCAAGCCCATCACTCATGTCTCATCCTGACCTCTCCCTCAAGCCTATGTGTCTCGGGAAGCTCATGCCCCAACCTAAAGGTTCCACATCCTTTGGGTTCCATCCATGAATCTATTCTCATAGGTCACCTCCTCAGGTGTCCCCCCGTTTCATCGAACTATGCAGACTATGATTCCCCGCAACAGGGATATGTAGGAAGCCACTTAGAGGCTGAAGCCCAAAATCACCATCCATCCTGAATCTTACATGGGCCTCCACATCCCGGTGTGATCATGCAACCCCATTCCCCTCCACAGCATTCGGGAAGCCACCCACATGTTGGCTCCGATATTGGGGTTCCCTCCAGGGGGTTCCTCAGTCTGATCCACTCTAATCAGTGTTCTGATCAGTATGATCTGTCTCCACTGGATGTTAAACTCGCAGCATAACCCGTGTTAAACATGGGAAGCTAAGGAAGACCTCAGATACTTGCTGATGGAATATGATTCCTTCCATCCAATGAGGGATGCCTTGGGCTTTCGCACCCTCGAGAAGACCTATAATAAGGGACAAAAGATAGAAATGTCAATCCCCCATCGTCAAGACATTCCAGTGGTTCCCAATGTGACTACTCCCCTAACTAAAGGTTTCTGCCCTGACTGGACTCCTTGGAACATCCTGGCATAAGCAGTGTAATTTACTTGTGTCCTTGAGGATATGGCGCCGGGAAGAGTTTCATGAACTACGTCTTAAATCTATGAGGGAGACCTGAACTAGGTGACGAGCTTTGAGTAGGAATCTACAGAAGGAAGAACCGACATCCCATCATACCGTTTCGATCAAGGAGCAGATGTCCCGGAAAAAGGAGCAGATGCCGCCCGCCTTTGGAAAGTAGGAATGTGGGGTAACAGCAGCGCGTCCTCTGCGTCATGGATGCGCGTTCCCCGACAAAGGTTTCAAAAACATCCACGATATTTTTGGAGAATTTCGTCTCATTTTTTGGATCTTTACATGTATATATTGGTGTTTATCTTTATGAACTAGTGGTTAAATATAAGAGTAACTTTATTATGGAATATATGATTTCATAATTATAATATGTATTTGAAAATAAAATGGTTTTTGGAATGGTATGTAATAGAGAATATATAATTATGGTATATATATATACTTTATTATATGATTGTATGAATGATTAATGTAGCTTGAAGAAAGATATGTAACTTGTTATCGCTTGATAGATTAAGGTATATGTCATATTAGAATTTATATCCTGAATAATGAATATGTTATGAATACCCTTAGCTATACTTATTAGTGATTAATAATTAAAATTTTGGGGAAATTTTATTTAAGGGGGGGGGATGTAAATACTCAATATTTCACTATCCAATTTCATTAAATAAACAAGTTGTGGGATAGCTTACTACCCTCACAAATCTAAAAACCAAAAAATATGGCCCGTTGTATGGTAGATAATTAATTGGTAGGTATAAATAGTGGTATTTAAATTATGAAATATATATATACATATAAAAAAACAAAAAAAAGTATTCACTTTAAATATAAACACAAATAGTAAAACTCAAAAACTAATAAAATATTTAAAAAAAATTATTTTCAAGTATATTATATTTTGATATAAATAAATTATAAACCCTATAATATTTAATAATTTATTGGAAAAATAATATTTAATATAAAAATTTTTTTTATATAAAAACAATTTTCAGTATATTTATTATTTTCAATTAATAATAATATTTTTAATTTCTAGGTTGTGAATTTGAAACAAATATATCATTTTTTTGATATATGATGTAAATTATATATATATAACTCTCCTTTTATAACATTATAAGTATATAAGTGTTAGATTTAAATTCATTAAACCTTTAATTAATACCATATTTGTATTTTATAAGTGACTTCATAATTTTAATAATGTTGGTTTTAATTTAAAAACCATAGTTTACATTTTAGAACTTATGTTGTCTTTTGAAAATAATTTTTTAATATATTATACATATATTATTTTAAAATTAAATTTTTTCCCATGTATAAATTTAATTTATTTAAATATATTACTAATTTTGAATCATTTTCAACAATTTATGTGAAAAGGAAATTTTTTTTCAATAATTAATTATAAATTTCTTTGGAAAAAACTAATTATCTTGATATAAATCTAAAAGGTGTAAAAGGGTTCAAGCATGGGGGAAAACCCAAAAAATGCTTGAAAAAATCATGGGAATCCTTGGTGAAGGTTAAAATTGACTATATCTCTTCCAATCTCAGTTATATCTTAATTTTTTAAAAAATTTCTTTGAGATTGATTTCCCATTATTGAAAATTTTTGCATTTTTACAATAATGCAATCCCTTTTCACTTAGAAAATGGGAACTCGTCCCCACAATTCCCCTCACACCAAAACTCTATTATTCCAGCCCAAACTCTATCCATCCATATCATAAAAAATCGTAGCAACCTTTAGGTTGTTATGATATTCTTAAAAAAATATCCCACAATGATTAATCCCCTTTTCAAAGGAGATAATCGAAAAAAGTGAGATATAGATTTATAATTAGTATTTTATCATTTCTATTTATTTATGTGAATTTATTATTTGAATATTTGAATGATATAATTAGAATAAATAGTATATTATAATATTATCATAATGATTTTATAATAATTAACAACCATTATATTTTCTATTGTTAAAAATTTAATTGCCTTTCATATGTGGGTGGACTACCGCCACTAGGATGTAACTTGTTTCGTTTTCCTCCATTACCTTACCAGGATGGATAAAATAGAGAATTTAATGTATAAGTATGATATTTATAAAAATTTTTATATTATGAAATTTTTAACCGTATTACTCCTTTTTTCAATTCTATGGTAAATTAAATCATATTCTATGAATACATGTGGACTACCATCTCCAGGTAACTATTTAATTATTTTTTTATTTTCATAACATTAATTACTTATTAATGAAATGAACAATACACAATATTTATATATTTAACTAATATAACAAGCACACTATGAGGAAAACAATATTTTCATTATATTTAATGGATTTATATAAATTATATTCATCATATAATGATTCATAATTCAGATATAACACAATAATAGACACTAAATAATATCATTATTATTCTATTATAATGATTGTACAAATGTATCGCTTCATAATCATCCATTGATTATTTTATATTCTCGTTTGGGTTGGTTTAACAACCTAATAGGAAAATGATATAAAGTTATATCATGGGTAACTATGGAGATATAGATTTGGTAAAATAAAATATAAATAAATAAATAATGAGATTTTTTTAAAGGTAGTATATAAATTTAAGTCATTATTTAGTAAAACACCCTTTGTTCTCTTTGAATCATAAAAAAATGATCATTTACAAATTCACCATTAATGATCATAAAAAACTCACAAAAAATGATATTATAAATTTATAAATAATTAAAAATGATGAATTATAGAACCTTTATGATCTTTGAATAATTAACTTTTGGAGACGAATTAATAAAAACACAAAAAATATGAAATTAGTTCAAAACAACCAGAAATACACACTCCCTAATATGAAAATAAATAATAAAGTAATTAATATATAATAATGGATTCATTATAAACTAAATTTATAAAAAATTATGTATAAGAAAATTTTTCGGGAATAGAATATTTTGATATGTATGTTTGTTTTACAGGATCTTATAGTTCATTTGACTGAGCATGGAAACAAGTTAAGTGTTTCTTTTTCCCATTTACACCTCCATGGGTCATGTTTGATTTTGTGCCCTATAATATAGTTTATTTAGTTTTATAAATATCCAATTGAATTCACATATAAAAATGGATTTCATTACCTGATAATTTAATTTCCATGTCATGGTCTTCCTCTCAAGCTAATTTTATTATAACATTACCATTTCTTTAACAGTTTCAACGACGTAATTTTTAATTCAATTGGTAAAATTATTTATTAAATAAATATATATTTTATGTTTTTATTGATATTACCATTAACCTATTCATATGGTATATCCATTTTTATTCTGGGGATATTTCTTCTCATCATCAGTCACCAATTCATTGATAAAATCTTTTGGGATGTAAATGTGTAGCATTGGTAAGAATAACTCCCATTTTTCTAACGAATATTTTCATAAATCTCTATAATTTTATTCCATTCAATGTTATTATATATTTTTATGAAATCTAATATGGATTATTTTCATTTATTCTCACAATTATCTTCACCCCTTTTTAAAAGGAATGTATCATACTCTATTTATGAAGTGGGATTTCAAAAAACGGTAATTCAAAATGTGTTATATTAAAAAATAGTTTTTTCTTATTTGAAAATAAAATGTCTTATTTCCCACTCCACCTTTTTCTATAAATTTTTTATCATTACATGGATATATTTTTTGATTTTCTCTTTCAAAAGAATATATTTTTAAAATTTTTCACTTCACCTTTTAGAAAACAAATTTTGAAAGTTACTTGTAACTTATTATTTTTATGATAATATGAAAAATGTTTTATAATGAAAATATTTAATTTTTCCTACATGTGAACACATATTTCTATATACTATATAATTTTATATTAAAAATTACCTCTAAATCGTAATATTATCTAACATAAATTATGTTTCTTTATGTTTTATATTTTTTTTAAAATGACTTCAAAATATCAAGTACATTTTTTATTTATAAAGTGGTTTTTAGAAAACTAATAAAAAGTGATTTTAATTAAAGTAACTATCATTTTATACATTAATTCTATATTTGATTACATTCATCAATAATTACCATTCATATTCTTTATTTATATGACTTATTAATATTCTTTTCTATCATTGAAATGATCCATCTCTCCCTTTTTCTTTCATAGTCATTGATGGTTTATAAAAATAATTTTTATTCCTATGAATTTCCCATTTGAATACCATTTTTTGATTCTTATGATTATATGATGTTCTCATAGATTCCATATACCGATTGATTTGGTAAATTATTGTATTAATCATATACCCTTTATCTATACACTATAAATATAAAATGATTTATTCTCTTCATTTAATGTAATTTAACATTAATGATATTTACTGTAATTAGATACCCATTTATTATCCTTGGATTTATAATTTTAAAGATATTGATGACATTATAAAGGTTTTCCCTATGTGATACCATTTGTAATGATATAAACACAATTTATCTTCTTGGTTTTTTAAGATATGATGAATTATTTTATGTGAAACACATACATATGGATGAAGATGGGTGGGTATATATATCACCATCCAAGGAATTGGTTTATGTTTATATCTCATGATTTAGTAAAGTAAATATATAAGTATTTTTTTCACACTGGCATAGGCATGATTGTTTTTTTCACATTTTTAGGCATGAGAATAATTATATTATTCACATAGGCGTGGAAATAATGGGGTTTTTAACAAATATTTTTCTATACATATGGTTGTGTAATATTTCACATTATGTTCTATGATATTTCATATTTTTATAATTTTTATTATGCATATGTCCTATGCATTAAGATTATGTTTATTAACTCAGTATTTTGATTATAGTAATATTTTATGGAATTCATTGTGCCATGATTTATGACCTAAGATTTTTTGCGTATGATTTCCTTTTGTATATTAATTATACACAAATTCTCATCTTATAATCACTTATGATATTTGATTATTATCTCTTATGTTTACCTATACTAAGCATATGAGCTCACCACTTTATTATTTCTCCATTTACATAGGTTATGAAGATAATACAAGAAATAAATGTCTTGAAGATTAACTTTTTTGGAGAATAAGTGGGATATTTAGAAGATTTTTTATGGATTAATAAGTTCTTTATGCAGTGGGAATATTTCCAATAGTTTAAAAGGGTCGATGTTTTTTAGTTTATGTTTTGTCCAAATTATATAAAACTATTTTCCTAAAAGGTTTAGGTAATTTATTATAATGAAATATTTACCTTAATTCATGTAATTTTACAGAAATTTCTTTGAGATTCTATAGTTCATCATTAATTCATAGCTTAATTAAGAATTCGGAAAGAAATAGGTTTCATGCAAACAATCTTATAACATAATCATAATAAGCCACAAAAAGAGATAATATGGATGATATCATATGGTAATATATCATGTTTAGAATAAAAATAATAATGAATGTTTTCATTCATAAATTTTTTTTGTAAAATCATCAAAAAAATTATTTTTAAAAGAAGTTGAAATATCCTTTTCAATTGAAACTTTTAAAAAATATATAAATCTTTTAAACAATTGGAAAATGTTTTTATTTAAAAAAACATGACAAATTATAAATTAATATTCATGATAAATAAATTATATGATGCTGGTAAAATTCATTAATGATGTAAACATTAAAAAACAAGACTTATAACATTTTAAGGAAAGTAAAAAATAACCCTTTCAGCAAATGAAAAGAAAATTATTTTAAATATTTTTTAATGAGAATAAAAGTTAGATATGAAATATATTCATAAAATTTAAAAAAATTATAATAAATATAAAAAAATTAATTTAATGAACATTTATATGGAGGAAAGAGCTTATTATCCAAAATGGAGGAGTAAGGTTAGATATTCATAAAAATTGTCCTTTGGTATGTTGAGTAATAAAGAGGGTTAAAGTGTAAATAATACTATAAAAACAAACAAATAAACATACAAGAATAAAATATATATGTTTTTGGAAATAAGATACACAAAATTATACCAATGTAAATTAAATCATAAAAAATTAAGACAAAAAGTGAGATTGTATCATAAACTCTTCCTGTTTCTGTAATATTTGAACTAAAACCTCAAAAAATATAGGAAATAATATGTGTAATTAAATCCAAATAATTTTACAAGAATTTATCAAAAAATAAATTCATGGTGATTATATATTCCACTAAAAATAAATATGTTAGATAATATAGAGGAAAACTCAATGAAAGGAAATTGAGATGATAAAACGCTTACCGGAAGACCCAACTTTTTATATACCTATTATAAACTACTGTATAAAATTTTTAGATTTATTATAAATCGATAACAGAACCATATTCATTCTTACCTTTCTATATATAATTCCCTTTATAATTTCTAATTTCGCATTTATTATAAATTCCCCATTACAAATAAATATTTGGGTATTAACTATTCCATTTTCAATGTGTGTTTCAGTTAAAATATTTTAATCCTTGAACCTTATACACGTTTATAGAATCTCATTAAATTAATAAATACAATTTTTATTTGTTATATACTCTTTTATGACAATTTATTTAAGATAAGAATGAAAAATGCAGTACATAGCTTCATGGAGAAGGTTTTCTACTTGTGCACACTAAAGATGTTTTCATTTTTAAATGGATTGAATGAAAGGAAGGTAAATAATAATTTACCTTCTCATAATCATACTTATGGTATAAATATCATATATATTATTTATATATATCTTTATAACTATCATTGAAAGGTGTATATGAAATAGGAAATATGTCATTCATGGAGGTGGTAGTCTGCATGTATGCACGTGTGATGTTTTAAATTTTTAAATGGTTGGGAGGAACATAGAAAATGATTATTCCAATAAAAATTAACATTTAAATATAAATATTAAATTTATTTAATTATGTTACCATGGGTGCATTATATCTTGAGCAGGAAGTTGATGAGATAGTGGAATATAAATAAAAAATGAATGATTATGAATTTGTACTACATTCCTTGGAAAAGATCTTTTGAAAAATGGATTAAGAATTTGAAGGGTGGTTATTTCAAGAGATAATGAACTCTATGAAATATATAATAGTTCTAGGGAGGTTTTTTTAT
The DNA here is from genome assembly GCA_963277665.1 of Viscum album. Lineage (NCBI taxonomy): Eukaryota > Viridiplantae > Streptophyta > Magnoliopsida > Santalales > Viscaceae > Viscum > Viscum album. The sequence goes on from OY728123.1 coordinate 476,671,785, forward strand.
GCTCATAGTTAAACCAATATGCTTTTATGGGAGAAGTGTGGTGGTTACGGGATTATTTATAACTAGGTTGGTTTCCATTTTGTAAATACTAATAATATTATATTAAATACATGTCACTTTCAAAGTAAAATGTCTCAAAAAGTGGAAAATATTTGATAGGTGGTATTATTGATCTATAAACATCTCATACAAAAAATTTGATATTTTATTTGACATATTTTTGTCATTTTCTCATTAATTTTACATTTTAGCATAATTTACATTTAACAAGGAAAATCATTTTTACCTTAATAACTTATTTTTATGTATAAAAATTAAATTTACCTTTTAAAATAATTATTGTTGATGATTCCATGTTTGAAAAAAATAATATTGAAAATCTAAAATTGAAAAAAAAAAATTAATTCAAAAATAATAAGTTTATGATACATAAAACTAGTTTTTAGAAAAATATTAGATTAGTTCTGAAAGTCAATCATAGGCATATGAATTAAAAATAATATTAATAAATGAATAATTTTACTTATTAAATTTATATTTCATTAAGAGAATGGTTTCATAAACTTATACATCATGTATAAGTACTAATGAAGACAAAAAAATCTATGTATTTATGAAAATAGTATTTTGTGTTATTCCCCTAAAATTAAAAATTTACATAAAAAATCCAAAATTTTTATCTCAATATAATATTATTATGAAAATTCCAATAATGAAGTTAATTTTTAAAAACTAAAATATCAAATTTTTTAATTTTATCTTTTAATTAATATATATATATAATATATATATATATAAACTGTATAATTTTTTTTTATTTTAGATCTGAATTGTCAAATTAACATTCATTATATTTACCTAATTATTTATTGGATGTTATTAATTTATCATCTCTTTAATTCCATCAATATATTCCATTAATATAACAATCATAATATATAAATAATTATAATAATTTTTTTATAAAAAATATTTACAATATCTTTTATATAACTTTTGGTTTTATTTATATTTGTATTTTTAATTTTTAAGTTTCATATTATTTTATCAAAATATATAAATGTTTACCGTTCATTATAATACAGTGAAATGTGTTTCATTATAGTTTCATGGTGAAATTTATACAAGCTATCAAAAACATGATTTATTAAACAAATATATATTCTAAAATATCTTATTATTACATTATACCCCTTTATAAGAATTTCACCCTTAAAATTCCATTATTTAGTTGGAAACATATTAAGATACTATTGCCTCATTATATTCCTAGGTTCAATCCTAGAATCCTCAAATTTATGGTTTCACCACAAGACTTTAATCTGTTGAGTATTCTTGTTCTATAGCACTATATCTCTTCAATCAAGAATTTGCACCAGTTATTCCTCATAAGAATGATCGTGATCTATCTACATGGACTCTAAGTATAAAAAATGTGAAGGATTATGTATTTACATCTTCAATAGAGATACATGGAAGACATTGTGAACTTGTTATGGGTTCAATTTTAGTACCAAGTGATATGATACTACTATAATGTGATCTAGAATATCAGAGATGTCAATATATAAAGGGGACAAATTCCATTTCTTTTCAAATTTCATATATTTCTTTCAATGAGATATTTTTTAGGAAATATTTGTCAAAAACATTGAACTCTATATCTTATCAATGATTAATATTATAAATATTTAATTAACCCTACATTTCCCTAATGTGCTGTTGTATGGATCCAACATTTTATGTTATTTACTTAGCTAGTACAGGCCTAAATAGATTATGTTCTCTGAATTCATCCCATCATGATAGAGTTATAAACATATTTCCATGGAGTTAATAATAATAATCCACCTTAATTGTCTATTTAAATTTATTTTTTATGAAAATTCAACTGAGGGTTCCAATACCAACCACCATTGAAAGATATATATAAATCTCTCAATATATATTTCATGGTTTGAATGAACCTATCAAACTAAGAACCTATATAAGTATGTTATGGAATGCCAGAGTTAAATAATGCATTCAATGATTGCTGAAGTTGATTTTCAAATCTAGAGTTAAAACTCATATTTTGATTTGATACAACTGATTATGGAACTCCATGAAACCATACCACATCCTTAATGTATATCTAGACATGTTGGTAAAGTGAGAAATTTCTTTGATAACAATATAATATACTTAGTTTATAAGGATATTGACTATAACAAAAATAGGGTTGTGTCCTTTAGACATTTTGGGGAGTACTATATTAAAAACCACAATGATGTTTTCCAATTTCTATTCAGGTATTGGTAATGGTGTCATCATCCACATATATATTGGATATAAAAATTAACTTTATGACAATATAAATTTTAAGATATGTACTTTTCAATCTCTATATTTATTTTGTCCCACCAAAAATAATATTTGAGATCTCTATACATATTTTTACGTATAGGATAGATATAGACTGATGAGGAATGGGATTAATCTAACTTCTCCCTCATTAATTATTTTATTATAAAGATACATATCTAGTTCCTAAATCTTATCATTAAATAACAATCAATGTTTAAATCTTGAACATTCTTTAACTTGTTTGAAAATTCTACATCCATCCTTTCTACCTATTTAATATTCACATGGATGAATGGATAAAAATTCATTCAAGAAGCATATTATTTCTCCACATTCCTCATTATTTAAATGTTCATAATAAATAAAAAAATAAGTATTGGATCACTTTAAATCCTCACAATGCATAAGATTCCATGGACAATCCGATGTAGATCATTATTGAGCACGTTCTTCATATCAGGGTTGTATTATATTGATCAGTCATAATATTTAGTAAATTCCAACCATATCATTTAGAACAAATTAAACTCTTTATATGTGAATATGTAAATAAATATTTTATGATCAATATATAGATCATAGAACTCACCATAATAATACTTCCTTCATATTTTAAATGTAAATTTATCATTTCCAACTAAAAAACATGAGTTGGGTAATATTTCTCATGAATCATAAATTTTCATGGGGAATTCACTATCACCATGTCATTTTTAGGGTATCCCCTCCCAATCCCTTCATTGGCTCATCAGGATATACCACCAACACTTCTCTTTTATAGGGTAGTGTTAGAACATGTGCACTGACCAAAATTATCTTCAGTTTGAAGAAATATTCTTAACATTCATCTTTCCAATGGAACTCATATCTATTCCACATAAACATGGTTATATGATTTTATAGATATTATAAACATATTATAAGGAAGTGATTGTATCCATCCAGTCCACGAAAAATACGAATCTCAGTCACAATGGTTGGCCTGGTCTATTATTCAGTAAAGAATCTCTTCGAATTATCCAAATATATAAACTATCTTGTAATTACATTACCCATGAATGATACATTATATATCCAAAATTCACATTTTAAAATTTTATCTTATATTTTATCCTTTCTCAAGTTTATCAAAATAATTATCAAATGATCATCTTTACCTTAATTTTTTTGGGGAATATATGAGAATATCATCTATAAATACAACAAAAAAATATAAAGGTAATATATAACCACTCTATTCATTTGATTTATAAATAAATCATGGGAAATGGTAAGTCTAAAAGGCATCACTATAAATTAATTGTATTCATACTTCATAAAATAAGATGTCTTTTGTATATCCTCCCTTTTTACCCACACCTGAATGTATTCAGATTAGTTCCCAATATTTGAACAATATGATACTCTTTCAATTTAATAAAATAAGTCATTAATGTGAGGTAGAGAATATTTTTTATAGAAATGTCTATATTCCTAAAAATTAATGCATCAATTCATTGACCTGTAACAAATCTGGATTTGATGGATTGATATTTTTATTATTTCTACATATATATTCAAATTTATCCTTAGAGTTGGCATAATTTTTGGGTGTATCGGGGCCCTAGAATTAATATTCTAAATATATAAATATATTTTAATTCATGTGCATGCATAATTTCTGTATAAATTGGTTTCTTATTGTTTGGGACCTCATATTGGAAATCAAAGACAAGGGTTGAATCTAAAAATTTGGGTTTTACCCTAGGTATGACCTAAGGTTGGCCGACGTTAGACATTTCATGGAAGACGAATGTTGTCATGTGCATTTATTAAAATCAATAAAAAATTATTTATTTTAATAGCATAACCAAACATAATTACCTCTCTATAAATACCCCCAATTAATTAAAATATTTAGGGATAGCTATTTAAATGTGGGAGAATATAGAGGGGTAAGTGGAAATCATTTATTATTGGTGGATTTGGATTGATGATTGATGATGATCATATTGAGATGATAGCAGTGAACATATAAGACCTTCTTCATCATTATTGAATATTCTCTTCACCAATGATCAATCCTTAATCAAGGTATATAGTTTTATTTATATATTTTCACCCCATTTTATTTTAGAAACCTGGATTTAAATATCTACTTAATTTATTTAGTATTTATTAATCATTGCATGAGCCCTTTAGCATTTTGGTTTTATTAATCTGATAAAACTCCCTCATTGCACATGTTATTACCTTTAAATACCCAATTTACTTTATCATTATCCAAGAAAGATTTTCCAAAAGCGTATTTACTTTCTTTTTGTTCATTTCTATCTACTGTTCTTTGTCTTCTTCATAGTTTGTCGATGGGTTTGCAGTTTGACATTTTCGGGGCAGGTTTAAGTGCGATTGAAACCCTAATTTCATGGTGGTTGTATGAAAGATGTGCGAGATGGTTATTTCTAGAAGTATAGGGATGTATTTGAAAGATTCATGTGATGGAGAAACAGATCAGATTCCATATTAATTTTATATCAAAAATGGGAGTGTCTTGATGTAATAGGATGAGCCTTGCAGGGTTTGTGTGGCCGAAATCCAACCACCATCGACATATCATGAACTTTTGTCCCCAGGTCTGAGACCCTTGATACAATCTATGGATTATGTGGTGGAAGAAATAGTGCAGAGAGATGCATAGAGACAACTCAGAGTTTCAATGAAAAAACTAACTACACGACATGTAAACTATTAACGAATTTTGGTAGTCCTCATCCTATGCAAGCTAGGCTAACGGGTATATATAAATATCACACATAGTGTATAATCCAATACACACTATGTAGACCTATTTTGGAATAATGGAATATAATCTAAGAGTACATCGGAATAGGTATGGCTAGGGACATTGGGATGACTAGGAGTACTCAGGGAAGTCATTATGCTCAAACATTTCCCAAAGTACATGAGAAAATAATGATATACACAATCACATCTAGGAGTACACGGGCATGCCCTAGGTGGGTAATACATGTTGTTTAGTACTCATGCATTCCATGTAGTACTACATGGCTAGCCATTCCAAGTATCGGAAAGGACATGACCAAGCATCTAGGTGCGGTCACACACCATGTGAACCTAAGTACACACTGTGTATGATTATCTTGGACTTCCACCTTTCATATCTCCTTCTTTGGGAGAAAATTAAACCTCATGAGTATCATATCCAGATTATTTTTTCATGTAGACTGTGATATTAGACTTTGTATAATATTTTGAGACACTATGTGTGTTTTTAGGTGTGTTATTATTCTTTAGGTAATGCTTGATCCATAGTGGTGATCAGCCCAGATCATTGGAGAGATGTAAGAGTGGAACAACCCTATCACACTAGGGTGAAGGTCCCCTATATTCTTCTATCTATGAAATAGTACCCCCAACGAACTAGGTTTATAGGACATTATCTACAGATTTTAACCCCCCTGATGCACTAGGGTGTAGGTTTTATATCTACTATGTGATAGAGAAAACTCACTAGGGAGTGGGCCCTCTATATGATGATTGGAACCCATATCATACTGGGGAACATGTCGTCTATTGGGTATTATGACTCCTTGAGTTGTGGAATAATTGTGAGGTGAGGGTCCTCCACATGGATTACTTTTACATTCATTGTGATATGTTGGCCATCAAATATGGACCTTTAGAGATCTTGGAAGAGTCATCATCATTTGTTGGTTTGTATAGATGGATATCCCATATCTCTTGTATGGGTTTCTCTATTAGAATATATATTAGTTTCTTCCCTCTTTGTGTGGGTTGAGGTGATTTATGGTGTATCTATCAATTTCTCCCTTTTTGGTTTTTGGGGAAACTTATTGGGTATGTATATACTCACCCAATATAGAATTTTCTCACATGAATGAGTAATGTCTTATGTAGATGAAATGTAGATAAGAGGTTACATTAGAAGATTTTAGTGATACATGGGTTCATTAACCACATATGGTATTTGTACTGGAAGATCAAAAGTCGTGTGGTCTTCAGTTTTCTTTTATTCTAGTTTTTTAGGCTGGGACTCAATTTCTATTTGGGTATGTATTTTTCTTCTTTAAAATATGTCTTTATGTTTTAATACTATGATGTATTCCCTAGATTTTATTGCATTCATGGTAAAACTATAGATTTTGTAGCACTTTTTAATATTCCTCTATAATTGTTCATGAATATGGTTGTATATGTGAATACTTGAACATTAGTAAAAGGCCTCTCATTTCAGTTAGGCCTTATTAGTGATTTTTACTGGACCATGGCCTGTTGAAGGTGGGATTGGGGTTGTCACACAAGGCCTTCAGCCTACTAGGTGGGACCCAATAGTTTGGTTTTTGATAAAGTGGTATCATATCGTTTCATCCTCAGGTATGTGTTGGAGGGGGGCCCATGGTGAGGATTGGTTGGGAATATAGAGAAACATGTTCCAAGTGTATTTGGTGAGGCTTTTTGGCCACAAAATCCTGGTTGGTGTGGTGGTCAATATAAGGCCACATCCTTAAACATTACATAATCTTGAGTTAAGTCAATGAGTCAAATTGAGGATCTTTTCAGGTTTAGAGTTTTAGAAAATTAGGCCACTACTATTACACTACATCTCAAATATTACAAAGTAAAAACTTATACTCTGTATCCATTTTTTCATAAAATATATACTCTTAAAAGTAAACAAAAATTATTTTCAAGATATAAATCTTCCATAATTCTTCCTTTCTTTTACCCTACCTTATACCCTGTGAAAAAAATTTCAGAAAATTTGGATGAGCATAAATAGATCAGTAAGGGTTATGAAACAAGGAAATAAAAAATTAGTCCAAGAATACATACAAGTCAATGAAATCATACTTTTAAATCTTTAACTTACCACAAAATATAATAAAATTCATGAATAACACATATAAATCATAAATCATAAAGGTAAGTTGTGGAATCCATAACATACTTACGTTGTAGCATTCACTGCTTTGTAGGGAGTTACATTTTGAATACCCATCACAGCAGATTCCCTAAATCTATTAGGAAAAATATTAATGTCTACCTTTATCACAATAACCAATTCAGTGTGAAGCTATCTCGGGCTCACCCGCCCATGGTTTATCACGGAACTACCCATATACGGAAACAATGCCCAAGAACATTAAAATTTTCACCACACATAAAACAAATATAAAGGAAAGATAACATTTCCACATCACAATCACAATATATCATTTGAATATATTGACATAAAAAATCCATTATCAAAACCAATTTTAATATCAAAATACATAAAAAAGTATATGGTATTTATTTTCCTTTTTAAAAACGTTACATCTTGATAAAGAAGACAATTATCAAATAACGCTCTTGGAGGCGGAAATTTTGTTGTCACCATGTACATTAAAAAGAAAAGTTACCTTTTTTGTTTAGTAAAACGCTATGTAGAAATAGATTACATTTGAATGAAATGATATTTAAAAGGGTTTTATACACCTTATAAAATAAAGACGTGTATAAATCAAAATATGCCTCAATGAAAGGAGATTGAGATGAAGTCCCTTACGTCATGTCTGACTTGACTCATTCATACATTAATCTCTAAAATAAAAAACTAAAGCTAACTTATACTTTATTAAGAACTTTTTTGATGTTTATTATTCCTTTCATATTACTTATTCCACTTTATAAACATTACATAATCATTTAAGTTAATAATAGTCGTTTTGTTGATATTGGGTACTTGAGTCAAAAATGAACTTCTTATAATTACAAGTTGTCCATGTGGTGAAAATTAAATTTTATCCAAAATGATATTAATTATTTAGATATCACATATATAATATATATCCAGAATATATATGTCTTTATAATAGTACATAAAATTTGGAGATATGACATGGAATTCACTGATCATGGAGACAATAAGCCGTACGTACGCATAAACACTACTTTCATTTATATTTCATATTTAATGGAATGAAAACATAATTATACATAGGTATATTATAATTCCAATATAATAACATATATAATTTCAGTAACTCCATCCTTTAAATGTTCCATGTATGGCATGAATGAGTCCTATCACTTTGAGGGGACGATATTCCACACTTCCTCAAATGAGATTATCATATTTACCCATTATAGAAACCATAAAGTTATTCTATAAATGATAAATACAGAAGTTTAGAGACAATATAAATATAATATATATCACATATAAATATAGTTCCATATTAACATCCACCGTAATTGGTTTTAGGAGAATAGTGAACAATCGTCGTTTCACGAGACATTAGTTCACCACCCATAGAAATAGTATGTTTGTATCCATTAGATGGAGGTGTGTAGATGTGTAGTTTGAATAATCCTCATAATTAACATCGTAGTATATTGAAGATAATTGTGTTGTTATAAAATAATGTAATAAAGAGAGTTTAGGGGGTTGAGGAAGGAAAATAAAAGAATATAACTTAAGAGAAGACGTTACCTTTAAATCGGGTGACTTCTTTTGATTTGAGCCAAAAGGATCTCTTTAATTGACTTATGTATAGGGTAAGGCTTCTAGGAGGAAGATATGGGTGTTGGGAAATTATTGGATCAGAGGTTGAATTAGACAAGGGGCTTGAGAGGTGTGATTAATGGGTTAGAGGTGATGGCCTTTTTTAAGTGGGAGGAGGGGCTCTTTAGGAATGTTTGAAAGTATTATTTTATTATAAACTAATTTTCGGTTTCAAAAGGTCCAAAACTTATTTAATTCAAAGATAAGTTGTATATAAGTAAAAATAGAATGAACCAATAAGAATTGGACATGTTTTGGATTTTTTTAATCCTCATCTTTTTTATTTGACCCTTTGTTAACTTAATTACCTTTTATCATGGCCTCTTATATATTCATACTATATGGTTAATATATTTACTATAGAATTCCAAGAATCCCAAAATGGATCATTAATGGTATTTGTAACATCATATATGTCATTTGGCCGAATCATATAATTTTAGGACTATTATGTCTTTTAATAAAATATTAATTTATTTAAAAACTCATTTATGTCAATTTATATACTATTCATGTCAAGAATTTTACAAAATCTATAAAAACTTGATTATTTCAAAAAACCTACATTAATTAAAAGATAAAAAGTTATAATCATCCATAAAATTCTTGAATGGCATTAAAAGTTTCAATTTTTTTTAATAATTTTAATCTCATTTATTTAAATCATTCATTAATAAGGTAATTAGTACATCACCATTAGGTCATAAATAATATTATTTATTTGATATCTAAAAATTATAAATAAAATTCCATGATGTATGAAATTTTTTTATTTTTTAAAGGAATATTTATAGTCGAAGATATGACTTATTTGATACCCTCATATACAATTGTTTTACTAAAAGATATATTTTTATGTTATTTTTGTCCTTAATTTAAATTAATTAATATAAAATTCCATTATCACTTCGAAGTGGCTCCATGGGGTCCCAAAATAAACCCAAGGATGCCCATGGTCAGACATATCTAATCCAATAGGGTTATAAAAAGTGTAAGGGTAATTTAATGTTATTATAATATTATTTGTTACCCTTATTTACTAGATTTACCCATTAACCAAGGAAAATAAAATATTTACTGAAGTAAATAATCATAATGTCTAAAAATAAAAGTTACCAATTTAAACAATTTAGAAATTATTATTCCAAATATGGAATCCATTTTTAAAAATTCAAAACTTAGAAGTGGAAGAAATTAATTTAAAATTAATTCCCGTTGTCAAATCCAAAAAGTATGTTTTTACGAAATAATACGCATCAAAAGATTAAACTTTTTTTTTGTCAAATATAAGTATGAAATTACTTACAGTGACCAAAATTGGATTAAATGGTAAAAATATAATCCAATTATACTTTAAAACCAATTAAAATGACAATCTAACTATATAAATAAATTATATGAAAAGGCAGATTTGAATTAAGATGCAATATTTTTCACTATTTATTAAAAAATAAACATTATCAGAAAAAATACCAAAAATTTACCCAAAGAAAATTTTTATGTCCCGATTCTAAGGAATATTTTTATTTTATAAAATAGAAAATATAAAAGAGACGAAACTAGATTTAAAAAGGGTTCACCACTTAAAGGTGGTAAATCCGCCTTTTAATGAATATTAGAGTATTTATTCTTGAAATTGGATTCCTTCACATTTCAGCATCTAACCTTTATACGATAAAGGTAAAGACAATTATCAAACATGAATAATCATATTGTAGTCAGTTCTATTCATTCCCTCCAATACAAACACTAGACGTTAACTACCATTTAAAATAATATTTTATTATTAATTTTCAGAATGACTCTGCCTTGTGTGCAACATAAGATGTAACACCCCAAGATTCCACGGTACGTTTCTCTTTGAATAATGCAATAGCTTGCATTATACGCAACTTCGAGTTCTAACACACACCACAACCCATCAAACTAGCCGTTATGAATAGTAATACCCAATTTTTAAAATTTTATAGATTTTATCATTCAAAATGGAATTCATTTTTGGATTCGGAATATCGAAATTAGAACGGGGTGAAATTTTGGTATTTTTCTGAAAACATTCTCTTTTTTGATGAATAGTGAAAAAACACTAAGTTATAGTTTAAAACTGAATTTTTATTTAAATAATTCTTCATTTTATTTAAATTTAATTAAGGTAAAAATAGAGAAATAATACATATATAAGCTCAATGTAATTAATTGGAGTTAGTTTAGAATAATTTTAGATATATAAAAATTTTATTGAACTTTTCACTGTCTTTTACACACCTCCTAAGAGAATTTGGAAATTCACATAAAACATAATTTTACCACTTCTGTGAGTGGAATTTCAAAAATCTGAGAGAAATGGTTAATATCAAGGAGAAAAATGTGGTTTAATAAGATAAAAATAATTTTTGTTGAATAGTAACTTTTTACTTTTATTTACCACGGTTAAAAGTAAATAGGGTAATTAAGGGTAAAAATGATATTAATATTACCGTAACACATGTCTTAATTCTATTGGAAAATTTTATCTCGACCAAAAAAACCTTAGGAATAAAATATTATCATTTAGGTCCACATGAATTAGATTAGGAAATTTATTATTATTTAAGTGTTAAAAGAGTTAAAATAAAAGTATATTAACTAAAAAAAATTTAATATAGGTTTATACATAAGATAAATTCGATTATAAATACTAATTAGAAAGATAAAAATATTTCCAACATAATATTATTTGATTTATAATTTTTAGACATTAAATAATTTAATTTATTTATGAAACAATAGTGATGCAGTAATTACCTAATTAAGAAAATATTAAAATAATTGATAATATAAATACCCAAATAAATGTAATTTGACAATTTTTATGAATTAAACTAATTTTATAGGTTAATATGACATGTTAGTAACGATTTAATTATTTTTGTTCCAAGTAATCATGCTGTTATGATTTTCACAAAAATCAAATACCAAATAGTGTCAAAATTGACATAAAAGTGTTTTTAAAGAAATTATATTATATTATTAATTGATATTCAATTCCTAAAAATATAAGGTTCGGCCAAGATACTTATATAATGATAGGTGTAACATTAATGGACCCCTTGGGGGTCTCATGGAAGTATATTGTATGTTCATTAACTATATAATATAAAAATACAAAGAGACATGGTAAATGTGAAACTAATAAACTAAGAGTTAAAACTAAAATATAGGGTTAATATAGTGACCCATACCTATCTAAAACCTATTGGATGGGTGGTTTTCAGCCAATACCCACATTAAACATTAAATAATCCACTTTGGAGCCATTATAAACCGAAGTTTAATTTTTTATAAAATAATATTTCTAGCTTTTCCATAGGTGCCTCTCACCCCTTTTATAAAAGGACACTCCCACTTATCTCTAATTCACATCTTCAAAGCCTTTGGCTTCACCAACCCCTGACCAAATATTCTATCAACATACCTCAATTCTACCTAGAGGAATTATTTTGATCAGAAATCCATCCTAAGGATCCCCTTTGATCAAATCAAAAGGATGAACCTGAAGAAGAGGAAATGTTTTCACAACCCTCTTTCATGTTCCTTTCTTCTTCAACTTCTTCTTTCATTGTTGTTTCCATTCTAAAATAATAACTCCATTATATTCTATATACTGTGATTTTATTATAAATATGGTACAACCATATTCAGTATTCTATCCATCCTTTGAATGACATGTCACCATACGTGCGTACGTACGACCTACCGTCTCCACGTTGTGGTGTAATTGTTATTCAATATATTATTATTTGGATGGGTATAATAATGATGTGTAATTCATGTAAATAATAAATATAACATGATAATGATTCTGTATATATGATATACCATCCAATTATATATTATTTTGATATCAAAAGAATGATATTTTCGCTCGTGTGTACGTACGGACTACCGTGTCCACGAACGCGATGGGATTCATTTCCCATTGTATCCATTCAAGTCTAATTCTCATCTGATGATTAAAAATAATGTTTAAGGACTTGATATAATTCTGGATATGAATAATATATAACCTATCCATAACAAACATGACTTATGTAACAAAACATATAAAAGAATACGAGTAAGTTACACCTGAAACGACGATAATACTAAGATATTATTAACAAAGCAATGTCAAAAGATCATATATGATATCATATTAATGTATATGATTCTTGTAAAATTTAATAATAATTGTTTCACCATTATACAAGAGGTTAACCTACTCTCAATCAAGGAAAATCACAAGGTAAGGGTTTATTTCACAATCTTCTGATTATCCGAGGTTGTTTATACCTAATTATCTACTGGGACCTCTTTATCCTCCACATCCATGTTTCTTAAAAATTTATTTCAAAACATTCTTACTATTTTACAGAATATGGGTTAAAGTCATTTATACCCTTGTTTGACTTTTTATAAGATTTTTGTAAAGGAATCTTTCCATCTTTTTCCAAACAAGGTCCTTTTTTACCTTTTCGACAAAATTAAGTTAAGAATGTCTTTTTTTAACTTATACGACAGGTACGGCTATTTTGTACTGTTATAAACTTGCCAAAGCTTCCCTTAAAAGCTTATAAGAATATTTTCAAAGTAAATGTTTTATTTTATAATTATGTGACTCTTAAATTATTTCAAAATAGAAAGAGATATTTCTCAAAAAAGAGTTTTGATTTTATCTATGTCAACATCCTTTGATGGATTTTAAGTTTATTTGGACTTGATTTGATATTATAAAAAACATCAATATTTTATTGAAGTTTTTGTGATAATTTTGACTGTGGATGTGATATTTGTATACCATTCATGGTTTGTGGTAAAATTATTTACATTTCGTATGTTTTAATACGAATTTTTATGATATGTTTAAACCTTTTCATATGAGGAATGTATTGGACTTAGTAAGTGATGGGTGGAGCCAGCTATAGCTCCTCGATGCATCAGTAGGTCTCATGAGATAACTAGATGTTCAATTGGCCGAGGCCCTTTCCCAATTTGATTTATGGTTTTGGCCAAGGCCTTAATCATTTTTACACGTCTTGGCTGAGTCCTTGACAAAATGTTTCAGAATGTACGACATTATACATTCCCTCATTATGGAAATAATATTGATGGATCATGTGGTCATTCGACTAGTAGAATATCCATGATTATGTTTTATAATGGAATTATTTACTCAGCTCATATTCTTACCATAAAAGTATTCATGTTTATTATTGGTAATGGCATGTGGTTTAAATTATTCACCATTCTTAATATTTATGTCATTTTATGCTATATTACTTACCCTTACTGAGCGTTTGAGCTCACACCTTTCTTATGTTTCATTTTACAAGGATATGAAGAATTTAGTTATGAGTGACCTACATGCATATTCTAGGTGGCTTGGATGTTCATAATAAAATATATTTGTGTTTTATTTCTCTTCAATCTGTAAAGTTGAAAATATGTATGAATCTTGTTTCCAATAATACTAAACTGATCGGTCTTTCGAGGCATGATTTCCTTGTGATCATGCCAATGTAATGTAATAATGCACCAACTCTGGGTAACGAGGGTCGGGGTGTTACAGTTGGTATCAGAGGAAGTTTAGTACAAACCTTGGAAACTATATTTAGATAAAATCTTATTAGAGCACATAGACCTAAGATGGACTTTGAGGATTAGTATAGAAGAACATCCAAGAATTTTGGTATTTTAGAGATTTTGTGATTTTTCTGAGAAATAAATCCATGTCTGGATACGAGTAGGTAGAGGCGGATCTGGAACATATGTACCTAGGGGTAAAACCCTAAAACACTGCTTTGAGCTAGACTCAAACGGGAACTGTTGCACGACAATGGGCCTTGCTGCACTTTTGGTTACGACACTCCTGAGGGATATGCTTAGGATAATTCTCATTTTCTTTAAAAACCATTATGAAGGGTTTATGAGTATATAATTCTTCAAAGAAAATCTTTTTAGGATTATGGATTATATCTATAAATAGTTCAATTTTTGGTAAGTGGTTTACAAGTATGGAATTATGTATTTTGATTCATAAACTGATCTAGTTTATGACATTGTCTAGAAATGGTGCCTAGTGGAAGAAATGGAAACTGTATCAACTCACTCACTCCATGTAGGGATTTCTCTCCTGCTCAAGATAATTATAGTGGAGGTGGTGATGCAATTGGTGGTGATCAGCTAATCACCATACTGGGACAACTCACTCAGGTTATAAATAATAACCTTACCCATATGGAGCACCCAGATCTACACCGTGGAGGATCATTGTTAGATAACTTCATGAGCCAACAACCACCAAAATTCAATGGGATTAAAAATACATTATTAGCTAAGAAATGGATGAATCATTTATAGAAAATAATCCATGCCTTGGGGAGTAGTGAAAGTGAAAACGTTATCATGGAAGTTTACCATCTCACTAGATATTCTAATCAATGGTGGTCATTGATTAAAAACACAAAGGAAGATGATGAAGTATCAAATATGGAATTGAGGGAGTTCAAAGTGCTTTTATTAAAAAAATACTTTCCTCGTGACCATCGAGTAGATATGGAAATGCAATTTCTGAGTTTGAGGCAAAAGGAGGATGATAATTTCGTAAAATATGAGGATAACTTTACAAGTTTAGCAAGTCATGCTGCAGATTATATACGTAACCCAAGAAGTAAGATTGACTGTTTTTTTGGTGGGTTAAAACCATTTCTCAGTCGAGAATTAGTATCACATTCCTCCTCATCATACGAAGATATTGTCTCGTGTGCTATTAAGGCAGAAAAGTAATTCTCTATGTCTTATGACTTTAAATCAAATCAAGAGAAGAAGAGATATGCAAGAACACTATGGGAAAGGAAATAATGAAACATGGAATAAGGGAAGAATTGAATTTTCACCCTGTTATAATTGCGGAAGGAAGCACCCTGGTTCCTGTCTAAAAGGAAAAGGAGTTTTCAAAAAATGTGGAGAGAAAGGTCATCTAGCTGGTGATTGTAATGGAAAGAAAGAGGCTACCAATGTTCAATGCTACAATTGCAGATAGATAGGACATTACTCAAATGAATGTCCTAAGAGTTAGGGAAACTTACGTTAGAAAAGGCTAAGGTATCAAGGCCAAGCTTATGTTATCACTATTGTGGAGGTAGAAGCTCCGAAAGATGTGGTGGCAGGTAATTTAATGGTTTCCTCAAGTTTAGCAAATGCATTATTTGATTTTGGATCATCGTATTGTTTCATATCGTCGCAGATTTCTAAGAAAATTAGATATTTCCAATTTGATTTAACAAGGGAATTGTCAGTTAAAAATCCCAAGGGAAGTATCATGGCTATAAAATTCTGTGGATTCATTCCCATTACGGCATATAAATGTTCATTATTAGCTGATCTCAGCATCATACCCATGACTGAATTTGATATAATCCTCGTTGTGGATTGGATTTCAAACCATGATGCGAAAATATATTGTAAGAAGGAGGTTACGATTTTTGATGATGATGATAAAGAACACCTTATCTTTAGAGAAGAATCTTCACCACCTGATTCTTATCTAGATCCACCCCCAGTAGCTCAACTAAATTCAATTATCGGGGAGGAAGAGAATGAAATAGCTCTGTGTAAGGAAAGGAATATTCGAATAGAGGATGTACCTATTGTGAGAGAATATGTTGATGTGTTTCCAGAAGATTTACCTAGACATCCTCCAAAACGAGAAATTTAGTTTTCCATTTATTTAATTCCGGGTTCAAGGCCTATATCGAACACCCATTATAGAATTTCCACTATGTAATTAGTTGAAATAAAGAATCAACTAGAGTAATTGAGTAATAAGGGATTTATTCACCCAAGTGTTTCTCTATGGGGATCCCCTGTCCTTTTTGTTAAGAATAAAGATGGATCTATGAGGTTATGTATCGACTATAGGGAAATCAATGCTATAATAATAAATAACAAGTATTCCCTACCTCAAATTGATGATTTATTTGACCAACTACATAGAGCTCAATACTTTTCAAAGATTGACCTTCGATCTAGATACCATCAGTTGTGTGTGAAGAAGGAAGACATTACGAAGACATCATTTCGAACCAGGTATGGGCATTACGAGTTTACAGTAATGCCTTTTGGATTGACTAATGCACCCTCTGTATTCATGGATCTAATGAATAGAGTTTTCAAGGAATATCTCGATGATTTTGTGGTTGTATTTATTTATGCTATCTTGGTATATTCCAAAAGTTACGAAGATCATGAAAATAACTTGAGCATTATCCTGAAGACTCTTTGAAGACATCAATTATATGGGAAGTTTATCAAGTGTGAATTCTGGCTTCAGGAGATTTCTTTTCTTGGCCATATTTTCTTGAAAGATGTAATCTCTATTGATCCTTCTAAGACCAAGGAAATCCAAGAATGGCCAGCACCGACGAGTATAACTGAGGTATGCAGTTTTATTGGTTTAGTAGGTTATTGTTGTCGTTTCCTACAGAACTTTTCCAGATTGGCTAACCGATTAACGAAGATCACACGTAAAGGGGTTAAATTTGTTTGGACAAAAGAGTGTGAAGAATGTTTTAATGAACTGAAGAGAAGATTAGTCAATGCTCTTATTTTGACTCTACCATCGGGAAATTACGGGTTTGTTATTTATAGTGAGGCATCAAAAAAAGGACTTGGTTGTGTCCTTATGCAGAATGATAGAGTTATTGCCTATGCATCATTAGAGCTGCAAATAAATGAGAAAAAATATCCTACTCATGTTCTTGAGTTAGCTTCTGTAATCTTTTCTTTGATGATATGGAGACATTATCCCTATGGTGAAAAATGTTAGATTTATACTGATCACAATAGTTTGATGTATATTTTCTCACAAAAAGAACTCAACATGAAGCAAAGGAGATGGCTTGAACTACTCAAGGATTATGATTGCACGATACACTACCACATGGGGAAGGAAAATAAGGTGGCCGATTCTTTGAGTAGAAAGGATCATGGATTTTTGAACAATATGAGAGTTGAAAAAGATCTTATATACATGGATCTATTAAAGATGGATATGGGAATCACCATGGAAGGTGAGACCTCAATAATTTTTCAAATGGTTTCCAAACAATCTTTACTATAAAGGTTAAAGAGTTCTCATACTAGTGATGAAGAGTTTCAAAAGAATATTAAAGCTGTGAATGATGGGAGATTGAGTGACTTTGCATATGAAGATGAAATTTTGATGTTTGGGAAGAGACATTGTGTTCCCAATATACCTGATCTAAAAAGAGAATTGTTGTATAATTCTAATAGTTCCAGTTTATCTATACACCCTGGGAGCACCAAAATGTATAGAGATTTGAAGGAACATTTTTGGTGGGACAAAATGGAGAGGGAGATTGCTGATTTTTTGTCAAGATGTATGGTTTGTCAACAAGTAAAATATGGGAGGAAACAGCCTGGAGGAGTAATGAAACCTCTTCCCATACCTGAATGGAAATGGGATAATATCACGATGGACTATTTCATGGGAATACCAAAGACTCCTAGAAGGAATGACACAATATGGGTAATTGTTGATCGTCTTACCAAGTCAGCACATTTTCTTTCTGTAAGAGAAGATCTACCACTTGAACGTCTAGCAAGACAATATATTGATGAAGTTGTGAGACTTCATGGAGTACCCGTATCGATTGTTTCTGATCATGATCCCCATTTTACTTCATGATTCTGGAAACTTCTTTATAAGGACTTGGATAATGAACTTCGTTTGAGCACTGCCTACCACCCTCAGACAGATGGAAAATCTGAACGGACTATTCAAGCCTTAGAAGACATGTTGAGATCATGATCACTAGACTTTCAGGGTATATAGGATCAATATTTACCTCTGGTTGAATTTTTCTATAACAATAGCTTCCATTCAAGTATTCAGATGCATCATATGAAGCTTTATACGGAAAGATATGTCGCACACCAACTTGTTGGGATGACATTCGTGAAAGAAAACTTGTCGGCCCAGAACTGGTGGAGGAAATAATAGAAAATGTGAAGGTAATCCAAAACCACATCAAAGAAGCTCAAAGTATCCAGAAGAGCTATGCTGAAAACTGAAGGAAGGATTTGGAATTTCAAGTGGGAGATCATGTTTTATTGAATGTATCTCCATTGAAGGGAGTTATAAGTTTTGGTAAGAAAGGGAAATTGAGTCCCAGGTATATCGGACCATTCGAAATTCTAGAATGAATTGTGGATTTAGCTTACCGTTTGGCAATGCCGCCAAGTCTCTCCAAAGTTCACGATGTGTTCCACATATCACTGTTGAGAAAAATCATGCCTGAACCAACGTATGTACTTTCTTACGAGGAATTAGAACTTGCACCTGATCTGTCTTATTGTGAAGAGCCCATCAGGATTCTTGATACTAGAGAACAAGTACGGAGATATCAGATGACTCGTTTGGTAAACATTCTATGGAGAAATCATAAGATGGAAGAAGCAATGTGGGAACCCGAGGAAATTATGATGAAGAACCACCAGATTATTTTTTATGCAATAAAATTCTAGAAATTTCGTGGACAAAATTATTTGAAGGAGGGTAGAATGTAACACCCCAGGCTTCCACGATACGCTTCTCTTTGAATAATGCAATAGCTTGCATTATACGCAACTTCAAGTTCTAACACACACCACAACCCATCAAGCTAGCCGTTATGAATAGTAATACCCACTTTTTGAAATTTTATACATTTTATCTATCAAAATGGACTTCATTTTTGGATTCCGAATATTGAAATTATCCTAGGGTTAAATTTTGGTATTTTTTTGAAAACGTTCAATTTTTGATGAATAGTGAAAAACACTGAGTTATAGTTTAAAACTGAATTTTTATTTATATAATTATTTATACTATTTAAATTTAATTAATGTCAAAATAGAGACATAATACCTATATGAGCTCAATGTAATTCATTGGAATTAGTTTAGAATAATTTTAGATACATAAAATTTTTATTGAACTTTTCACCTTCTTTTACCCACCTCCTAAGAGAATTTGGAAATTCACATAAAACATAATTTTACCAGTTCTGTGAGTGGAATTTCAAAAATCTGAGAGACACAGTTAATATCAAGGAGTAAAATGTTGTTCAATAAGATAAAAATAATTTTTGGTGAATAGTAACTTTTTACTTTTGTTTACCATGGTTAAAAGTAAATAGGGTAATTAAGGGTAAAAATGATATTAATATTACCCTAACACATGTCCTAATTCTATTGGAAAAGTGTATCTCAACCAAAAACAACCTTAGGAATAAAATATTATCATTCAGGTCCACCTGGATTAGATTAGGACATTTATTATTATTTAAGTGTTAAAAGAGTTAAAATAAAAGTTTATTAACTAAAATATTTTTAATATAGGTTTATACATAAGATAAATTCGATTATAAATATTAATTAGAAATATAATGTGATTTCATACATAATTGTATTTTATTTATAATTTTTAGACATTATATAATTTAATTTATATATGACACAACAGTGATGTAGTAATTACCTAATTAAGTAAATATTAAAATAATTGATAATATAAATACCCAAATAAATGTAATTTGAGACTTTTTATAAACTCCACTAATTTTATAGGTTAATATGAAATGTTAGTAATGATTTAATTTTTTTTCGATATAATCATGCTCTTATGATTTTCAAAAAAATAAAATACCAAATAGTTTCAAAATTGACATAAAAGCTTTTTAAAAAAAATATTATATTATTAATTGATATTCAATTCCAAAAAATCTAATGATCGGCCAAGATACTTATATAATGATAGGTGTATCATTAATGGACCACTTGGGGGTCTCTTGGAAGTATATAGTATGTTTATTAACTATATAATATAAAAATACAAAGAGACATAATAAATGTGAAACTAATTAACTAAGAGTTAAAACTAAAAGATAAGTTTAATATTGTGACCCAAACATGTCTAAAACCTATTGGATGGGTGCTTTTCAACCCATCCCTACCTTAACCATTATATAATCCACTTTGGAGCCATTAGAAACCAAATATTAATTTTTTATAAAAAAAAATATTTCTAGCTTTTCCAAAGGTGCCCCTCACCCCTCTTATAAAAGGACACTCCCCCTTCTCTCTAATTCACACCTTCAAAGCCTTTGGCTAGGACAACCCCTACCCAAATATTCTCTCATATTCCCGCACATCGACCTAGAGGCCTTAGTTTGATCATAAATCCATCCTAAGGAGAACTTTTGATCAAATAAAAAGGAATAACCCGAAGAGGAGGTAATGTTTTCACCACCGTCTTTCAAGTTCCTTTCTTCTTCAACATCTTCTTTCTTTGTTGTTTCCATTATAAAAAAATCCTATTATCTTCTATATACTGTGATGTTATTATAAATATTGTACAACCATATTCAGTATTCTATCCATCCTTTGAATGACATGTCACCATACGTGCGTACATACGGCCTACCGTCTCCATGTTATGGTGTAATTGTTATTCAATACATTATTATTTGGATGGGTATAATAATGATGTTTAATTCATGTAAATAATAAATATAACATGATAATGATTATATATATATGATATACCTTCCAATTAAATATTATTTTAATTTTAAGGAATGATATTCTCGCTCGTGCGTACGTACGGACTACCGTCTCCACGAACACGATGAGATTCCTTCCCCATCGTATCCATTCAAGTATAATTCTAATTTGATGATTAAAAATAATGTTTAAGGACATGATATCATTCTGGATATGAATAATATACAACCTATCCATAACAAACATGACTTATGTAACAAAACATATAAAAGAAAAGGAGTAAGTTAACACCCGAAATGACGATAATACTAAGATATTATTAACAATGCAATGTTAAAAGATCATATATGATATCATTTTAATGTATATGATTCTTGTATAATTTAATAACAATTATTTCACTATTATAAAAGAGGATAACCTACCCTCAACCAAGGAAAAGTACAAGGTAATGGTTTATTTCACAATCTCTTCATTATCGGAGGTTGTTTATACATAATTATCTACTGGGACCTCTTTATCATCCACATCCATGTTTCTTTAAAATTTATTTCAAAACATTATTACAATTTTACATAAGATGGGATGAAGTTATTTATACCCTTTTTTGACTTTTTATAAGATGTTTATAAGGGAATCTTTCCGTCTTTTTCCAAACAAGGTCCTTTTTAACCTTTTCGACAAAATTAAGGTAAGAATGTATTTTTTTAACTTATACGGCTAGTGATGCTATTTTCTACCATTATAAACTTTTAGAATCATCCCTTACAAGCTTATAAGAATATTTTCAAAGTAAATGTTTTATTTTATAATTATGAGACTCTTATATGATTTCAAAATAGAAAGAGATATTTCTCAAAAAAGAGTTTTGATTTCATTTATGTCAACATCCTTTGATGGATTTTATGTCTATTTGGAGTTGATTTATTATGATACAAACCTTCCATATTGTATTGAAGGTTTTGTGATATGTTTGACTGTGGATGTTCTATTTGTATAAAATTCTTGATTTATGGTTAAATTATTGACATTTATTATGCTAGTTTTAATGCGAATGTTTATGATATGTTTAATCCTTTTTATTTGAGGAATGTATTGGACTTAGTAAATGACGGGTGGAGACCGCTATAGCTCTTCAATGCATCAATAGGTCTCATGAGACAACTAGACATGGAATTGGCCTAGGCCCTTTCCCAATATGATTTATGGTTTTGGCTGAGGCCTTAATCATTTTTATACGTCTTGGCCAAGGCCTTGAAAAATTGTTTTAGAATTTATAGCATTATACATTCCCTCATTATAGAAATAATATTGATTGTTCATGTTGTCATTCGACTATTAGAATACCCCTGATTATGTTTTATTATGGCATTATTTAATCATATCATATTCTTGCCATAAAAGTATTCATGTTTATTATTGGTAACGGCATGTGGTTTCAATTATTCACCATTCTTAATATTTATGTCCTTTTCCGTTGTATTACTTACCCATATTGAGTGTTTGTGATCACCCCTTTCTTATGTTTCATTTTCCCAGGATATAATGAAGTTAGTTATGAGTGACCTGCTGGCATAATCTAGGTGGCTTTGATGTTCCTAAGGAAATATATTTGTGTTGTTTTTCTCTTCAAGCTATAAAGTTGACCATATGTATGAATCTTGATTCCAATAATACTAAACTAATCTGTCTTTCGAGACATGATTTCCTTGTGGTCATGCCAATTTTTTGTAATAATGCACCAACTGTGGGTAACTAGGTTTGGGGTATTACATAAGATTTCAGAGAAACCCATTGTTGCGTGCCGAGTATTTCATCGAACATAGAATCCCCTTTAAAGTAAAATTAATATTTAATTCAAAAAAATTACTAAATATGGAAATTTCATATTCTTTATTTACCTGGGATGTTACATCCTTCCCCCCTTTCAGAAATTGCATCCTCACAATTTTAAAATTAGGCTCAGAAACTTCATTGAAAGCCCCACATTAGAAAAACAGTCAATAAAACTATAACTTTAAAAGAATGAAAGAGAAATACAGAGGTCACCTGAGATAACCCATACTATGATTCCATGAAAACATGGATATGGAGGAGAAACTAAGTATCAAGTTATCATGGAGAGTGATAGAAAACATGATCATAAGAAAGTTAACCACCAGAAAACCACAAACATTTCATAGGTTAAATGGTGTTTCGTTTCCCAGAAGAAAAAATAAATGGAAAAAGTTTGTGTTTAACGTTTCATTTAGTAATGTTTTAGAATTTAGTAATAATATTGACTAAAGAAATAAGGAAATATACTTACTTTTCAAGTAGAGTTTCATCCTTTAATATGTTTCTACCAAAAAATCATCTTTTGTCCAAAAGATGAGTATTCAAGATGACTTGGTCACACCTAAAGTGCAAGAATCACAACCAAAAAACTCTGTTTCTGCAGTGCCACCATTTAATTGTGCTAAAATAGGAACCTATAAAGGGGGGGGGGGGGGGTTCCTTTATTAGCGCTTGTTTTAGCACTGTTAAAGGGCCCCCCTTTTTCAGCGCTTTTTTTTAGTAGCGCTGATAAAGGGAGGAATTTATCAGTGCTTTTTCCATGCACTGATAAATTTTATATTTCAAAAAAATATTCATTAAAATAATATATTCATATATAAGTATATTTATATCGATATAAATATAATATATATTTTTAAATATTTTTTAAATAATGAGAAATGGAAATATAAAATTAATGTATAAGATATTTAGTAAAATAGGCATATAAAATATTTTAAAAAATAATTTTAATTAATAATTTTTTAATTATCATTGACTAATAATCATTTAATAATATTTTGAAGACAGAAATAAAATAAAAAATTTAATAAAAGATCTAAAATAAGTTGAAAATGTAACTCAAACATCAAACGACCATAACATTTGATCCAGGGGTCTGTTTGAGCTCTATAACATATCAAATCGAAGCCTGCGACTAGCTCTTTGTGATAATAGCATTAAGGGACCTTTTTCACATTTTTAGGCCCAAAAGGACCCCAAACCTGAGTTTTTAGTCTGAATATCCAAATTTTTTAACATTTAAATATAAATTCGGATCCAAAGGTCTTCTAGGCCAGTACCACATGTCATATCAAATATTCATTCATTTTCTTCGATTTGACTGGTTGTGGATTTGAAACTGACTTTTGGAATAGAAGTTATGGTCGTTTTAACATTCTATGGCTTTTCAGATATATATATATATATATATATTTATTTATTTATTTATTTGTATAAAATTTTTTGTGTATGTTTGTGTGTGTTGTATATATGTCTGTATTTATTTATTTATTTATTTATAAACACACATAAGAAAACAAATTTTATAAATTTATTTAAAACTAATCTTATAGATATATATTAATATACAAATAAATATACAAATAAAAATTTATAACTAAATATATATATATAAATAGATATAAATATTTATTAATATACAGATATATATATATATTAAGATATCTAAACGTAAACATAAATATATATTAATATGTCAAAAAATATATATATTAATATAACTAAATATATATATTAATATATATATATATGTTAATATAAACATATATTAATATACGGATATATTTGTATAAATATAACTAAATATACATATATTAATATATCTATATATATTAATATAACAAAATATATATATAGATATATATATATATATAAATATATGGATAATATATATATATATATTAATATAACTAAATATATATCAATATAAATATATATATGTTAACATATATATATATATATATATTAATATACAGATATATATATATATTAACATATGAGTAAATATAACTAAATATATTTATAAATAAATAAATATATATTAGTAAATAAACAGAAAAGAAATATGGTGGAGTGGTAAAGGCTTAGGTGCGTAGGCATCATGTATCGAGTTCGAATCTTGGGGGAGGTTGGTCACAAGCGCATGTGGGGGGAATAACCTAGCACTGTTAAAATGGGGGAGCACTGTTAAAGGGGGTGGGGCTGGGTGGAACTGGTTGGGGCGTACGTGGGCTACCATGGGGGTGGGGCGCTGGTAAATGGGGGCTTCAAGTGCTGTTTAAGCCCCCCCTGAATTTCAAATATATATATATATATATATATATTTATCTTTTATCAGCGTTTTTTAAAAGCGCTAATAAAAGTGGTCATTTATCTGCCTTAAAAAATGCACTGATAAGGGACCCTTTTATCAGTTCTTTTTTGGCACGGATAAAAGACCCATTTTTAGAACTTTTTTAGCGCTGATAAAAGGATCTTTTATAAGTGCTTTTCTGAGCGATGAAAAAAGGGTCCCCATTTATCTTCACCTCGATTAACAGAGATTTTTTTAGAACCGTTAATTCCCGTTTCTAGTGCTGATAAAGTCCATATTTGTAGTAGTTAATCAACTTCTAGAGAATCACATAATCCAAAAGTGAACTATATATTTCCCTTATCTTTAGACATTAACCAAACCCAAAATGGTTAGTACAAGATCAGATAATCACCAAAAAGGATAATACTTTATAAAAATAAATTCTACTCTTAATCCCCAAAATTAGACAAACAATACCCAATGTTCAGCAAAGACCCTGCAATAAAAAATTGTCCTTAAAATTTTTCAATGTTACCAAAACTAAGATTGAAACCCAAAACTCAAAAGGATTTAATCAGGTTGTATTCCATATATAATATTAATATTTATCTCCACATAACATCGACTACTCTTAAAAACTCATACTGAAGAGTAATTAACCTAATCACATATTCTATGTGAAGGGTTAATCATTTACATAAATAACCCAAATTTCTATATGTCCACAATAAAAACATAGATTCTTCCAAAAGAAAATTCAACCATTACTCAAAAAATGAGATCCTATAGTATTCTATTTTCCTTAATAATATAGTGGTCCCAAAAGAGATAATGTCTTCTAAAATAACCTTTATCACTTAATCACCAAATCATTTTCTTATAAAAAAATATCCATTTGATAAAACATAAGTTCCCAAAATCAACTTATTCTTGATCCATAAAATAATCTAACAAAAAAAGAGTTAGTCATACTATCCAAGGACTTCACGTAGTCCAGTGGTTGGAAATAAATCTCAATTGCACTTTGGTTGGGGGTTCGATTCCCGTATATTTATCCGTCATGACAGGTTATCACATGATCTGGGTGTTGTCCTTTTTCAAAAACTATATAATTTTATAACATTCCAAAAAATGAGATAAATTAGTCAAACATAACCATAACATATTTTAACCAAAAATGTTATCTCATACCTCACATTTTCATCCCAAAAAGTAATAACCTATAATTAACTAAAATTCAAGGATCATATAAACCCAAATGGTTATTTATAACTATATCCACAAAATAAAAAATAATTCTTCCATGAATAAATTTTTCCCATATCAAACTTCAGGTTTACACATACTTGAAAAAGTCTTCCAAAGTAATCTCATCACCAAAAGAATCTGAATACTTTTAAGCATTTCATCATCTCAAAATCAACCATAACTCTTGAATCCCTTATAAATAGACTTCTTACTCGTTAAATTTTCTTCATGATCCATTAATAATTCTTTCTCCACTTATTCTGTAATACTTCTTTACTACAAAAAAATCATGAATTATATCTTAAGATTCAATAATGTCAAAAAACCAGCTATGAAATAATCCATACTTTTCATTGGTCATTTTCAGTTTCCTCATCCTCAATAGGAATGGAATTAGGTATTGGTAAATTTATATTTTTACGGTCCTACTGATCCCATTCCCGAACCATCTATGTAGGAAATTTATTTGTATAATGACCATTCACACCACATTTAAAATATTCAATTGATCCCTCGGAAAGAAATTATTTTACTTTCCTGGTTTTAACAGGATGCTTCCTTTTTCGATGGAAGGTTCTTGATTTAGGACCTTAAATACCACATTTGTAGCATCTTCCCATCCATTTGAATCATTTTCCTAGCGGTTTATTTCCACATCCATGACACATATGTTTTTTAATATACTGACCTTTATGATTATTACCTGATGTTATATAGGGATTTGTTTCTCGCATATATGATAACTTATAAAAATAACCATGGTTTAGGTCGACAATCATGACTCAAGATAGTTGGTTGAGAATAACCAAAAGAGTTCTCATTAAAGCTCCCATTTCATTTGGTTACTTATTCAGAAGACCATTAAAATTTTCTTCACATCCATTATTACTTTGGTGCCTGCTATATACAGTAATTTACTAAAACCAAAAAGGAATGTGTTGGTATATAAATAAAATCATTGTATAATCTATTATGTGGAGGGTAAACACTATGATATACTTATTCATGTTCTATTAAACTCATTCAATTTATCAAAAATAACTACGACAATTTATAATACGTTAAAAATTATGGTTATGTCACTTATGCTTAAATAACACCCTAACATCTAAAGTTTTCTAAACCGACCATTGATACCAACTATAAGTCCCTAGCATTAAACATTACTTAATATTGAGTTAAGTAATCAATTCACATTGAGGATATTTTATGGTTTATATTTTTAGGTAATTAGTGAAAAATTATTACATTATATCTCAAATATTACAAAGTAGACACTTCTACTAAGTATCCATTTTTTCATAAAATAAAAATTCTTAAAATAAAAAAAATATTTTCTTTATAGAAATATTCCTGAATTCTTCCTTTCTTTTACCCAACCTTATACCCTGTGAAAAAAAATTCATAAACATTAGATGAGAATAAAAATCTCAGTAAGGGTTATAAAAAAGGAAATAAAACATTAGTCCATCAATACATAAAAATAAATGAAATCATACTTTTCAATATTTAACATACCACAAATGATCATAAAATTAATGAATAACATATGGAAATAATAAATCATGAAGGTAACTTGTGGAATCCAGGACATACTTATATTGTACCTTTCACAACTACGTAGGGAGTTACATTTAGAATACTCATCTTGCTATATTACCTAAATATCTTAGGAGAAAAATTAATGTTTATCTCTATCATGTTACCCAATTCTTCGAAGATCTATCTCAAGCTCACCCGCCCTAGGTTTACCACGGAAAAACCCATATATTTAAACAGTTCCCAAGAACCATAACATTTTCACAACAGATAAAACAAACCTAAAGGAAAGATATAATTTTCACATTGAAATCACAATATATCATTTAAATATATTGACATAATCAATCCCCTATCAAAACCCTTTTGAATACAAAAATACATAAAAGCTTATATGGTATTTTTTTTCCTTTTTAAAAACATTCTGGCTTGTTAAGGAATGTAATTATCAAATAACGCTCCCAGCGACGGAAATTTTTTTGTCACTGCGTATGTTTAAAAGAAATATTCCCTTTTTCATTTAGTAATACAATATATAGAAAAAGATTATATTTGAATGAAATGAAATGTAAAAGGAGTTTATACACCATATAAGAGATTGTCATGTATAAATCAAAATATGCCTCAACGAAAGGAGATTGAGACAAAGTCCCTTACCTCGTGTCTGACTTGACTCGTTCGTTCTTTATTCTCTTGAATAATAATATAAAGTTAATTTATATTTGCATAAGAAAAATTTTCAAGTATATTTTTACTTTTATATTTCTTATTATATTGTTATAAACAATATATAATAATTTATGTTAATAACAGTCATTTTTCAATATTTGGTACTTCAGTCAAAAATGAACTTCTTATAATTACAAGTTGCTTATATGGTAAAAAATACATTATATCTAGAATGATATTCATGATTTAGATATCATATATATCCAGTATATATATGTATTTGTAATAATACATTACATTTGGTGATACGAAATGAAATGCACCGTTTAAGTGGACGGTAAGTCGTACATACACATGAACACTACTTTAAATCCTATTTCATATTTAATGGAATGAAAAATTAATGATACATAGGTATATTATTATTCTACTATAATATTATATATAATTTCATTAATTCCATACTTTATTCATTTCATGTACGGCATGAACGAGTCACATCACTTTGAGGGGGCAGTAGTTCACACTTCCTCAATTGAAATTATCGTATTTAAGCATTATGGAAACCATACAAGAATTATATAAATGAAAAATTAATAATTATAGAGAAAATATATATAAAATATATATCACATTTAAATAGAGTTCTATATTAATTTCCACCATAAGATGTGGTAGGAGAATATTGAACAATCATCGTTTCATGAGACAGTAATTCGCCATCCACAAAAACAGTATATTTGTATCCATTAGATGGAGGTGTGTGGATGTGTAGTTCAAATTCGCCTCATAAAAAAATTATAGTATATTTAAGATACTGGTTTTGTTATAAAATATTTTAATAATGAGTTTTTATGGGGTTGGATAAGGAAAATAAAAGAAAATGACTTGAGAGAAGATGTTACCTTTAAATCGGGAAACTTCTTTTGATTTGACCCAAAGGGCTCTCTTAATTTTCCTTCATCCTAGGGTTAGGCTTCTAGGAGGAAGAGAGGGATGTCGCAAGATTCTTTGAGCATAGGTTGGATGATACAAGGGGCTTTATAGGTGTGAGTAATGGGTTAGAGGTGATGGCATTTTATAAGGAGGAGGAGTGGCTCTTTAAGAAAGATTGAATGTATTATTTTATTATAAAATGATTTTGTTTTTCAAAAGATCCAAAAAAACATTTAATTTGATTATAAGCTGTATATAAGACTAAATAAAATTATCCGATAATAATTGGACAGGTTTTTGATATTTTTTAATCTTTATCTTTTTTATTTAACCCTTTGTTAACTTATTTAAATTTTACCAAGTCCTTTTATATATTAATACTATATTGTTAATATATTTACTATAAAATTCCAAACGACCCAAAATGGATCATTAATGAAATTTTTAACATCATATATGTCATTTTGATGAATAATATATTTTTGGGACTATTTTATTATTTAATAAAATATTAATGTATTTAAAAACTCATTTATGTCAATTTATATTCTATTTATATCAACACTTAAAAAATCAATAACAAATTGATTATTTCTAAAAAACTACATTAATAAAAATATAAAATATTATAATAAACATTAAAATTATTTAATGGAATTAAAAGTTAGAAAATAAATTTATTTTAATAATTATAATCTCATTTATTTCAATATTTCATTAATAAGGTAATCAGTACATCACCATTGTGCCATAAACAATTTTATTTATTTGATATCTAAAAAGTATAAATAAAATAACATGATGTATGAAATATTTTTATATTTAAAATAAATATTTATAGTATAAGAGATCACTTATATAATATCCTCATATACAATTGTTTTTTTAAAATATATATGTTTATGTTATTTTTGTCCTTACATTAAATTAATTAATATAAAATGTCATCATCACTCCCAAGTGGCTCCATGCGGTCCCCAAATCATCCCAAGGATGTCGATGGTCATAAATATCTCATTCAATAGGGTTAGGACATATGTAGGGTTAATTTAATATTATTATAATATTATTTTTTCCCTTATCTAATAGATTTATTCGTTAATCATGGTAAATAAAATATTTACAGAAGTATATATTCATAATGTCTAAAAATAAAAGTTTCTTATTTACACAATTTGTACTTCTAGATTCCAAATACAGAATCCATTTTTCCAAATTCAAAACACAAATGTGGCAGAATTTAATTTAAAATTAATTCCCATTGTCAAAACCAAAAAGCGTGTTTTTAATAAATAATACCTATCAAAAGATTGGACTTTTTTATGTCAAATTTAAGAGTAAAATTACTTATAATTACCAAAATTGGATTTAATGGTAGAAATATAATCCAATTACACGTTAAAACCAATTAAAATAGCAATATAACTATATAAATAAATTAGACGAAAAGGCAGTTTTGAATTAAGATGCAATAATTTTCAATATTCATTAAAAATGATCTCTATCAAAAAAATACCAATGATTTTGTCAATGTAAATTTTTATGTCCTAATTCAAATAATGAACTTTATTTTGTCAAATAGAACATCTAAAAGTGACAAAAACTAGATTTAAAAAGTGTCCCACATCAAAAGGTGAAAAAACTGAACTTTAAAAGAATAGTAGAGTATTTATGCTCAAAATTGGATAAATTCACATTTTTTTCTATTGGATAAATCTAAATACATTAAAGAACATGTATAATAGTATTTTTGTTAGTTATGTTCAATCCTGCCAATACAACGACTAGATGTTATCTACCATTTAAAATAATATTATATTATTATTTTTCAGTATGACTCGGCCCTGTGGGTAACATGAGATTTTGGGGAAAATCATTGTTTCATTCTAGGTATGCCATCGAACATAGAATCCTTTTTAAAGTAAACTTAATATTTAATTTAATAATATTAATAAATATGAAAATGTCATATTCTTTATTTACTTGGGATGTTACAGTCAATATATCAATTCACCTAGACTCTGAATACCTACTTGCCGACTTATCATACTGAGACATCATTTGTTGGTAACTATTGGTAGATGCATCATATATGATTATTTCTTTCGATTATCCTTATTGAGTCAGCTCTCCATATATTCCATTTGATCATGGTATTTCTTAATAAATTTCACTATGTCTCTCTGATGATTGCTAACTATGATTTTGAGATAATGTCATGATGAAGACTATGCAAGTGATGAGGACATGATTCAAGGACGCATGTATGAGGTTTTTTCGCCAGGAGATCACTATGATGTGTTTCTACTAGTTGAGTAGTGCATGGACCCACCTCTAGTGTTCCAAAAATGGGATCATTTGTATCTTAATAGTGGAAAAATCTAGAATGAAATGAATAAGGTACTTGTAAGATTATAATGTTATTTGAGTTCCATAAAAAAGTACTTCCAAGGTTTCATAACAATCTAGTTACTCAAGTGGTGGAGGATTGGCATGAGGCAGTAGTCTCAGTTTTCTGCATGCTGGTGACTAGTCTTCATCCTAGGTTAATAGTTGGATCTAATGGTATTTATGGATTAAACACTTATGTTGTGTGCACTATGTATGTTAGATAGATAGAGATATACAAGGTTTTTGGTGGTCCAAACCCCCTTCTCAGGAGGTAGAGGATTGAAAAAAACTTGTGGTTCAAGTGTTATTCTTGGTTAGGACCCCTCTAAATGGTTCTCCTCATGTTGATACATCTCAAGTGTCATATAGGATATAATTAGACCATTTTTTGGTTATATTTTATGTGGATTTGTACATTTATGTAAGAGATACACTTTCCCAATCAGGACGTGTTCTTACGATGTGATCCAAAATTATGTGTGCGAGTTAGTGTTGCCCAAATTGGATAGTTTTGAGGTGTGGCAGATGGGTTCCTTCAATTTGTGAGTTTGATATCTATTTTATGTGATATGTTGTTGTAGTGATACTTGGTTAATGTGGATAAGAGATAAATTGTTAATATGGCTTTAAGTAGTATGGATTTGTGACACTAGGACTCCTGGTGTGATCGAGTTACAAACTTTTTGTTCCATAATCCAATTGATTTTTTTGGTAAACATGTGAAATAAACCTTCCATGTGCATAGAACTTCTTAAAGGCCAAGTGAAACAAGTGGATCCTTATAGATTTACCGTTGTTTTCATAGGATCCTACAGAGAGGATTAGTTGTTTCACACTTTTACTAATACTATAACATGAATCTTAGAGGAGAGACAGTGTCGCATGGAATCTTTTTATATTTGGTGGTGGGCCCCATGATTTTTTTTCATTGGTATTGACTAGTTGTCTACTATATATTCCCAATAGAATACTATTGAAATTGTTATTTGTGTACCTATGTTTTTGGGAATTTTTTTTCTTTATTTGGCGAGTAATAATCCTAGGAAGAGTATGATGAGATTTAATATAGGAGGATACCACTAATTTTCTATGAGTTGGATTGTATGTACCTTCTAGAAGTGGTTGTTATGAACTTTTAGTTAATGTGATGTTAGGGAGTTATGTTTTCATTTTTCCAGTATAATGTGATAGGTTTACCTCCCCCATCGAGATTTCATTTTCTCCATGGACTTTCCCCAAGGATTGGCTGATATCTACACTAACATATCTGATGCCCCATGTAGTTGTGAGAGAAAAGAGTTTGGTTGGGGAGTCTATAGAGTAAGGTCGTGTTAGACCCAGTGTTACCACTTGTGCTACCATATATTGTTCTCGTAACAGGAGTATGAGAGCTTACGGTTAGGTGTGGATTGATTATAATTGAATAATGAGGCTTTTAGAAGCGAGTGTCCACCCCCTGATATCTGATGGATTCATTAATTAGGGGTTTGCAGCAAACGTGGTTCTCAGAGTTTGACCACTGGATGGGTGATCACCAAATATGGGTGTAGGATTAAGATGTACCAATCATGGATTCCTAAATCCTATATTATTAATTTGAGTTCTTGGTGATATTATTTGGTGTGTTGAATGCCCAAAAGAGTTTGTGGGACATATGAATTGATTCATCCAAACCCTTCTTTTATAAGTTTATGGTAGTATTATTCTTTGAAATCCTATCAAACGTGACATATGATAAAGAATACACAAGATTATTGAGGATGGTTTTGGGTATGATCTGAGAGTACCATATTTATATGAGGCTCTTATAGAGTCAATTGTGGAATCTGGTAGTTCATGGTATAATTCTCTAGGATTGCAGCCCCTTTAACCCCCTTAGCCTAGAAAGTGTTGCTGATTACCTCGACTAAGATGTGTTAGAGATCCTTCAAGGTGTTACGGTTGAGGTTGGCCAGTTCCCCTATGCTGAGAATATTGGTGTGGGTTTTAGAGTATGTAATAGCTTTTTTAACTCTTTTGGAGCAATTCTACGTTTAGTTTTGAGGTGGAGGTAGGCTATGATCACATATGAGTCAAGGTACTTCAAACCAATGAGAAAAACTATTCAACTGATGACCTAGAGTTGGAAGCGATAATATTGTCTCTAAATATGTGTAGGTTCTATTTTCTTATGTAATGTGCCTTATTTTTTCATGTATTATTTTTTAATATTATATGTATTTAATATGAGTCTTGGTACTGAGACAGTGTGCAATTTCGAGGCCCAGTGTGCCTAGAATAAATATTTAAAATATATTAAATAGCACATGTGAGAGGTTTTCTTGAAATTGTGAAATAACTTCTAAATGGGTTCCCATGTCATAAATTTGAGGAAACTATTGTGTTCACAGCAGTGACATTACCATAGGTGAGGCCTAACATCGGCTGACGCGGGTCGGCTGTGAAAGTTAATTTCTAGACATTTTAAGGAAATAAAATAATATAACAATTTTTTTAATATTATATAGATTCAACGATTAATTTTCATGCTTTAAAATTGGTAGGAGCCTGGGGTTAGGATCATTACTATAGAGAAATACCTAGAATCCATAGAGGGAGAGACCTGAAGAATTCTCTTGACAACAAATAGTGGAGCTTGGATCGAAGATCGATGGTAAGCATTTTGATGAATCTCACCAACGGCAATGACATGACGATTGATCTTATTCAATGAATGTTACAAACACGAGGTAGGAAATTCAATTTCAATCATTCTTTACCATTCTGAGATTTAATGATGAACATGGATCAACCCATGAACAGGTTGAGCTGTGGTTCATTCATTCTTGCAGTATGGGTGATTTATGGTTTGATTCAGAGGATTGTTTCTGTTTTGATTTAGTTTCTTGATCCTTATAACATATGTAGATCAAGGACTCAATGAACAATATTTGAGCTTCGTTCCTTTAGTTTTTTCTATGATATTTCTTACCCTTTATCCCCATGTTTTCTTCATTCTTCATGGGGTTATGAATAAAGGATAGTTGCACATTCAATTTGTGTCACAATGATACAAAATCGTAGATATAGCGTTGTGACGGACTGGAAGAGGAGTGATAGAGATGGTGATAGATGGATTGATTAGTCACTTAAATTGATTAATATTCATTGTTAATATCTTTATATTCATTGTTCAAAAGTCCATAAACATTGTTTTTAGTGTAGTGCATAAATAGAACTTCATTTCTCATCTTAAATGCAATTCATGTTTAAAATGCATATTTGGGCCCAATCATTCATCTGTTTGTGGACAACATAATATTCATTTATTGAATTTTATATTCTGGGATATAATTTACCACTTTTTTTGGAACATTTTATCTTGAAGGTCTGATGGATGAATCCCAAGGGAAGATGGAGCTTTTTGCGCCTGAATACAGAAC
Organism: Viscum album; assembly: GCA_963277665.1. NCBI lineage: Eukaryota > Viridiplantae > Streptophyta > Magnoliopsida > Santalales > Viscaceae > Viscum > Viscum album. Next base: position 476,707,624 of record OY728123.1, read on the forward strand.
ATTGTTGGAGAAAGCATAATGGGCCTAAGGCCCATCAAACAAATGTGGGGATCAAAAGCCAAGCCCAATGAAGCTCAAATTTTTAATTTATAAATAGAAAAATATGAGGATCATTTTATTAAACTGTGGGCAGAGGTAATTATGAAGTTTTCATGGAGATATATGGATCCAAAGTTTACATTTAAATGCTGGGACCGATATGAACACCCATAAATTATTCTCACCATTTCAGGAATAACATTCACACGGATGCACCGAATGACCTTCCATTTTGACATATGACAGAGGACATATGGAAGAAGATATTTTTAATATACGACCACTGATGATTCATCCATATTTAATGTCAAATTCAAACGTCCAAATGGAGGATGAATCTGGACAGTTTTCCAAGTCAACTTCGAAACGTCAATCTCCTTTTGATTCTTCACCCTCCTTTTGACTCTCTTAATTGTTGGGGGGTAAATTAATTATTGGGGAGTGGAACTAGGGCTCCTAATATTCCTATATAAGGAGTTGGTGGTGAATATAATTATCATCTCATATTTTTCTTTGGAATCGATGTTTTTCTTTCATTTGTATTATCATGCTTTCAGTTTGTAATTGTTTTGTCAATTTCTCCCATGTAAGTTTTTAGTTCACCTTCATTTAATTAATAAAAGATCATCATATTCTTCTTCCTAAATTATTATTTCATTTTCCAAATTATTTTGATACTATTACCATAGGGAGTGAGGTTATTCACATAATCTTTTCTGAAACTCTTCACACAACGGTGGAGAGATTTTCATTTATTTTTCTTCTTCTCAAATTCTACCATCATAAGCCTACTACCCACTTTTATTGATATAAAATCATCAATGGAGGGCTAATACTCTAAATTTGTGATCCAAGGGAGTAGAAATGGGATGTATTGGATATTATTTCTTAATTTAATAATTCCTAATCAATTCTATTTTTGAGATTTTCATTCAATGATTTATGTTCTCCTTTGAACTCGCCAATTTTAAGGATACACATCCTGAGTGATAAAAACGATCCTCAAACATGGAGTACTAATAAATATGATCCTCCATATGTATAGGTGATTGGACTTAGGATAGTGAAACTCTAAATTGGTGAGTGATTTGGGATGATTTTATTTTGTTAAAGGAAACGCTCAAACTTAAGATATTGAAATAATTTAAAAATAAATTCATCCAATTCACCCAAAGCGTTACCCAAGGATCAACTCATGCTTTTAAATTGAATTCACATAAGTCTTCGAAATATAAAATAATCCAAAAAATTCAATCCAAAGTTGGCCACTGCATAGCCAAATCAACACTATCAAATCACCTTCTTAGAATGCATGTTTCTTAGGTTTCTTTTTATGTCTCTGAGGATCAATAACCCAAGCCGTACTACAATGACCGCTTACACCATACAACATGGGTAAATTTGGGCGCAATTAAATTTTGGCACCGTTGTTGGGGACCAGTAAGTTACCTTAGAACATATTTCTATTCTCCCCCATTTCTCTTTTCTCATCCCATTTCTCTTCTCTTTCCCCCTATCTATTTTTTGGATCCTAAAAATCACGATTCCAAATTTCAAAATTCATACGATGGAATATAATAAAAAATATCCTTTCAAAAACTTAGGATGGAATCATTAAGTAAATCCACATTGGGAATCACCGGTATTTTTTAATTAATTTGAGCAACCTTTGAATGAATACCCTACACCCGATAACATGAATGATATTTGTAATGATGAATGTTTAAAAGATCAATTTCCATACCTATCAAGAATAATTGAAAAGATAAATAATGATGAATTCCATGACATAAAAACATATATCAACCCGAATCCTGAAAAAATTATTGAACAATTGTGTGGAAAAATGGTTAAAATGAATTCATAATTTTCATCATTGGGATTAAAAATACAAAGCATTAAGACTTTTGAGGAACCCATTCCCACTCTGGATGTCCTTTCCTCATCACTGATAGAAGAATATTTTATCCCAAAAACCAATCATGAATTGAAAAATGAACCAACATTTGGATATGGGATAACTGAAGAAGATCAAGGAAATTTTGAAGGTCATTTAAATCAGGAGGAAATTGATTTTTTGGACTCAAAAGAGGAAAAGTTGACATCATGGATTGATTTTCTTGAATATAACTCCATTGATAAATTTTCAGAAGTACCAATAACTAAACCATTAAGAGAGATCACAGACAATGAGTCCATACCCATTCCTGTAATTCAACCGGAAAATTTTGTGGATGAATCATATTTTCAAAAAGAATCAATTATTTCAAAATTTTTTGTAGATGAAACAAATTTGGATTCAAATTTCCATTCTTCTTTGGGAAAATTCAATCAAATTGAACTCGAAGTTATGATCCTTCCTTACCAACTCAAGAATACCTCAATTTATGATAACCTAGACCATTCAATTGTCATCCATTTTCATCAAGAATCTCAAAAAGTAGGAATGAACCTTGAAATATTAGGAAATACTCCATATGAAACCTAATCAACCGTTACTAAAATTCTTTGTATTTTCACACTCCTTGTTGAACATGGGTTTTTACATGACAAGAAATCAAAGAAAACAATCAATCTAAATCTTGTTGAAGTGGAGAAATATGTGTTTGTTAAAATGTTTAAAGTAGGTATTGGATAATTTTGGGGGTTCAAGTCGAGCTAACGGCGTTAAACAAAAGAGTTGCATGAGAGGCAACCCATGGTTTTCATGTTTCCAATGATTGTGAATTATTTTTTTATTTTTATTTTTCATAAAATAAATTACTATAGACTATTGACATGTTCTTATTTTATGAGTAAGGATGGGTATGAAAGGGGAGCACCATACTCATCTGTGTCACGCTGTGTGATCCCTAAGTGATACCTTACCCAGAAAATTAAAAGAAGACAATGTATCATCAGTTTATTTTATTTTATTTTATGCTTTTGTAGGTATTTAAAAAAATTTATTGTTGACATGTTCATATATTATGAATAAGGATGGGTATGAAAGGGGAGAACCGTATTCATCAGTGTCAGGCGGTGTGATCCCTGAGTAATACCTTACCCAGAAATTTAAAAGAAGACAATGTATCATCAGTTTATTTTATAATATTTTATGTTTTTGTAGGTATTTAAAAAAATAGATTGCTGACCTGTTCTTCTTTTATGAGTAAGGATGGGTATTAAAGGGGAGAACCGTATTCATTTATGTCATGCGGTGTGATCCCTCAGTAATACCTTACCTAGAAAACATAAAGAAGACAATGTATCATCAGTTTGATTTTTGAAATTAAAAAAAATAAAAAAACTAGGAAAACCATAAAAATATTGATACTTGGTTTTAAATAAATTGTTGTGTTGTTTGTTATGTCTGGTTTGTTCTTCTTTTTTTGGTTCTGGAACTATTTTGGGTAATACATATTTGATCAATGAGGTGTATACATATCCCAGGAGAACCATGTAATAACTTGGAGCATCCTGAACTTCAACTTCAAAAACCAGGTGAATTTGTTCCATGTTTATTTTTTCAATTTTTTTTAGAACTCCTCTCATCTTCCTACCCCCTTCCAGCTTTTTATTTCTTTTAACACTAGGGACAATGTTATTCTATGTTGGGGGGAGATGAAATAAAAAATGATTTTTTATAAGAACATGCATGGAAAGAAAAATTCCATTAACCTTGAACATGATAACACACATTGCAAACTCTAAATTTAGATATCAAATAATTCTACATGCCTTGATTCTGATTTTAATGCAAGTTTAAGTTCATGAGAATAGTTTTTGGAAAGTGCGGTTGTCCGATGTGATTTTTCAATATTTACATTTTCATCCTTTTAATAAAAATGCCACAATGCATGTCTATGGGATCGTGGTTGTAAATTTGAGTTCTTGGGTCCCTTTAATTATAGAATAGGGTTCTGGGTTCACTATTAGTTTAATTTTAGTATTAGAAAATAAAACAAAAACAAATAAAAACTGAAAAAAATAATGACCACATAGAGCAATGTTTTGTACAAATGTGTGGCGTCCGACATTTGGGATCATGACTCAATAGTTTTCTTGCCCAGAGTTAGGATTTATATCTTTATTGTAGAGCATGGAATTTCCAATATGTGTGGCATCCGACACTTGGGGATCGTGACTCCATAGTTGTCTTGCCCAGAGATTGTCTTTTCATATCTATTGTGGTTAAAAAATAAAAAAATCAAAAAAAAAATAAAAAAAAAATTGGATACTCATCTTAAGGTGTAATGTGATTCCCACCTAGCGCTTCCATTTTTCCCCTTGAACAATAAAATGTACCCCATATCTTTTGTGATGCAAAACACTTTATCATGCTTAATTGAAATTGGATGAAATGTGGCGATGAATTTGAAAAATGGAATGGACTTGGGCTTGGGATATGCATATGGACCTAGCTTGTTTTAAATAATTTTTATGGGTTTCATAAATTTGTTTTGGTATGAGGTCTTTGGGTGAGCAATGTGTATTAAAATGTTTTTGGAAAAGGGGATTTGAATTTCATATTTGTAATATATTTTGCTCGGGACTAGAAAAACTCAAGTTGGGGGGTGTGATTAGTCACTAAAAGTGGATAATATTCATTGTAAATATCTTTATATTTATTATTCCAAAGTCCATAAACATTGTTTTGAGTGCATTGCATAAATAGAAATTCATTTCTCATCTAAAATGCAATTCATTTTTAAAATGAAAATTTGGGCCTAATCATTCATCTGTTTGTGGAAAACATTATATTCATTTTCTGAATTTTATATTTTTGGATATGATTGATCACTTTGTTTAGAACATTTTATCATGAAGTTCCGATGGATGAATCCCAAGGGAAGATGGATATTTTTGTGCCTGAATGCAGAAATTTGCTTGAGAAAGCATAATTGGCCTAAGGCCTATCAGGAAAATGTGGGGCTCACAAACCAAGCCCAATGATGCTCAAATTTTTACAGTAGAAGGAAAGAAATATGGGGATCAATTTATTAAACTGTATCGAGAGCTATTTATGAAGTATTCATGGATATATATATGTATCCTATATTTACATTTAAATGGTGGGACCGATATGAACGCCCATAAATGATTCTCACCATTTCGGGAATAACATTCAAAAAGATGTACCAAATGACCTGAAATGTTTACAGCTGATAGAGTAAACAAGGTAGAAGATATATTCCTTCTACGACTGCTGATTATTCGGCCATATTTAATGTCAAATTCGAACGTCCAAATGGAGGATGAATCTAGACAGTTTTTCGGGTCAACTTCGAAATGTCAATTTCCTTTTGAATCTTCAGACTCTTTTTGACTCTCTTAATTATTGAGGGGTAAATTAATTATTGGGGAGTGTAACTAAGGCTCCTAATATTTCTATATAATAAGTTCGTGGTGAAGGGAATTATCATTGTAGAGACCCGGACCCCAGAAACCCAGGAGTCGATGCCTTCTGAACATGATGTGTTATCTTAAAATAAAATACACCTTGTTAGAAACACATCATGTCCCATACAGAGGATTGTGTGTGGTTCGGGTTCTGGGAAACCGACAACTTCTGAAACAATTCATCTTTCAAAAGCTGATACCTAAAAATTTTAAATCAAAACGTAGGGTGAGCATTAAAATACTCAGTAAGGGGTTTTTAAAAAGAAATTAAAACATTGTAAGATTTGAAAACATTCATTTTTAAAGAGATTGAACAATTATTAAAGGAAAATTACAACATATGACATAAAAATGCTCAAACAAGGTTTTCAAGAAGAACATGGAACATTTATATCTATTCTTGAGGGAGTGATAATGGTTATTATGGACAAGTACTACATATGATCTACTTAAGCATAATTTTAAACAGTTAAAGTAATACATAATCAGAGTTGCGCACAAGGAAACAACAAAATTTTCATATGCTGGTTACCATTCTATTAAGTGATAACACTAGTCATGCTTCAAGTTTTAAGCTAGGAAAATAAGAACTTTATGAAAACATTAAAGGCATCAGTCGTGAAGGAATTTTATCTTGGAAAGAACTTCTTACATAACTTGAATTATGTGGCATCAACATTTAACTTAGAAAATCTTGAACATATCACCAATGTCCATCCCCAAGGTGTCATTAAAAATTACCAAGGTTATTCACCAGGGTATCAGTCTAAAAAGTCATCTCTAGAGATTAAGTCTTTACCCAATGCATTGGAGTGCTATCAGGGCGCACCCTTAAATTTGTCTTTATCATCTTGTGAGCCACATCGTTCATGCTTTACTGAAATGGTTATGTATATTCAAGATGTCCCACACCACCTTGAATATCTAATTCATTATCATTTTACCCCAGGTGTCCCATACCACTTTGGGTAATCCAATTTCTTAGTTCATTTAGTGATATGTCATAAGCATGCATTATGTAAATAATAACTAAGATAAATAATGAATCATTACACACTTTACTAATACATGATATGACCGTTCACAATATAAAAAAACATGTCAAGGACAAGTAAACCACATACATAGTTTAGTACAACATCCTTTTCACTAAGTCATATAAAACAAATATTTACTAAATGATGAATCTTTGTCATCATAAATCTTTGGAAAAGGGAAATCTTAAGAAAAACACCTGAAATCATTTATGGTGGTAAATGGGCCCTTGAACCAAAATACATATTTTATCATAAAACTCATCAGGGAAATGTTAGATATGCCTTTTTAATAAAACATGCCCATTTGTGTGTATTTTAAAAACATTTTGGATTAGAAATCACACAAATTATATCTTAATAAAATCTTCCCAGCATCCAAGAATAGTTTAAGTCCTGCTATTTATATAAGAAAATATTCTTATAAATATATACATACGTGCACATATATATACCCGTAGTTTATATATGGGGTTTACATAATTCAAAAACAATGTTTATTAAATTCCTTAGGTAACTGAAGGTTTCCAACCGTAAATCAATTACATGGTTGAAAACTAAATCCATATAAGGTTTGTTATAAATGTAACCATATGTATAAAAATTAAGGTTTTACAAACATAACTTCACTTAAACCAAAAGAGCATAGTTGCAAATATTTATCTAAAAATTTCATCTAAATATTGATGCCCAAAACAGGTCGGGTTATGTTAGGAGAAAAAATTCACGAAACTATATATATATACATACCATATACAGTAAATACGAGGTTGAGATTTTTAGAAAACCGTAATATAAAATCGTATATACCATTTGTAAAAACAATATACAACCCGGGGAATTTGTAAACATGCTTATACAAAGTGTATATACCGTTCACATATATATGAAACCATATATACACAATATATAATAAACTATGCACTTGTATATACACATATGAGCAGTATATACAGGTTTCAAAAAAAATGGAAACAAGGTATATACGCACCCTTACATATACAACCACTAGAAACACGAAGGCCAACTCCTTGAAGGCAGAACTGAGGGGTATATATATCAAGTGTATATATGTAAATATAAGATGTGTATATACCGAAGGTCTCTTTAAAGGAAGACAAGCATGCAGGAACCCTTACAGTGTTTGAGGAAATGTCCGAACCTGGTGTAACTCGATGTGTTGCTGGGAGTTCGAGGGAGAGGAAGGAGGAAGAAGAAGAAGCAGCCGCCTCCGGCTTCAACGAAGCAGGGGGGTTTATAAAGGCCTTGGTTCCCCATTGGTGACTCGACCCATGCGTAGACTGACGTGGTGAAGATGGGGAAACAGGGACCTAGGAGGGGGTGTTCGGAAGTCAAGGGAGCAGTGCGGGGAAGGAGGCCGAGGCGTCCTTGAGCAGGCCTACTGGTCTGCTGCTGCAGCGAGGAAGAAGACGATGGGGGTTGACGTGGGAGAGGAAGGGATGACCGAGATTAGATCTCTGGGAGATCGAACGGTTGGGGAGGGTGCCGGAAGGAAATTAAAGAGATCGGTTTAAAGAAACCAATGGTCGGGATTAGATCTCGGGGAAGATCGAACGGTCGCGGTGAAACACGGGGTGTTTGAGAGGCTAAGAGGGGGCGGACGGCCGAGATCGACACGGGAGTCGATTGGACGGTCTCGGTTACACAGAGCACGTCCCACATCGAAACGCAGCGCGGTTGAGGCGCGTATTATAAATCAGAGCCTGCCGCCTCCGGTTCAAAACACAAACACACACACACCGGGGCCTTATACACGGGCCCCATGCGGGCTTCGGCCCAACCATACGCAGCGCGCACCGCGGCCTTACACACGGGCCTAAGCGTGACTTGAGAGACCTATGCGCACCGCTTGGGATGCGGTTGGACACCCATAGAGCGCTTGGGGGACCCCGAAGGTCGGCACCTCGGGTCCCTTGGGGCTTGGTCTTGGCCTAGAGGGCTTGTCCCTTAAAGGGATGCCCTCGGCTTGGCCGGGCCCCTAACTAATTTTTTTATTAAAAACTGATTTAAATTTAAAAAACATCCAGTATAAGTATACTTATTTCAAAATAAAGTATAAATATTTATACAAAATAGGGTTCATTCAACAAAGACACTTAGTTTTAGAATCTAAATTCCTTTTACTAGTTTATGTAATATATTTCATATTAACATAATTTATTTATGAAAATTTATTTAGACTGTGGAAATAAAAAGTTTAAGTATGCTTAGTTCAAGATATAAATACTTGCACAAAATGAGTCAACATACTATAACAATAAAATTAGTTTAAACTTAGAATTTAAATCCCTTTTCTATACATCTTTTAAAAGATTTATCTCTCATATTATTCATACAAAACTAGTATAACTACTTGGATCTTTAAAATACGCACCTAACTTTTTTCATAAAATTTTAAAAGATCAAAAGTTTTCCTAAATTCATAATTTTAGAGCCCAAAAGATATTATTATTGATACCCTTTTAAATATTTCTTTTATAAAAAGAATACTAAGTTTTCAAAATATAAGTATCCATTGTAATTTTGTGAAAATAAGAGGATTTATTTCCTAGAATACTCTTTTTATTTTAAAACTATGATTCTTTTGTGAAACATACTTTAGAAATATTATTATAAAATTATAAGAACGTTAAAAACTAGTTTTAATATATAGATAAACTTTATCAACCGGAACCCAAAGGTTGTTTTGAAAACCTAAAGGATATATTTCCCAACAGTCATAATTCACAGGACCATTATAAAAGCAGGTGTATTTTATAAGAACAAAACACTTGAACTTGAAAGGATGGCTCTCCTCATACCATTGGCGTTGAGCATGTGTGTTGTGGCCCTGGCTGTTATACTTTTCACGCTGATGGACTCTGAAGATGAGGATTATCCAATTGCTCGAGTTGTGGTTCATAGTAGTCTTGTTGTGCCTGTGTTAGGTCTTGTGCATGGTATTTTAAACTAGTTGGGTCTCGTTGTAAAGTAATGTTTTAATATATATCAGTTTACCTTATTATCCATGTTTTATTTAATTTCTAATTCCTTATTAGAAAAACAAAACACAACAAAAACAACAAGGGACATCATTAAATGCATAATATTTCTTACTTGATCTAGTTCATAAAACCTGGGGCGTCACATTATCGCCCCCTTTATAAAATTGCGTCCTCACAATTTATTTCACAACACTACCAGGTTTAGCAACGTTCCTACCACCTCCACCAACGAATAGGGTCAACAGGTGCATTTAGAGGGATCCCTGTAGAGAATCTCACCTCTTCCAGCTCCCTAATCCACATACACCTAAGACAGGAGGGGTTGCACTTATGTTCCGAGACTTCAGGCCTCCAGAGGGAAGCTCGAACAGTACAATGTTCTGAAATGTCTTTGCAGACCAATGTATGAAGGACTTGCCGAATTATGTCTCGATCGAGGATATTAAAGCCATAGATACGGTCAAACAGGCTAAAGCTGAGAAGTTGGAGCATATAAGCCGCATAAAGATTTCCCTCTAACGCAGCCTCCTGGAATTTCACTCTGGCCGTGATGTTTCGGCCTAGGGTAAAACATAGAAAGAACCCTTCGTGGTAACTTCCTCATCGTTCACGTCCGGCTAGCTGTGCAGAGCCAATGCGGTAATAAATGGAGGCATTCCCCTGGCAGGTGCGGAGAATCTCTGGACCGTTTGTTATCTCAAACCATTGCTTGCACGTTCTTCGCAAATTTGAGAAGGGGTCATACTCGTCCTCACACGTTTTGATTGCAATGATTTCCAAAATATTAGTGGGAAGAGATAGCAGGTGGGTTTTTCCTTCCATTTGAATGTTTTAAGACATGAGTTCAAACACTTGAAAATCATTCAAGGACAAATACCAAGTAAGGAAAAGGGAAAGACAACATTTCAATAAACATGAGTTTATTATTATTAGTGCATGAGTTTCCCCTTACTCATTGACTAAAAGAACTCCACACAGAGAAGAAAAACTCCCTAACTCCTCGAACCAAACACAGGCCGAGCATTCAGGGAAAAACTCATGAGGACACCGATGGAATCTTATGAGTCTAGCATGGGGGGCATGACGTTGAGAGACATCTTCATACAATTTTCGTTTGTAATACAATCGGGTGGAATCGTCTTCTAACCTCCCGAAGTCCAATAACTGACCCAAGAAGCCATAGTTTAAAATCTGACAAAGGTAGCCCGCTCGGAGGTCTCCGTCAGCAGCAGCTTCTTGAAAAGGGTTATCAAGCATAGTTCCAAAGCTCTCACCCGCCGTGAAAATCTGGAAAAGTCCCTCGTAGTACCTTCCTCGACGTACATAGGAGGGAAACTTGGTTATTATCATAAGGAGGTAATCTATTCCTACCCCTTGGTGTAGCTGAAGCACCCATGGTGAATTGGATACATCGTAAAGGTGATTGCATGTCATGTGGATATGGGCATAGTTTAGAAAGTCCTCACGGCTTGCTAAAGACACAATGGTCTCTAGGGCCTATGTGGGGAGAGATAGGAGATTTTTGCCTTTGTTTTCCATCTAAAATTTAAGAAAACCCAGTTTTTAATAAAATTGAAATACATATACATATATATTTTTGTTTTAGTTTCTGGCTTTCCAGATTTATCCAAACTGAACCTCTGATACCAACTATAGAGACCCGGACCCTAGAAACCCAGGAGTCGGTTCCTTCTGAACATGATGTGTTATCTTAAAATAAAATACACTTTGTTAGAAACACATCATGTCCCATACAGAGGATCGTGTGCGGTTCGGGTTCTGGGAAACCGACAATTCTAAAACAATTCATCTTTCAAAAGCTGATACCTGAAAATTTTAAATCAAAACGTAGGGTGAGCATTAAAATACTCAGTAAGGGGTTTTTAAAAAGAAATTAAAACATTGTAACATTTGAAAACATTCCTTTTTAAAGATATTGAACACTTATTAAAGGAAAATTACAACATATGACATACAAATGCTCAAAAAAGGTTTTCAAGAAGAACACGGAACATTTATGTCGATTCTTGAGGGAGTGATAATGGTTATTATGAACAAGTACTACATATGATCTACTTAAGCATAAATTTAAACAGTTAAAGTAATACATAATCAGAGTTGCGCACAAGGAAACAACAAAATTTTCATATGCTGGTTACCATTATATTAAGTGATAACACTAGTCATGCTTCAAGCTTTAAGCTAGGAAAATAAGGACTTTATGAAAACTTTAAAGGCATCAGTCGTGAAAGAATGTTATCTTGGAAAGAACTTTTTACATAACTTGAATTATGTGGCATCAAAATTTAACTTAGACAATGATGAACATATCACCAAGGTCCATCCCCAAGGTGTCATTAAAAATTACCAAGGTTATTCACCAGGGTATCAGTCTAAAAAGTCATCTCTAGAGATTAAGTCTTTACCCAATGCATTGGAGCGCTATCAGGGCACACCCTTAAATTTGTCTTTATCATCATGTGAGCCAAATCGATCATGCTTTACTGAAATGTTTATTTATATTCAAGATGTCCCATACCACCTTGAATATCTCATTCATTTTCATTTTACCCAAGGTGTCCCATACCAATTTGGGTAATCTAATTTCTTAGTTCATTTAGTGATATGTCATAAGCATGAATTATGTAAATAATAACTAACATAAATAATGAATCATTATGCACTTTACTAATACATGATATGACAGTTCACACTGTAAAAAAAACATGGCAAGGACAAATCAACGACATACATAGTTTAGTACAACATCCTTTTCACTAAGGCATATAAAACATCGATATACTAAATGATGAATTTTTGTCATTATAAATCTTTGGAAAAGGGAAATATTAAGAAAAACACCTGAAATCAGTTTTGGTGGTAAACGGGCCCTTGAACCAAAATACATATTTTATCATAAAACTCATCAGGGCAATGTTAGAAAAGCCATTTTAATAAAACAAGCCCATTTGTGTGTATTTTAAAAACATGTTGGTTTAGCAATCACACAAATCATATCTTAATAAAATCTTCCCATCTTCCAAGAATAGTTTAAGTCATTATATTTATAAAATAAAATATTCCTGTAAATATATACACATGTGCACATATATATACCCAAAGTGTATATATGGGTTTTACACAATTCAAAAAACAAAGTTTATTAAATTCCTTAGGTAACTAAAGGTTTCCAACCATAAATCAATTACATGGTTGAAAACTAAATCCATATAAGGTTTTTTATAAATGTAACCATATGTATAAAAATTAAGGTTTTACAAACATAACTTCACTTAAACCAAAAGAGCATAGTTGCAAATATATATCTAAAAATTTCATCTAAATATTGATGTCCAAAACAGGTCGGGTTATGTTAGGAGAAAAAATTCACGAAACTATATATATATACATACCATATACATTAAATACAAGGTTGATATTTTTAGACAACCGTAATATAAAATCGTATATACTATTTGTAAAAACAATATACAACCCGGGGAATTTGTAAACGTGCTTATACAAAGTGTATATACCGTTCACATATATATGAAACCATATATACACAATATATAATAACCGATGGACTTGTGTATACACATATGAGCAGTATATACAGGTTTCGAAAAAAAATGGAAACAAGGTATATACGCACCCTTACATATACAACCACTGGAAACACGAAGGCCAACTCCTTGAAGGCAGAACCGAGGGGTATATATATCAAGTGTATATATGTAAATATAATATGTGTATATACCGAAGGTCTCTTTAAAGGAATAAAAGCATGCAGGAACCCTTACAGTGTTTGAGGAGGAAGCCCGGACCAGGTGTAACTCGTTGTGTTGCTGGGAGTTCGAGGGAGAGGAAGGATGAAGAAGAAGAAGCAGCCGCCTCCGGCTTCAACGAAGTAGGGGGTTTTATAAATACCTCGGTGCCTCTTTGGTGACTCGACCCATGCATAGACCGACGTGGTGAAGATGGGAAAATAGGGACCTAGGAGGGGGTGTTCGGAAGTCAAGGGAGCAGTGCGGGGAAGGAGGCCGAGGCGTCCTTGCCCAGGCCTACCGGTTGGCTGCTGCAGCGAGGAAGAAGACGATGGGGGTCGACGCGGGAGAGGAAGGGATGGCCGGGATTAGTTCTCTGGGAGATCGAACGGTTGGGGAGGGCGCGGGAAGGAAATTAAATAGATCGGTTTAAAGAAACCAATGGTCGGGATTAGAACTCGGGGAAGATCGAATGGTCGTGGTGAAACACGGGGTGATCGAGCGGCTAAGAGGGGGAGGATGGTCGAGATCGACACGGGAGTCGATCGGACGGTCTCGGTTTCACGGAGTGCGTCCCGCATCAAAATGCAGCGTGGTTGAGGTGCGATTTATAAATCAGAGCCTGCCGCCTCCGGTTCAACACACAAACACACACACACTGGGGCTTTATACACGGGCCCCATGTGGGCTTCGACCTAACCTTATGCAGTGCGCGCCGCGTCCTTACACACGAGCCTAAGCGTGATAAGAGAGACCTATGCACACCGCTTGGGACACGGTTGGACACCCACAGAGCGCTTGGGGGACCCCGAAGGTCGGCACCTCGGGTCCCTTGGGGCTTGGTCTCGGCCAAGAGGGCTTGTCCCATAAAGTGATGCCCTCGGCTTGGCCGGGCCCGTAACTAATTTTTTTATTAAAAACTCATTTAAATTTAAAAAACATCTAGTATAAGTATACTTATTTAAAAATAAAGTATAAATATTTATACAAAATAGGGTTCATTCAACAAAGACACTTTGTTTTAGAATCTAAATTCCTTTTACTAGTTTATGTAATATATTTCATATTAACATAATTTATTTATGAAAATTTATTTAGACTTTGGAAATAACAAGTTTAAGTATGCTTAGTTCAAGATATAAATACTTGCAAAAAATAAGACAACATAATATAACAACAAAAATAGTTTTAACTTAGAATTTAAATCCCTTTTCTATACATCTTTTAAAATATATTTCTCTCATATTTTTCATACAAAACTAGTATGACAACTTGGATCATTAAAATACGCACCTAACTGTTTTCATAAAATTTTAAAAGATCAAAAGTTTTCCTTAATTCATTATTTTAGAGCCCAAAAGATATTATTATTGATACCCTTTTAAATATATCTTTTATAAAAAAGAATACTAAGTTTTCAAAATATAAGTATCCATCGGAATTTTGTGAAAAAAAGAGGATTTATTTTCGAGAATACTCTTTTTATTTTAAAACTATGATTCTTTTGTGAAACATACTTTAGACATATTATAATAAAATTATAAGAACATTAAAAACAAGTTTTAATATAAAGATAAACATTATCAACTGAAACCCAAAGGTTGTTTTGAAAACCTAACAGATATATTTCCCAACGGTCATAATTCACAGGACCATTATAAAAGAAGGGGTATTTTACAAGAACAAAACACTTGAACCAGAAAGGATGGCCCTCCTCATACTATTGGCATTGAGCATATGTGCCGTGGACCTGGCTGTTATACTTTTCATGCTGATGGACTCTGAAGATGAGGATTACCCGATTGCTCGAGTTGTGGTTCTTAGTAGTCTTGATGTGGCTGTGGTAGGTCTTGTGCATGGTATTTTCAACTAGTTGGCTCTCGTTGTAAAGTAATGTTTTAATATATATCAGTTTACCTTGTTCTCCATGTTTTATTTCATTTCTAATTCCTTATTATCAAAACAAAACACAACAAAAACAACAAGAGACATCATTAAAGGCATAATATTTCTTACTTGAACTAGTTCATAAAACCTGGGGCGTCATAATAATCTCATATTTTTCTTTGGAATTTAAGTTTTTCTTTCATTTGTATTGTCATGATTTCATTTTGTAATCATTTTGTCAATTTATCCCTTTTATGTTTTTCATTCACCTTCATTTAATTAATAAAATATCATCATATTCTTATTATTAAATTATTATTTCATTTTCCATATCATTTTGATACTGTTGCCTTAGGGAGTGAGGTTATTCACATAATATTTTGTGAAACTCTTCACACAACGGTGGAGTGATTTTTATTTATTTTTCTTCTTCTCCAATTCTACCATCATAGGTCTACTACCCGCTTTCATTGATTGAATAGCATCAATGGAGGTCTAATACTCTAAAGGGTTTATCCAAGTGAGTATCAAGGGGATGAATTGGATGTTATTTCTTAATTTAATAATTCTTAATCAATTCTATTTTTGAGATTTTCATTCAATGATTTACATTCTCCTTTAAACTCACCAATTTTAAGGATACACATCCCAAGTGCTAAAAACGATCCTCAACCTTTGAGTGCTCATAGATAAGATCCTCCAAGTGTATAGGAGATTAGCATTAGGATAGTGAAACTCTAAATTGGTGAGTGATTTGGGATGATTGTATTTTGTTAAAGGAAACACTCAAACTTAAGAAATTGAAATAATTTAAAAATAAATTCATCCAATTCATGCCATGCAATAACCAAGGATAAACTCATGCTTTTAAATTGATATCACTTAAGCCTTTAAAATATAAAATAATCCAATCAATTCATTCTATAGTTGGCCACTACATAGCCAAATCAACACCATAAAATCACCTTCTTAGAATGCATGTTTCATAGGTTTCTTCTTAGGTCTCTAAGGATCGATAACCCAAGCCGTACTATAATGACCTCTTACACCATACAACATTGGTAAATTAGGGTGCAATTATGGATTGACATTTTCCATGACATATCTTCCATTTATCATTCTTCAGGTAGATGATCGGAACTTTATTTTTTGGTTGATTGGAGTCTCAAAGCTTACCAAATCAGTGATGGAAGAACCAGACGACATTAAATCTAGAGTTTCTCAACAAGCTGTGGAAGGAATTAGTGTCCAAAGAATCAAGGAATAGGATATGTGTTCGCACTGGGGATTCTAGAAAATCCAGATTAATACGGCATGTGTCTCGTAATACACGGCGTATGAGACCCACTGAGTGGCGGCTAGGGTTTTAGGTGGCATGGAAGTCTTACATGGCATGTGATGCCTATCACACAACATATGAGACCTTCCTCAAAACTCGTCATGTATCTTGGTGGATAAATGGATACAGGGTGGAGTACATGGAATGTACTCCACCACATGGCCAAACTTCGAACAAAAAAACCGGCTACCCCATATACTGGTACACGGGTAGGCGAACATGGGTGGAAGAAATGTAATGGAACATGGCCATTGTACATGTAGCATACCCCCAATAGCTAGAAATGGTGTGTATTGCATTATACACGTTGTGTATACATTTTCCTATATGAAATTTTCTTCTAACCCAGGCCATTGTACACGGGAAGTACTGAGGCTCAAGGGACACGGTGTGTGACCCTACTGCAAGTCATGTACTCTTTTCAACATGGATTGATCTCATTGTCTACCATATATTTGAAAAGTTTTGCTGGGTTGGTTCCCCTTGCTCAATCCCCTAAAGGTCAGTTGGTATCATTTCCTAACCACAGGAGTATGACCACCTTCAATAGGAATTTCTGGATAAAGTCGGGAGTTCCCTATAAGAGGTCTAGAGTAGGATCATCTATCCATTCTCGTGACCTAGGTATAGTCAGGTTATCAATGTGACAAATCCTACCAAACACCGGTCCTCTACATAACAGGTGAATTCAGAAGAGTTGTGTTATATTCCAGGTACCTAACAATGATCCTCATTTTTGTATCATGATATTATCACTCCTAGAGTTAGTTCTCCCAAAGCAAGTGTATTGTATTCTCTCTTCAGATATATCAATTTATCTCTCTCTTGTAGAGGTTCTCAATGAAAAGTACTTCATAGAAGAATGGCATTGGGGATATTAGACTGAGAAGTGATTTATCCTAAATGAGTTCTTCATGGAATATTTGGACTAAATCCCTATCTTGGGTATGTGGTCGTTGTTAAATGCCTCCACACTATGGGTTTGGGTTTCAAGTATATATGGATATGTTCTTGTTATATATAATATAGAAATATACTATGTAGGGCTAACTATAACTTTAATTTGTGTACTGTTTTGTGGTTTTCAGTGTTTCCTACTAAGTGTTGTTATACTCACCCATGCACGGGCTTTTCCCACATGTGTTGTGTCTTGTGCATACAAGTGACCTTTTGATGGAGTCCGGGGTATACTAGGACTGAACAAATATTTTTGAGTTCCAAATAGGCTGAGGTGTTCCTATGTCTCTGAGCAGTATTCCTAGTACCTATCCTATTTTATTATAGGTTGGACTTTGTAGTTGGAAGACTCTTTCATTTTGGTGGGCCTGTATTCTAGCCCAGTTTACTTTTCCTCATTTTACTTTACATTGTACTCTGTTGGTGGGGTTTAGTAGTATTCATGCATTTTATTCCTTTTTGGTTTTTACATTTCATTATTCGTGGTATTGGAGATGTGTTTTTTTCAAACATGTACTTAGGAAATTCCTCCCATGTTAGTGACATTCCTACATGGTGCTAGTCACTAACCCCTAGCCTATTAGAGGTGAGATTGGGGAGTGGTAGCACATTCCCCACTCAGATGGTTTGTGACATTTTGGGTGAGAAATTTATTATTTACTTAGACCAAAAAAGGCTCATGTACATATTCTCAAAGATAGATATTATCATGAGAGAACAAAACTTGTTAGTGTTGTGATAGGACTATGAATTTCATATAGTATATACTCTTGGGAATGGAAACATGGTGGTATATGAAATTAAAAGGATCTCTTATTATCGCTTTCTGGAGGTAGCATTGGAACAGTTATATTCATTGAAAATCAACCTAACGAAGGATAGGTGTGCATTTTTTCTTTATTCATGGGTCGTAACTCCTCTACTCCTTCAGTGTGTCAGAGAGGCTCAGTTGGGAGACATCTATGTGGCAAGATAGACTCAGTAGATGTACCAGATTTATTTTTAAATGGATTGGATCACATCATCACTAGTCAAGTATGGAAATGGTTCAATTTGCGTTTCATGAGGAGTTGTTGAGGGATTTACACACTTCCCACTTGGTTTATATCCTAAAGTGGAAAATATGTACATGTACCTTCAACATTAGTTTTAGTATAATTGCATGATGTGAATAATTTATATGTTCATCTCGTAGTGTCTCACTTTTCAGCAGGTGAAGGTTGACCAGTTGGTTCTAGTAGGTTTGACATATCCTCTTGAGATCCATAAGTTGAAATGGGATGACATATAGATGGACTTTTTGGTGGGGCTTTCGCAGACAGCGAGAAGTCGTGATGTTATATGGGTAAGTTTTGCCAACATACCAAGTCAGTACACTTCCTTTAAATATTATAGAATAGTTTATTTGAAACATTGGGGAATTTATATCTTTTTGATATCATTTAGTATCATGGGTTACCCTAGGTAATCGTCTCTAAATGTGATTATTGGTTTACATCGCAGTTATGGAGAGGGCCTCAAAAGGATTTTTAGTCCCAGTTGTGAATGAGTACTATGTTTTCCCCCAATATGGATGGCCAAACTAGGTAGAATATATATTTGTTGGACGATATGATGAGGGTAAATGTGTTTTACTTCATCCCGAGTTTGGAGGGTCCCTTATAATTGGTAGATATTTCTTCTAATAACAACTATCCCTATACTACCAGCATGGAACCTTTCGAGGTCTTATATTAGAGACCATAGAGGATAGCATTATAATCAATTTAGATTGGCGAGGAATCTATTTTTGGGGCATATATAGTGTAGGAAATGATAGATAATGTTCAAGTTATCCACTAGTGTTTGAGGATTTTCCATACCAGAGATAAATCTTACATATATCAACATCATAGGGCCTTTGAGTTTTCGCAAGGAGACATTGTTTTTCTAAGAGACTCCCCATGAAGTGGATTATAGAGATTTCTTTAAGGATGAAATCTATCTCTAAGGTTCATTAATCCATTTTAGATCCTACATGAGGTTACCTACTACTTAACCCTTCTCCAACATTTGGACTAAGTGGATGATTTTTTCCACATTTCATATCCAAAAAGATGCATTAATGACTTGATGAACATTATTTAATGAGGAGATATGGACATCGATGAGGGATCCAATTTCATGGATCACCTAGTAGAAATTGAGTTTCTACAAGAGAGGACCCTTTATTGATGGACCATACCTTTTGTTCATGTTATTTGGAAGCATGGCGCATGTAGGAGAGCTCCTATGAGAGTGAGAGTCAGATGCATAATTAGTAAACCCATATTTTTTAGATTGTTATTTTTTGGGTGAAAATCCTTGAAGGATGGGGGAATGTAATAAATTTGGTTTTAATTTATTATTCTATTGAAAATTTCTCTTTAAACATCTGGTTTTATTTATTGATTTAGCATGGTGTGCGGGTATCACGAGACCCCAGAATTAATATAATTTTTATTATATAAACCACTATAGAACACAATGAAAAGGAATGAAATTATAGTAAACAAATAGGCATAGGGACATGAATCCATCACCATCCCCTTACCCCCCCAAACACTTACCACACCACCACCTATGATGGGACCCCCTAATTAATATATTAAAAATATTAATATATTTCATTACACATGCACAATTTTTTTAGTATAAATGGTTTTTAGATAATTTGGGACCAAGTATGGAACTTATGATATCATGGTTGAATCTGGAACAAGGGATTTACCTGAGGAATGGTCCAAGGTTGGTCAGTGTTAGATGTTTTGTGGAAGGTTGTAGTTCTCAAGTGTGTTTAATAAAAATAATAATATATTAATTCGTTTTAATTAAATTTCCAATCCTAATTAACAATATATTAATAAAATAATATGGAAAATACTAAATGTTTCCCACAAAACCCTAGGATATTAGAGATGAGGACAAATTATTTCTTCAGTGGAAGATTAATATCAAAGAATAGTGATGATCTGATTAAGGTGGATTGGGGGGCAAGAAGGGAAAACAGTGGAAATTCTTCATTCCTAGAAAACATGATATTCACCAATGATTGATTCTTAATTGAGGAAGGACACATTATTTATAGATTTATATTTTTTAATTTTAAAGTCATGGATTTCATTATATTCATATTTGAACTTTTTTTATCTTTATATGAGCTTTTCCACATTTGGGTTTTATTAATCTGATAAAACTACCTTGTTGATCTTGTTACCACCCATGGATATTGCATTTAAGTGATCAATGGATAATAAAACATGGATAACGATTGATTTAATTATCTTTTTTTTCATTTATCTTCACTATTATTTTTTTTCATTGTCATTGGCCCACAGGGTCCCAATTTGGCATTGCTTAGGTGGGTTCAAGAATGGTCGAATCTTGGAATTCATGGTTGTTTCATGAAGGATGTATGGGTTGAAAATTGTGGATTAATCAGGATGTATTTATGAGTTTTTTGTAATGTTTTAATATAATGGATGATCAATTCATCATATTTATGTCATGGGAGTGTCATGATGCGACAAGATCAGCTGTTTGAAGTTTAGCTAGCCAAAATTCAGCCACATGAGATATATCAAAAATGGTCTCCCCGGATTTGAGACACTTGGTCCAATATAAGGCAGAATAAGTGGAAACAACAATGTAATGATACCCATACACACATTATTTTCTTATGAGTACCCTAATTACATAGTGTATAGCCAAAGAATACACACCATGTAGTCCCCTAGCTATAGCGACTAGGGTTTTTGTATGAGATAAAGATCACATTCTATATATGATCCGATACAGGTCATGTGACACAATGGTGGTTTCTCATTTTGTACTCTGTGATTAAATGGTCTGGGAATATCCCAAAATATGAGCACAACCATAAGTACACATGAACGACCCAATACTTGGGTATATCTAGTACACCTGAATTCACCAAAGTACACGAGCATGATGAAATGTATTGGCGCACTACAAGGAGCACATGAGAATAACCTACGATGAAGGTAAATGTAATACATACCCATATACACCCTTTAGTACTACATTGAATGCCAATCCATGTGCATGTTAGGACATGGCCAGTCATCAAGGGGATTTCACATGCCTTTTGAACCCAAGAACACTCAATGTACTTTTTTAATGGACTTCCACCTTGCATACCTCCTTATAATGGACTCATATTTAGCCTAAGAGTATCCTATCCAAGGTAGTTTAAGATATAGAAAATTATTGTATTCTTCTTAAGAGGTTTTAAGGTATGATTTGTGGTTTTTCAAGTGTGGAACTTCTTCCATTGATTCTTGATTAATAATAGTGATCTAGTGGGATCATCAGTGAAATGTTGAGGTTGGAACCCCCCCCCCCCACTGGAGTACCAAGGCATGGGTACCTCATATTCCTCTATCTCAAGTGTTTTACCCCTAAAACATATGTATATGGGACCCCTATAAACCGAGTGTAACTTTTTTAATTCACTAGGGTGTGTGTCCTCTATCTATTGAGTGGTACCCCCTATTGCACCAGGACACTAGTCCCATATTTATTGATTGGTACCCCCTATCACACTACAGATAAGGACCCCTATTAGATATTTTTCCACTTGGTATGTGGAATAGTGGTTAGGTGCGGGTCATGGATTCCTTGTACGGATGTGTGAGATAGTGGGCATTAGAGATGGTCATTTGGAGTTACAGACAAACTCACCATCCTTGGCTAGGCTATAGAGATTGAGATCCCCATTCTCTCATTTATGTATTTATTTATTAGAATATATCATAGGTTTTGTTTTCCCTCTTTATATGGGATAATATAATATATATTTTATCTATCTATTACTTCCTTTGTGGTTTTAGTGGAATCCTACTGGGTATGTATATACCCACACTTATATGGTCTTTTCCCACACATGTTGTGTCTTATATAGAAAACAAGAAGATATGTGGTCTAATTAGTGGATTATAGTGATACATGGGTGCATTGACTTCATATGCCTGTCAAAATGGAAGATCAAGAGTGAGGATCTCTTCAGTTTTCCTTTATTCATGTTTTTTTAAGGTTGGGACTCCATTTTTTGTTGGTCGTATATTTTTTCCATTTACTCTTTTTTATTATGCTATCATACTCTTATATATTCCCTATAGGTTATTGCTTTCATTGTTATACTCTTTATTTTTTATTACTTATTATTATTCCATTAAATGTTTTCATGGAGATGGTTTTGTGCATGCATACAGGTAATTTTGGAAACGGCCCCAATTTTAGTTATTCCTTCTTGGTGCTTACCATGTAAAGACCCATAAAATTCAAGGAAACTTTTTTCTTAATTTTCTTTGGGATTTTACAAGAACTCAGTTTCTGGCGGCACCTGATTCCGAGGCCCGATGTGCCCGAAATCAATTTCCTAAGTTTAGCTCGAGTAGGTTCAGTGAATGAACGAGCGGGAATTTCTAACTTTGAAACTAGTGCTCAAAATCAAATTCTGAGGGCACCGATGGAACCGCAGCGCCGGTATTTGCTTAGGAATGCCTATTCCGGAGTTGCGTTTTCACGGGAGGAGTTGTTAAAATTTGTGGCTTAATTGAGGAATGAATAAAATTGTCAGACAATTTTATTTCTTAAGACTAAGGTAGTTTTATCCTACATGGGCAAGTTGGGGTGGCACCTAACTACCCATGTGAGGATAAATGAGAGGATAATGTGTGGTGGGGCCCACACGAGCAACCACATTTTCAAATTCCCCATAACTCCCTAACTCCTCTAAACCCCCCACTTAAGTTGTGTAACTCTTCCTCTCCCCCCTCTCCCTCTTAAATTCTTGCCAACCTATCACTTAATTAATTAGAAAACTCATTGTTTAATTGATTAAATGAATTAGGTTTTGAATTTTTGTAAGTTTGAATGCATGGAAAAATAATAAAATAAGGAGAGGCCTTATTTTATTTTGGGAGTTTGGTTGTGTGAGAGATTTTGGAAGAGAGCTCTTCCCTCTTTTGAAGAACTTCTTCTTCAACGAAGAACGACGCCTCTTCAACGAAGGACGACGACACACCCATTATCCTTTTCTTCATGCGACAAGAGAGGAGACGAAGATTATTCTTTGGGTGCACTTCTACAATGACGGAAGCGACAAACATCAACAACCTTCTTCGACTTCCGCCCTCGGATCCTACCGACGTGTAGTGTCTTCCACAGCTGACGTAGCTCGGGATTGGGAGTGTGTGACGGACGCAGAGAAAGACGAACTTCATCCTCTTCTTTCCCCAACACCGTCAACGAACGATGAACGTCAATCGACGAATCAAATGTAGGGGTTAGTTTCATTTTGTTCTTGATTCTACCTTTGACGTTCTACGAGTATGAGAACCCCTTGTTATCATTTAACAGGAGGAGGCCGGACCACACGAACACGGCTGATCCTCCTCCATTTTTATTCTTTCTTGTCATTACGGTTCGAAAGAATGTGACGCGGTGCCATCGCACCGTGTGAGAAAGAACGGCAAGGATGTGCGACATCGTCACGCCGCGCGGGATCGAGCGGCAAGAATGCGCGACGTCGTCACGCCACGCATTCAAAAATTTTAAACCCTCGTGCATGGGTATTTTGATTGCAAGGTGTTCGTATAATTTATTTTGGATAAATTATACCCTCGTCAATGATTAAAATCATGTGTTATTGTTTGCCAATTGTTAACACCTAACGTGGAGGGCGCGGGCCGAACAAACACGGCCCGACAACACTCTGCAGCTTGTTTATCAATGTGCGGATCGACGGACGACGACAAAGCAGGCTGTTACGGTGTTTCAATCCCTTCACAGTGAAGGTAGGGTCCCGGGAGGACCATTGGTAAAGACGGCAGGAGAAACAAACCACCGAAGCGCGTCCGGTGGTCCGCGGAAGGCGGCGGCGGCGGGGCGCCGCCGGATGGTCGGTGGCGGCGGTGCGCCGCCGGATGGTCGGTGGCGGCGGTGTGCCGACGGATGGTCGGCGGCAGTGGTGCAGCGCCGACCTCAATTAGCGGCGAGGGCGGGCCGCGCGCACCCTCGCCCGCGGCTTCCGCTCAGCCGCGCCGGGCCGGGCCGGGATGGGTCGACCCGGTTCGGGCCGACCCAGGGGGGGTCGGGCTGGGTCGGTCCGGGCCCAGACCCCCGTTTTCGGACCCTCTTTGGTCTTTTGCCCATATCAGGGGCTACGGACCTCCGATCGACGCACCGTCAGTTGCTTAGCGATCCTTGGAATGAGACGGTCGTGTCAGTATATTTCACTCAAGGTTTCGGAATACTTTGGGTTCGTCCGAGTTGGTTCGGATACGAAACCAACCGGGACCTCAGAGCCGAAACGCTTATATTTTGAGCTCTGGACGTCCGAATGACATTTCGTAGAATTTGTTGGATTCCTCTAAGTGAGACGGATCATTTGGCTTACTCCTCTTGAGGTTTGGATGTCGTCGGAGTGCGGTCGGGTTGGTTCGCTCACGAAACCAACCGGGACCCTAGAACGAAAAAGCCAATAACTCACAGACCGGGCGTCCGATTGACGCGCCGTCTGTCTCGTTGTTTTTTTCTTGATGAGACGGAACTTTTGGCATACTTCACCCGAGTTTTGGTTGCTGTTGGATAGTGGCCAGATTGGTTTGTACCCGAAATCCAACCGGGCCCTTGGAACGGAAAAACTGTTATCTTTTGGACTGGACGTCCGTTTGACGAACCGTCAGCGGCATTGGTGATCACGTTGAGAAACAGTCCCTATGTGTATACCCTATGAGAGTTAGGGGTACAGTTGAGTTACGACCGGGTTTGTTCGTTCACGAAACCAACCGGGCCCCTGAGACGAAAAACCTAATAACTCACAGACCGGACATCTGATCGATGCGCTAACTGATGCGTTGAGACCCCTATGACGAGGCGGTCCATTGAGATACTTTTTCGTGAGACATTGTGATACTTGGAGTATCGACCTGTAGCTCGTGGAGCGGACCCTCCCGGAGACGAGCGTACTGAGTACGGAGACCGTGTAGCCGGCAGAGACCTGACGACTGCTTGACCAACTCGACTTGGAGTGAGTCGACTAGCCCAATGGACGGAGCGCCCGGTATTTGGCGACAGACCCACGGTGGACAGAGCACCCAGTAGTTGGTCGTAGACCCGCGGTACTCGACAGGAGGAGTACCACTGTAGGCTATTAGGGGGAGCACCCGATATTTGGCGACAGACCCTCAGCAGACAGAGCGCCCAGTAGTTGGCCGCAGACCCACGGTACTTGACAGGAGGAGTACCTCAGCAGTCTTAAGTTATTGAGCAGTACCTCAGAGTTGTGACAGGACCACTGTACACTCTAGAGATGGAGCTCTACAGGAGTTACAGTTTCGATAATGAAAATCTTGGTTTGAGCTGAGTCTATGAACTTTTTGTTTACCTCATGATTGAGATGGGTCACTTGATAACTTAGGTATATGTATGGGTATATACCTGGGTAGTGGTTATTCGTTGATTTCATGATCTTGGTGTTTTCCTCATGATTGAGATGGGTTACTTGATAACTTACATATATGCATGAGCATATACCTAAATAGAGATTATCTGTTGAGATATTCTTTGTGGATATCCTTTTTGGTTTTAGTGAGACCTTGAGGGTCTCGGGGTCCCTACTGAGTATCGTTTTACTCACCCCTGCACGGGCTATGCCCGAACCTCATTGTGTTGGTTGCAGACGACAGGCAGTGCTGACGGAGGCCGAGTGTTCAAGGACTGGACGGTACCCGGAGGTGGACTACACGACGAGTCAGTATCTGGAGGTGGAATTCATGGAGAGATGACTTTTGGAGGAGGTTGATGGGCGAGAGAATTGTGGAGGCTATCTGTAACTACCCTTCAGGTAGGATCTAAGGAGGACGTCCCATGAGCCGCTTCTGTTCTTTTAGCTGTTTGTCTTTTCCTGTTGTACTTTCGTTCAGAAGCAGCTATACGTTCATTTGGGTTTGTATTCTAGCCCATTTTCTTTTCAGAACTTTCTTTTGTACTTAGTGTTTTACTTCCTCTTCTACTCTGTGGTGTTTTGTTTACTTTTATAAAGGCAACACCTTCCTAGTTATCGGGATTTATGCCTTTGGTGCTAGTCGACAGCCCCTGGCCTATGGAAGGAGGGCTTGGGGTAGTCACGGCACGGGCCCCGAGGACGGGTCATGACAAATTGGTATCAGAGGAGTCGGGTCTACCACAGAACTTATAACTCTGATATTTTATTTCTGTGAAGCAATAGTGTTAAGGGTACCGATTGTGGTATTCAGTTCAGGGAGTCCAGTGTTGGTGCGGGTGGCCGACGTATCCATACACCAGGACCCTGACAACTGAATTCTGACTTTGTGCATGAAAACACTGATTGCATGTGTGTTTCCAGAAGTTTTATTTAAATATCAACTCAAACCAGGTCATCTCACCAGGTATAAGACTTTTGACCATGTCATGATTGTTTCTTTCAGGATGCCTCCCCGCGGATGACCAGCTAGAGCCCCGAGAGTTGTTCGTACTGATAGCCCACCGAGCGATGAGGCCTCAGTACAGGGCCCTATCCTAGTTGAGGCACCAACGGTACTACTACCCGTTGGCCCACCGATTCCACCAGCCCCAACAGTAGAGGGTGCACGTCGCTTGAGCGCACTGCACGAGTTCCAGCGCTAGAGGCCACCCAGGTTCCAGGGAGGGACGGACCCGCAGGCGGATGAGGATTGGTTGGAGGCTGTGGTGAGAGTCTTCAGGCTAGTGGGGACGCCGACAGACTTCATGGTGATCCTTGCTGCCAGCCTTCTTCAGGAAGCAGAAGGCAGATGGTGGAGCCTGATGCTCCAGATGCATGGCGAGGCGACACTTCTTTGGGCAGACATCGAGAGCCTATTCCGGGAAGAGTTTGTACGAGCCACCCTTCGAGCAGTGCGTATACAGGAGCTACTTCAGCTGCGGCAGGGCAGCATGACAGTGGCATAGTATTCAGCGAGGTTCACAGATCTCTCGTGCTACTCCAAAGATATGGTACGAGACCCGTTCTTCAGGGCCCGAACCTTCGAGCAGTGGCTCAGGCGAGAGATTAGATCTTCTGTTGTTTCTCACAGCATTCCGACACAGACAGGGGTGTTGGAGAGTTCCCTCTAAGTGGAGAGTTTCCTTGCTGAGCAGTCTTCAGCAGGAGGACCCACCAATAGCCGGCGTGCGACAGAGTCTTCTACAGCAGGCAGTAGACAGATGACGTAGAGGTCCACGAGGACCAGACCTACCGATGGCCGACTGCACGACTTAGGTTCAGTTGTGCGGGGAAATCGGGGTGGAGTCAGAGCCAGACGTGCCGAGAGTGGACAGTGTTACTCCTGCGGTGGAATTGGTCACATGGCACGTGACTGTCCGACCCGCCATGCAGTTGACCCGCAGTTAAATGAAGAACCTCCCAGCCAGAGGAATAGGTTCGATCAGGGTAGACCGAAAGGAGAAGGCGACCATGGAAGAGGAGCTGGTCGTACAAATGGAGGTGGACGACGCTTCAGGGTGTTGCCACCCCACCACCAGGAGGCCCACCCCAACCGCAGGGGACATGAGGACATGGGAGAGCTCAACTTCAGGCAGTTGAGGCCTATGGTCATGTAGCTCCGGAAGCAGATGGACAGGAGTGGGACTAGCTCCAGACCTGGAGGCTATTGATCATGTTGCTTCTATTTTTGTTGATTTTTGTTTGTAGTTGCTTCGTGTCATTATACTATGAGATGCAACAATAAAAAAGACACTTATCTTTGTGATTTTTTCATTCCCGTATTTTTGGTGGGTTGATACTGATTGGTCCTGGTTAAAACTGTTGACTTGACCCTCACTTTCGAGATTTCTACTGGAGGAGACCTAGTGACCTCACACTGATGCCGACAGTGTGAATCGACCCTTAGAGGCGAGAGTGACAGTTGGATCTCTTGGTAGTTACATCGAGGCCTTACGACGTCATCCATGGCTTGAATGCATCATTCATGTCAGGATTGACTGTATTAGGCAATTAATGTGTTTCATCCAGGGGATGAGACCGGATTTCTCTTATCAGCAAAGAAGAAATCATAGCATCTCTTGTGAGACTAGAGAAGGTCCAGGACATCCAAGAGCGGATGAGGACATCACAGGTCTGACAGAATCCTTATGCTGATAGGACTTGGAGACCTCTAGAGTTCGAGTATGACGATCACGTCCTTATACGGGTTTCACCTCGACAATGTTTACGGAGATGTGGCCAAGGCAAAAAATTATCCCGGAGGTTCAGTGGACCTTCCTAGGTCCTCAGCTGGGTAGGAGAAGTGGTTTACCGCTTGACGCATCCAACTCAGTTGCACCAGGTGCACGATGACTTCAACGTATCTCAACTGAGGAGATACGTGTTCGACCCTTCGCATATCATCAACCATGATGAACTGGATTTTGGCGATGAGGTGACTTTTTCAGAGTTCCAGTAGAGGTTGAGGATCGACGGGAGCAGGTTCTACGAGGACGGTCGATTTCTCTTGTGCGCTTTCGTAGGCAGCACGAAAACCTCCTGGTGAGCACATGAGAGCGGAATGCTTAGATGCGTGCTCAGTACCACTTTTGTTCCCCTAGTTTGTGTTATAGCTTTATGGGGATGTAAATACCTGAGGTGGGAGTAAGGTAAAGACCCGTAAAATACAAGTAAAATTGTTTCTTAATTTGTTTTTGGGATTTTACAAGAATACAGTTTCTGACGGCACCTGATTCCGAGGCCCGGTGTGCCCGGAATCAATTTCTGAAGTTTAGCTCGGGTACGTTCAGTGAACGAACGAGCGGGAATTTCTAACTTTGAAACCGGTGCTCGGAATCAAATTCTGAGGGCACCGATGGAACCGCAACGCTGGTATTTGCTTAGAAGTGCCTATTCTGGAGTTTCGTTTTCACGGGAGGAGTTGTTAAAATTTGTGGGTTAATTGAGGAATGAATAAAATTGTGAGACAATTTTATTTCTTAAGTCTAAGGTAGTTTTATCCTACATGGGGAAGTTGGGGTTCCACCTAACTACCCATGTGAGGATAAATGAGAGGATAATGTGTGGTGGGGCCCACACAAGTCCCCACCTTTTCAAATTCCCCATAACTCCCTAACTCCTCTAAACCCCCCACTTAAGTTGTGTAACTCTTCCTCTCCCATCTCTCCCTCCTAAATTCTTGCCAACCTATCACTTAATTAATTAGACAACTCATTTTTTAATTGATTAAGTGAATTAGGTTTCGAATTTTTGTAAGTTTGAATGCATGTCAAAATAATAAAATAAGGAGAGGCCTTATTTTATTTTGGGAGTTTGGTTGTGTGAGTGATTTTGGAAGAGAGATCTTCCCTCTTTTGAAGAACTTCATCTTCAACGAAGAACGACGCCTCTTCAACGAAGGAGGATGATGAACCCATTATCCTTTTCTTCATGCGACAAGAGAGGAGACGCTGATTTTTCTTTGGGTGCACTTCTACAACTACGGAAGCGACGAACATCAAAAACCTTCTTCGATTTCCTCCCTCAGATCCTACCGATGTGTAGTGTCTTCCACATTCGACGTAGCTCGGGATTGGGAGTGTGTGACGGACGCTGCGAAAGATGAACATCATCGTCTTCTTTCCGCAACACCGTCAACGAACGACGAACATCAATCGACGAATCAAATGTAGGGGTTCGTTTCATTTTGTTCTTGATTCTATCCTAGACGTTCTACGAGTATGAGAACCCCTTGTTATTGTTTAACGGGAGGAGGCTGGACCGCACGAACATGGCCGATCCTCCTCCCTTTTTATTCCTTATTGTCATTGCGGTTCAAAAGAAAGTGACGCGGTGCCGTCACACCGCATGAGAAAGAACGGAAAGGATGTGCGACATCGTCACGCCGCGCGGGATCGAGTGGCAAGAATGCGCGACGTCGTCACGCCGCGCATTCAAAAATTTTAAACCCTCGTGCGTGGGTATTTTGATTGCAAGGTGTTCGTATAATTTATTTTGGATAAATTATACCCTCGTCAATGATTAAAATTGTGTGTTATTGTTTTCCAATTGTTAACACCTAACGCGGAGGGCGCGGGCCGAACAAACACGGCCCGACAACCCTCCACAGCTTGTTTATCAATGTGCAGATCGATGGACGACGACAAAGCAGGCTGTTACGACGTTTGATTCCCTTCGCAGTGAAGGTCGGGTCCCGGGAGGACCATTGGTGAAGACGACAAGAGAAACGGACCACCGGAGCACGTCCGGTGGTCTGCAGAAGGCGGTGGCAGCGCGCCACGCCGGCGCGGCGGTGCCGGTGACCGGCGGCGGTGGGGCACCGCCGGAAGGTCGGCGGCGACGGTGCGCCGCCGGCCTCAATTAGCGGCGAGGGCGGGCCGCGCACACCCTCGCCCGCGGCTTCCGCACGGCCGCACTGGCAGAGCCGCGGCTGGCCAGTCGAGCCGGACCGAGCAGGCCGCGCCGGGACGGGTTGACCCGGGTCGGGCCGACCCAGGGGGGGGGGTCGGGCCGGGCCCAGACCCCCCATTTTCGGACCATCATTGGTATTTTGCTCATATCTTGGGCTACGAACCTCCGATCGACGCACCGTCAGTTGCGTTGCGATTAGTAGGACGAGACGGTCGTTTTGGTATATCGAACTCAAGGTCTCAGAATACTTTGGGTTCGGCCGGGTTGGTTCGGATACGAAACCAACCGGGCCCTCGGAGCGGAAATGCTTATATCATGAGCTCCGGACGTCTGAATGACGTGTTGTCGACTTTGTTGGATTCCTCTAAGTTAGATGGATCATTTGGCTTACTCCGCTCGAGGTTTGGATGTCGTCGGTGTGCGGTCGGGTTGGTTCGCTCACGAAACCAACCGGGCCCGTGTAACGAAAAAGCCAATAACTCACAGACCGGGCGTCCGATTGATGCGTCGTCTGTCTCGTTGTTTTCTTATTGATGAGACAGAACTTGTGGCATACTTCTCCTGAGTTTTGGTTGATGTTGGATAGTGGCCGGATTGGATTGTACCCAAAATCCAACCGGGCCCTTTGAACAGAAAAATCTGTTATCTTTCAGACTGGACGTCCGTTTGACGAACCGTCAGCGGCGTTGGTGATCATGTTGAGAAACGGTCCCTATGTGTATACCCTATGAGAGGTCATGGTACAGTTGAGTTACGGCCGGGTTGGTTCGTTCACGAAACCAACCAGGCCCCTGGGACGAAGAAGCTAATAACTCACAGACCGGGCGTCCGATCGACGCGCCGACTGATGCATTGAGACCCCTATGACGAGGCAGTCCTTTGAGATACTTCTTCATGATACTTTGTAATACTTGGAGTATCGACCTGTAGCTCGTGGATCGGACCCTCCCGGAGACGAGCGTACGGAGTACGGAGACCGTGTAGCCGGCTGAGACCTGACGACTGCTTGACCGACTCGACTTGGAGTGAGTCGACTAGCCCAGTGGACGGAGTGCCCGGTATTTGGCGACAGACCCACGGCAGATGGAGCGCTCGGTAGTTGGACGCAGACACGCAGTACTCGACAGGAGGAGTACCTCTGTAGGCTATTAGGGGGAGAGCCCGATATTTGGAGACAAACCCTTAGCGGACGGAGCACACAGTAGTTGGCCGCAGACCCGCAATACTCGACAGGAGGAGTCCCTCAGCAGTCATAGGTTAGTGAGAAGTACCTCGGAGTCGTGATATGACCACTGTACACTTCAGAGACAGATCTCTACAACAGTTGCGGTTTCGATAATGAAAATCCTGGTTTGAGCTGAGTCTATGACCTTTTTGTTTACCTCATGATTGAGATGGGTCACTTGATAACTTAGGTATATATATGGGCATATACCTGGGTAGTGGTTATCCATTTATTTCATGATCTTGATGTTTTTTCCTCATGATTGAGATGGGTTGCTTGATAACTTAGGTATATTCATGAGCATATACCTAAATAGAGGTTATCTGTTGAGATCTTCTTTGTGGATATCCTTGTTGGTTTTAGTGAGACCTTGAGGGTCTCAGGGTCCATACTGATTATCGTTATAATGACCCCTGCACGGGCTATGCCAGCACCTCGTTGTGTTGGTTGCAGACGACGGGCAGTGCTGGCGGAGGCCGAGTGTTTGTGGACTGGACGGTACCCGGAGGTGGACTACATGACGAGTCAGTATCTGGAGGTGGACTTCACGGCGAGACGACTTTTAGAGGAGGCTGATGGGCGAGAGCGTTGTGGAGGCTATCTGTACCTACCCTTCAGGTAGGATCTGAGGAGGAAGTCCCAGGAGCCGCTTCCGTTATTTCAGCTATTTGTCTTTTCCTGTTGTACTTTCGTTCAGTAGTAGTTGTACTCTCAGTTGGGTTTGTATTCTGGCCCATTTACTTTTCAGCACTTTCTTTTGTACTTAGTTTTTTACTTCTACTTGTATTCTGTGGTGTTTTTTTTACTTTTATAAAGGCAATCCCTTCCCAGTTATCGGGATTTACTCCTTTGGTGCTAGTTGCCAGCCCCTGGCCTATGGAAGCCGGACTTGGGGTAGTCACGGCACGGGCCCTGAGGACGGGTCGTGACATACCACCCTCCCCTAGTGTATTAGAGGCGGGCTTAGGTTTGTTACAACTGCCCTTTCATTAGCCATTTGGGGCCCAATGGGTTGATTCATGATATTAACCACATTTGTTCATAAAAATAGAATCATTTCACCCCATGGTGGAACACTAGGGAATAATACAAGTCAATCGGGGATATTTTCTAGGTATTATTTAAAATTATCATAACACTATATATGAGTTTGATTGAGAATATAACCTAAAAATTAATTGGAATACAAGTAAACTCTTAAGAAAAAACATTATAATATTACCATAAAACCTGAGAAAACTCTAAATTGTGATTATCCCTACCCATTTGAGAAACATAACACCCATGAATAGGTAATATTACCCATATAATAGATTTAATTTATGATATAAGTCCATATTCATTTTTGGATCAATTTTGATCATAGTTTTATTCAAGATATCAAATTTGACTTCCCATACTCAAAAATTGATGTGGAAGCTATATAGGGATATCCAATATGTGCCAAAATCATATCAAATTCAACAAAAGGAAGAATAAATTAATTTTCAGGAATAATATTACCAAAAACATTAATCAAATGGGATTTATATAAATATGAGTTGTAATCATCATACTATAAGTAGTTCCCAATGATAGATAAATATCCAATCATTGAGGTGGTGATTTGATTCCATTAATAAATTCTTTAGATATAAAATAATTTTTATAATATGAATAAAATAATATATTTATAGTAATGGAGAGGATAATAGGTATAAATTTCACCACATAATTCTTATGACCCGCTTTAGTAATTTTAATCATATAAGACTTCCCATTTTTTTATTGACTTAGGAGTTTTCTATTAAAAAATGACATCACTAACCCATAGTTTGGAACATATGATAGCATAATTCCCATGATCTTTATAATTGAAACATTTAATTATGGGTGAAAATTTTGGGTTTTCACTCCTTTCACCCATATATTCTCAACATTCATGTGATCAATGACCATCCCTTACATACTTAAATTATTTAACTTCCCCTTAAAGAAAATTTCCCCATTATTCTTTCAAAACTTTTTACCTGAAGGGTGAATAATTTTCATTCCTCCATAGGTTATTTTATTTGAATTACCTTTAAAACACTTTATTCTCTTCTTATCTACAAAATTAAAAGAATGATGTGAGTATCTAATCTCTATTTATTCCTTGAAATCATATCAAATGATATATTTATAGTTAATAATTCTCTTATACAAAATACCTTTATGAGGCTTGGTCACAAGACACAAAAAAATTGATCAATTTTTCTTTTAGGGCCAATGACTATAATAGAAGAGTCCTTTGAAATCCTGGTGAGTTTTTCTTCATATGTATTGATGGATCTATCATACTTGATCTTTAGTTTATGAAATTACCTATTCATTTTAGTGTAAATATTTCAATGAATTTTTTTTTGAGAAAATCATTCTTGAACACTTCCCATTTCATGGTGTTAGTTTCATATTCTTCCCTTATATTTTTTATAAGATTATACCATTGATTAGATTCACCTTCTTAATGATAGATTCCAAGAACAACCTTATTATTAACTGATCAAAATTGAATAAAAAATATCTTACTTAAAACATTGATTTATTTATCTTCAATAAGTGGATCAGAGGAACTACTCATAAAGGATGTAAATTTTCATATAAAAGACTTGATGATATGTTTCTTCTTCTTTAGTGTGTTTGGGATCTCAATATGGGTCACATTATTATTCACAACATGTTAATATCATGTGATAATTTTCTTGATGTTTTTTAACCTATATCCTATCCAATTTTGTTACTCTATGGGACAAACAAAAAATTTTATTTCACACCCATTGTTAACTTAGTTCCTCCAGGTTTTAGACATGGACTTAAAAAAATCCATGTATTACTATGAAGAATAAATAATCAAATTTATCAATAATATTTTATAAAATCATTCCTAATATTTCTTAAATTATGTCACCTTCCCATAAAATGATGAAGTTAAATGTTTTAATATAAAATATATTAAAATCCCTTATAATTTTATATAAATAAATTGTGGATTAAGAAAAAAATATCCCTCAAGAGTGTTAAATCATTTGTGACTTTATGACTCTTTATTGTTCACTGAGTGAGGATTAAGTAAATACCCAACCACACTTTTTTATGGTTATTACCCATAGTATAATCTATATGAGACTATTCATCCACATTTTTGTATCCAAATTGGGATTTCATTTATAATAAACCATACCCTCTATAATTTACTAAAGGATTGGGATATTTTCTCTATTTAGAATTTTCAATATGGTTTTCACTAATTTTTTTATAACACTATTACCTAAAAAAAATGAACACTACTATGATAGTGACTAAGGATATGTTACCATAAATTAAATAATTATTGCTTGATTTAGTTGAAAATTCAATACATCTCAAAAAAATATACACCCAATAATGCCAATGGTTTAGTATATTTGGATACTAGGTACAAAATTTAATTATTTTTAAACAATATTCGACATCTCCCATGAACTATTAACAACATATGTGACTGTTATACACTCATCATACTTAATTACATTCATCATAATCTATAAAAATGGAAATATACGATGGTGTGGGATAATATTCCCAATAAGGGTAAACATGAGAGATATCAATAAAATATTAGAAGTGAGCATATGATGAGTATAAATGTAAGATAACATAATTTAGTTACATAAGGGTCAAAACCAATGACATAAATATGAAATCATCTATCATGGAATATAGAATTGGTATAACATAATACAAGAGATGTCATATTTTGGAAAATCAAACAATCCTGATCCAACATAGAATAGTCATAATAATATGTCGTAAGATTTTGGAATAAAAGTGTGGAAAAATCATAAGTGTAGAAATAATATATAAAGGATACCCACCAGGTAATGCATCATGTAGTAGACTTGGGATAACCACTTATTTACCTTCTTAGGCTTGGGATAAATTCTCATGTACCCTATTTGGATTGGGTAACCTCTCATATATTCTTTCAACTTATGAGATATAAAATGTAACACATCGAAATATAAAGGTATAAAAAACCCACCCATCACATAATAATAACGAATTTATATGTATTTCATAAGAATATAATAGAAGTAATCATTCATTCAAAGCCTAATTAACCTTTGTGAATGAAATTGGTTTCCTAAAAACATTATTAATCCATCATCACCATAATACATCCATAGAAAAAACGTGGATATAATCATAAATACGTATCCACAATGAAGTGTGAAAATTAATAATGGATGTTGACATAGATAAAAAACATTTTTAAAATCACTAAAATTATTTTTTAGAAAAAAAAGAATAAATATTAATTTTTTTGGTAACATTTCTAAATTAAAAATCCTACAAACAATGGGAATATAATTTTATTGAAAAAAACACAGAAAAATGTAATAGAAGATTTATTATGAATAATGTTCATGAATTTTTGAAAATAAATATTTTTATTAAAATTCAAAAAACAATTCAATTCTCAATATTAAAAAAAAGAAAACAGTGACCAATTCAGAAAATGAAAAGAATATTCCTTCAAAGAAATTTATATAATTAAAATATATTAGAGAAATACCTTTTGAAATAAATTAAATGTATATAATAACTTATATAAAATTATTTTGATGAACATAGATATGTAGGGAAAACAATCCAGACCAAAAAGTAGAAATAAGTCTAGTTTAACATAAATATATTCATTTGGTGTTTTTGAGTACCAATGATGGTAAGAATTAAAAAACTTCAAACCCCAAATAATAACCAGAGAAAATTAAAATTTAGAAATTTTAGGAAATGAAAAACATATAATTATCCTAATTGAATTTGAAACCAAAAAAAATCTCATAAAAATTTGATATTTAATATAAACACGTACATCATTGGTAAACTTTGAATTAATACTTATTGGAAGAGGGTACCATAGATGGGTAATTAAATTTTATATATTTTTTATGAAATGTATTAAAAAATAAATTCATGGATATTATATAGATAACAAAAAATAAAAAAGGTGGTGAATATAGAATACATCACAGTGAAGGGGAATAAATATGAGGAAACTGAAAGTGCGGCCGATTGTCGCCTATCGACCGTTCAAGGTTCCGGTGCTCTGCTAATGTGTATAGCAGCACTCGGGTCGAATCCTCGGCGATGATACTTTGTAGTAGTCGTTTGTTTTTAGTTGATTGTATTTTGATTTGGGGGGTTTGTTTGCAGAGCTTAATTGAAATGATTTATGGATGATGTTTGATGTACCAAATTGATAAAGATTGGGGTGAGTTCATCATTGGGGAGTTAAGCATGTGATATCCTTGAGCCTTACTTTGTATTGCATT
The DNA here is from genome assembly GCA_963277665.1 of Viscum album. NCBI lineage: Eukaryota > Viridiplantae > Streptophyta > Magnoliopsida > Santalales > Viscaceae > Viscum > Viscum album. The sequence goes on from OY728123.1 coordinate 476,745,033, forward strand.
AAATTAACACCCATGTCATAAGTTGACGTTGATTGGAATTCCTAAGTGTGAAAGCTTTAATCCAAGCCTTAACATAACTTAGGGTTCTAATCTCAATCAAAACTTATTTATGGTAGTGTATTTATGGTTCCAATAATCCATGGAAACCACTTGTTAAACAAAACATATCATTAATCCATGACATATTAAGTTTAACATACACAATATTAATTTAAAGAATACTCATCGAGCAAAACTCTAAATCAATTAAAATCCCCAAATTATAACTCACCCCAATGAGATATTTACTCAGCCATTTGGGTGATTAATAATCTGGTTATAATGATTATTATTATAAATTAATAAGAGAAGAAAAAGAAAGGGATAAGAAAAGAGTGGTACGTCGACACACACACGAAATAATTTAAGAATCAAAAATGGAATTTCGATTGAATGAGGAAGCTTAATATGGGAAGGGGATTGAACTGAATTTAAACTATTTTAAGAACATTAATATTAAAATACAGAAGGTGGAAGAGAATAAGAGATATTTAAGAAGTAACTTGCATTAAAACATAATTACAAAGAAAGAGAATTACAAGATTACAAAAATGAAGAACACAAATGTAAGTGAAAAGAAAGAGAGGAGGAAAGGTCTCTCAAGTGAAAACTTGAGTATGGAAGGTCCTCCCAAGCCATTGGAAAGGCTTTGGTCGTGCCAATATGATCTCCTCTCTTCTGAAATGCCAACCCCTCTCAAGGAGAGAAGGGAAGAGTATTTATAGCCCAAGGAGTGGACTGTTTGCATTCCCAATCTGTCCCTCCACTTGCATCGCCAATTTGACAATTCAGACAGCCGAATCTTCAAATATCTTATTCTTCAAAGTTGTAGGAAATAATGTTGGGCGACTACTCTCAAAGTTTGGAGTCATTTGGACGTAAGGATAAAAAGTTATGGCCGGTTGAATAAAAAAACTTAAACTGTCCATTTCAATCCAGTCTTTTTGAAGTCCATAATGTGAAAGGGTTTTTGAATATTAAGATGCCTTAAAATCCGAATGGTTTCTTCAACACAGTCGGCCGCCTACATCCCCTCTTTCACACTGCAAAATCTCAGCTCTCTTGGAGGATTACATCAGGAGATATGTCATGCATACTATACTGATTTTCATTCTCGGCCAGAATGGTGGGCTGGACTTCAAAGATTCATTTGGGCCCCTTGTACTTGGATTTGAGCCATGAAATTTTTATCCAAGATGAAATGTAGTGTCCCCCGAATTATGGTGGAGAGTTAAGGTTTTTGAACTTCTGGATGGAGCCCAGTAAATCAATCTTCATGAATAGTCCAGTTTCTTCACAGATTCTTTGGTCTTGTTTGTGAGGACCATATGACCCTTCAAATGGCAGAATTGGATCATGGTTCCTTCTAATGAAATGTTGTATATTGAAAGGAGAATCCTAAAAAATAAGAACCACACAATTTGGATCAGTATAGTGATAGTTATAATTAAAACATTAAACTGCATCAATTTGACTACTTCTAAAAATGCTCAAATATTATACTTAATATTAAAACATTAATATTTCACACAAATTATGCACATTTCATATAAAATAAGTAAAGGGGGAATATAATAAGTCGTGAAAATATTAATAACATCAACTCCCCCACACTTAGATTTGCGCGTGTCCTCATGTGAAACAAATATAAAAACATGACAAAATCATTTTCACTCACCAACAAATATTAAAATTTTGTTTTCTCCAATCAGGGGAGGTTTAGAATATTTCACTCATCCATATTGAATTCCATCACAAATTTGGTTCACAATAATGCATCAGAAACAATTCATTTTTTCATGTTCAAGGTTTGAATTGGAAAATGTAGGCACTCAAAACTTACTCCTCTCAAGATGATAAAAATGTATTTTAGGAGGTTCACTCATTCACCAACAAAAAGTGAAAATCAAGAGTTTGTAAGAGCTCTCAGCTTCCATTCCCAAATCTAATGTGTACAAGAATCAAGAGGTCTTTTAAGGGGTTTTTCAGTGGCTATGGGATGGTAGGTATATAATGTCCAAAGGAAAAGATGGGATAAAAACACCAACATGGAAAAATCAATGCACATTTTTTTGAAATTTGATTTGAAAGGAAATAGAAACACATATTTACAAGGGCATGAATGTGTGATGAATGAAAAGTGATGGAGATAGAAAATGTAATAGGGTGAGATGATGGAATATGTACAACATGGAAGACTTCCAATAATGACACAATACAAGATGATTCAAGTGTTCTTTTTTTTTTCTTTTTTTTTTCCGAAAGTTGTGCTTGAAACAAGTCTCACGGTCATCTCCCAACCCATGTTTGATCTTCTCATGGAACTAATTTTAGTAGTTATAACACGATCAAAGGTTGAGGATGAATGATTTTTGACCCACCCAAGACACAACCCATTCCTTTTTTTTCATTTTCATTTTTTTTAATATAAATTTATTTCAATTTTTTTTTTGAACACTTTTCAATGAATTTTGTACAAATGAAAATTACACATATACACCCCAAAGCTCACAGAATTACAACATCTCCCCCACACTTGAATGGATGCTTGCCCTCAATCATATGATGACACATTGGAAATCAATGAAAGTACGCCCAAAAATGAAGTCCAGTCCCCCCACACTTAAATTTCAATAAATTGTACAATGAAAATCCATGAAGATGTTGGGTGGGACAAGGTATTAGGCTTGTAATGTGGCTATCAAAAGAAAGGTTTTCATAGGCTCAAAGGGGCTTTCAAAAGTAGGATCAATGTAAGGGCAACGGGAGGCTATTTGGCTATTCTGATTCTCATGTGGCTTAGAAAATGCCTCTATCATATTAATGCATACAAAAGATGGAAATTCAGCTCGAAGGTCCACAAACTCAAGACTCACAATCAGTGGTGAAGACACACAAAAAAAGATGGCCATAGATGACCTTGGCATGAAGGCTAATGTTATTCCTCACGGTAGGGGAGAATCATTTTCCACCAAAAATTGTTCATTCAAAATGTTTGTTATTGACACAAAATTGTTTACCCAAGTTTGAGATAAAAATTCAATATATTTGAGTTTAAAACAAGCCTTTTGACTCCCCAAAATGGTTGGACAAAATTTCAAAACTAGATGGTGAGTAAGCATGACTCTTTTTTTGTAATTTTTTTAAGTAATTGTGTTTTTTGTTTTTTTTTAGTTTTTAAGGTTTTTTTTTTAAATACACACCCACACAAGAAAGATAAAAAGAAAGGGTTTGATGAATGAAGTGGTAACAAAATGAAAGAGAGAGGAAGAAGAAGAAAGAGGTAGAGAGAGGAAGAGATAGAGAGAGTGTTAAAGGGAAAGAGGTGCCCCCTGGTTTGGATTTGGTGGGTCGCCATTTCCATCTAGTGGTGGGTCAATGGAAGTCAATGTGGAACCTGAAGTGAATGGCCTCTCATGGTGATGCTTTAACCGGTGTCCATTTACCGTGAATGTTCTTTTTGAAGAAGGGTCTTCGACTTGCACTGCACCAAATGGGTAAACATTAGTAATAATAAAAGGTCCATCCCAACGAGAATTGAGCTTACCTGGGTGAAGTCGAAATCGAGAATTGAAGAGCATTACCTTTTCACCTTCATGATATACCTTTCGAAGAATGTACTTGTCATGGAGTGACTTTTCCTTTTCTTTGTAGAGAATGGAGTTCTCATACGAATCGAGTCGAAGCTCCTCCAATTCAGTCAACTGAAACAATCTTTCTTCACCAGATTTTTCACAATCAAAATTACATGTTTTGACAGCCCAAAATGACTTATGTTGGATTTCAACTGGTAAATGACAGGCTTTACCAAAGACTAGCCTAAATGGAGACATCCCAATGGGTGTCTTATAGGCTGTTCGATAGGCCCAAAGTGCTTCACCAAGTCTATCGGGCCAGTCTTTTCTTGTGGGCTTAACAATTCTTTCAAGCACTCTTTTCACTTCTCTATTAGAAAGTTCAGCCATTCCATTTGTTTGAGGGTGATATGCAGTGGATGTTTTATGTACAACCCCATTCTTTTTCAAAAGTGACTCCATGGTTCTATTACAGAAATGAGTTCCTAAGTCACTTATCAAAGCACGTGGTGTTCCGAATCGATGGAAGATATGGGTTTTGAGGAACTCACTCACAGTTTGAGCATCATCTTTCCTAGTGGGTTTGGCCTCGACCCACCTAGAAACATAGTCAATAGCAAGGAGAATGTAGGATAATCCATTGGAAGGGGGAAAAGGTCCCATGAAATCGATGCCCCAAACATCGAAAAGATCACAGAAGATTAATGGCTTTTGAGGCATTTCGTTTCTTTTGGAAATTGTGCCAAACTTTTGGCAAGTGGGACATGATTGACAGAACTCGTGTGAGTCCTTGAAGAGTGAAGGCCAAAAGAATCCAGAATCTAGGACCTTTCGAGAAGTCCTTTGTGGTCCAAAGTGGCCACCTCCAGGCATTGAGTGGCAGAATTCCAAGATGGAGAATTGTTCAGTTTCATCAACACATCTCCTAATTACCATGTCAGCCCCAGTTTTCCAAAGTTTATTATCTTCCCACAAATAATTCTTTGAATCACTTTTCATCTTTTCTTTTTGTTCTTTTGAAAAATATTCAGGGAAAACACCAGAAACCAAGTAATTGACAATTGGGGCATACCATGGTAACTTTGGAGTGAGAGATGAGAGGTGTTCAGTTGGAAATTCAGGATCAATTATTTCAGAATGAGAAGAATTAGAAATTCTACTCAGGTGGTCAGCCACATGGTTTTCTTTTCCAGGTTTATCTTTTATCACAAGTTCAAACTCTTGGATCATTAAAATCCATCTTATTAGCCTTGGTTTGGAATCACTTTTCTTAAGTAAGAACTTTAATGCTGAGTGGTCCGTGAAGATGATGAATTTGGCACCTAAGAGATAGGGCCGGAATTTATCCAAGGCAAAAACCACAGCTAAAAGTTCTTTTTCAGTCACAGTGTAGTGTGATTGAGTTTCATCCAATGTTTTTGAGGCATAAAAGATGACATGAGGAATGTTTTCTCTTCTTTGACCAAGAACAGCCCCAATGGCCCTATCAGAAGCATCACACATCAATTCAAATGGTAAGGACCAATCTGGGGGTTGGATTATTGGAGCAGATGTGAGAGCAGATTTGAGTTCAATGAAGGCTCTCTTGCAAGCCTCGTCAAAATTGAATGTGACATCATTTTGAAGTAAACGAGTGAGTGGGAGGGAAATCTTGCTGAAGTTCTGAATGAATCGCCGATAGAAATCCGAGGGATTGTTTGGAAGGCTACGGGGCATTTAGAGAGATTTTGGAAGAAAGAGGAAGACATGTTTTTCTTTGTATTTTTTTTCAGTTTATGATTTTTAAGAGGAAGACGGGTTTTTCTTTGTGTTTTTTTTCAATTTTTTTAAACTTTTGTATTTTTTTGGGTTTTTTTTACAATAACCAGAAAATAATGACTACTTAAAGCACCATCCCCGGCAACGGCGCCATTTGAAAGTGCGGCCGATTGTCGCCTATCGACCGTTCAAGGTTCCGGTGCTCTGCTAATGTGTATAGCAGCACTCGGGTCGAATCCTCGGCGATGATACTTTGTAGTAGTCGTTTGTTTTTAGTTGATTGTATTTTGATTTGGGGGGTTTGTTTGCAGAGCTTAATTGAAATGATTTATGGATGATGTTTGATGTACCAAATTGATAAAGATTGGGGTGAGTTCATCATTGGGGAGTTAAGCATGTGATATCCTTGAGCCTTACTTTGTATTGCATTAAATTAACACCCATGTCATAAGTTGACGTTGATTGGAATTCCTAAGTGTGAAGGCTTTAATCCAAGCCTTAACTTAACTTAGGGTTCTAATCTCAATCAAAACTTATTTATGGTAGTGTATTTATGGTTCCAATAATCCATGGAAACCACTTGTTAAACAAAACATATCATTAATCCATGACATATTAAGTTTAACATACACAATATTAATTTAAAGAATACTCATCGAGCAAAACTCTAAATCAATTAACATCCCCAAATTATAACTCACCCCAATGAGAGATTTACTCAGCCATTTGGGTGATTAATAATCTGGTTATAATTATTATTATTATAAATTAATAAGAGAAGAAAAAGAAAGGGATAAGAAAAGAGTGGTACGTCGACACACACACGAAATAATTTAAGAATCAAAAATGGAATTTCAATTGAATGAGGAAGCTTAAGAAGGGAAGGGGATTGAACTGAATTTAAACTATTTTAAGAACATTAATATTAAAATACAGAAGGTGGAAGAGAATAAGAGATATTGAAGAAGTAACTTGCATTAAAACAGAATTACAAAGAAAGAGAATTACAAGATTACAAAAATGAAGAACACAAAAGTAAGTGAAAAGAAAGAGAGGAGGAAAGGTCTCTCAAGTGAAAACTTGAGTATGGCCGGTCCTCCCAAGCCATTGGAAAGGCTTTGGTCGTGCCAATATGATCTCCTCTCTTCTGAAATGCCAACCCCTCTCAAGGAGAGAAGGGAAGAGTATTTATAGCCCAAGGAGTGGACTGTTTGCATTCCCAATCTGTCCCTCCACTTTCATCGCCAATTTGACAATTCAGACAGACGAATATTCAAATATCTTCTTCTTCAAATTTGTAGGAAATAATGTTGGGCGACTACTCTCAAAGTTTGGAGTCTTTTTGAATAAACAAACTTAAACTGTCCATTTCAATCCAGTCTTTTTGAAGTCCATAATGTGAAAGGGTTTTTGAATATTAAGATGCCTTCAAATCCGAATGGTTTCTTCAACAAAGTCGGCCGCCTACATCCCCTCTTTCACAATGCAAAATCTCAGCTCTCTTTGATGATTACATCAGGAGATATGTCATGCATACTATACTGATTTTCATTCTCGGCCAGAATGGTGGGCTGGACTTCAAAGATTCATTTGGGCCCCTTGTACTTGGATTTGAGCCATGAAATTTTTATCCAAGATGAAATGTAGTGTCCCCCGAATTATGGTGGAGAGTTAAGGTTTTTTAACTTCTGGATGGAGCCCAGTAAATCAATCTTCATGAATAGTCCAGTTTCTTCACAGATTCTTTGGTCTTGTTTGTGAGGACCATATGACCCTTCAAATGGCAGAATTGGATCATGGTTCCTTCTAATGAAATGTTGTATATTGAAAGGAGAATCCTAAAAAATAAGAACCACACAATTTGGATCAGTATAGTGATAGTTATAATTAAAACATTAAACTGAATCAATTTGACTACTTCTAAAAATGCTCAAATATTATACTTAATATTAAAACATTAATATTTCACACAAATTATGCACATTTCATATAAAATAAGTAAAGGGGGAATATAATAAGTCGTGAAAATATTAATAACATCAGAAACACTTACCACAAGATCTGAAATGATTCATACAAAATCTAACATATTGTGTAATAAATTTATATTAATTATAAATACATAAAATAATTATATTCAACCTTATATTACTATATATTATTCCTCATGTAATAAGTATCATATCTATTTATTATATACAATTTTGAAAACAACCACGTAAGGTGCTAATGAAAAATAGAGTGCATCAGTTTGTGGAGGCAGTAGTCCATACATACCCAAGGGAAATGTTTTCATTTTTCAATGGATGGAATGAAATAAAGGTAAATAATAATACATAATTAATTTATAATAATAAGGATATAAATATCATATATATTAATTATATCCAATTATATAACTATCCTTGGGAAAGAGTGATGAAAAATGAAATCAATCATTCATGCAGGTGGTAGTCTCCACATACATATGAGAGAAATTTTTTTAGGGAATGGTTTGGAGAAAGGTATAAATTGATTATTAAATTTATATAGTAATATTTTTGTATACTTATAATACTGATGTAATTATTTTTATATGGCTTAATTAGATTTGGTGGAGGTTTATGAAGAAAAAGAATATAAATTAAAATGAACTTGTTAGTACTCTTTACCTTACCCAATGAAAGATCTACCATAAAAATGGATTAAGACTTTAAAATGTGGTCATTTGAAGAGACAAGGACATCTAGTATGTGTATAGTATTTGGGGTGGATTTGGAATGTTTTTAGTCAAACTAATAGACTTGTGGTTTTTGGAGAGGTTTTTGGTTAAGAGCTCATTTTCTAAGTGAGTGTTGTAGCTCTTTTGTAAGTACTCATAACTTAAATTTAAATACATGTTAATACTAAAGTAAAGTGGCTCTAATGATATATAACAATGGATAAGAGAGGATTATTTTATAGTAAAACTCTCATACACATAAATATAGGACATTTTTTGAGATAGTTTAGGCCTCTTTCTATTAATTTAATTTTTTACCCAAATTTACATTTACCACTGTAACTTATTTTTTAACCTTTGAGATTTATTTTCATGAGTAAAAATGAAATTTCCCATATTAATGAATTTTAATATGATGATTTTAAATATCAAAATAATTTTATTTTATAAAATTTCAAATGTTAAAAAATTATTTCTAAAATAATAAGTGTATAACAGATAAGAATAGTTTTTAAAAAATTATTACATTTAATAAATTTAAAAGATATTTATAATTTTTAGATAATTTTTTCAAATAGATAATTTCATTAAAAAAATATTTTATCTAAAAAAATATTTTATAAATTTTTAATTCATGCATATATCCTAATGATATCATAAAAATCATTGTACTGGTAAGAACAATATTGTACACAATCTTCCTAAAAACAATTTTTTTTACAAAAATCAAAAAATTTCATCTTATTCCAATTTTATTAGTCCAAGTGAAAAAATAGTGTTCATTTTTTCAATAAAAATTATAATATTTATAAATTTTGTATTTGTATAAAATATATATAGTATACTATAAAATAAATGGTAGTAAACAAAACATTTTCAAATAATCATGAATTATTATATTAACATTGCATATAGTTACTTTATTATTACATAGATGTAATTAATTTATCCACCATTGAATTTCATAAAAAAATTCAATTGATATTATAATAATAATATGTGAATAATTATAATACATGTTTTTATGATAAAACATTATAAAATATTTTTAATTTACATTAGGGTTGTATTCATATATTTAATTTTATTAATAATTTTTACATGGAATTATTATAATTCATTAATTTTTACCTTTAATTTTAACAATGTATAATTTTGTTCATTTTAGTTAATTTTTTCTTGAGATACAAGATATTAAACACATTGAATTTATTAAAGATAAATGTATTCTAAAACATTAGGTTTCCATCATAACACCTCATTGGTTTATAAGGTGTGTTGCATTTGGATTAATATTTTTTTAGCATATGTGTTTGGGTTTTGAGTGATGGTTTGTGATGGATTTGTCTTGGAGATTTTATGGATCATTTTGGTATATTTTGGAAGTTGTTTATGAGGCACATGGTGGCCACATACATAGTGGAAACCGTGTGGATTCCTCAAGTAATCGTTTCACTGGATACATTGGAGACATTTTTGTTTTCATGGTTAGGGAACAATTTACCAAACAATGTAGAAAAATTATGTTACATAAACTAGGTTTGGACTATTGATTCTTCATTGTTTTCACATGGTTTATCAAACTATGTGACCAAACCATGAACATGGTATTAATTAATCCATGAATTATAATTTTATTTCAAATAGTCCCTACAAATACCATTCTTCCTCCCACATATTGGTATCTTGAACTCAGATAATCTTTTGGATGATTTTAAGTATTTTATTCCATATAGTGTTTGTTTTTATAAGATTTTAGATCAATGTATCTAGAAATCAACGGTATGTCTCTATTTATTCTTTTTTTCAAGAATATTTTCATCATCACTTGAATGGAACCCTATATTAGATCTATCATGAAAATATCTAATATCTAGAGAAATATCTAATTAATCTTACATGCATCATTCAGGGTGAGGAACTTAGATCTTCCAAATTTCCTCCCCTCTCTTGGTTGATTTGGAATTAATTCATTACATTGTTTTCCATTTGGTAAGTCTATGCATTTCCTAGCCCTAAACATCTTTCCATCTTTAGATCCCCATTCTAAAATCCTTATGTGATGATTAGAGAAATAATAACTTGGATTTGTGGTATTAATAATGATTTTGGATGTCAAATATTGGCAATTTGAATTAGTTACACTTGAGGTAAGAAGTCTTTACCATGTTACCAATTTTATATGAATATGTAAAACCTTATTGGCATTTGAGTGTGTGTGTATCCCTAAGAGAACTCTTATATGTGTCTTTATTTTCATGTGTGTGTGTGAGTATTTGTGATAAGTTCTTTTCAAGGGTTTTATGTTCTATGTATACTAATTATATAGAATTTATCCACCGATGAGATGGTTGATCATTGAATAAATTAGGTTATTGTGTTGTTATATTATGGATATTCATCATGAGATGGTTTAGTCGATGGGTGAAATTTTTATATATTTTGGTTATTATTGTGGTTATCCATAAATTATATATTAGAGTTTCCAAATGAATTTCTATACATTTTTATGTTTTTGGATTGGATTGAGATGAAATATGTAACACCCTGAGATTTTGAGAATTATTTGTTAAAATTAATTTATCTTTTCAAAATTTTTCATTTCACAAGACACTTAAAATAGTTTATATATATATATATATATATTAAAATACTCATTCAAACATTCATTTCACACGCATTATCAACCTAGCTTGCACTATATGAAACACTGACTTGGCATACGACACAAGACACTGAGTTTCTATGAAACATATTTTAATATATATATATATATATGTATATATAATTAAATGATATAATTATAACCTCACCATTAAAAATAGTTATATGAATATTAATTAATACATTCCAAATATTGTTTATAATTGTTTTATATAAAAAATACATATTGATAATGAATGATATGATTTTTGGTAAAGTCCTTTTCTGTTAAAAATTTTGTTTTCATGAATAGACCAGTTCTTAGTAATAAAAATAATTTCAGACACATTTATAAATTTAATTTTATTATATAAATTTAATTTTTTAATTCAAAACATAAAAGTATCCTATTTTGAAGTTTTTGGATTGTTTTGAGAAACATCATTTTTTGAAGAATAGTGAAAAATACTATTTTTCAGTTAAAAACAGTCATTTTGTCTAATTAATTATTTATGATAAATGATATTATAAACATTATTTAAGGTTAAATTGGGTAAATATTACATATATTAATACAACTTAATTCATTAGAATCAATTTCACTGAGAAACTGAATATAAAATCTTAATAAATTTTGAACTTTTTCCTACTTTAAAACCCCGTTATTTCATCCCGTCTGCGGGATTAAAACTAATCTTTATTTTACCAATTTTGTGATTTGAATTTTAAAAATATAACCTATAAAATTTTATTCATTATCATATTTAGTGTCTAATAATACCATGTTAATGTTTTACCAAAGTGAATAGTAAAAGTGATTAAAATTAATCATAGTAATTAAGGCCAAATTAAGCTTAATTAGGGACTAAACCTTAAAATTAATGACCCAAACGTCCTTGAAACATGTCCAACACCAATTTTATGTCCATATTTCGGCCATAAACCTTCTTTTATTTAGTGTTTTTGGATTTTTAAGACTATTTTTAGGTATGAACATGTGAACACCCAATTTGTTTCTATAAATTCCATGTAAGTTATTTTCCTTCCCGATAAAAGGCCACCACCTCTACCCATTTCACAAAACTATAATACCTTTTAATTTAATCAAATATATACCCAATTATGCTTCAATACTTATCCATTCTACCTTTAATCCTCCCTTTGTTGATAAATCTTCTCAAGGAAGCCTTTTGGAAAAAACCAAAAGCAGTTGCCCAATTAAGAGGTAATGTCTTCTCTCAATCTCCTTTCCTTTATTTTCTTTCTCCACCCCATAAAATCTCTTTATAGAATTACTGTGTGAAAATAGAATTATCCTCCATATACTATGATTTTTTTATTCAAATGGTATTACCTACACTTACACACACCTTCATGTAATAGTTGTTGAACATACTGTTTCTGTGTACGACGAACTACTGTCTCATGAAACGATGATTGTTCATTTCTCCATTACCACCTATAATGGTGGATATTAGGATGGAAAATAAATTTATATATTAAATATATTATATTTAATATGTATTTATACTTATTTATTCCTTTTATAGTACACATCTCCTTACTTTCCATTTTGGTGTTAATATGATAATCGTGTGTGAGGAAGTGTGGACCACCGCCCCCTCAAAGTGATATGATTTGTTCACACACCACATTGAATGTATTAAGTATGGTTTTAATGAAATTATGTGATATATATGATATATTAATTATACTTAAATAACTATATATATATATATATATACATATTTCATTTTCATATTTTCTCTCAATACAACAATAAAGATGGAAAGAGCGTTCATGCGTACGTACGACTTATCGTCTCCATGAATGTTGTATTCCATTACATACTCCCAAATTTTATATATTATTATAATAAAAATATAATTTATATAATTGTTATTTATATCATGTTTTACATTTTTTTAAAATGATATAAGTATAATAACCAAATATGTAAACAATTAAGACACATGTGATGAACAAAATGAATTTTACCCAAAGTGAAACTTCAACATAGGATCGTTAACAAGAGGGTAATATGAGGTAATAATAAAACCAAATATGGAATTATGTGTAATAATATTATTCTTTAAAATATTTTAAAAAAAATTATATTTTTCATACAATATTCTTGTACGAGTACAGAGGGAGTCAAGACACAATGTAAGGGGATTTCATCTCACTTTTAATTTCTGTGAGATACAAGATATGTCTACCGCTCTTTCTTTTTGTGTGGTGTATATACTACTTGTGATTGTATTCTATGTATATTTTAATAAAATTTATTTTCATTCACATTACTATTTTATGATCTTTCTTTCATGTGGTTTCAGTTTTAAAATTTACCAAATCGATAAAAATATTTTATCTCAATTTTCCTTCTTTGAGACTCATTTTTTTTATACACATAAACTATTTTTTTAGGTGAATATACATAATATTTACATGAAATATCATGAATATAAATATTTTCAAGATATTATATGATTCATGTAATTTTATTTCATGGATATCATGATCTCAAGATAACAAGTTATAAGAGTTTATTAAGACAATCTCATTACTTTTAGCTATTTTAATGTTTATGATTCCATTGAGGAAATATTATTATCCATATATCCATAATATTCATGATTTTTCTTATCCTCTATTATTTCATTATATACTCGTTTATTGGTACCATTTTCTACTATTTGGTACATAATATATTTAAGAAATTGTTTCTAGGAAAGCACGACTTTACCGTCTCTTCGGTCGAAAATCTATGTTCCCAAAAAAGGTTTTACAAGAATATTATACCACTCCCATATAATATATAGAATAAATTTTACCCTTTTTTATTTTAAAAATATCTTAAAGGTAATATTCTTGTCTCTTTCCAAACAAGGAACTTTTATATACTTTTTACAATGAAAAAAAATGTTCCATTGACCTTGTAGAACATGTCCGGATTTACCCACTATCATTTAATTGAAGCTTCCATTGCATTGTAAATTTTTTTAATCATTTAGAAAATGTTATTTAAATAAATGTTCAAGGAAAATTGTTTTCAAAATGGTTTTAAACTTCTATCATATGTTCTAATGGAAACTTATTTCAAAATTATTTCAAGTCTTATTTACATGTTTTCAAAGTGATTTCAAAGAAATGGTATTCAAAACGTTTTCAAGATTATTTTATAATTTTTCATGAAAAATTATTTTCAAAACTTTGTCAAGACTTCATTATAAGTTTTCAAAGAATTTTCAAAAGAAATGGTTTTGAGAAAAATCAGTCTTTCTTTAAATGTTTTCAAGTTATTTCAGATAAAAAGGTTTTTAACATGTTTTGAAGCTTATTTTAAAAAATTTCAAGGAAAAAGGTTTGAAAAATTATTTCATGTTTTCTTTATAAGAAACCAAGGTATTTTATATGAAGATTATTTTTCAAATTGTTTTATGTATTTAAAATCCTTTTTCATAAAAGAAAGGAAATTTTCCTCAAGAAATGTTTTTAGAGGATATTTCATAAATATTTTCCATATAATATGACATCTATTGATGTTACTCATGCCTTCCTAGGATGTTATTTAAAGGCTCCCTTGATATGTTCTATATTAATGAGTTATACATAATTAGATGGTCTTTATGAAACCCATTTCTCTTTGCCAGGTTATATGCTTTTGAAACTCACTTCTCTTCATAGGTTCTGTTTATGATAAAAAGATTATGAAACATTCTCTTTGCACAGGTTCTAATATGTTTACATGTTTATGACACTCATTTCATTTAATGGGTTATGATATATTTATTTATGATATTTTGGCAAGTGTATGTATGATTTCATTATTTTAATGGTGGGACCTATGTCTCCCTCCAATGCATTGAGTAAAGATTTATTTCTCATGAGATAGATAGTTCGGGAATGGGGGTTTACTCATTTCAGTAATATAGTGTTGGAATGAGGGATTATTTGGTTCCAAAATAAATGACAAGAATGGGGATTTACTCGGTTCAGTAAAATAGGGCTGGAATAATGGTTTACTCAGTTCAATAAAACATGGATGGAATGAGGCTCCACTTGGTTCAGTAATACAGGGCTGGAATGAGGGTTTAATCAGTTCATTAATATAGGGATTGAATGGGGGTTCACCTAGTTTAATAAATGACTTTTTTTGCCAAGTTTCTCTTTCCAGTGATTCTTTAGCTACTATGTAAATCGTATTATATGCTTATGTGTTGCCACAATTCCATGATTTATTCATAAGTTATACTTTCATGTCTTATGCTCTATATTTCTATATGATTTGTTTCTTATGAATTTCCAATATTTATTCCATGATCCCTGTTATGATATTTGATATGAGGGGTATGATCTTCTATTTTCATGATCACACTCTCAAAAAATTATGCTTACATGTATCCCTTTTTCACCCTTACTGAGCATTTTAACTCACCACTTTTATGCTTCCTTTCCAATAGGTTATGATGATTTTTACATTTCTAGATTTCTCTATGAAGGGATCTATTCAAGAAGAACCAAGTGGGAGATGATGTAGCTCACATATGGACTAGTGTTTATGTTTCCGTGTTTCCAAAGGAACTATACAAACTATTGTCTTTGGTAATTTGTTTGTATAATGTTAAATTATTCTACAAAAGTTATTTAATGTCAAGATTCATAAAGAGAGGGTCACTATAAAATTTATTCTTGCATGGTTCCAATGTAGGTAAGACCATGGTTTTCAGCAACCTGGTTATTGCATGATCACCCAGATTATAGTGTGATTTCATATTCTTTATATCAATTCATATCAAAAACTATTATATGCACATTATAAACATATGATAAGGATAAATTTTTTTATACTATGTTTTATACTCAAATTATTTAGGGTCATATCAATGAGATTACAGACCTTATTGGTAGGGATCTGATGGAGATAAAAAACCCCTATATTTGGTAGTTGAGTATGGGGGTAGGGTGGATTAAGGAAATGATAAGAAAACCTATGTAATATTTTGTTGTTATTCCATGTTTGTCTTTTCATCTTTGGTTTATTTTATTACATTGATCCACCACATGTAGGCATCCAATTGATAGGGTATTGTTCTTTTATGCCATTTTTTACAACATTGATATTGTTTCTTTTTTAATTTCTCTATAAGGATGTGGGTGATTTTGATCAAGTATTTATTATCCCTTCTACTATATTTATCGTTACTAGATATCTATAATAGAGTGAATAGTCTCCTTATGTTTCTGCTAAGGCACTCATAATTAATCATTGGACACTTGAATATGGGGAGGCACAAATGATTTTATGTCTCACATCAACCCAGATAGTGTGATTCATAATATGGTGTTATAAACTGTTATCAAAGTTATTTTTTTGGGATTTGGGAAATATTAGAAGAAACATTGGATGGTTGAAACTTGAGTATGGTAATTCTGATAGTTCTTAGCCAACATTTATATATAGGATTTCTAATTTACTAAGGAAGTGGGAATATTTTATCGGATTTGTGAATATAGTTTCATGTCTTTCAATTCTTATTATTGTATAGTTACAATTTATAGAATTTTCTCTTATCTAAAAGGAAATAATGTGTATTCATGCATCATGGATAAAAAAATTGGTTCATCTGACATACACTTGTTTCCTATGACTGATATAACCTAAACATGTTATAAATTTTAATGTATATAATTGCAACTGGCATGCAGGTCCCATGATAGGTTTACGGATTAAGTTTTTATGGACGATAATTCCTAATAACCATGGGTAGACCTGAAATTAATTTGGATATTTTGATGGTTTAAATTTATTTTCAATCCCTATATATAGGCATTTGAGTTTTTTGGGGAGTTATTTTATCTCATAAAGAATGTTCTTGGGTGGTTGAGATCACCATGGAATTTTCATAAGAGGTCCTAAAGCTATTGGAGTAAATGATTACATTTTCTAGTATTTTATTTGAGTTTTTATACGTAATAAAAGACTAATCTATGTGAATACTTAAATAAATTTAAATCCCACATAGAAAAAATAAATGTAATCAGTTTTGTCAGTATAACTGAATTCTATATAAGTGACATTCCAATATATTTCAATGCCTTAGTGTATCTGATATATATAGTGTATGGGAATTATATCCATGTTTGAAAATTAATGTAGGAATTTTTCAATATATATCTATCTCTAACTAACATATCTGATTTTCTCATTGAACCAAATCTTCATATATATATATATATATATTTGATAAAAACAAATTCCAATTTGGATATATACAAAAGGAGTTTTCTAGAAACCATGTGATTCAAATAAATCATACCTGATGATGTTAAAAATGATCACTGATGTTAAAAAAATCTCATATAGTATGTTATTGAAGCTTATTTATGAGATATTTCAGAAATGATGTCTAGAGTCAATATCAAAATTATGTTATGAACTATTTTTTCTAAAAATATGATGTGCTACTCAAAGTTGGTTCTTTAAATAAATAAAATCAAGATATTAATTTTATAATTTTTATTTGGATGTTATTTGTCCTTATTTTTTTCTATATCAACTACTAATCCATAATTGATTCATTTTGGGTTTATTTTTTTGGTATTTATTTAATGTTTATTTTTTAAAAAATTTGAGTTGTGATGTCTTTATCATGACATGATCAAGTTGAAGAAAATGTTATGTTGAGGTTGATTCATATGTCTATCTTCTTGTGTTGTTTTATCTAGAGTAGTAAGAAAGAGGTGTTTATTTTGATGTATTTATAATGGACACATTGTTTAGCATGCAATTAAAAATGTTTGAATTCAAAAATGGGAATTTTATATTAATTATTCTTAATATAAACTATAATTTATTCTAGGTCTCCCATTTGAGGTAAAAAAAATTTATAGGAGAAATTTAATGCTCTTAATGATGCCTTTTGAAAATATAGAAATATATAATTATGAAGGTGGATATAAAAAAGATTAGGTGTTATAAAAAAATTAGAGTGATGATTTGAGAATTATGAAAACAATTCATATTTTGAGGGCTTCATGTATATCATCTAAGGTGTAAAAAAATATTGTTAGCATATAAGTTAGTTTGAAGCCAAGTCTTAGGGATCATTATTCTCATCTGATGGATCTTATGCATTCAAAGAGATTATTTTAGATAAAAAATAATGTCTACAATGGATATTCATGAAGTGAGATTCTATTCGTGAATACTTACGAAGGGTTAATAAGGGATATCTACATCTATTGTTACTAAATAAAAAATTCTCTCAAGAATATATTTCTCATCTTATTTACATAACCTTTATAAAGGGAGTGTAAAGTTGCATTATCTAGTGTGACTCTAGAACTGATTTGTTTGACACTTTTCCAATACTATATGCATGCAATTTTTTGTTTCTTATAGTGAATAATATATGGTTGTGAGGACAACCAACCATGATAAGTAGCAGTTTACCCAAGAAGGGACCAGACCTTGAAAAAATACTCATGTTCATCATTTCTTTAATTTTTGTAAACATGAGTGAACTTGAGAATCTCTAAATTATATATTATAAACTTGATATGTTTTTGTAGTATATTTAATCAAGATAATGAATTTTAAAAACCAATATCTACTAATTCAACCCCCCCCCCCTTCTTAGTGTATTTACATGATTCTAGGTACTTTAATTGGTTTCAGATAGAAATTATCTCTATTTAATTCACTCAACGTACAATAATGAATAGTTTCACTTCCATAAACCATAATGGTTTTCCAAAATGTGATTAAAAACTACCATATTTTGATGAAAATACTGTTTCCACATCCACTATCCCTTGGATTATAGGTTAGAAACATTTTTTCTTTGGTTTTATACACATTGAATTAAACTCTTTAATGAATCTGATAGACAAAATAAATACAAGGAATGATGGAAAATCAAAAAATTATATTCTTATATCCTTATTAGAAAATTTTTATGAAAAATAAATTTGACTTAATGCTACAAAAGAAATATTACATAGGCTAGAAAGTAGCTATGAAGGAAATGTGAAAATCAAGTAGGCTAAATTAAAAATCTTCAAAGGCTTGTTTTAGGACATAAAATTGGTTGAGGAAGAGAATTTTATGATAATTTCACATAGTTAAATGATGATTTGAGTAATATATATTCGTTTTTAGAAAAACATAAATAATATACAATTGTTAAGAGGATTATACAGAATTTTATGGGCATGTTTGATCCCATGTTTTGAACTCTAAAAGATAGTAAGGATCATTCATTAAATGTATTTAATAACTTTCTCCTAGATTATGAAATTATAAAAAATTTATACATTATGAAAAATATAATAGGTGAAATGGAATTTATGTTTATGATAAAATTTAAAATTAAAGAACCGATTGAAAATAAAAATTAAAGTGAATCTAAAATAGAAGAGGATGAAGGATACTTTCAAAGAATTATTTCTCTAATCTCAAAAGGATTAAATAAAGGAACGATGAAGAGTAATGGAATGTATCCTCTAATATGATACCAATATAATGGTGTTTCAATGTTTTCTATGAACTACTATAATAATAAAGAAACCAATTTTAAATATGATGAAGACAAGAATGCCTACAAAATTAGGTGGAATAAAAGATTAAAATATTCATCAAAAACTAGAAATTTAACAAAAATTATTTTTATGTAGTAGATTAAACATGATGATCATCAAATAGGAAGACAGAATATAATTAAATAATGAATATGATACTGATTTTGGTGATAAATTCACTAATTTCATGGTTCATGTTGAAAAATGTCTTTACTGTTAAAGTAACAACAAAGATGAATCAGAACTAACTGAGTTCAGAATCATGTTTAAGGATGATCTTGATGCTTGTAATTGGAATACTACAATGCTCAAGAAAGAAAAAATAATGGGGACATAAAATAGGATGATAATTAAATAAAATAATGAGATTTAAAATAAAGAAAATACTCTTATTATGGAGAATAAAAAATTAAGTCTAAATCCAGCTGAACATGAGAATATGATTCAAAATCATAAGGATAGATTCTATTTGAAATAAGAAGAATTATCTTAGACACAATCCAGGTTCTTTTAAGCTTATGGTGAACTTAGAAGTTTAATATAAAACCTAGAAAACCTTATTGATGTAAAAGATGAATCGTCAAAATCATCTGATAGAATTTATATAGAATTTCAGGTTGAAATTATACCTAAAAAGTATGTTTTTAGTTATTTTTATATTAACAATGCAGTGTGTAATTAAAAATATGGTCAATAGTGGGGGAAAAGTGAGGAGAAACATTAACTCACTTTTTTTGAATATATGAGGTCTTATGTATTATCTTATTCTCTAAAAGATAAGTCAATATATAGTAAATATATACAAGAAGAATGAATTTACAGATATCATAAATGGGTTATTTTTTATAAACCAAGAAGATTCAGGATTCAAAGGTACACCTATTGTTTTGTAATGTTTAGCAAAAAATACTAAAAAAACTTATAAATCATTTCATTTCCTGGGTTGAGACATAAAGTAAAGGTATGTTATCCATTGGAGATGGAATTATATTTTCAAAGAATATTAGCTAAAAAATAAAAAGTTTCAAGCATAATGACTCAGAAAATCGTTGAGTGTATTTAGGATTTTTGTGGGAGTTATGGGTAAAAGGGTATCTATATCGAAAAATGTGTGAGAATATTTCCTGGATAGACTACTTCTGTTGTGAAGAGTAAGGGAATCTAAAAAATAAAGGAAGAGATAGCCTACCTTACTAATATTGAATTAATAGTCAATAGAAATATAAGATCATGGATTATTTATAATGGGTGATCCTCCCACATGAATTGTTATTAGAAAATTTTGATGAATATTTAAAACCTTTATGCTAGAGCAGTAATCCTTAGTAATTATTTCTCATAAAAAATTATTGTTATTATCTTAGATGAGATTGAACCTCAAAACAATAATTTAAATGATTTTTTATAAGTGAAAGGGTTGAATCATAACATCTTAGGTGTCATTAAAATCTATGATTATGGGTGTTTGGTAACTTTAAAAAATTATACTTGTTTTATTAAATTCCTAGATAGTGGAAGAACCATCTCTTAAGGAAAGTGAACAAATGAATGTCAATTTTTTATGGATAATCCTACCAATTCAAGTTACATGAGTGAAAATGTGAAAACAAATTTCTGGAATAGATGTCTTGGACATTTGGACTAAATTATTCGGAGTAAAATTGTGAAGAATGATGGAATAAGATATCATACCAAGAAGAAGATGGAACAAGATGATTTTTATGAGATGTAAAAAAGGTAAATATGATGAGAAATTTTCATAAAAGGATATAAATTCCCTCAGGAATTCCATTAGAATTTATGTAAACTGATCTATATGGATCCATGAGAGAAAATAAAAGAATATTTTGTTGATATTTCATAATATTCATTGTTTATTTCACCTAAATAAATAATATGATGTTACTCAATCATTAATTAGTTTTAGTAGATATGTTCATGGTTTTCAAAATAAATGACAAAAATAAATTTTGGCTTTACGTAGAAAATGTAGTATCTGATTAATTGAAGTAGTTTATAGGTGATGAATTTGAAGGTTATCTCCCAAAAAAATGGAATCAATAATAAATTTATCTCACCCTATACTCCTCAAAATAATGGGGTTTCAAAAATAAAAACTAATAGTGCAATATAGATTGATTGGAAAATTCATTCTAAAAATAAAATTTCATATTATTTTGGAGTGAGTGCGTGTGTTGTTATATACATACATAACAAATGTCTTTTGTGACCCAAGTCACACTTAAATCCAAATTACATTTTTTTATAAAAAAGACTTTCAACCAATTTATTGTTTTTATATGTACATGATTTATAATGATCAAAGGTATCATGATGGGAAAATTTAAAGAGGAAGAAAATAAAGAGATATTTATAGGGTACTTATCTAATAGAAGTAGGTAAATATGTTGGAGAAAACATTGACACAAACATTTGATGTATTCAGATGTCAATATTTTTTAAAAACATGGAAAGTTAAATCAACCTAATAAAAGGTAATTTGAGATTTCCGATGAATAAAACATGAATATTTCAAACTAGCATCTAGTAAATGAATTTTATATTTGAAAATGTTTCAGGATAATGATTCAGAAAATACTGATGATGAAAAAGAGGTTGTGGGAAGTAGTATGAAGCATTTTTAAATATTAAAATGTAATGTTGATAGTGATAACATCATTGGAAATCGAGGTTCTCCTATAAAAACAATATGAAGAATGATTTTAGGAAATCACTCATCACTAATATCTTACATTAAAACCAAAAGACTTCCTAAATCTTTTAAGAATTTGAATGGGAAAAATTTATGAAAGATCATATGAATCATATTGATAAAAATTAAACATTGGATCTTGTCACAAGACCAAAAATATAAGAGTTTCATTGACACCCAATGGGTTCTAGGAAAAAATTAATAAAAATGGAGTGGTGACAATGAATAAGGATATACTAGTTTATAAAGGATACACTCAAATAGAAGGCATTGACTTCAAAAAAATATTGGGTCCTATAGCAATGGTGGAAATAATAAGAATGTTTCGAGTTATTGATATACCCAATCACTATAAAATGTACCAAATTTATTTGAAATCATATTTTTAAAATGGTGGACTAGAGGAGGAATTTTTTATTGAATAACCAGATGGTTTTATTCATGATTATGGTGTTATCATAGGCTATAGGATGAGAAAGGCATTATATGGCTTGGAATAGGCTCTTAGAGACTAGTACTCAAAACTAGATGGATTCTTAAAGGAAATATGTTTCACTAAGGTTTGGATTGAAAGTAATTATCTTATGAGATATATATATAGACACACACACACACACACACTCTCTCTCTCTCTCTTCTTTTCATAGGATGTGTTAGTGATATAATTATTTATAGTGACTCGGAGTACCAATGTGGGTGAATTTATAAGAGTGTGAAAGAATAGTTTGAAATTTCCTTACTATGAGAGATTGTAAGCTTTTTGGGGCTATAAGTCGAGTAGAATTCACATCATATATTTTTTTATCAAGAAATATTCTCTAGAGAGTAATTGATAAGTTTTCATATGGGATAATCCAAATAGGTTTCCATATAAAATTCTATTTGATGTACATTGTGTAAAGATGATTTTTTCCAAAAGGTTGATAAAAATAATTTTGAAAAATAATTACAAGTATATTGTACATGACTACATCCAGAATAAACATTGTTTTTTTCATAACACATTGTGCATGATTTCATAGTGATCCATGAGAGTCACACATTCTTTCTATAAAGGGAATTTTGAGATATATTAAGGGAATATTGAGTAATAATTTTCATTAAAAATTCAGAAAATATTTGAAACATATCGGTTTTATTGATGTATATTTTTTCAATGATTTTTTTGAAATAAAATCCACCTCATGTGTCACCTTCTTCCTTAGTAAGGGTTGTGTATATTGGTATAATAAAAATCAAAACACAGTGAAACTTATCATAGATGATAAAAAATATATATAATCCACTCATACATGTACACATGTATTATAGATTGTTGTGTCGTTATTATATTCGAGATTTTAATATAATAATATATTTATAATTTTGTGTGACAATCATGGTGTAAAACAATCTTATAAATAACCATATACAACACTCTATATCCAAACATGATGAAATTAGATATATTTTCATTAATTAAAGAGTTATAAAATGGTATATCAAGTCCAATTTCATTTTGAATTAGAATTAAATTATATATTTATTCATAAAATATGTGAAAATAGAGGGGTTCTATGAGTTTCCATTTAAATTTAAGGTTTACCCCTCACCACTCTCATGAATAAATATGGAACAATCCCCTATGTAAAATTTATAATGTGTTAGAAAATATCTAGATATATTTTTATAACTTTATGTTAAAATGGTAAGAGAGTAATTGGTATAAGTGGGAGGGTTCACTATCTTTTCATCTAAATTTTTGGATAGGGAAGAATTGGTATGTTCAATGTTTTTTATGAGATGATTATCATGTGTATTGTGGAAATTTGTACAGAAAAGAGCTTTATCAATATAGTTGAATGAAGTTTCCAAACAATTCAAAAGGGTGATAATGAAGATCCATTGGAGTTTTTGATGGTTCATATTTTATTTTAATCCCAATAGATAATCATGTGTGATTCTTTGTGGAGTTATTTTAACTCTTAAATAATGTCTTAGAATGGATGTTGTTGAATTGGAACTTGTAGAAGAGGACCTAAAGCTGCTGGAGTGAAAGATGATATTTACTAGTCTTGCATATGAGTTTTTTTCATATAAAAAGTTTCAGATATGTGAAAAATTATGTTCATATAAATACCACATATAAAAATTAATTGTAAGTAGTTTGTTCTTCATATGATAATTCTATATATGTGGTATCCCCACATATGTGAATTCATTAGTGTATCTGATTTTTGTTGTGTTTGGAAATTATTACCAATTATACAAATTAAATTAGGTGTTTTTCTATGCATATTTATTTATTTATAAGGAAACCTATTTTCCCATGTACCCAAATATATATAGGATATGTTGTTTCATACAACCACATATTGATTTTTCTCAACATACAAACTGAGTTTTCTTGAAACCATGTGTTCTGAATAAATAAAACCTGACAATAATTTAAATAGTCTTCAATATACAAAACATCACATTTATAATGTGATTCAAACTTATTTATGAGATATTTAAAAAATTATGACCATAGATCAAATATATTTTATGTTTCAAGCTATATTATAAAAAAAAAATTGTGATGCTCAAAGTTGATGTTATAAATGAATAATCAACAAATATCAATTGTAGAATTTTATTGGGATGATGATTTTCTTTTATTGAGTTTATATATCTACTAAAAATTAATTGGTAATGTGAGTTGAGTTTATTTGAGTTCTATGTTACTTTTTAAAATATTATTTTATTAGAAAATTTGAGCTGTGAGATCATTATCATGTCATGAGCATGTTGATGAAACTAAAAAATCATGGTCGCTTCTTAAGTTGGTGTAACAAACCATAATATTTAAATAATATTTTTTACAAATAAAATGTGTGATATATTATATAATATTAAACATGAAAAAAACATAGAGAAATAAAAAACATATCTTATTAATAAAGATAATTATATTAATCATTTATGAAACCAATGAAAATGACAAACAATACAACTGAAACAATATAATAAAAAAGCTAAAATGGGAAAATATAGATCACACCAATATTTTAGAATCATAACTCCCTTTCCCATCACTATAGAAATGACACCAAATAGTATTTAACCAATTAAAATATTAGAAAATAATAAATATAACCTTAGGAGGAATTGTAGTGAATATTGAGTGAAATAATGAAGTGTTATTTATTGGGAGAAACATGACCATTTATATTGTAATATGATCATTGGTCAATATGAGCATTGGTATATTTGATCTCTGTTAACTATACCCATTATTATTAATTTTACCATTATAATTATTATCTATATATAGTAATGGTAAAACATGATTGATGTTGAAAGGATAAAAAATGGCCCCAACCTATAGAGTCATGTTGTATGAAGTCCATTTGTTAGTACATGGGATGGTGGCAGCATCACTAGGGTTCACCCTTGAGCAATCCCAATCCATGATTTTTCAAGTGAGTCTTGAAAAAAATCACCAATGAGAGACGTTCAAGATATTAAATATTACCATTTTTGCAATGTTAACCGAGCCCCGCAATGAAACTACCACCATCACACACTTTACCCTTAATGTTCATGTGGGTGAAATAATGGGTTACATTTCCAGGCCTTAGTTACTTAATGTTTAAATTCATTTGTATAAATAAAATGGTCATTCCATCAATCCCTTTTTGAGAATAATTTTTGTTAATAAAAAATATTTTTTAGTAAGACCAATTTGATAAATTGACAGTTGGATAAAAATAAAACAAAATTATGTATTTAGAAAATATATAAACTTTTATAATAAACTCATGTATTATGAAAAATATTTTTTAATTAAACAGTATTTTAAAATACTCTTATTTACATATAAATGATAAAATAATTTTATAATAATTTTATAAATTTTAATAATTTTATATAATATGATTGTGTCTTAAAAACTATTTTATTTTTTACTAAATAAGTATGTTTTTATTTAAAAGTAAAAATTATCATATCTAAAAAATTATTTTTATATAATAAATATTATATTTGAAATTATAATGTCAAAATTAGGTTAGGGTGAATTTATAAGAATTTTCTAGAATACTTAATTTTTCAGGGAATACTAAAAATACAGTTTGGGGTTCTTAGTATGTTTTATGGATTCTTATATATAGCACAATGATGTAATTTTTAATTATCAAAATAAAAAACCAATAATATTATATTTATTAATATTGTTCATTTTTATATATTTTATTCAATTTCAAAACATATAAGTGGATTTCCAAAGTCTAAAATGGGAATTTTGATTTTAGAAACATTATTTTGTGGACAATACACTTTTCCATATCAAAATAAGTATTAAAAATGGAGTGATGTTATAATGTATTAAATATCATAAAATGTGATTCAATTTTTCAAAAACATGATAAAAAATCATGGGTATGATTTTTTTTTAATTTCTACAAACTATATTTCCAAGACATATATTTTGAAATTATTAAACAATTCCTATACTTTTGATATAGATACTCACCCATTCCACCTTTTTCATTCCCTCCCCATCCAACCTCTATGAAATTTTTATCATTTTTCCTCCCAATGAGTCCCACATGGCTTCCTTAAATAACTAAGGTTCCATCCTCATGATATAGGAGAAACTTTTCAAGGTAAAAGGAATTATCATCATCTTCTTTTCCTTTCAAGTAGTTATTTTTGTGTATATATTCTAAAGGGAATGTAACTTTATTTTATTATTATTTTGATCATACCCTTATTGATAAATATTTTTTAATAAAGGGAAACCTTTATTCTCTATTATTTTACCCTTTTCTAATTCCACATTTTAGAGCCATCATGATGCCAGATTTACTTCTCAAATATATCTCTTTTACATAAGGAATTATTATATTGTGAATTCCCAAACCATTTCTTTATCCATGTGAATTCATCTAGATGTTAATATAATTTATGGATTCATGGATTTACATATACAAAACCCACATTCCCTTTCTTTGAGATAAAAAAGATATTATGGTCAATCCTTTAAGCACTAATGTACCCAATTGTTTTATAGGAAACCCATGTTTTATTCTACTTGGGTTATTGAAAAAATAATATATTTTGATCAATGTGGATCACATTAAATTAATACATATGAAGGGTTCTCCCTGATATTTATCCAATGCACTGGGTATAGAATTTAATCTCTAAAGATGACATGTTTTATGATAACTTGGTGAATAACCATGGTAATTTTCAATTATGACACCTTGGTGATAAACCATAGTGATATTCTTATGAATGAATCATTTTTATGTCGTAGATATATTTCCATGTTATGCTTCATGTTTTTTTATTATGATATTCTTCACATTCTCTTGATTATGTTATATTTGTATACCTCGTGTTCTTATTGAAATAACTAATTGTTGACCTCACCTATTTTGATAATCCCAATTATGCTTTCATATACTTTGATAATCCCAATTATTCTTTCATATACTTTGATAATATCAATTTAATTTTTTTCTATATATTAATTCTTTCAATCTGTGATCAAGATGATAATAATATTAAAATAATCTATGAGATAGTTTAATCTTTGTT
Source organism: Viscum album (assembly GCA_963277665.1). Classification (NCBI taxonomy): domain Eukaryota; kingdom Viridiplantae; phylum Streptophyta; class Magnoliopsida; order Santalales; family Viscaceae; genus Viscum; species Viscum album. The sequence goes on from OY728123.1 coordinate 476,772,613, forward strand.
TATCCATGTTTATATAAGTTCTGAAGTAATTCTAACCCTTTCAGATATGTTGTGTATGAAATAGATAAGTATTTAGTCATTGATCTACATTTAAGCTACCGGTACTCAGTCTACCGATAGAATTATTCTACTGATATACATAGTCACTGATACAATAAGGTCATCGATATGTACATAGATACTGACATACAACTAGAGCTACTGATACAGAACAGACCAGAGCTACTGATAGACATAAGTCTACTGATAGATCCAGTTCACATATAGTTACTGATACAAGTATCATCACCGATATATCGAGCTACCAATAGAAGTCTTCTTGTAGTGTAAGTCTACCGATATGTGCAAAGAGCTACCGATGAAGAGACAACTACCGATAAAAATAGCTACCGATATAACTAAAGTCACCGGTATATGAGCTACCGATGCAAGTTCAAAAGAGCTACCGATGCAAGTTCAAAAGGGCTACCGATGGAAGGTTCTACGATACAAAGTCCACCTTACACATCGACCAATAGAATGCTACTAATTCTTGACCAACCAGTTAAACCCTATATATTTATTTAGCTAATGGTTACATTTGATTGTTTTGATGAAGTTTATATTATTTAATGATTTCTGTTGCATGTCAGGGAACCGTACCTAGTACCCATGCAAAAAGCGATTGTTCTTTTCTATCAAATATGAATCCTAAAGTGATTGAAAGAAAACACTTATATATAGTGATAGAGAAATAGATACACATGACACTCCTTGAAAGCAAAAAAGAAGATACGTGAAAGGTAAAAGAGAAAGAGCTGAACAAGCATTCAAATGTGGAGCATTTTGTCTGCTGTCTACATCCATACTCCAAGAATCTTAGAAATACAAAAAGAAACTTATTCTAGAAGAGATCACAAGTTGCATATTGAGTGAGGAGAAACAACAAACATTTCATGCACTCAGGCTGATAAGATGGACTAAGAATCAAAGAAGAAATCGACACTCTGTTTTTTGAAAAAAAACTAGAGAAGGACTCAGAAACTTTTCTGATAAACCAAACGAGTCCAGAGCAACACTGATAATCCCTAAAGCATTTCTAAACTCAATCATACTTCTCTGAGTGACTCCTTATTTACATTTTGAGCAGTGTGTGTATCCTGTTTACTTTACACACACACACACACACTGTCTCTTGTGCTAAACTGGAGGGTTCTTAAATCCTCACTTAAGCTCCATAACTCTTTTTTTTTGCCACTGTGAATTGTGGTAGAGGTCGAGTAAGACCTGAACAGCCTGTGAGCTTTTGTTTTTTCCCATGAAAAACTGTGGTAGAGGTCTTTGTACCTAGACAGTTTTGTAAACTATTGTTAACCTCGATCCAGGGTGTGGATCAAATTTATATAAATTTTAGAGGACTAAGTCTCGGCTTGATACTGAACCTCTTGTTATATATTTTGTGCATGTTTAGTTTAAGTTCAAAGTATAATACATATATATTATCTATTCCGCATCTATTTCTTTGAAATACAATACTATTTTAAAGATAATTTGATAGTTAAATTAGAAAGTGTTTACACTTATTGTAAATAAGTAGGTTAGTTTCAAATGTTAGTTTGATCTTGTGGTTAAATTAACTGAGACCTAATCGATCTTTGAGAATCTAAGTGAACATTCACAATCTGTATAATTTCACTACAGTTTAAATTATTTTATAAATTGGGGGATTTTACATAGGCAATATTTTAACAGAAATTTTAATTGGAACTCAATTCACCCCCCTCTTGAGTATCCACTCTGACCAACATTTGGTATCCGAGGTTTAGTTTTGATCAATGTTTTTTTAAATACTCTATTTTTCAATTGTGATTTTAATATCATTTAAAGATCTTAAATTAATGTTAGTTCTAAATTTTTATATCTTTAAATTTTTTTTCTAAATTCAAGTTATGGATAATAGACTAGAGGGTGATGATACTAACCAACCACCTTTCTTCAATGGCAAAAACTATGCCCAGTGGAAACTGAAGATGAAAATTCATTTAGAAATTATGTGTTTTGATATTTGGACTGCTATAGAGTCTCAATATAAAATTTCAGAGACTGAAAGAACAACTTGGGATGAACCTACAAAGACTGCTGACAATAATAATTGTAAAGCTATGAATGCTCTGTACTATGATTTAGGAAATGAAGAGTTTAATAGAATTTCTACTTGTAAAACTGCCTTTGAAATTTGGGATACTTTGGGTGTTTCTCCTAAAGGAACAACCAATGTTAAAGAAATGAGATTGAATACTTATACCATTAAATATGAAAATTTTAAAATGAAAACTGATGAACCTATTTCTGATATGTATCTGAGGATTAATGAGATAGTCAATACAATGAGTTCACTTGGTAAAGTTGTTCCAGCAAAGGAACAAATTATGAGGGTACTGAGATGTCTGCCAGAATGATGGACACAAACATCTCTTTCAATCATAGAATCATGTGGCATTGTTTCTCTACCTATCAAAGAAATCATTGGTAAGCTTTTGATGTATGAGGAAGAACTCAAGGTGAATAAAGAGGAAGAGGATGAACCAAAAAGGAAATCAGTGGCTTTCAAGACTACTGCTTCAAAGAACAAAGACAAAGAAAAAGCTCAAATACAGACTGACAATTCAATAAGTGAAATCTCAGTCACTGATAGTGATTCTGAGATGGATCAAATAGCCAGGATATTCAATACATTTTATAGGAAGAATAAATTTCTCAAAAAATCAAATTACAAAAGAAAAGTGTGACAATAAGGGACATTGGAAGAAGGACTGGAAAAAGCCAGATAGAAGTGATAAATATTTTTTCTATGAGTGCAAAAGGAAAGTACACATTAAAGTAGACTGCCCAAAGCTAAAATTCAAGAAAAAATATTATTACAAGGACAGTAAGTGCAAGAAATCTATGAAGGCTACCTGGAGTGCATATGATGACATCACAAGTGAATCTGAAGTTTCTGATTCGAGAAGAATCATGCCAACATGTGTTTCATGACCAACACATCTGAGGTAACCTTAGATACTCCTGTTTTAAATTCTTATTATTCATAAGATGATGCAGAATCTGATTCTAATTCAGAAAACATGAATAGTAAGGAATTATTTGAATACTGCAATATGCTGGAAGAGACATGCAATGAACTTAAGGATAAATACAAATCATTAAAGAAATATAATTCTCTCACTACTACTGTTAAAACCGAACTTACTATTTAAAAAGATAAGAATGCTCAACTGTGAAAGGAAAATACAGAACTGAAAATGTCAAATGAGCAACATAGAAAATACTTAGAGAAGTTTAAAATGGAAATGATGCACTTACTCAAATGTTAGGTAAATAGGTTACACCTAAATACACTACTGGTTTGGGATATCAAACTGGACAGAGACAGTTCACTAAAATTAGATTTATTTCTACGTCTGGACAAAATTTGGCTTATTCTAGTTCTGGAAATTCATATGCTTTAACCAGTTATTCATATGGTTACAGGTCAAATAATGTTTTTATTTCAAAATATATTGATTCTATAAATTATTTGAGACCCATAAAACAAATATGGGTACCTAAAGTTTTTATTTCTAACCATTCTAGCCCCAAGAATATCTGGGTACCAAAATCATTTTCTATCTAAATCTATTTTTTAGGAAACATGCTTAAAGAGTACTCACAAGAAGGTATAGTACTTGGAAAGTGGATGTTCAAGACATATGTCTAGAGATTATTCATGCTTCAAAAGTTTAATAAAGGTTGATGGAGTACATGTCACCTTTGTTGATAATTCTAAAGGAAAGATCATCGGCCTAGGTCAAATTGGTAACACTGATTCAGTTTTAATCTCTAATGTTTTATTTGTTGATGGAATTATGTATAACCTGTTTTGTATTTATCAATTATGTGATGATGGATTTAATGTGATGTCTGAAAATGATTCTTGTAATGTTTTTAATTCTAAAAATGTTTTAGTATTTTCTGCTTTAAGAAATGAAAATGTTTATGTAGTTGACTTGAAACTCTTTAGCTAAACAAAATGTTACTTATTTAAATTCTTTTCATAAAGAGTCTTGGCTTTGACACAGAAGATTAGGACACTGCAACATATATTCACTTAGAAAGTTAACAATAATGAACTTAGTTAGAGACCTACCCAAACTTGAATTCCCAAATGACAAAGTGTGCAATCCCTGTCAAAAGGGAAAGCAACAATAAGTTTCTTTTAAATCAAAGAAAGAAGTTTCAACTTCTCAACCTCTCGAGTTGGTTCACTTGGACTTGTTTGGACCATCAAGAGTTTCTAGTTTAAATGGGAAGCATTATGTCTATGTTCTAGTAGATGACATTTCTAGATACACTTGGGTATACTTCTTAGCTCACAAAAGTGAAGCATGTTCTTACTTTATTAAATACCCCAAATCTGTAGAAAATCTTAGTGGACATAAGATTAAAACTCTAAGAAGTGATCATGGCCGTGAGTTTGAAAATCATGAATTTGAATCCTATTTCTCACACAATGGCTATAGTCATAACTTTTTTCTCCTAGGACACCTCAGAAGAATGGTGTAGTATAAAGAAGGAATACAACCCTTCAAGAAATAGTTAGAACCATGCTTAATGAATATGACCTGCCTATTTACTTTTGGGCTGAAGTCGTGAGTACAACTTTTTATATTATTAATAGATTCTTAATTAGACCAGTTCTTAAGAATACCCCTTATGAGTTGTGGAATAATAGAAAACCTAAAGTTAGTTACTTTATAGTCTTTGGATGTAATGTTTTCATTCTTAATACAAAGGATAATCTAGACATGTTTGCTTCTAAGAGTGATGAAGGAATTTTTCTTGGTTATTATTTAACTAGAAAATCCTATAAGAATCTTTAATAAAAGAACCAAATGTGTGGAAGAATCTGTTCACATCAATTTTGATGAAACTGATCCACATGAGCCTAAAACCTCTCTTGAAAATATTGAGGAAGATTTAAGTATTCTGGACATTAATAATAAATCTAAAGAACCTACTATAAAAACATCTAGTTCTGAACACATTCCAGAAACTGCTGATATAGAACCCGAACCTATAGATGAACATGAAATTTCTAGTCCTACCTTTACTAGATCATCAATTATTCTAAAGAATCATCCTTTGAATGCTGTTGTTGGTAATCTTGATAGAGGGACAAAGACTAGAGCTTCTCTAAGAAATCAGGTTGAACATCAAGCCTTTCCTTCACAGCTAGAGCCTAAAATATCAATGATGCTATCAATGATGAATTTTCGGTAATGGCTATGCAAGAAGAGTTAAATAAATTTGAAAGAAACAAAGTCTGGGAATTAGTTGACAGACCTAAGGATACATTAACAATAGGCACAAAATGGGTTTTTAGAAACAAAGTTGATGAGTCTTGAAACATAGTTAGAAACAAAGCTAGACTAGTTGGACAAGGATATAGTCAAAAAGAGGGAATATACTATGTGGAATGTTTTTCACCTGTAGCCATATTAAAAGCCATTAGGATCTTACATGCATATGCTGCTCATCTAAATTTCATGTTATATCAAATGGATGTCAAAAGTGATTTTCTAAATGGTTTTATTTTTGAAGATATTTTTTTGAACAACCAAGTTGATTTACTAATCCTCATTTTCCAAATCAAGTTTTTAAACTTTCTAAAGAATTATATGGTTTAAAATAGGCTCCAAGAGGTTGGTATGATAGACTTAGTAATTTTCTTATTTCAAAAAGTTTTACTAAATGGATTGCTAATCTAACTCTCTTTATTAAAATAATTTCTAAATATGTTTTAATAGTTCAAATCTATGTCGATGATATTATTTTTGGATATTCTAAACATTCTTTATGTACTGATTTTTCAAAGAGTATGAAAAATGAATTTGAAATGAGTTTAATGGGAGAACTTAAATATTTTCATGGATTTCAAGTGTTTCAAAATGAAAATGGTATTGTCTTGAATAAAATTAAATATACGAAGTTTATCTTAATACTTTTTGGTGTGAATAATATTAAGGAAAGTGAAACTCCTATGAGTACTGTTTGTAAATTGGATACAGATGAAACTAGGAAATCAGTGGATCAAACCAATTACAGAGGTATTATTGGGAGCTTACTTTACCTCACTTCTAGTTGACCAGATATTATTCTTAGTGTGTGTATGTGTGAAAGATTTCAGGATAATCCAAAAGAATCGCATTTACTTGATGTTAAAAGAATTTTTAAATATCCTAAACATACTGTAAACTTTGTTTTGTTTTACCCAAAAGGACAACCCTTTGAGTTAATGAGTTATTCAGATGTTGACTTTGCTGGTTGCAAGTTGGATATAAAGAGCACTTCAGGAACATGTCATTTATTAGGAAAGTCCTTAGTATCTTTGTGTAGTTTGAAGTAGAATTATGAAGCATTATCCAATTCCGAAGCAGAGTACATAGCTGCTGGTAGTAGTTGTGCACAAATTCTGTGGATTAAACACACTCTTTTGGTCTATGGATATGACTTTAGGAATGTGACAATCAAATGTGATAGTACTTGTGCAATAAATATTTCAAAGAACCATGTGTCTCACTCTTGGACCAAACACATTGATGTAAGGCACCATTTCTTGAGATATCATTACCAAAAGGGTGATATTATCTTGAGTTTATAGGCACTGAACATCAATTAGCCGATATTTTCACTAAACCTTTGTGTTTGGATATGTTAAGTTACATTAGACATGAGTTTGGAATGTTTAATCTCAATCGGTAGCTAACCTCACCGATGTAACCTCACCGATGTAACCTCACCAATGTAACCTCACCGATGTAACCTCGCCGATGTAATATCACCGATGTAACCTCACCGATAGAAATTCTCACTGATGTGCACGCTGTTTTAAAACTTGTCTACCGCCAGAATCTAAATCGTTTACTTTATTTCATTTTCTTTATTTATTTTATAATTCCTAAATGATAAAACTAAAGTCCGAGCTACTGCAAAATCCATCGAGTCTCAAACCTTAACCCCAAACCTTAGCTCCCTAATCCTTAGAGAACCCTAAATCCTTCAAACCAACGAAGGAAAAAACCAAACTTTCTACCGTCAGAAATGAATCTGTTGAGCCAAAATCAAAGAATCAAAGGACCGAGGAATATGCAAGAGGTAGTGGAAGTGTTGGTAGAACTAGGTCGGGGAGACAACCAGTGAATCCTCATTTGAAAAATCGAGTTATTATGATTGAAATGGAACTGTGTGTAGAATGGATGATTCCTAGAAGGTCCTTAGTGCTTGAAGTTCATGAAGATCAAAAATGGGTAGAGTGTTTTTTGAATTAAAATGGTTCTTAATTTCCAAAATTAGTGAAACAGTTTTACGATTTTGTAACCTTTGAAGAATCGGAGAATGAAAATCGAGTAACTTATTTTGTAAATGGAAAGGAGATGTCATTCTCATATGTTGAATGGGCTGATTGCTTGAAAGTTCCACATGAAGGATTATCTGGATATGTCGCAAGAGCCATGCCACCTTCCAGAGACATTTTCAATTTTGAGACTGCTTTGGAAGAGATGACTGGTAATGGAAGTCAAAGACAAGAAGTTTCTGTAGAGATGGATGGAGAGAACATATTTCTGTTCAAATTTGTTCAACATGTCTTGATACCGAGGAGAGGATACTTTTGCAATTTGAGATATCAGGATATCTATCTCTTGCACCTTTTAAGACATTGTGTAAAGTTTAATTTATGCAGATTGCTGATGCTCCATATGGAAGTTATGACGAGACTGAAATCAAAGACAAATGACCTATTCTTTGCTAAATTAATCTCTATGATAATCAAGGTGAAAGGGGTTGCTGAGTCTCAAGATGAGATAGTGGTAGTGGAGAATTACTTATGTATCACAACCATAGTTTTTATGTACATGAAAATAAATTGGAACCCTTGGAGAGGATAATGGGTAAATGATGACCAGAGGATGTATGCCAAGTTTAATCTTGTGAATCATCCTTCATGACCAAAGGATATGAGGGATCCAGCTCTGGGACCTGATGAAGAGGAGACAAAATATAGCGATGATTCAAAAGAGGAAGATTCCTCTGCTGATGAAGGAGTAGACTCTGACTTGCCTCCTAGCCTAGCTCCGGAAAATCTAGTTCAACATATATCAGATAAAGAATAAGCTATTGAAGTGACTGCTTTAGAAAATGAAGAATATGTTCCTGAGAGTGAAACATCTATGACTGTTGATTTGAGCCTGAGTCCAGTGATTGGACAATCTTTAGTACCTACTGAGGAAGCAAATGAAGTTGACATACCCTTACCTAATCCAGAAGACCTTCCTACTGCTACAGTAATGGAATTGATAGTGGAAGATTCTCCTAAGGATGAAAGACCTGCTGAAGATGATGTTGTGAATGATGTTGAGAATTCTGTTATTATAATTGAGGATTTACCCATTGAGTGGGAGGATCGATCTATGTTTGGAAGTGTCACAGTGGCTGTTGGTTTTAATTATTGGGAAGAAGACACTGATTTTATAGTATGTGGATTAGACTATTCAGATTCAGATAATGAGGCATCTCACAATAGACCTAATTTTTTTATTATGTTGAGTCTGAATTGCTACCTGAAGATGTGGTTAGACTGCATGACCTGGATACTTTAAAGAAAAAGATTAAGGAATGTTTTGTGTAAGAGGTAATGAAAATGGATGTTTCTGTGGTATCTTCAATTCAACTAGTTATGACTGATGATGTGGTCAGTTTAGCGTCTAAAAGAGCATCTGCAGCAATTTCACCTGCTGATTTGGTTACCAAGGATGATATGAATATCTTAAGGGATGAGCTAAAAGAATCTTTTCGGGCCTCAGTTGCTGAGATGAAGAAAATTTTTTCTGAAGAAATGGTTATGCTGGAAAGATCTTCTGAACTATCTCTTGCCTGAAATTTATCAACTTTTATGGGTGAAATAGTTGAAGAAGTTAAAGAATGCCAAGATCAAGTTTCTAGACTTAAAGAAGATCTTGAAGCATTAAAGGAATCTGTTGTTTCCTTAGACTCTTACATGAGCTCAAAATCCCAAGAAGATAAGGACATAGCTTATGTGAAGAGTGTTGGAAGTCTGATGGTTTCAGTATTTTAAGGTTTCAAAACTTCTATGAAAGATCATATTAAAACACAGGAATCCGATGTTCAAAATATTATCAGTGGTTTGACCAAAAGCTTCAAAGAGACTATATCTTTATCTGTTGGTTCTCTAGAATCTAAACCTTCGATGGACTTGAATAAAATTCAAACTGTGATGAAAGAGAAGCTTGGTTCTGCCTCAACCAGTGGCTCTATAGACTCATCTGAACTGAGCAGAGTTGTTCTCTCTACCAGAGATTCAGCGAGAGAAATTATGAAGATAGTCTAAGACTACATGAGAGAATCCTCTGTCTCTCAAAATGAACTGAAAGAAAAGGTGGACTCCTATTTCTCCAAAATTTACACAAAGACCCAAAATGACCAGTCATTTTAAGATTCTGATTGAGAATATGAAACTGCCTCCTGTCAATCAAGCCTTTAGAGAACAAGTTAGAAAGATAATAGAATTGACTCCATCTTTGGACAAGTTTATGGAGAACAAGGATGACTTCATATCTGCAATAGAGAGAGGGGGGTAATCATTATGGATTTTAGGAATCTTTTTTTCCCTTTCAGTATGTTGATGCCCGACTTGCAATTGTCCCTCCCGCATTGCCTGCCTCTACCTCAACTACTTATCCAATTCAAATGACTCCGCTTTAAGCCATTCTAAGCCTCACACCTGTGATCACACAATGTAATCCTCAATACAGGCCAGGCACAGTGTCAGTTTCTCAGCCTCCTGTAGTCCTTTTAGGAAATCCTAAGCCTTTACCAGATTCCTCACCACCTGCATCCTCTTCTGTCCCCAAGGGAAAATCTCACACTGAGAATGTGGATTGATCTAGTAGTTGGACTATTTGATATAAATCCTATGTATTTTGTTTTCTATCTTTTTACCTATTTGTCACATTTAATACAAGTGATTTTCTTCTATTCATATTATTTCACTTCTTTTTATTATTTCCCACATTTTGATTATCACAAAGGGGGAGAAATATTTTACATGAGGGAAGAAATACTCTCTAAGTATCAAAAGAGGGAGAGATATTAATGATAGGGGATTTAATTTTATACCATACTCTGATGTTCTCCGATATTCTGTGATATCACTAAATTTTACATTTGATATTATGATTTTTTTCATTCATCTATGATATATTAAATTCTATCTCTGATAGAGTATATTTTATACCATACTGTTTTCTCTGAGAAAATCGAACTAAATTATACATCCTCTGATTTTTTTTAATGATAATATCATAATTTGTGATTATCAAAAGGGGGGAGATTGTTCACCTCACGTGTTTTGATAATCCCAATTTTGTTTTCATATACTTTGATAATCCCAATTATGCTTTCATATACTTTGATAATCTCAATCTAATGTTTTTCTATATATTAATTCATTCAATATGTGATCAAGATGATAATAATATTAAAATAATACCTGAGATAGTCTAATATTTGTTTATCCATGTTTATATAAGTTCTGAAGTAATTCTAACCCATTCGGATATGTTGTGTATGAAATAGATAAGTATTTAGTCACTGATCTGCATTTAACCTACCGGTACTCCGTCTACCGATAGACTTAGTCTACTGATAGACTTAGTCACCGATACACTAAGGTAACTGATATGTACAGAGCTACAAACAGACAACTAGAGATACCGATACAGAACAGACCAGTGCTACCGATAGACAGAAGTCTACCCATAGAGCCAGTTCACAAATAGTTACTGATACAAGTATCATCACCTATATATCGAGCTACCGATAGAAGTCTGCTTGTAGTGTAAGTCTACTGATACGTACAAAGAGCTACCTATGAAGAGATGGCTACCGATGAAGAGACAGCTACCGATAACAACAGGTACCGAGAAAACTAAATTCACCCATATATGAGCTACCGATGCAAGTTCAAAAGAGCTACCGATGGAAGGTTCTGTGATACAAAGTCCACCGTACACATCGACCAATAGAATGATACTAATACTTGACCATCCAGTCAAACCATATATATTTATTTATTTAGCTAACAGTTACATTTTATTGTTTTAATGGAGTTACTATTATTTAATGATTTCTATTGCATGTTAGGGAACCATACCTAGTACCCATGCAAAAAGCAATTATTCTTTTCTGCCGAAGCTGAAACCTAAAGTGATGGGAAGAGAACACTTATATATAGTGATAGTGAAATAGATGCACATGACACTCCTTGAAAGCACAATGAAGATACAGGAAGGGTAAAAGAGAAAGAGCTGAACAAGCATTCAAATGTAGAGCATTTTTTCATCAGTCTACATCCATACTCCAAGAATCTTGGACATACATGAAGAATCATATTCTAGAAGAGAACACAAGTTTCATATTGAGTGAAGAGCTACAACAAAAATTTCATGCACTCAGGCTGCTAAGCTTTACCAAGAATCAAAGAAGAAATAAATTCTCTATTTTTTGAGAAAAACCAGAGAAGGACACATAAGCTTTTCTAATAAACCAAACGAGTCCAGAGTTGCATTTCTAATCACTAAATAATTTCTAAACTCAATCATACTTCTCTGAGTGATTCCTTCTTTACATTTTGAGAAGTGTGTGTATCCTGTTTACTTTACACACACTGTCTCCTATGCTAAACCGGAGGGTTCTTAAATCCTCACTTAAGCTCTATAACTCTTTTGTTTTCCACTGTGAATTGTGGTAGAGGTTGAGTAAGACTTGAACTGCCTGTGAGCTATTGTTTTATTTTCCCACGAAGAAATGTGGTAGAGGTATTTGTACCTGGATAGTTTTGTAAACTGTTGTTAACCCCGATCCAGGGTGTGGATCAAATTTTTATAAATTTGAGAGGACTAAGTCATGGCTTGAGACTGATCCTCTTGTTACATCTGTTGTGCATATTTAGTTTAAGTTCAATGTATACTACATATATCTTATTTATTCTGCGGCTATTTCTTTGAAATACAAAACTATTTTAAAGCTACTTTGATAGTCAAATTAGAAAGTGTTTACACTTATTGTAAATCTTTAGGTTAGTTTCAAAAGTTAGTTTGATCTCGTGGTTAAATTAACTGAGACCTAATCAATCTTTGTGAAGCTAAGTGAACATTCACAATCTGTATAAATTCACTACAGTTTAACTTATTTTATAAATCGGGGAATTTTACATAGGAAATATTTTAACAAAAATTTTAATTGGAACTCAATTCACCCCCTCTTGAGTATCCACTCCAACCAACACTCATGATCACAAGAAAAATGTATCCATTGTAAATTTCTTTATTAGGATAGTTCTCTCCAATTTATTTTGATTTATATCCTAATGATATGAGATGAAATAAAAGTAATTAGGTTGAACCCATAAATAATCCATTCACATGTATTAGAATACTTTTTTATGTTTTCTTTTAGTATGTTTCTAATTTCTAAGATAATAAACATTAAGATATCCTTTTTGATCAATGTAATGAATATTTTATGTAGTAAAAAGGTGGGATTCCATAGTTGCCCGCCTGAATGGACCGAATGCCTTATTTTTTTTATTATGTATAATCTCCATTTTAAGGGTTTAAGGGGAACCCGTACATGACCCACAGGCCCAAGGCACAAGGCCCGAAAACCCAGCAATACATGACCCGAAGTCCCAGAGGCATACCATGACCAATTCATGACCCGTAGGCCGAGGCCACTTGAACTAAACCTCCTGATCTTTTTGCGTCATTGATCACCTAGCTGCCCACCTTGCATTTTTGATCGGCTATCATTACCCTGTAAAAAGCTATATGGTGCCTGGTCCCGATGGCGGCTACCATACCCTCTCATTCTTCTAATCTGGTTATGTCTGCATCTAGTGGATGCTACTCCTATTGCTCTGATCCTCTTCCCGGGCTTGTTCTCTATGAACTGTGCTACCCCATGGTCTACGTTACCCGAAGGCCTTGTGGCTCGAAGGCCTTGGATGAACCAAAGGCCCTGGAGACCCGTAGGCCCAAACCGGTGGCCCAAAGGCCCACATCGGGTGAATAGTTTTGGTTGCCACAGTACCGAATAGTAACTATTGTAGTACTACTACAATACTTCTACAGTAACTCGGATGTTCGCCTCCACACGGTTTTGTACCCGTGTCTCTTGGATGCCAAGCAGGATCCCTTACCACTCAGGTACATGCTTGTTGGCGGATGCCATAGTTAGTATTAGAGGAAAAGGAAGTAATGTGATTTTTAGGAATAATCACATATGAGCATTAGACAAAGCATGAATCTTCACCCGAGCAATTTTTGAGAAAAGGGATACCACTTGGGATATAGGTGTGTCTCACCAAGGTGGTGTAGCCACCCATGGAGTGTCCTCATTGAAATAAATTATAGTCTACGAGAAATAATTCAAGACTAGTACGGATTGTAATAGAGGATTGTTTAGTTATATATTGAAATTTGGAAATAAAAACATTATTAAGAACCATATAGATAAGTCTAAATATTGGAGAACATCCAAAAAATTTGGTAAAGTATTAAGGGAGTTCTTTACATGTAATTAAATATATTTCTAGATACTAAAAGTGGTTGTGACTTTGAGACAGAATTACCTAGGGGTAAAAATCCAAAAATTAACATATTGAGCTAGAACCGATCAAGAATTTTTGCATGATAATGAGCCTTGTTACACACCTGGTTTGCCACTTATGATGGATATGTTGGGTTAATCACAGTATTTTTATAATCCATTATGAAGTATATATAAAAAATGTAATTATTATTAGAGGATATTAATGAATAAAATATTTAATAATGATGCTTCATGACATAAAATCTATTAAGAATTATAAGATTCTTATAATTAACATGTTTCCCACTGTTTTTCTTCTATTATAGAAATAGATGTAAATAAAAGGAATCATGTAAATGATGAGTACAACATATGATGAATGGATGGCCTTTCTGACATGATGTAAGTTGGAATCTAAAACTTCATGAGGATGATTAATAAACTATACCGAGTTATGAATAATAAATTGAATCTGGTTAAGCGATTAAATTAACCTTGAGGGGAACAAATTTTTTTTCATTCATTCATATGTCAACGAATACATTTTATTAGTGGATCTACTGACCCATTAATTACTAAAAAATCTATTTCCTCAATAGACAATAATTTTCTATACTCCATTTTTTAGATCTAGAGAAAGTCACCATGTAAGTATATCAATTAGAAGGAGAAGCTGATCAATGGTGGAAACTAATTAAAAACACAATTCCAATAATGGAGATTGATGCTATATAGTGGGAAGAGTTTAGGGGAATATTTTTCCATAAATATTTTCCCCATTTGATGTAAATAAAAATAAAAAAATGTATTCCTAGAGATGAAGTAGAAGGAAATTGAATTAGTGGGAAGATATGAAATGAACTTTAAAATACGTGCTCGATACACCTCTATCTTTTTTCTTGATCTCAATACAAAGTTTAACAGATTATTCATTGGAATGAGATCCCATTAGTGGAGGAATTTAGAAAATAGAGACTATGAAACATACTAATAGATAGTGTGAATTGATATGAAGGTTTAAATGTTGTTTGGGGAGACTCGGTGGTCACATAGGGTGAATGAAAATGAGAGTGCATTGGAGAAAAACATGGGAAATGTTTTTGATCCTGGAAGTGGAGAAAGGAAAGTGAAACGTCCCACATGCAACAAATGTTTGAAGAAGCATTTGAGGAACTAATTTTTATGGAGTGAAAATTTATACAAGTTTTGAATATATGGTCATATAGAATGTAACTATTAGGAGCATATAAAGCCTTGACATCTCAATACTAACGAAAAAGGGGAGATGGTGCAGGCACAATCTAAATTTCAATGCTTTATGTGTAGACATCTTGGGAACTGTTCCAATCAATGTCCAAATTAGAAATAATAGAGGGAAACCACCATCTACCTCATAATAGAGAAAGTGAGAATGTTCAAGAATTTTATATCATTATGGATAAAGCAGAGGCACCAAATAATGTGGTGGAAGGTATAATCATTGTGCTCTCAATGCTAGAAACTACTTTATATGATTCTGTTTATACACATCCCTTTATTTCATTGATGTTTGAAAATAATACATAATCAATACTGAAGCCTCTATAATTTAATTTATTTTTCAACACTCCTAGATGGATTATCCTAGCATCAATAGTGTATAGAAACTGTAGTATTAACTTTGGAGAGTACAATGTCTTCAAAAATCTAGTAGTGATTTCCATGGTGGAGTTTGAAATTATACTAAGGATGGACTAGATCTCAATGTATAATGATAATATCAATTTCAATATCAAGGTAATTTCAATAGTTTTGAATGTAAAACCTATAGCTATTTTAAAAGAAGAGATATATAGAACTGATATTTTTCTAGAAGAACCTCCTGTAACCATAGTTTTGGAGATGATTAATGAAGGGGGAGAATGAAATGAAAGTATATAGATAGAAAACGTAACCATAATTTAGGAATTCATTGACATATTTCTTGAAAAGTTACTTATAACTCCTTGTGAAAAGAGGTTGTGTTCTCCATTGAACTCATTCCAAGATCCAAGCCTATATTGAAGACCCCATATAGAATGAAAAACATGGAGTTAGAGGAATTAATGAAAAACTTCCAGATCTTTTGGAGAAGATATTTTTCTGACCAAGTGTGTATCCACAGGGATCACCTATTATATTTGAAAATAATAAGGATGGGTCAATGTATATATGAATAAATTATAGTGAACTTAATGTGAAGACAATGAAGAACATGTACCCACTCTTAGTAATTGATGACATATTTGACCAGATTCACGGTGCTCAACTCATCTCCAAGATTTACCTCCGATCTGAGTATCATCAATTGAGGATGAATAAAGACTAAGTTATAAATTCTTACTTACAAACAATATATGGGAATTATGATATTGTTTTGATGACCTTCATCTTTACTATTTCCCCTACAAAATTTAGGGCTTTGTTGAATAGAGTCTTTAAGGAATAAATTGATAAATTTGTGGTAGTTTTATATTTTTTATATTTTGATATATTACAAATGTCATGAGGAAAATGGTGGTCATATAAGGGTTATATTGAAAACTCTAAGCAAGGATAAGATATTTGGAAAATTTATAAAAAGTTAATTTCAGTTACAACAAGTTTCAATCTTGGGGAACATTCTAACCTATGAAGGAATCTCAGTCAGTCCAACCAAGAAAAAGGATATAGAGGAGTGTCTGCATCCTATAAAAGTAACTAATATTCATAGTTTCATTGGTTTATCAGGATATTATAGGACATTTGTTGAAATAATAATGAATTTATAACATACTAACCATGTTAACATTAAAATGAGATAAGTTCATGTAGAAAAAGGAGTGTAAATAAATTTTGCAAGAACTAATTAATAGATTGTTTTCCTCACCTATATCAACTCAACCCTCTTTTGGAGAAGGAGCTATTATTTATATTAAAGTATCTCTAAATGATCTTGGGTGAAACCTCATAAAAATGACAGGGTGATCAATTATGAAACATGATAGTTAAAGAAACATATGAAAATCTATCTTATGAATGATATGGGATTAGATTCTATTATTTTTATCTAAATATGTGGAGGCACTATCTTTATGAGGAGAAATGTGATATATACAAAGATCACCTAATATTGAAGTATATATTCAAAAAAAGGAATTGAACATGATACAAGGATATGGTTGGAGCTTCATAAAGACAATGATTATTCAAATCATTATCACACTGGAGGAGAAAAAAATCCACGGATTCATTAAGTTGGAAACACCCCTTTTTTGAGGGAAATTATGAGGTTTCAGGAGGTCCATTGATAAAATACCTAGTAAGTTCATACATGGGAATCATATGTTAAGGGACACCATCAATTCTATCCAAAACTATTTATCAACCATCATTAATAGAGAATATTATGAGCTCTAAAATGGAAAATCATTTGAAAATAATAATATAGAGTCAGTTATGAATGGGAAGTTTCCTAAGTTCAATATTGATGGAGACGATATACTAAAAATTTTAAAAGGTTATGTGTCCTTTAAATCATGGAGATAAATAAGGAGTTGATAGATGAAGCTCATATCCCTAAATTCTCTATGCATCGTAGAATAAATAAAATATATAGGGACCTTTGTGATCATTATTGGTTCGATAATGTGAAATGGTAGATTTTCATCTACACTAAAAGGTTCTTGGTGTGTCAACAAGTGATGGTGAATCGACAACTTTCTAAAGGGGTATCACAACCACTGCCCATACCAACATAAAATTTGAACAATATCACTATGGACATCATCACTGGTCTCCCAATAACATCCAAAGGAAAAAAATAAATATGGGCAATAGGATATCCAATCTCCAAGACTTCCTATTTCATCATTATTCATGAATATTTATCACATGACCAACATTCCAAGATGTATGAAAAAAAAGTGGTGAGGTTTCATGGGGTTCCACCTTCAGTCATTTATAATCATGATCCATGGCTCACATAAAAATGCAAGATAAGTCTTAAATATGATCTAAACATTAAATAGAATTTTAATATTTCCTATCAACCCCAAATTGATGATTAATCTGAAAGGGCTATTCAAACACTTGAAGAAAATGCTGATAATACGCTTAATAGAATTTAATGTTGGATGGGATCAAAACCTCCCATTATTTGAGTTATCAATCAAAAATATCTTTCACTCAAGTATTCAAATAGAACCCTATGAATCTTTATATGGGAAGTGATGAATAAATCATACTTATTATGATGAATTTGGTAGGATAAAGATATTTGGCATCGATCTTGTGCAATATATGATAGAAAAGGTTCATGCCATCTAACAACATATAAAACATGCTTAGAGTAGGCAGAATAGTTATGTTGACATCCAATAAAGTGACTTGGAGTATGATGTTGGAGATAAAGTTTTCCTTTAAATATCACCATGCAAGAGAGTCATGTGTCTTGGTAAGAAAGGGAATCTTAGGCTTTGGTACATTAACCTCTTTGAAATACTTGATCACATAGGAGTAGTCTCCTATCAGCTATCACTTCTAAAAAATTTAGCTAAAGTTAATTATTTATTCCATGTATCCCTCTTGAGAAAGCACATAATTTATCCCTCACATGTAATAAACCAAGATGTGGTAAAACGGGAATATGACCTCTCTTATGAGGAGCAGTCAGTGGAGGTCTTGGACCATAGAGAAATTTTTTAATGAAATAAGAAAACAAACATTATAAAGGTGTTATATAGGGACCATAAGTATGAATATTTGACAAGGGACATATAGTAAATAATAAAATAGAATTACTCTCTCCTATACTTAGTCGAGAATATGATTTTAAATTTCATGGATGAAATTTCTAATGGGGGGGAATATTGTAATGACATTGGATTTTTAAATGATATTTATTTCCTATGAAAATGTGTGTCATATTATATTATACTATACACATAAAAAATATTTTGGAACCAAAAAAACATTATCTCATTAATAAATATCATTCCATTAGTCAACTATAAAACTAATGAAAATGCCAAACATTACAAATGGGCAAAAAAAATTTAATAATGAAAATATAAAATGGGAAAATATAGATCACACCATTATTCTATAATCATCGCCCAAATGGAAAAAAAAATATATTAATGAAACAAAATATTAGTATACCAATAAATATATTAGAAAATAAAAAATATAATCTTAGTAAGAATTCATGTGAATATTTAGTGAAATATTGAAGTGGTATTTATAGGGAGAAATGTGATAGATGGAATCGTGATATGTTCATTATCCAAATATAAGAATTGGTCAATATAACCGTTGTCATATTTTACCGGTGGGAACTATATGCATTGGTAATAATTTTACCATTATGATTAGATTATATAAATAGTAATAAAAAGGGATAATTGATGTAGAAAAGATAAATGATGGAATCCAATAGTAGTGGAATTCTATTTGAAGCCTATTTGTCAAAACATGGGAGGGAGGGAGCATGATTGAGGTTCTCTATTGACCAATAAAAGTCCAAGACTTGACAGGTGAGGTTTAAATAAATACCATCAGATAAGTTCAAGTCATTATAGAATACCACTCAGTCAATGTTAGCAGACCCACCCCATAAAACTACCACCATCACACACCTAAACCTTATGGCGTGCATTGGGGAAATAATGGATTACCTTTCCATTACTTAGTTACATAATGTGTAAATTAATTTGTATAAATAAAACAGTTATTCTATATATCCCATTTTGAGAATAATTTTCTTTAATAAAATATATGTTTTCGTAAGTCATATTTGATAAATTGATTGTTGGACACCAATAATAAATAATTGTATTTTTAGAAAGTATATGCACTTTAATAATGAACTCAGATATTATAAATATTTTTTTAAAGAAATATTCTTTAAAAACACTATTATTTTAATATAAATGATAAAATAATTTTATAATTTCTTAAGAAATTTTTATAAGTTCCATAAGTTTGATTGTGCCTTAAAAACATCTATTTTTTAATAAGGATTTTTGTATTTAAAAGGTAAAATTATCATATTTATAGAATTAGTTTGATAAAATAAATATTATTTTTGAAATCAAAACACTGAAATTAGATTAGGTTTAATTAATGAGAATTTTATAAAATACAGTATTTTTTAGTGAATAGTAAAAAATACAGTTTTAGGTATTCATTATGTTTTATGAAATCTTATTTTTGTAATAATTATGTAATAATTAATGAACCACAATAAAAGACCTAAAATATGTTATTTTATCAATATTAATCATTTTAATATATTTCAATCAACATCAAAATCCAAAAGTGTCTTTTCAAATCGAAAATAAAAAATTTGATTTTAAAAGCATTACTTTGTTTAAAATCTACATTTCCATGTCCAAAGAAGTATTAAAATTGTTTTCAATTATAATGGATTAAAATATCATGAAATGAGACTCCAATGTTCAAAACTATGAATAAAACCATGGGTAAGACAATTTCTTTTCAATTTCCACAACCTAGATTTCCAAGACCTATATTTGGAAAATATTAAATAATTCAATAGTTTTTGATATAAATACCCACCCATTACATATTTCCCCATAACATCCAATCTATCATATATGAATTTATAGTCTTTTCCCTCCCAAATATTCCCCCTAATGTGTCATTATCCCCCCAAGGTTGCTTCCTCTATATTTTGGAGAAACTCTTCAAGGCAAGGGAATTCTCGTTATCTACATTTCCATTCAAGTAGTTCTATTTGTGTACATCTTTAAGGGGTTTGTTAAATTCATTTATTATTCTTTTTATCATACCCTTACTACTAAAATAATGTTTTATCAACGTGAGACCATCATTCTCTCTTATTTTACCCTTTTTAAAATCCATTTTTTATACCTGTAATCCTGTCGAATTTACTTCTCATGTTTCACTCTCTTAGATAAGAAGTTATTAGAGTTTTAATACCCAAACCATTTATTTATCCATAGTAATTCACTTAGATGTTAATATAATTTATCAATTTGGGTATTTATATATTTTAAACCCACATTCCCTTTTTATGGTTCAAAAAATGACGTTATCGTCAATCCTTTAATAACCTACATACTCAATGATTGTATATGAAACCCATACTTTATTATCCTAAGGTTATTCAAAAAATATTTATTATGACCAATGTGGCTCACACGAAATTAATAAAAAATGAAGGGTGCGCCCTAATAGAGCTGCATTTCATTAGGTAAATAATTTAATCTCTATATATGGAATGTTTTACGATACCCTAGTGAATAACCATAGTAATTTTAATTTATGACACATTGGTAGTAAACTAGGGTGATATTCTTATGAATTCTTCATTATTATGTCATGTTATAATTTCCCTGTTAATATTAATATTCTTTTTATTATGATATATTTCATGTTTTCTTGATCATGTTATGTTGTTATAACACATGTTCTAAATGAAATACCTCATGGTCACATGATAAATGTCTCCCTTGATTATTTCCATACTTGTAACATGGTCACCCCTTTCCTTTGATGTATATCCCCATGATCTAATATTTAGTAAAAGTAACTTAGGTTAAACCCATTAAGAATCCTTTCATGTAGATTATAATAATATTATTTGTTTTCCTATATTATGTTTCTAATTTTTAAAAACTAAACATTAAAATACCCTTTTTTGGTTCCATGTAATGAAACATTTATGTAATAAAAATGTTGGATGCCATATTGTTCTGCTTATGATGTTATATCATGAGAAGGATGAAGAAAGTGTTTCTTCCCATGTCATCATTTAGGGGGATTTATTTTATCTTAGTAAAAGTATCATGAAAATTCATTTCATTTAGGATACTTTATTTCTATTCTCATTGAAAATTGGTGGAAGTCAAAAATAGAAACTCTATATTCATAATTTATGATGGCTACATTAATGACTTCCTTGTATCCCATTTTATGTAACTGATTTCAACTGGATCAATTTAATTTTGTTAATGAATCCTTATGAAAATATTGAATTATATATTTTTCAGTGTTTATATAACAAAAAAGAAAACGTTATTATAAAATAAGTATTGTATAGAGTTGATAGTGAGAAAGACAAGTATTTTTAGAGATTCTTTCAAGTCAACTGAAAAAATAGAATATATATAGAAGTGATTCCAAATAATAATCCTAGGGATCTTTATTCTTGTATGGTGGATATTATGAATTCAATGAGATTAACTAAGATTTAATATAAATTCTATAATGGATCATCATGAAGTGAGTAGATATTCACGAATATTTATGAAGGCTCACTGAGGAATATATATATCTGTTGTTATTGAATAAACCATTCACTTAATAATATCTTTCGCATATTTTATACTTAACCTATATAAAGATGGTTTGAAACTATATTGTTTGGTATAACTCTTGATAAGTATAGTGTGACTATGTTCTAACATTATAAGCATGTAATTTGTTCTCTTATAGTCCAGAATTCATGACTTGGAGGACTGACCAACCATAATAAGGAATAGGTAACCTGGGAAGGGAATAGACCCTATAAAAATATTCATATTCATTGTTTCTTAATTTTGGGCACACAAGAGTGAGATTGATACTCCTTATATGAGCAATTTGTTACTTAATAGGTTGCATGCTTCAATTTAATCTAGAGAATAAATTTTAAAAACTAGTCACCACTAATTCATCCCCCATTCTCTGTGGAGTGAATCAATCTTTGGTAATTGAAAAATATTGTGGTGTTTTTATTAGGGTTTGAATATTCCAATTAATTTCATAAATTTTATTTATGATTTGATTTATGTGGGAAGTCTATATTTTCTTTTGACATTCCATAGATTCCACCTATATGACATCCAATTGTGTCACACAAGGACCTGGTTCAAGAGGTTATTGAGTTATGAGACACTCTTTTTGGGACTCTAGATTTATAGTAGAGTGTGATTGGTAACATATCAGTATTTTTTTAATAGTTGAGGTAGTGTAAAAAACTCATCATGGGGTTTTTTAGTACCAGTTCAGGGTGGAGGAGTGTAGAGGTTTGGAAAGAGGATGGTTGATTTTTCTCCAAACTTTCAGTTTCAACATCCTCTAATATTCCAAGGTATATGTGGTCTTATAGATATAAAGGATTGGATTGAGATAATTTAATGGATCTATGATATTTTTGAGACACATAATTATTAGTGGCTGATGCTACCTGTCAATATGATATAAGGGACCACTAGGAGGCGGTGGGATATGATGATTCAAGTGAAGAGAAATAAGGGTTTGATATAGAGGTCCTTAAAGGACCTATTATTTAAGGAATTAGTTCTATAACATCTATGGTTATATCAAGAATATTAGTTTATATATATCAATCAAGGATCACTATTATTGAATTCTTATGCAACTCAATTCAGTGAGTTAATACACTTTTTCACCTCTATTGGTTAAGAATGAGGCCCCAAAGACCTATACATTTGAAAGTGTGTTATGACATGAGTTGAGGAGATAGGTTAAAAATTAAACCTCAAATCATACCCAAAAAGGCTTCACAAGTTTCTAATTATTGAGAAGGTTCTGGGGGAAGGAAAGGAAACAAGACATCTTCTCGTATTTAGTAGACCAACAATTGGACATTATAGTGGTGTTATGGGTGCTTATTTGGAGGTATGAATATGATAGGTGAGGATATGTGCTAGGTTGTTGAAAGGATTCTAGAGGAGATACGAGTTTCTTTGGCCCTTCCTTAAGAGGCATTCCTTCTCAGGGTTTCTAGTGTAGTCATAGGGGACATCACCATATGTTTTGTCCTAGTCCGTTGAGATTGTTCCATAACTGTGGTATGATTGAGATCCTTCACTGGTTTTTCTTGATTATATCACATATAGGTTATGGAAATGAGTTTAGGAAGATGCATACATCTAGTGATTTTTTATGGGGGGTTATTATGGTAGTCGGGTTACTAAGGGAACTTTGATCCATGGAGTGGGTCAGGAATATCAACAATAGTTACCTACTATACTAGATTTTATGGCCCAGATGATCTAGGTATGGTGGTGGAAAAGATATATTCCTAATACAGTTAGAGTTTATGTGATAGACCAAGTTCCATCTATCACTATAGAGGGTCCATCAATGGTGATATTTAAGGTTCTAATTATGTATAATCTTTTAACTACCTTGTTTTAAATGGGATAATATTATTATTTAATATATTTTAATGTAATTTTTAGTTTAGATATAATAGTAATGTTTTACTTGGGATTTTAATCCATTGACACTCATCTTGGGAAGAGAGTGGATCATATACATAGATTATCAGAATGTCCTTTCTTTTAGGCTACATAAATCAATATAATATTCTAGTTCTAGAAATCATATGCTTTGAGGTTATATTTGATATGGAATACTTAATGAGTATTTGATCTTTCATCAACTATTACCACTATATAGTGTGCTTTACCTCTCCTAAGGGAAAGGATTATGTTTTCACTTGAAAATGGTATTTAGGATCAAGCATAATAGGACGAGACCTCAGCTGTATTGGGAACATTGGGGTATAGGTGGTAGTCATTAATCTTATAGTTGTCAAGGTTAAAATTCCATGCCCTCTTCCTTCTATAGTTGACCACTACCATGACGTTATTCAAATAGATTTCATGGAACTTCCTTCTAAAAGGGGAATACAGTTTGAGATTGAACTCAAGGTACATACACAAAATGATACCAATCCCTCTATATCATATATAACTAATTGAGTTGGGGGTGTTAAATTTTATCTTATAAATATAATGTAGAATGGCTTTAATCAAATAAGAACATCTCCTTGATGATCTCATGTCCATGTCACTAAGATCACATATGGTAGTCTATATTTATGTGTCGATTACTAGAAGTTGAATTAGTCATGGTTAAGAATAGGCATCCACTTCCAAGTATTTATGATCTATTTGATCCATTGATAATATCTTGGTGGTTCTCCAAGCATGAATTGTGATATAGTTGTCGTCAACTCAGGGTTTTGAACAAGGCTGTGTTGAAAATGCGTTCAGAAGTTTTTATAAAATGTTTGATTATCTCTTCATTTTATTTAGGATAATTAATATATTTTCAATGTTCATGGATCTCATGAACTAAATTATTCAAACCTACATAGACTAATTTTCTGTTATTTGTTTCCAAGATATCTAGATACACTCATGGACATTGGAATTACGTGAAAAAAATATTGAGATTGTGTTGAGTATACTTTAGGAACATCATATTAATGCCAAATTCTACAATTTTAATTTTTGGATCTATGAGATATATTTTCTCAAGTTCATGATCTTTAAATTTGGAATTTTTTGAATCAGAATAATGTGGAAGGAGTGGCTTCATTGGAATAACCTAATAACTGTTTTGAGATTGGGATCTTTCTAGGATTGGGAATCAATTATATGTAGTTCTTTATAAACTTTTGTCACATGGAAGTGTATAATATTGATATTAAAATGAAGGGAGTAATGTTTTGGTGGATGAGGGAGTGTAAAGATGATTCTTATGAAATAGAAAAGAGGTTGAAATTGGCTCCTATTCTGACTCTCTGAAACCCAAGGATTGGATATAAAATCTATTATTATGATTTTGGAGTTTACTTGGGGTCTATATTATTGTAATATGATAGGGTAGTTAGTTACGGTTCTCCATAGTTATGACCAATTGAATGGAACTACCCTACTCATGTCCTATAGTTATCTTATGTGGTTTATTCCTTGAAATGTTGATTCCATTGTCTCTTTGATGGGAAATTTTCCATCAACAAGGACCAAAAGGGATTTTGATATATTTTATCCTAGTGATACTTAAACCATATATATAGGTGTTGATTAAAGTAATTACAAACATTCAACATTGAGGTGGTGTACACCCCAAGGAAAGGAAATATTTTTGTATATTCTCTTAGATAAAATTCAAAGGATCTAGGAGCTGAAACATTAGAATTTGAGTAGATAATGATGATCTTGTTAGAGGATTAGTGTATTGATGTATCTAAGGATGAATAAATGGTATAATATTCCCTCTTTTTAATTACTTCATTATTGTCAGATCAAGTGAAGGCAGACCAAGAATTTCATTTGAACTATCATGTGATGCTAGGATGACTAATGGAATACAATAATGTACCAATATTCTCTTTAGTTGAAAATGATATACTTCATGTATATGGAAGCATTATGGTTCCCATGACTATAAGGGAAGAGTTTGTGGGAGACTCTCATTCATCATAATTGGTGGTAAATTTGTTATTGTCCAAGATGTATCATGACTTGAAGATTCATTTATAGTGGTTGTGCTTGAAGATAGATGTTGCATGGTTCGTTGCTCGTTTCATACCTATCTGAGGGTAAAGAAGGAACACCATTGAAAAAGAGATTTGTTGAAGAATATTCTGGTTCAGGTGTGGATGTGAGTTGAAGTGAAGATGAACTTTATTATTGAAAACCTAGGATTCCAATGATTTGAGATGTAGTGTTGGTGTTGGTAAAATAGCTAATAAAGTTTTCACACTTCATTCCACCAGTAAAAAAAGTAATATTTTTATGTCAGTTTATTTATGTTGTTAGCATCAGTATTTTAGGTGACATTATTGTAAGAGTTGTTGAAAATTTGTTTTTAAAATAGATTATTACAAATGATATTAAAATTATTATTTTAAATAAAATTTACAATGGTTATTTTGAAAGGATGACGGTCAAGCCCCTTTATTGAACATAAACAAGTGAGAACCCCTTTTGAAAACTAGAAAGAGGGGGAACATACTACATGACCTAGACAAAATATTTCATAAAATAATCATGAACTTAAGGCCCAAAAATTATCCAAAATTCCAAATAGGAAACATACATATTTGAAAGTATTATTCAAATGTATTGTCCCCCACCCCACCCCCCGATCAGACAAAGCAGTAGTGATTCTGTCTGAGGTGATTCACCACACCTGTCAAGAATTACATCATCCCAGTCTACAAAACATGGAATAACACTCTTTTATCCAATATTGACATGAGAGAGTAGGACCATATGATGGATGATAGTACACTCATATCTCTTTTATGTTTCCCCCTGATGGTTCTTATGATTCTATCACAACATAGTCAACCTGATGCACCGCAAAATCAAACAAAAATCCCCTTGAAAATTAAATGATCAGGTGACCATATGTCAAAAAAATGGGTATAGATAGATGAGTGATGGGTGTAAGCACACCCATCCCTCTTTAGAGGGAACCCACCTAGCAAAACCTACAAGGACCAGATTCTCATTCTAAATGAAATAAAATAGAATAAAGTACACGTAGGGATACTTACTTGCTTTCAAACATAGAAGACCAATGAAATGAATAGAACAACTGAATCACACTTGAAGAAAATAAAAAAACAAAATATATGATAATTGGTATCCCTTGAATCCATAATTCCATTGTAGAACACCATAGAACAACATCATCCATAGACCATTGATTTCTCCCAACCCAGAACCTTTCGATGACTAGAATACCACTAGTGACCCTATTTAACATCCAACATCCATCCAAACCTCCATAGTGGTCTACAATCTTACCATGACATTTTTTACACATACAGATCATTTCCTAAAAAATATCTATCGTCGTACCACCTGCATCACCACTCGAATAAATCCAAGCCACCGCTTGATCAACGAACACCTCGACGAAGAAAACCCATTGATCAATGAACGGATTGTAGTGAATCATATTTTCTATGCATAATTTTTGAATATTATATGGATTATTTCTATTACTAGGATCTAAGATGGTGAGTGATTGTGAGTCCTTGTTTTCTGATAATAATTGGTTAAAATATATTAAATAACATGATCATGTGGTTTTCCTAAAAAAGTGGAATATTTTCTTAACATAGTCTTGGATCATAAATCTAATGTCAACATTGATTCCATAATGTGGGGTTTTCCATAGGTTCAATGTAAACTCTTTTAGAATGGGGTGTTCTTTAAAAAATCATCGTGGTCATAAAATGAATAAAATAATAATATATATTATTTTATTTTAAATCATTGATGGAATGAGTGATGTTGTCTATAAGTATATAGTTACGATTAAATTAATGTTTTATACACATAACCCTAGAGCTATTGGAGATTAAATGGAGAGATTATTTGAGGATATCTTTCTATGAACAACAACTAGATCAAAGAATGATGACTACTGTTCAACAGAATCAGAGGAACACACCAACGGTGATGACACAACTTCGCTCTTTATCAGAAATTGATCTGGGTTGAGGTAGGGAACTTATTTATTTGGATTCTTCATATTTTATGATTCCTATTATGAATGTGAATCAATCAACTAACTAATTGATTCAAGGACCATTTTTTTAGGGTACACGATAGATTCCCTTGGGATTTGTTGAAATTGATTTGTGATTAATTTTTTATCTCTTAATTTGTTGTTATAATAGAAATAAATTGATGCCAATAAAAACATTTCTGAGGTTTTATTCACATGTTTCTGATTGTGATTTTCTTCCCCATTTCTTTGTTTTACACAGCATATTTTCTTTGTCTAACAGTTTGATGAACACTAAGAAATTGGACGTTGCACACCCATTTCTTAGTGCAACTATTTGATATCATAGATCTAGACTCAATGCAACAAGTCAATCATGTGATGATGGAATTAGAAGTAGATAATGAGGTTTTAGGATTCCTAATTCATGTTCTTATCATGTAATGGTAGACGATGTGTGTGGATGATTTTAGAATGGAATTTATAGGCCATAACAAAATAATTGATGATGGCATGACTTGTTAGGTCATATATCTCATTTTTTTGGTGAGATACATTACTGAATCAAGGGAAATAGGATTGGATAAATACACAGGATCTATATCTAGGATTATAGAAAATACAGATACACATGGTGTGTATATCGAGAACACATGCCATGTGGGACCCTTCTAGTGGCGGTTAGGGTTTTTGGATGATGTAAAGTATCACATTTCATGTGACCCTATCACATGGTGTGTGTCCCATTTTAGTAGGATGGGAATGTAACTCAATGGGTACAAAGATATGACTGTGATTACCTGGACATGGGTATATCGTGTACTCACACATAGATATGTCTAGCCTAGGTGTACATGGGAATATCCATGTACTTGGACAAGGAAAGAAGTACATAGACATGGTCATTTTATGTACTTTCACATGGACACATACATGATCCGTTTACATGGGAAAACCCTGGTGATAAAGGTATATGTCATGTACCACTATTACACACTGTGAACTTATTAAAACAAGGATTGAATCCCTTAACCTATGTATCTTAGAAAAAAATTATGTTGAATTCCCTATATCGATTTTCTAAGGGTTAGTATAGAATCAAGTCCTGAACATAGGATAAATATCCCTTCACTAGGAATTCTTTGATAGAGTTATTGAAATTCCTCTATGATCCCCAGGGTGAGATTATCTACATCTTCTTTCCCTGGGTGGAGTTCTTGGTATCATTGTGACCAACACTATGTTGGCATCAATCCTATACATAGAAGGTTATTCCAAATTGAGTTGTTCGTATACCCCATGGATTTGGGTGTGATCTTCATCTGTGTATCGTATATCTTAATTATTTTATTGTATACTTATTATGGAGAGACCCAGGGATCTATATATCTCAGATGGACTTCATAAATGATATCTAACTTGTGGAGTCTGTTCTCCTATATGAGTATTATGTGAAACCTTCAAGTATGAATCCTATGATGGAATTATAGTTGTGACATTACCTTGTGATTGTTTGTATTTGTTGAACATATTTGGATATTCTTTTTATATGTGTTGTAGAGATATTCATGTGTAGATCTTACTATTGTTCTTATTATTATATGCTTATAGTTTCAGGGTGTCCTAATGGGCATTGTTATACTTACCTAGGCCTGGGATTGTCCCAAACATGTCATGTCTTGTGTAGATGATTGAACATTTGATAGATTCCAAAATGGACTACGACTAGGTGATTCTTTGTGAGATGGAAAGACCGAGGTGTGTTCCCATGGTATCATGACTGTAGTCCCCATATATAATTTTAGGATGGAATTGTTTTTAATTTTTTTGGTGGGATTTTAGTTGTCCCTATTTACTTTCAATGACTTGTTATCATACTCTTTGGTTGTGGGATTTAGATGTATGAATGCATGGTTAATCATTTATTTTATATTTCAACATTGTGTGAGCTTGGAGATGTGGGAATGTATATAGGTATTTTTGGATAAGGCCTCCCCAATTAGTGATATTCCTACTCAGAGCTAATCACTAGCCCCTAGCCTGTTGAAGGTGGCCTTGGGGAGTTATGTCACGATCTCTATTTGGACCGGCTATGACAGAGTGGTATATAAGTATGTGTTTATACCTTAGGATTGGATTCTTTGAGATTATTTTAGAGAAATAGTGTTAAGTGTTTCAAGTTCAGTTTTTAGGCTAGGGACTCTGGTGTTGGTGTAAAGGTCGAAGTGTCCATCCACCTAGACTCTTATCACCTACCTTTCAACTCGGTACATTATAACTATAGTTGTAGTGAAAACAATGGTACATGCATCATATATGAATGAGTTTTTAATTTCATGTATTTCTTGTGTCATTTATCTAGATATAATCAAAGATTGTGGTACATTTTTTATATTTTAGGGTGCCTTCACAAATGTATTATAGAAAAGATTTAGAAATAGGATCATGATGATGATCCTTTCTGTGATGAGGCATAGATATAGGGACCATTTCTAGAGGTGTTACCTCAAGGCGATGCACCAACTATACCACCACCTATTGAGAAGAAGATAGTACCCATAGTACGAGTATACGAGGTGTTCAGTTTGAGTGCACTTAATGACTTTTAGTAATTGGGACCCATCAGGTTCTAAAGCAAGCTCGACCCAAATGCAGCTCGGAACTAGCGTGAGATGATGACATGCATTTTCATCTTTTAGGGACACTAAAAATCAAATGGTGGTTCTTGAAGCGAGCCTTCTACATGGATTAGTAGGACGATGGTGGGTTTTGGTGACCCAGTCATATAACGAGGTGACTCTAGCATGGTTATAGTTTGAGATCTATTAAAATAGGGGTTATATTTAGATATACTGAGGGTTTTACACATATAAGAGCTTCTAAAAAATCATTAGATAAGTATGATAGTATTTTAGTATTCATTGAGGTTTACCAACCTCTCCAGGTACTCGACGGATATGGTTTTCTATCAATTATTTCAGGCTCAGACCTTGAATGAGGAATGAAAAGAGACATCCAATCAAATGGTTTAACTCCTTTAATTCCTACCTATTATAGGGTTAATGAGTGATCTTTGGGGCTTTATAGTTTCCTAGATTACCCTAAGTGGAGAGTGGTTGCTAATAGTGGGAACTCAGAAGAAAATTCTTCATAAGTATGGTGCTGATGTCAATCTCAGGGACTTGGACATGTGAGGAGTTTTAATAGGAGTTCCCAGTACATATGGTTTGTGGTTAAGGGTTCAAAATAATGGGTTTAGTCATCCTAGATAGAGGTTATTCTACTCGTGTGATGGTATGGTACATCATTTTTGAGATTGTCTGAACTTCCGTACAACTGACTAGGAGACCATGGATTTGTCCAGTAAGGTTGATGAAGTTGTAGGAGTAGATAGTTTTTATATGGTGATGGATATGGAATAAGACATTGGAGGGAATATAGAGGTGGTGGTTTCTTTGACTTGTTACCACCACCATGACCCATGTGGTCCTCACCAAGCTTAAGGAGTTGGAGGATAGAGGTGGGGATTTCCATAGGTGTTCGAGGAATATAACCCAGAGGCTTTGGGTATGATATGAGGTATGATCGATATATTTTATACCATAGATGAAATACAAATAGATACATGTGATATTTATTCTTTTTTTTTCACTTATCTAGTTCAGGATATAGGGATATCGATTGAACCCTTGGCTCGACCAATGCGCTTTTATACTCTTATTGGATATGAATCATCAATCAAACACTTATGCAAACAGTGTGACCTAAATCTTGGATTTGAGAGTTTCCATTTAGATATATTTAAAGAAGCAATTAGGCCTTTTTATTTCATTATCTTTATGAAATTTTTATCCATATTTCATACACAAATGGACTATTTCAGGTGGAGGATGTGGTGTGTACGTAATGACGAGACAATGTTTTCCTTTGTGAAAAAAAGGAAACCCAGACAGTATGGGATAGAAAAATTCATAGATGGGTGTATCCTATTAGTCATTAGTTTTCTAGAATGACCCATGGTGTAGTGGAGGTTATGAGATTTCAGTTCCCTATAGTGGTGGTGGAGTATGAGGATGTCTTTCCCAAGGATGTTCTCGGCTTACCTCCCCACCGAGAGATAGACTTATGCATTTATCTACACCCATGGGATGAAATCAATTTCTATATCATCATATCATGTGGATCCTAAAGAGCATCGTGATCTGAAGTTTTAATCGGAGGACTTATAGAGAAAGTGATAGGTTAGACCTAGTGTTTTACCCTAGGTGGCCCCAATTTTGTTAACTAATAAGGTGGACAAGACCTTTATATTGTGTGTGGACTACCGCCACCTAAACTAGGTGATAATAAAGAATAATTATCCACTACCATAGATTGATGACCCATATGATTAGTTGGGAGGGGAATGATGTTTCTTGAAGATTGAACTATGATCAGGCTATCACTAGTTATGAATACGGTATTAGGATATACTGAAGACATCATTTTGTTGTCTCTTTAATCAATATAAGTACTCAATGATAATTTTTCAATGAAAAATTACCCATAAATGTTAATGGGAATCGTGAACTAGATCTTTAATCTTTTCATAGTCTATTTTATGGTAGTTTCCATCAATGACATCCTTGTATACTTGGAATATGAGGATGGTCTTTTGAAACATTTGAGAACGGTTCTAGATGTACTCTGGGAGCACCAAATTTATTAGAATATCTCAAAGATCTAGTTCTATTTTTAGGAGTTCCACTTTTTAGTAAATTTTATCTTAGAATATGGTGTGGTAGTGGACCTAGAAAATCTAAAGGTACTGTTATCTTAGAAACCACCCAAGAGCGTGATGGAGGTGCGGATCTTTGATGGGGTGGAGGGAAACTACTGGATATTCATGTTGGATTTGGTGTCCTAAAACCAACTACTATGTACTTTATTCATTAATAAAATCCTTATGAAATCTTGATTGTTCTTCTATGTAACGATGCATGTGATAATGTCCTAATGATAGTTGTTGCATTAAAGGGTCATAGCGGATCCCTGCTATGATAAGAACCTGAAAGTTCCATAACACTATTCTTGAATATATGTTCTATAGACGGATGATATTATTTTAGGGACACAAATAATATAGGTCATTAGGGGTTAGGACTCATAAAGCATTGAGGAACCTTCTCATGGTGTGCGCCCTTGGTAATATCCAGGAGGATATTATGAGAACGAGACCCACCAGTAGGAAATTCACATTTCATAGTGTCATTGTATATTCCTATATGCGGACGTGTGTATTGATCCTTAGACTTTACGATTATTATTAAGGGTTATTACAACTCACACACTTAGATGTATTGAAGAAACCTGTGACGACACACTATTCGTAGTGAGGTAGGATAGGTTGGGTTTGTCACGAGTAATACTGCATTAATAGATAATGCGAGAAAGGATTTGTCCCTTCTGTTCCATAACAAAAGTAGATATCTCAAGCCCTTTTATGAAATTGATATAGCCTAAATAATCCATGTCCATGGTAAGGTATGGGCAAGTTCAACTCCGGGAAGTTAAAGAATGAATAATCGAGCACAGGGGTTGATATCACTAGTATGCAACCCGCTTGATTAGAGATATCGAGACAAAGGGATTATATTACACGGTAAGAGTTTGTATGAGGTGACACATCATTACGGCATTAAATTATTTCTCTATGGGTGTC
Source organism: Viscum album (assembly GCA_963277665.1). NCBI lineage: Eukaryota > Viridiplantae > Streptophyta > Magnoliopsida > Santalales > Viscaceae > Viscum > Viscum album. Next base: position 476,806,313 of record OY728123.1, read on the forward strand.
TTGGAGTGTTTCTAGATGCTAACCATGGACTTTAGGCAGGTTCTTCCTAATTACACTAAGAAAGATGCATAGAGGGTCACACACTAAGCGTGTCCATGTATCCCAGTTAATATTAATTTAACAAGTTTAATTAAGATAATTCCCAACTGTGGTTTAATAATTATTTAAGGATGCCTGATCAAATTTATTTCGACACTAGTTATTCGAGAGAATATATTGTGAGACAAATAATATGTTTATTAGCGAGTAATGTAGTTACATTTATTTAAGAAATAAATAACCATTACTCAAGGTCTAATAAATGTTGTGGAGGAAATAAAGGAAAATAAAAGTACACACCGTGTATATTAAATATACACGCCGTGTAGTTTTATGGAAAATGAGTGCATGCCGTGTATTAATGATTGCACGCCATGTAGTTTTTCCAGTCGGGATTTTGAGGATATAATACTGTTTTATCAAATGATATTTATTATAATCCGTGTGGGAGCATGTCAAGGAATTAATAATTCGACATAGGGGTTTTCAATAATAGTTAATGAAATAAATAAAACATGTAACACGTTTATTTATTGTCATAACTATATGAACTCAAACTCGATTATAAATATCCTCACAACCGTAACACATTGACACACAATAGAATCATTGTGCACAATAATTATGGAGAATTCTTTCTAGGCCGAAAGAACTCCTTCTTCTAAGAACGCTCTCATGATCGAGAAACCAAGGCGATCGAAGGCGGACATTGAAAGAGAAAGTTCTTCCATGCTATCACCTAGAGAACCCTTCGGCAACTTCCGGAGATACATGTCACACGTGTGGATAACCACTAGAGGAATACTGCACTTGGATATCTACGACGCTACGACGGATCATAGGATCATGACCAGAGACATCAATGAAGAATGAATTCCACCACGGTAATTCTTTTGAGTTAATTAAATTAATTATAACCAACATATGATGATACTATGTCTATGGTTCTGGGATTCCCTCTTAAGTTCTTTATTCCTCATTCTATTTTGATGATTTGGCGTTTTACATCGTGACAGATCTCAGATTGAACGTTGTTTAACGTTAAAATTAAAGTTGGGAAAACCCACCACCGTGCTTCCACTGCGCCCGGAACCATCAAGTGGTATCAGAGCGATCATATTGTTGATTATAATTATTTAGTTTTTTGTTTATGTTTTACGCATTTAATAATTTAGTTGTTTCAATTCATGTTTAATTGTTCTAGAAATATGAATCTCATGATCTATTCCTCCTCCTTCGTTTCTCGTTCACCTCACAGAAACAAGTTTTTCTTTTAATTTTGATTAAAATAAAATAGAGGAACTCATCTGGAGGAGCCAAATGTTTCTGGATGTATAACACCAGAATAAATGACGTGTATTCAGAAGTAAACTCCATGTAGTCTAGATTCATGCATCAGAATGATCCGCCAAATCAGGCCTTGTATTGGATCCTATCTAAGTCATTAATGACATCGTGTGTTGACCAGGAACAGGTGGCACACGGTTTCCAGATTACACATCATGTGGTCCAATTAACATAGTGTGTATTCCCTTTGAGTTAGGGTTGGACCGTGTACCCTGTACATAGCTTGCCCAGCTAGAAACCGTGTAACACGGAAACTACACGACGTGTATCCCACTGAACACGCCGTGTACTCTGAAAATTTCCGAAGTACATTCACCTGCCATGTCCCCGAGCATGTGCTTCGGATGGACGGTGAACAAAATTACATGTCGTGTAGTTGGAACTACAAGTCATGTACTCATTAAAATTACGCAATGAATGAGAATTCACAGGGATGCGTCCAAGGTACAAGTTACGTATATGGATAATTTTAAATGAATTTATTTATTTAAAATTATGATGGATGAGAATCTAAAGGAAATTCAGAAAAAGGGTTTAAGATAAAAACGATTGATTAATTAAAGATAATTAATTAATTCGAGCGTGATTTATCTTAAACAAGAAAGATTAAATAATTGAATGCTAGTTTTATTTGTGCGTAAATATCATTGCTAGTATGGATGATCATCAGCTAGACCAAGACCTTTGTATGTGAATGGTTTCTTTTAATTTATTTATTTAAATTAAATTTGTTGTCCTGCGATCCATCTCCTCATTAATATGTTTGACCTACGTGCTGATGGATTCTTTTATGTAAAACCCCCTTTTAACCCCTAAACTGTGTGTGAGATAAATGCATATGTAATGGATGGAGCTCCCAAGCTAGTGGAGGCGGATAAAGTCAAGAGCCAAGGTGAAACCAATCCAAGGAGATACAAAGGTAGACAGGTGGAAAGATGCAAACACGAAACTGAAAGGTTCAAGGTGTTTCTCCCCTAGGTCATGGGTTATTTTATCAACTGCTAGATAAACTAAACAATAGAAAAAGCTCATGATAATACCATTTAGTTTATTTCTATCAGTTTCATGGTTTATTTATTGTGGTTGTGTTGTCACGATCACACAATTAATGAATTAAACGAGCATGTAAGATAGAACTAAAATAAAACTGGCTTATACATAAATATTATCATAGACACGGTTAATAACATATGTATATCCCACATAATATTAACAATCACGTAATCAAATATAATAAAATGGAAATTTACGTATAAGGATAAAATCCCTAAAAAGAAATATTAAGTCGGTATAACCTTCCATAATCATGGTTAGAATCGAACCATAGTTCAAAGTTCTTGACCAACCCTAGTTGGGGTGCTTTCAATTATCGGGGAATTCTAATTCTAGGTTTTGGGTTGACTTGACTTGGTTCGCATCAAGGGTTGACTTCCATAGCAGGACATGGTGTGACCAAGAGGAAAAGGTTGAGGAAATCCAAAATAAAAGGATTTCAGGATTGGGGAGTCCACTCAGTGTATCTAGGAGATGCGAGTTAATATAGTTGGCATTAAGAATGTCTACCTAAAACCCTTCAAGTTGCTTGACCAACCCTAGTTGTTGTAATGTGAATGGAAATGTGGATCCTTGCCACTAGAATATTCAGACAACAAGATATTCCGAAGTCAATGGTGAGGGATATTGGATTTCTATAAAATAGTGGGAGACTAATAAGTATTAATTTATTTATTTATCTCAGTTTAGTAAAAAAGTACTAAACCTTTGCTCATCTTAATTTGTATAAATGGCAATAAAATGACTTCAAAAATATCATTGAGAACCATACTTGAGAAGGATAACCTTCTCACCGACACCAATTTCAAGAAGCGGTAGAGGCGTTTATGTGTCATCCTTCACCATGAAAGTAAATTGTATGTCCTGAAAGAGCGTATTCCAGTTGCGCCTAGGAAAGAGGCTAGTGATGAGGAATTGTCTTTTTATATGAAACACATGGATGATTCCACACATGTCTAGTGTTTCATGCTATCGTCCATGTCCAATGAGCTCTTGAAGAAACATGAAAACAAGGACACACATAGCATGATATCACACATTAAGGATCTCTAGAAAGAGAAGGCGAGACAGGAAAGGTATGAGATCTCCAATGCTTTGTTTGCAACTAATATTGGAGAGTGTGTGCCAGCTGGGGCTCATGTAGTCATGCTTATTGGCTACATTGAATTCCTGGACATCTTAGGGATTAAATTCTCAGATGAGTTACGTACATATCTCATCCTATCATCACTGCCCAAGGCCTTCTCCAGCTTCATTGTCAATTATAACATGAGCGGCAATGAGAAGAGTCTATCAGAGCCTCTGACCTTGATTCTCAAGGTAGACAAGGACATGGGGTGTGACAAACCCATTGTCCTTATGGTGAAAAAGAAAAGGAAGGATAAGGAAAAGGGGCCAAAGACTTATAAATGGTCTGAATCCTCCGAGTACTGTCCCTCTAAGAAGGGGAAGATCCAGAGGCAGGTCAAGGAATGGGAGGCGGTGTGTTTCTCATGTGGAAAGCAGGGCCACTGGAAGAGGAACTACACCCAGAAGTGTGGGGATGCTAAAGGTGCATTCATTATCGAGTGTAATCTTTCAATTTCTACACATTGGGTATTAGATACAGCTTGTGGGGATCAAATCTATATTCAAATGAATGAACCAAATAGATTTAGAAAGATTGCGAGAGGATAGGTGGATCTTAGAGCTGCCAATGGCGCAAGGCTGGTTGCATTGGCTGTTGGCGATTACCACCTCTCATTTCTGACTAGAATGATTTTGGTTTTACATAACTTTTATTATGTGTCTATTGTTACCAAGAACATAATTTCTGTATCTTCTTTGAATATGGATGGATTTATTTTCATGTTTGTAAATAAGGGTTGTCTCTTTTTTAAGAACAATGTATGTTATGGTATGAAACATTTAAATAATGGTTTTTATGAATTACATTATGACAACCAAGTTTTGGAAATCAACAATGAAACAAACTCACATGACTTATACATCACCCAGTTGCGGCATCACTGTATCGGTCATGTGAATGAGAAGTGCATGACAAAGCTCTACCAAGATGGATATTTAGACTCTACTGAGCTAAAACCACTTGATAGATGTCACACTTGTTTACAAGGAAAAATGACCAAACATCCTTTTGGTGGATAGGGTGAAAGGGTCATAGAGCTTCTAGTATTTGTACACACATATGTGTCTGGACCATTTCCAGTAGAATCTAGAGGTGGATATTTTTACTTCACTACTTTTACTGATGATTTGAGTAGATATGGCTATATCTAATTAATGAGGTATAAGTTAGAGGCCTTAGAGAAATTTATGGAATTCAAGAATGAAGTAGAGAATTAGCTTGTTAAGAAGATAAAGAAACTTCGATCGGATTGAGGTGGAGAATATCTGAACCAAGAGTTCATCGATATTCTATAGAAGTCTGGGATTATATCTTAGCTCACTCCTACTTATACAACACAGTGGAACAATGTTAGTGAAAGGAGGAACCTCACCTTGTTCGACATGGTGAGGTTGATGATGAGTCATGTGGATCTTCCTTTATCTTTTTGGGGAAATGCATTACAAAATGCAGCCTACACATTAAACTGAGTACCAACTAAGGCAGAAAATGGAATTCCCTCCGAGATATGGAATGGAAATAAACCCATTTTTTCGCACACACGTTGGTGATGTGAGGCGTTTGTTAAGGCCTCCTTAGGCAACAAACTAGCACCCTAGGGCATGAGGTGTATCTTTATAGGATATTCCCGGGAAATGAAAGTTTATTACCTATATAACCCTTCATAGAAAAAGTGACTATCACCAGAAAATCCGTCTTTATTGGGAGGGAGCACATCCTCAAGAAGTATAGTGGGAGCAAGATTGACTTTGACAAAGTTGATGCTCAAGATACACATGAGTTGGAATAGGAACAAGTTCCACATGTCCCCATGGAAGAGGTTCCAGAAATACAAGTATCGCATAGGAGATCAAGAGTGGTAAGGGAACCATAGAGATTTTGTTTCCTCGTCACCGAGGATGGTGAATCATTATTGTTGGAAAATAATGAAACTCTCTCCTACAAGGAAGCATTTGATAGCTCAGAATCTGCAAGATGGATAGAAGCTATGAATTCTGAGAGGGATTCCATGTATCCGAACCAAGTCATGGTTTTCTTGAATGATCCAGTAGATGTAAAACTTGTTGGATTCAAATGGGTATTCAAGAGAAAGCTGGACATGGAAGGAAAATTTAGCACTTATAAAGCAAGGCTAGTGGCTAAAGGGTTCAGACAGCGTCAAGGAGTTGACTATGATGAAACCTTATCACTAGTTTCCATGTTTAAATCCATAAGAATCATAATCACAATAGCAGCTTACCATGACTACGAGGATTGGAAGATGGATGTCAAAATAGAATTCCTTAATGGGAATCTTCAGGAAGATGTCTATATGACACAACCAGAAGATTTTGGGACACCATGTGAAGCCAAACGAGTTTGCAAGTTGCATAAATCCATTTATGGATTAACGCAAGCTTCCAGTTCATGGAAAATTCCATTTGATGATGCCATAATGGAATTTGGGTTCATTAAGAATGAATGTGATCCATGTGTTTATAAGCGGTTTATTGGGAATGAGATCGTTATCCTAGTAGTATATGTTGATGGCATATTGCTTATTGGAAACAATGTACCAGTCATACAGTCAGTTAATGACCGGTTGAACAAGTGTTTCTCCATGAAGGACTTGGGTGAAGCATCCTACATTCTAGGGATCAAGATCATTCGTGATAGATCCAAGAGGCTTCTTGTACAAAGTTAGGGTACATACATTGACCAGATACTAATGAGATTTAGAATGGAACAATCCTGGAGTGGATTAGCTCCAGTGTCACATGGCCTACATCTTTCTAAGAAAATGTGTCCTCAGACACAACAAGATAAAGATTGAATGAGTATGATCTCATAAGCTTCAGATATAGGATCCATCATGTATGTAATGTTATATACCGGGATTGATGTTGCATATGCACTGAGCATGGTAGGTAGATATCAAGAAGATCCAGGAGAACCGCATTGGACTGCTGTTAAGACTATCCTTAAGTATCTGAGAATAACTAAGGGTATGTTCCTGGTGTATGGAGGAGACAAGGAGCTTGTCATTAGAGGGTATGCTGATGATGGTTTTTAGACAGATCATAACAATCTCAAGTAGCAATCTGGATATTTTTTCTATCTCAATCGAGGAGCTGTGAGCCGGAAGAGTTCAAAGAGGCCATTTGTCTCCGATTATACACCGGAGTCTAAATATATAGTGGCTTCTGATGCAGCCAAGGAAGCTGTATGGATTCAGAACTTTTTCCAGGAGCTTGATGTAGTTCCTAGTAGTAAAGATCCCATTACATTGTTTTGTGATAATACTACAGCGGTGGCTCTTTCAAAAGAACCAAGGTCACACCAATGGAAAAATCACATACTCTAGAAGTATCATCTCGTGAGGGATTTCAATCAAAGGGGTGAATTTGTAGTGAGCAGAGTGTCCACGAAAGAGAACATGGCAAACCCCATGACTAAAGTCCTATCTCAGCAGAAGCATGAATATCATGTGAGAGCTATCAGGTTAAAGGTTGTTAGTAGTTTTCTCTAGTCCAAGTGGGAGTCTGTTGGAGTTTGTGGACTAGAACCAACTACTTTGTACTTTATTCATTAATAAAATCCTTATCAAATCTTGATTGTTCTTCTGCTTAACAATGCATGTGATAATGTCCTAAGGATAGTTGTTGCATTAAAGGGTCACAGTGGATCCCTGCTATAATGAGAACCCTAAAGTGACATAACACTATTCTTGAATATATGTTCTATGGCCAGATTATATTATTTGAGGGACACAAATAATTCTGGTCATTAGGGGTGAGGACTCATAAAACTTTGAGGCACCTTCTCATGGTGTGTGCCCTTGGTAATATCCAGGAGGATAATATGAGAACGAGACCCGCCAGTAGGAAATCCACATTTCATAGTGTCAATGGATGTTCCTATCTATGGATGTTTGTATTGGTCCTTAGACTTTAAGATTATTATTAATGGGTATTACAACTCGCGCATATAGATGTATTGAAGAAAACTGTGATGACACACTGTTCGCAATGAGGTAGGATACGTTGGGTGTGTCACGAGTAATACTGCATTAATAGATAATGTGAGAAAGGATTTGTCCCTTTTGTTCCATAACAGAAGTAGATATCTCATGCCATTTGATGGAATTGATATAGCCTAAATAAATCCATGGCCATGGTAAGGTATGGGCGAGTTCAATTCCAGAAAGTCAAAGAAAGAATAATCGAGCATATGGGTTGATGGAACTAGCATGCAACCCACTTGATTAGAGATATCGAGGAAGAGGGATTATATTACATGGTAAGCGTTTGTATGAGGCGACACATCATTGCGGCATTAACTTCTTTCTCTATGGGTGCCTTGGTGTGTTTATAGATGCTAACAATGGACTTTAGGCAGGCTCTTCCTAATGCCACTGAGAAAGATGCCTAGAGGGTCACCCACTAAGTGTGTCCATGTATCTCAGTTAAATAGTAATTTATCAAGTTAAATAAATATTATTCCCGACTGTGGTTTAATAATTATTTAAGGATTTCTGATCACATTTATTCCTACACTAGTTATTCGAGAGAATATACTGTGGGCGAAATAATATGTTTATTAGCGAGTAATGCAGTTAAATTTATTTAATAAATAAATAGTCATACTGAAGGTCTAATAAATGTGGTGGAGGAAATAAAGGAAGATAAAAGTACACACCGTGTATATTAAATATACATGCCATTTAGTTTTATGGAAAAAGAGTACACGTCATGTATTAATGATTACACGCCGTGTAGTTTTTTCAATTGGGATTTTGAGGATATAATATTGTTTTATCAAATGATATTTATTATAATCAGTGTGGGTGCATGTCAGGGAATTACAAATTTGACATAGGGGTTTTCAATAAGAGTTAATGAAATAAATAAAACGTGTAACACGTTTATTTATTGTCATAACTCTATAACCTCAAACTCGATTATAAATACCCTCACAACCCCAACACTTTGACACAGAAGATAATCGTTGTGCACAAAAATTCTGGATAATTCATTCAAGACCGAAAGAACTCATTCCTCCAAGAACGCTCTCAAGACGGAGAGACCAAGGCGATCAAAGGAGGACATCGCAAGCGAAGGTTCTTCTGCGGAAGCACCCGGAGATCCCTTCGGCAATGTCCAGATATACATATCACATGTGTGGATCACCACTAGAGGAATCCTAAAATTGGATTCTATGATGCAACGATGGATCACAAGATCATGACCGGAGACATCAATGAAGAAACAATTCCACCAAGGTAATTCTTGGGAATTAATTAAATTAATTATAACCAAAATATGATGATCCCATCTCTATGGTTCTGGGATTCCCTCTTATGTTTTTCATTCCTCGTTCTATTCCGAAGATTTTGCATTTTACATCGTGACAGATCTCGGATTGAACCTTGTTTAACATTAAAATTAAAGTTGGGAAAACCCACCAACGCGCTTCCGCTATGCCCGTAACCTTCAAGTGGTATCAGAGTGGTCATATTGTTGATTATAATTATTTAGTTTTTTTTATGTTTTATGCATTTAATAATTTAGTTGTTTCAATTCAAGTTTAATCGTTCTAGATATATGAATCTCGAGATCTGTTCCTCCTCCATCGTTTCTCGTTCACCTCACAGAAATGAATTTTATTTTAATTTTGATTAAAATAAAATAGATGAAATCATATATAGGAGGAAAACATTTCTGGATGTACAACACCAGAATAAAAGGAGTGTATTCAGAAGTACACGTCGTGTAGTCTAGATTCATGCATCCGACTGATCCGCCAAATCAGGCCGTGTATTTGATCATATCTAAGTCATTAATGACAACGTGTATTGACCATGAATAGGTGTCACATGGTTACTGGATTACATGTCGTGTGGTCCAATGAACACGACGTGTAGTCCCTTTGAGTTAGGGTTGGACCGTGTACCTCGTACACAGCTTGCCCGGCTGGAAACCATGTAATGCGGAAACTACATGGTGTGTGTCCCACTGATCACACCGTGTACTCCGAAAATTTCCAAAGTACATTAACATGTCATGTCCCCAGGCATGTGCTTCAGATTGACCATGAACAAAATTACACATCGTGTAGTCGGAACTACACATCGTGTACTCATTAAAATTACGCAATGAATGAGAATTCACTGGGTTTCCTCCAAGGTTCATGTTACGTACAATGATAAATTTAAATGAATTTATTTATTTAAAATTATGACGGATGAAAATCTCATGGAAATTCAGAAAAAGGGTTTAAGATAAAAAGGATTGATTAATTAAATATAATTAATTAAATGGAGCACGATTTATCTTAAACAAGAATGATTAAAGAATTGAATTCCAGTTTAATTTATGCATAAATATCGTTGCATGTATGGATGATCATGAGCTAGACCGAGACCTTTGTATGTGAATGGTTTCTTTTAATTTATTTATTTAAATTAAATTTGTTTTCCTACAAGCCATCTCCTCATTAATATGTAGGGCCTACGCACCTAAGGAATATTTTATGTAAAAACCCTGTTTTACCCCTCACCTGTGTGTGAGATAAATGCATATGTAATGCATGGAGCTCCCAAGCTAGTGGAGGTAGCTCAAGTCAGGAGCCAAGGTGAAACCAATCTAAGGTGATACAAAGGTGGACAAGTGGAATGCTGTAAAAACGAACCTGAAAGGTTCAATGTGTTTCTCCCCTAGTAGAGATCGAGGATCGATAAGAGTAGATCCTTTGTGGGTATGTGATTCCTTTATTTCATGTATGGTGGAAGCATGAGAATATTCAAGAGATAACCTAGGAGTGGGAGGCTCCAATACATACTCATTACCCATATCTTTTTTATGGACACTTTTTTTAACATTTCAATATGTAAAGCCCTAAGGTCAGAAGAATGTTGTTACTCTGAATTTTCATATATAATTTTTGGAAATTGTATGGATTATTTTAAGCCCATGCACTGAGACAATGTATTATTCTAAGGCCTGATGTTCCTGGAATAAATATTTTAAATATATTTAATATATTAAATAGAACACATTAACAATTTTCCTGAAAATGGGGAATAAATTCTAAAAAAAGGCCAAGAACAGACATATGAGGGCACAATTTAGTTGAGAACATGGTTTTTACCTTAGGTATGGCATAAACTTTTTCAGCATTGGGTGTTTGTTAAAAAGTCATCATAGGCGTAAAATGAATGGGATAATTAAATAAATTATTTTATTTTAAATTGTTGATGGAATGATTCAAATTGTCTATAACTCTATGATTATGATGAAATTACAAGTTTATATGTATAACCCCAAATCCATTGAATAAACATTGGTGAGAGCTTTAAATGATATCTCTTGAATGAACGTCAATAGATCGAAGATCAACCGTCGGTGTGAAATGGAATCAGAGGATCTCACCGATGACAGAAATGCAACTTTATTCATCATCAATGATCAATCTGATTCAAGGTAAGGGATTTTTTATTTGGATTCTTCCTATTTTATTATTCATACGAAAAAAATTAATTACTTAACTAATGAATTTATTAATGGATCGTACATATTGTGGGTACATGATAGATTCATTTGGTATTTGGTGAAATATCTCTTTGGTTAACTGTTTATCAAATTTTTCATCACTTGAAAAACAACTTATCATGAACAATATAAACATTATCCAAGTTTCAATCCTAATTTTTGTTATTTTCTTATTCTTCCCAATTTCTTCATTCATCGCGAGTGATTTTCTTTGGCCCATGGTTCAACAAACACTGAGAAATAGAACTTTGTGCACCCATTTATTTTCACAAAAATTTGATATAGTAGATTTTCACCCAGTTCAATTAGGTTTTTGTGTGAAGATGGAAGTGGTAGAGAATCATATGAATGTTAGATGCCTATTTTTTTTTATTTTTTTGCGATAATGGATGATTTGTTGGTATGATTTCAGAACAAAATCAACGGGCTAGAACATGATAATCAATGATGTAATGATTTTCTAGGACATGTTTCTCAAAATTATGGAAAGATACATTTCAAGATCGAGGGCTAGTGGAGTGGTCACAAAAACAGGATCTAGATATTGGATTCTGGAAAATATTGATACACAAGACGTGTATCTCTGAAACACACACCATGTGGGACCCTTCCAATGGAGTCTAGGGTTTCTAGATGAAGTTATGTATCATAGGGAATGTGACCCTGTAACACGGAATGTTACCCATTTTAGTAGGGTTGGTGTGTACCTTATAGGGTACACAAACATGACTAGTAGTATATGGGCATGGGTATGTTGTGTACTCCCACACAGACAATGCTTGGCTAGGTGTACACGGGAACAGTCATGTACTTGGAAAGGGTCACAAGTACCCAAGCATGGGTATGCCATGTATTTCCATATGGCCATAGACATGGGTAGAACCCGATGTCGAAAATACCCACCATGTAACACAGTTTCATGCTGAAGCCCTTTTCCTTTTTATCTTAGACAAGTTTCATTAGGGTGTGTTCTCTATATCCATTCCACAAGGATTAGTATGGAATCACATCCTACATATAGGGCATTAATTCATCTATATGACTTATGGGATAGAGTTGTCAGAATCCTTCTGTGAGGCTCGAAGTGAGATCCTCTAACATCTTCTTTCCCTATGTGGAGTGTTTGGTGTCATTTTGACCAATTATATGTGGGAACTGACCCTATACATAGCAGGTTACTCTGGATTGAGTTTTTGGTATAACCCATGGCCTTGGGTGTGATCCTCATCTATGTATCGTATCTCTTCAGACATCTAGAATATACTTTTTATAGAGAGTCCTGATGAGTTATGCATCTCGAACAGACATCATTAATGTTATATGAATCGTGGAGTGTGTTCTCCTAGATGATTTCTTGGTGGAACCATCAAGAGTGAATACTAGCATGGAATTACGAATGATACTTTACCTTGAAAATATGTGTTTCTATTGAGTATATTTGGATATTCTTATTATAAGTTCTGTAGAGATATGCCTGTGTAGAGATGACTGTTATTCTTCTTGTTATATTCTTATGGTTTTGGGGTGTCTGGGGTAGGTCGAAGGTCATCACAGCCCTCAAAATTACATTTATTTCTCTTAAACTAGTATTTTGGTGTAGGGTCGAACCATAGAGAAAGTAGGTGAGTTGTTATAAGGTTTTTATAATTAAACACCAATGTTGTCAAGAGTGGAGTGTATTTTTTTTACTTTTAATTTTTATATTTTATTTTCATTTTTTTAAATGATAGAATGTAAATATAATTGGAGTTAAATAAACTATATAATAAACTAGAGAAAATACAAACTAACTATTGAGAAAATGGTGCACTAAAAGATAGAAGCAATGAAAAAGGTGCACATATCACAAGAAGTAATAAGAAAATCTATTCTACCAGTTAAAATAATTTACTACTTCTCAACTTTTATTGAATCACACCTCAAGATAAAACTGAGGAATCTCCCTGGCTAGAAAATTCAATAGGGAGATGATTATGTCTTGTATTTCTCCAAGCCAAAACATAATCGAAATGCTTGAAAATTTGAAAAGATAACATTTTCAAATAAACTCTCCAAAAATATATAATGTTAATAACATTAAGCTTAAAAATGGTAATTCAAGATCAACCTTTCCAATCAATATTGAAATTTTGAATTGAAAATAGAAATTGAGGTGTGAAAAATTAAAAATAGAACCATAAATCAATCTCTCAAATTGATTATGATTCTAACATAATGAAAAGTATGTGAAGAAATCTAAATGCAAATCCAGAAGAATCGAATTCACGAGATAAGAATTTTTAGCCTATGATCATAATGAAATCAAGCATTGAAAAAATCCAAAAACATAGTAAAATAATTAAATAAAGGTAGAAGAAGAGCTCCCCAAGTGTCTCTTTGACTTTGGACTCCTTAATCTCTTCCTCATCTCTAGTGATTCTCCCAAGAATTTTTGCTCTAAAAAAAGTGTAGTCGTTAGAGTCAGATGAGAGTCCCCCCCCATAAATCTATTATTTCTCTACCTTTAATCCCATTGTCATCTCCTACACATCACCCCTTTTTTCCACTAATTTCATATGTCCTTCACCTTTTCATTGCACACATGCACTTTTTTGCAAACCACATGTCGCAATAGATTTTTCCTTATAACTAACTTCTAATGAGTTAGTTAAATGAACTTGGATGTGCTTCTAGCTCTCGCGTGAACCTGCACAGTAAAGAACAAAATTTAACAGTTAAAACAAAAAGGAAATTAATAAATAAATAAATATAATTTAAGTCATTCATTTATTAAAATGTCTTTAAAATATCGAATAAGTTTTTAAATTAGATATTATTTAAAATTTAATTTTATTAGCATTATTATTTACTAGTAATTGTAATTTACAATTAGATTTTTATAAATTAAAAAGAAATAATATTATTTTTGAAATTTAAATTTTACAAGTTTAATTAATTATTGATTTTATTTAATTATTATTTTTATTTAATTAAGTAATTAACTTATTTAATTTAATAAATTTATTAATGTTTATTTTATTTCAAGAATAATATTGTTTTAATTTTAATTAGATCAGTAATGAATTTTAATTTTAAAACTATTTGATTAAATTACTTAATAAATTATTATAAATTATTTTTTTTAAAAAAATTATTACTAAAAAATTATTTAATATGCAACATTAATTTATTTTAAATTTAATTTTAACTAATTTAGTTTAGTAGAGATTAATTTAAGTTAATTAAATTAATAATTCTGTTTTATTATCTTATATTTATTATTTATTTATAAATATTATAGTTTAAATTTTTTAGTTTAGTTATATTTTAATTTACGTTTTATTTTAGTTTTCTTCCCCCCACCCCCAATCTCAGTGCATATGGGGTTCTTCTTGGGGCTGCAACCAGCTGCTGTGGGGGCTTCTTCCACCCGACAGCTGGGCCTCCTTCGATCTGCTTTATTGGCGGCCGTATAGGTTCTTCCCAATGGATGTGCTTGACTCCTCTCCCCTTTTTCCTCCAATAATTACAGAATATGAATGTTCTTCGATGACACAATGAAAATTAGTGAATTCAGGATTTCCAGCAGCTCGAGCTCTTCCTCATGGCGGCTGGTGCGGCGGATACTCCCAATGGTGGAGTTCGATTTTCCAGATCTGGGGCGTTTGACTGTTAATGATTGTTGAATTTTATATAAATTTGTTTGAGTCTCGATTCATTGTTTATGTTTGGATTATTGGTGGTTTTTCTATAATGGATGAAGAACTGGAGAGCAGCAGTAGATGAGGGGAGAAGAGGTTTCAGTAGGAGGTATAGTGATGCAATAGTGAGGTATGACAAGAAAGGAGGGACCGACTGAAGCAAACAGAGGATCAACATCTATGTGATGATGCGGGGAGGGAGAGACCAACTGAAGCGTTTTCTACTGATAGTGTGAGACCGATGGGGGAAAAGTGAAATCGGTAAGACCAATGGTTAAAAAAATTGGGATTCACCGATAGTTAAATAAAGTCACTGATACAGATGAAACGTGAGAACGATGCAAGATAATACTACCGATACGAAGGGGTGAAGTCACTGATGGAAGAAAAAGTGATCAGTGAATCAATGTACAGTGGATCAGTGAGTGTGTGAGACACTAACTGTGTAAAATGGTGTCAGTGACTCATATTTTATCCACACAACCAAAAACATAAATAAAATTATTAAAAATAAAACTAAAAATTAATTTAGATAAACATTTAATTAATCTGATAAATTGAAAATGTAAAACTAAAATAAAATTATACTAGTATAAAAAACATAATAAATAATAACTAAATTAACACTTTAATTAATTAACTGAATTAAGACTTAAAATTAAAAATACATTATGGTTATAAAATTAAAACATAATAACATAACTTATTTTAAAAAAACTAACACCATTATTAAACAAGAAATTAATAAATATTATTTATTTTAATGAAACTATATTAAACAATAAAGTATTAAATTAAAAACTTAGTTATAAAGATGAAAATAAAATAATTAAATGATAATTTAATTAAAATTTCAATTTATTAAAATGCTAGCATATTCAAAACAAAACATTAAATTGATGAACTAAAAGTCTATAAAATAAATAAGAAATAATTAATCATTTTAAGGACTAAAATTTCATAATTAATTATAAAAATTTAATTAATTATAGAAACACAAAAGTAAATATATTTATTAAAAACGTGAAAAAATAATTAATTAAATCATTAAAAATTAAATAAAAAGATGTGGAAAAATAATGTAAAAGTAAGGCCACATCAATGTCCTACTTGGTATTTTATACACACCCACACATTGATTTTTCCCACCCATGTCATGTCTTGTGCATATAATATACCTTTTGACACAGTCATAAAGAGACCAATACCAGGCAGTGCTTAGTGAGTACGGCAGACTAAGGTGTATTCCAATAGTATCATGATAGTAATCCCCATCATTACTATAAGGTTATATGTGATTTCATATTCTTTATAGTGGGATTTTATTTTTCCCTATTTACATTCCATTACTTATTGATGTACTTTGGTTGTGGTATTTAGATGTATGAATGTGTGGTTTATTAGTTGTTTTACATTTCATCATTATATGGGATTGGAGATGTGTGTGTGTGTGTGTGTGTGTGTGTAAGTTATTTAGGATATGGTCTCCCATGTTGTTGATATGCGTACTCTCTGTTAGTCACCAGCCCATAGCCTATTGAAGTCAAACATGGGGAGTCACTAAATGGGCCCCATTGGGATGGGTTGTGATTGGGAGATCGTAGATCTATACCAGATCTAGGGAAATTGAAGGCAGAGGAGGACGAACATGACACTCACAATGGAAACAAAGTAGGGATGGAAGCAGGAAAGTCTTTAGAGAAGATTCCTGAACACAACTTCCACCAGGTCTGATAAAGAATAAGAGGACAATAAATCTACCATCAAACATCCTCCATCGAATTTGAGAGGAGGTGGTCACCATAGTGGAAATTGGAAAACCCTAGGAGAGGGAGTCTCCATGCCTGGGGTGTGTGGATCCTTCCCATTTATATTTATTTTTTAACAACCGGCATACAAAGTGAAATCCAACAACGATTATAAAATACCTAATATTGAATGATAATTTTTACATTATTTATACAATAAAAAATGTAAAAATACTATCTATTCTTTTTTATATAATTTCAAATAATGATTTCTCCCTCAAATGAAAATAAAATATTGATAAATATAAAAAATCAAGAAACCCAATGAAATATAGATAAAATACATAAATCATTGAATTAATTCTAAATATTTTTTGTAATATTAGTCAAAATAATTTTATTTTGAGGAAACAACACATGAGTTATTTGAATCTGTAGATTGTAAGGCATTTTAGACTTTGGAAGAAACATTTCATTTTTAACATGATTTGAATGAGGATTATCCATTATGAAAAATAATATTTAATAATTATATCATTTGATAATACTAATCATAAAAAAAATTTAATCACTGAAAAATAATTATAAATATCAAGATGGGATCATTGAAAGAAGAATTTTTGGAATGATGATTAAGATCATAGAGTATATTTGAAATGGTTATGTGTGGAGAATGAAAGAAAATAAATAAAACTAGAAAATCATATTGGAACATCATTAAATATAGGTTGAAGTTAAATATTTTAGAGGTGTGCTGTTAAAAAAATGGAACACCACACTGGAATGATCCATAATTTTATGTTTCACGTTACTTATATTTTAACCGATGTTAAAAACTCATTTTAACATTGGTTTTTAAATAAACAAATTTTAAAATTATATTTTTACAACGATTTTTGAATTACCAAACATAAAAACCAATTGAAATATTTTAAAATTTAGTTGTATCAATATATAAAAATAGAAACTTCTAAACATTAGTTATTTAAAAACTGATGTTAAACCTCTAACATAAAATAATTTTTTTTCAAGCTTTCCAATTCCAAAAACTCTATTTGTGGATGATTTTAGAAAGATATATGTGTAGGAAATAGTGAAACTTCTTTGTTTTCCTCGGATTATTCTATTTAATCAAGATCCACATTCTATGTCATGGAATGGAAATTATTGTGGAAGGAATTGAGAAAATACCTGATGTTGGGAACAACATATCTCCCATTAATAGTTGCATAATTCTTGAGGATAGTCTAGAATCTATCAGATTTGATCAAGGCTTCATTAAATTATTTAAAGGATCAAGGAATGTATATATATTTCTTTGTAAGAGTTTTAATATAATAACATCTTTTAGTAAATGATTTAGATAGTTCTATTTGAGGTACATTATGGTCGACCAGTCATTCACCACTATATTGTCCTAAGATGGGTGAGTTGGTAATGATCAAGCCAAGATTAGTACTGGAGAATTCTAATTGGGTTTAGCTGATTTAGAAGCATTTTATTAACACATGGATAAGAAAATGTTATTATGTTTACCAAATATGATAACCCTTTATGTTCACTATAGGTGGACAAGTATTCTTACGGGTGTCACCTCAGTTGGTACATCGATGATTTGAAAGGTAGGAATTTTCTAGAACCGTGGTTTTGGGGACTATTAGATATTGTGGAACATATTTGGACTATGGATTATAGGTTAGACCATCCTACCTGGCATTTTCATATGTCGTAGCTCTAAAAATAGGATTCGGATCAAACACATGTGATTGATAATAGTGTTATAGATTTAGAAACAACTTCTTCATATGATGAACATATCCTATGAAATATTAATCTAAGAAAAAATGTGTTACAATGGAATATAATGCCTCTTGTTTGAGAATTGTGGTAGCATAGACTTATCTTGGAAGAGACTTGGGAGACATAATCATATTTATAAGCTCAATGGCCTAAATTATTCAAGTATAAAACCTAGAGATGGATCTTTTTGGATGATATTTCATTTAGAGGGTGATTTTTTTAACTCTCCTTGAATTTTTAATCTTTTTTACATAATTTTTACAATTTTTCATCTCATCATTGTGGTTTTTTAGTGATGGTTTGTTAGCTTTTAGTCTTGGGGAGCTTTGGATTGTTTTGGCATGTTTTGGAAGTAGTTTAGAGGTATCATGGTTAGCTAATGGTTAGGGTAAAACATGTGGATTCCCTAGGTAACCACACAATTGGAGACATTAAAGAAATTTATATTCATATATTTGGTTCATGGTTTGAAAATTTTTATGAATTCAATAGGGTTTCGATAGTGGATTCCCCATGGTTATTACACGGTTTTTGAAATTTTGTGGTTCAACTGTGTGCACGGTATTAATTAATATGAAAATTATAATTATAAACCAAAACCTCCATGAAAAATATAATTCTTCCTCATATATCTTGGGAGCATAAACCAGGAGAATTATATGGGTGATTTTAGGGTTCCACGGCACCTTGAACATGGTTTTATTAGATTATAATGCAATGGATCTAGAAATTGAAGGTATGTCTATATTTTTTTATTCATCCCCAGAATCATTTTGTCTTTACATGAATTGAACCCTAGATTAGATCTATCATATAAAAATAAATATTATAGAGTCAAATTTGATAAATATTCCTTACATCATTAAAGGATAGAAATCCAGATCTACCATCATTTCTTCTCCTCTCTTTGATAATTCACATTCCATTACGTGTTGAGATTTTTCTTTGGTAAGTCTATGTTTGACCTTTCCATAAACATATTCTACTCCTTCGATGTTTATTCTAAAATACTTATGTAACTCATTTGGGGATGTTTCAAATGATTTGTGTGTTTTTATTGATTTATAGCAAAAATTCATAGAAATTGGACTCGTTTTTGCTTGAGGTAGGAATTACATACCTTGTTAAAAATTTTCATGAATATATATGACATGATTAGAATGTGGGTGTGTGTTTATCCTAGTGAGAACTCTTTTGTGTGACTTTATTGTCCTGTGGGTACATTGTTATCCCTATAAAAACTCTTTTGTGTTGATTGTGTGTGTTATGCATACAAATTATATGGTTTCTATTCATTGATGATGTGGTTTATTAGAGGAATAAATTCTGTCATTGTGCCATTATATTATGGTTATCCAGCATGAGATGGTTGAGTCATGGGATGACACCTGTAACATGTTATGATATTATTTTGGCTATCAATAGATGAGATATTTGAGTCATCAGATGAATTTTTCTTCCTTGGTCAGATTAATAGGCTGGCTTGATATGAAATATCTTCCATCATTGTTCTGAAGCAAGAAAGACCACGGTTTATGTCCACATGGTTATTACACAATGACTTCGATGGTAGTGTGATTAATTATTTTTCATTTACATCCATTTTATACACATTTATATACACATTATGTACTCTAAATGGCCCGAAGGCCTTCTTTTTTATTGATTTTTGATAACCCCCTTTAAAGGGATGAGGGGGAACCCTTGCAAGCCTCGTAGCACTACTACAAATTTGGCTTATAATAGCGATAAAAACCACCTTTAACAACGCTAAAAAAGCATTGTTAATCTCGGAGAAGATATGAGGGGGGGTCCCCTTTATCAGCGCTAAAAACAACGCTGATAAAAACTACCTTTATGAGCGCTATTTTATGCGCTGATAAACACTACCTTTATCAGTGCTTTCTTAGAGCTGATATATTATCCATTTATCAGTGCTTAACTAGTGCTGATAAAGGCCAAAGATCTTATGCAAAACCAGAACCTGGACAGAACCTGCCCAACACCTACACATATTACATCACCTACATAGAGCACAAAAAACAACTGCACACAACACAAACAACACCCACACAAAAAGCACAGAAGAACAAAAATAATATATACATTTACTTGAAATCATGAATAAAAAACAACACACTGCTATATACATTTCAAACAATGTTTTATTTGGTTACAATTACATTTATCCAACAAATAGTTAAAAAACAGTGATGTTCCATCCTTTTTGCATCCATTCGCTCTAAAAAATTGTCGTCCATGGCGGCGGTTTCCAAAAAAATCATTCGAACTGAGGAAAAATAATTCACCTATATAATAAAACAAATATTATGCTAGTAACACAACAATGAAATAAAGAATGGGGTTACTAAATGGAATTATACTAGTGAGGCACAAAACATAAAATAAAAAATTAACGAAGAGACACAATAAAAGAATATTGATTGATGAATGAGTTTTCAGAGATGGATTATCATACTAAATTTGAAAAAGTGAAGGAGATTTATGATAGTACCGACAACCTAACTAAAGTCCAAATGATTTTTTTTTTCTAATCACATTTATTTACAATTTCATGTTAGTAAAAGTTTAAATTTCTATTCTATATGCCCCTTAATTATTTAGAAAATAAAAGAAACAAAAATTTATTAGTTTTTGATAAAATAATAATAAAAAAATTATTTTAGATGAATTATATTATGTAAATACAGAAGCTGAGAATCTACTCAACTGATATGACCTCGGTCAACCTATTTTCTACATTAGGGGAAAAATTATTTTTCCGTGACCTACGATAGGCGTGCATCATGGATTTCGATACTATAAAACAAAAATAACATTTTTAATCCATTGGAATATAGGAAAATGGATGGGATAAATCCTATATTCAAATTCCTCAATCAGAGAACGGAGACTGAATGGAATAGAATGACCATTAGTAATGGTGGAAAACTAATTGCCTACCCAGTCAATGAATATTGATGGGAGTAAGATTTCTGTAACCACAATCATTTCAGGGATAACACATGGGGTTTAGGTGGACATTTCTACAAGGGCCAAAACATACATTAGGGATTAATCCATTGGCTTAGTGGAAAAATATTCTATTCACCATAAAATCCTAAATGGTTTATTCCAATAAGTAAATAACAGCCAATAATTTTCATGTATAAGATAGAACTAAGAGAATTAATCAACACACAGTTGAGGCGATCCAATAGGAGTATCCCGAATCAAGGAATTGGTTCATTCAAAAATAAAAAGGCATGGAGTAGGTTGAGTGGAAGAAGGGTGTTCAAAATATTTTGTAAAATTCCATAAGTATACCATCATGTGTCACACATTCTATTTAGGTAAGAGGAGTAAACCATAAATGGAAGGAATGTTCATTTAAAACTCACAAGGAATGGGTTTTTAACTCAAGATATAAAAGGGAAATCTTGATTATTGATTATGATCATCTGTGAGTGACCTATCTGAGATGTTTATGGTTATGAAGGCTATAATATGAACCACATAGTTTAAAGGTCTTGTGTCTATGACCAAATGTAACATAGGTAAACATTATGCATTAAGGACTTAATCCATGACCTATACCATGAAATTTAATTTCATACTATGGGATGTTAGAATATTTAGTTTAGATTCATATAGTCAGAACATTTATGTCTTGAATCTCAGGGTCATATGATTAGGACCAATGGTGAGAGAGGTATATATTCTCCATATATTAGTAAATTCTCAATGTGAATAGAGATATTAGGGGTCAAATTCTAGAAAAGTCAGTCTCAACGAAGAGGAATAATTTTTTATTGTACATGAGATAGATGGTCTAGGATTCAATATATATCCCATTAAATTTCGAATTAAGCTATAAATAGTGCTTAAAGGGGTGCGGTTAGAGATCGATGCCCAATAGAGGTCCTCTTAGGTGAGGGATAGATCATCATGTAGTTTTCTTTCATGTGATAGAGTCATGAACTGTGTAATTTAATATATTATGGAAATGATTTTTGACATACACTTTAAGGTATTATGGTAAATATGGGGAACCACACAATTTAACATCTTGTGAAAAATATTTCTTTCTATAGTTTAATATCATGAAACTTTCATCTAACCCTTCAGTTGTTTTTGTTGATAACAGAACAATTCACCAATTTCGGTTTGCCGGGTCTGGAATATAAAATACTTGTACTGCCTGTGATGCCATTATAAATTGTTCTTATTTCTCCCCTTCCTTACTGAAATCAACTGTCATGAATCCTAATTCATCTATTTTAACAGCATTCCTGTTATCAACCCACTTTCATTAAAAAATAGGCACTTTGAATTTAATATAATCCAACTCCCATATTCGTTTGATGATGCCAAAGTATGACATATTCACATAAATTGGATTTGTTTTCCATAGCACCAGAAACAAGCATCACCTCAGCCACAAGTGTAACCCCACTATACTGCATGGTACTGTCTTTATCATGTTCATTACTATAGAATGTATAACCATTAACTGCATAAGCAGTGTAAGATAATACGTACACCCTTGCTCCTCCGGCTAGCCGTCTAAGTCATTTTGACATTGAGTCTGGATTTTCATCTAACTACTTAAAAACATGGTCTCGATACCATCCTATAAACTGTCGATTATGTGTATTTGATATACATTTTTTAGCCTGTGAAGGATTCAAACAACTAAGAATTTCTTTATGGGTTTGAACATATGGGTCAACGTCGAAACTGTTATGAAAAACGTAAAGGTGGGCCTGCTCCCGATCTGTAATATTGAGTGTGACAACCTCTCTTCCAGAAATTCCTTCACCCTCAAGCCGCACAGTTTGACGAGATTTTGGTAGGCCAACGATTTCCTCACCAAACAGGTATTCGGTATAAAATTAAACAGCTTCCTCAACAATATATTGCTCCGCAATACAACCCTCTGGCCGAATTTGGTTTTTGACATACCCTTTGAAAATCATCATATACCGTTCAATGGGGTACATCCATCTCTAATTTACAAGACCACATAGTCGAATCTCCCTTAGCAAATGAACCATCCAATGAACCATCATATCAAAAAATGTCAGCAGGAAGAACATTTCCAATTCACATAATATGATGGCAATTTCTCTTTCCATAGTTGGAAATTTTTCCAGGTCTATAACTTTGTTGCATATAGATTTGAAGAAGAAACAGATTTTCGTTAATGTATGGCGGACATTCTTGGGAAAAATGAAATGTAAATCTATAGGAATTAGAACTTGCATCAAAACATGGAAGTCATGTGATTTCAGACCCTTTAATTTTAAATCGCTCATTGACACAATGTTATTGATATTTTATGAATACACCTCTGGAACCTTTACATCATTCAAGAAGTTGCAAAACTGATATCTCTTCTACCTGGAAAGAGTGTAAGCAGCAAGAGGAATAAATGTTAGTTTTTCACCCATCACTGGTGCCAACTCTTCTCATATTCCCATCTCAACCATGTCCAATCTATCCTTAATTCCATTCTTTGTTTTTCCGAGTTCATTTAGAAACATGCTGATGAAACTATCACATACATTTTTTCAACATTCATAACATCAAGAAAATTCCTGAAATACAAACAATTCCAGTATGGTAATTTAAAAAAAACTGATCTCTTTTTCCAACGAGTTTTCGTAAGGTTATTCGAAAACAGTTTACCAAAAGTAGTGTACAAATCTATTACTTTCTCAAACAATTGATCACCTGTTAGTGGATACGGTGATGTACGTTCTTTTGAACTTCCGTTGAATGATGTCGTCCAAGATCGGTACTTATGTCGTCAGGGTAGAAATCTGTGATGTCCTAGAAACACTATTTTTGAGGAATGTTTCAACCTAATTGATTGTGTACCTTGTTCGCAAACGGGACACCCTTGAGTTATTTTAATGCTATATCCTGAAAAACTTCCATAAGTAGGAAAGTCATTTATCTTCCCATACAACATGGATTTCAAAGTGAAATGTTCATTTTAGTATGCATCATACAACATAACATTTTAACCCCACAATACTTTCAAATCCTCGAGCAGTGGAGCCAAATAAACATCAATATCATTACTTGGTTGTTTTGGTCCAGATATAAGCATAGATAACATGATGTATTTTCATTTCATGCACAACCCTAGTGGTAAGTTATAGTTTACCAACATAACTGACCATGTACAGTGACTGCTTCTTTGAAAACCAAAAGGATTCACCCCATCTGGAGATAAAGCCAGACGAAGGTTTCATGGTTCATTCCCAAATTTAGGATACTCGTGATCAATTCTCTTACACTGAGGAGATTCTGTCGGGTGACATAGTTTCCCCTCTTTAATTAATGTATTTGTATGCCATGTCAATTTTCGTGCAGTCTCCTCACTTCCATATAGGCGTCTAATCCTAGGAAATTTTGGAAAGTACCATACAACTTTCGTAGGACTAGAATCATCTTTCTTGTATCGGGAAGCACCACACTTTGGGCATTCTTTAAGTTATTTTTGGTCCTTGAGAAATAATATACAGTCATTCGGGCAAGCATGTATAATTTCAGAAATCATACCCATCGATCGTAGCATTCGTTTGGAATCATATGTTCAACATGGGGGTTCATTATCTTATGGGAGCATGTCATTTAGGAGAGCAAGTAGTTCCGTAAAACTGGTGTCACTCCACCCGTTGCCTGAATTCAAATTATACAGCTTCAATTAGGCTGGCAATGCTGTATATTTAGTGCAACTAGTATACAATGGTGTTTTTTCACAGCTCTTTAACTTCTCAAACAATTTTGGGTAATCATGAAGTCCATATTCAACTGTCCTGTTCATTTCCTCAATATGATATTCATCATCATTCACATCTGCAATCAAACCCTCCATACGATCGTCCTCATTTTTCACGCTTCTAATCACATCAGATGACCTATAAAATGTCGCGTTCTTTGAGTCACTACCTACATTCATTTTTTCCCCATGTTTATTCCAACATGTATAACTTCGATCTTTTCCATGAAAGATCAGGTATTCTTCCAACTCCTCTGGCCTAATTTGTCTTGAATAACAAAAGAATAAACACAGAAAAAGGATTTGAGAAGGGTCACATGCATGATCTTCTACAAACTTGATAAACTCTTCCATGCCATCTTCATACTCTTTGGTCAACCGATTTGCATTCATCCATTCTTTATTCATATTCATCATCTTTATGGGTTCGATCTCGAACTTTCCTAATATTAGGTTTTAATTAATTAGCTAGCATTGTTTGGGTTTTATAAAAACAAATCATGGTACAAATGCCTTTAAACACATGTGAAATCCATATACATGGTGTGTCCAGTAGGGTGAACATCGTGTATGTATAAGATACTTGATTTAATCTGACATATATCAAATTTATTCCAAGTTAGTCTTACAAAGACTGAATGATGCCTTCGAAAATACATGACATTTAGAATAACATGAGATAAAGGCGTGTACTTTAGATACATATTGAGTCACCTTACCAGCTATGCATCACATTTATGTGGAATACACGGTGTGTAGTCCATACATGACCACTAGGGGTGTATAGTCTATACACATCAAGTATCTATGGTAACTATACTTGGTGTGAGTGAATTAAAACACATTTCATATGGTTCTACCATTATTTCATGTCATGTACATGGTTTCATGCTGAAGTATATGTCTTGTAGATACATTGTGTGTGACCTAGGTTCACATGACATGTAACATTTGAAATGAAACTTTTTCCAAGTTTGAGTCAGAAGATTAGTCATGTGGTGTAAATTTTGGAGATAAATGTTGTGTGGCATTAAAATCTATATGAAATCCATGTATAGTGAAGCATGTTCCATGTATTTTAAAGTGTCTCGTAGAGCCCTCTAGAAGTGGTTTTCTAGGATTCAATGGAATTGCACTAGTAACAAAGTGGTGGTGGCATTCAAATGGGTAAAATTTGGATTGATATTTAATGGTGGACGAACTAAAACATGGAAAAAAATTGAATATCAATCATGCCAACAACCGCAACACCATACAAAAACACAATCGTGATCACAATGGCAACACCATACAAACCAAACAATCAAAATTTTAGATTTTACAATGAATCCCTTATTAAATATTGTTTGTTAATTCAAGGGTTATCACAGATGTTTTATCATCCTGAGGTGTTCATTAATAAGTCAAGTATATGTAAATTACCAATTTATATATTCTAATGTTCAACAATAACCAAGAAACATTCAATTCATTTAGTGCACAAACAAGGACCACCAAAAATCCTGATTTTCAGCTGGGTATTTAGCCCATACATTTCACATTATAACCATCAATATCAAAAAGTAATAACATGCGAACAAGAGGAAACCAATGAGTAACAAGAGAAAACTCACTGCGAAGGTGTCGTTAAGCACATGGCAGAGGTGCGTACGTGGCAGAGGAGAGGCGCACAGCAGAGGAGATTTCAAACTGAAAAGAAAATATAAAATAGGGGAAACCCATGAGAATAAACTAATCTAAAACCGACTACACCATTTACCACATCCCAAAAACCCCAAAAGACAATGCACGTAAATAAATTTAAATTTATTGATAGAAATAACTATCTGATCACTAATTTTTACCCAAACCATAGGTACAAACAAATCCAAATAGGAATCAGAAGGATCACATACCTCGAGAAACGAAATCCAACCATAATAGTGATAAAGCATAGAACAATGTGAACTAGATGGAACTCAGGATGGGGAGTAATCCATCCTATAATAACTCTAAGAAATTGGTGTGGTGAAAAAAGCCCAACATCCTATTAGTATTTGTGGTGCGATATGTTATACTCAACAGCCGATGTAAGGGAGTGTGATTTTCCTATATTTTCAACAATTACATTACCATCTTATGTTATCCTCTATAAAGGTGTATTTTAATTTTAACTAGAATGGGGAATTACCTCCCACCCATCAATTAAATTATGACCATTTGTATTAGTAAGGAATTATTCACATTAATATTTATATTACAAAACATGATGAAAAACATCTCATATGTCCCATTATTCTTATACAATTTCATTCAACAAAATGAAATACACAATTATCATTCTATATAACATGCAATAGATGGTGTTCCCTTTAAACCCATTATAGATCATTTCAATTCATTTAATTAATTCATTAAATAAAAAAATCCATAATGTAAAATTCATTCCTCGTGATTATTACACATTCAATTTTACCAAGAATGGAAAATCACTAATAAGGCTCAAAGGGTCTTCAAAATGGTCCATAATCAACATGGAAATTTCCTACATGCTAAATTCCATCAAGAATAGAGGCCAAACACCTATAATGTGTCTTCAATTCCATTTATATACCCTTTTATCAAGGGAAACCTCATTTAAAATCTTTGACATAAGCTAAATAGGTGTTCAGGGAAATTAATAATTTGACATTAAAGGGATAATATTACTTGGAACACTTAAGGGGTGTCCATAAAAGAGTTCAAGAACATCTATCCCATGAAATAAGATTCAATAGGTGTTTATTGAGGTGAAAAGATTTAATAAAGAACTCAATAATATCAATAATCCATTGACTTTTTCAATAACACCTTAAATTAGGATTTCACATGTTAAATTCAAGGGGGGAATTTACCAAAAAATGAGTAACAATAATAGTAGCGGTAGCGTCGGAGGCAGCGCTGGAGGCGGAGACGGTGGCAGTGGCAAATGTGGCAGCGGTGGCAGAGGGAGAGGCGGCGGTGGCGGCAGAGGCGGTGGCGGTCGCGATAGCTGGGGTGGAGGCGGCAGAGGGAGCGGGGGTTACGACAGAAGGTCGGCGGCAGCGACATAAAAAGAGGAGGATGAGGAGGAGGAAGGAGGAGGACGAGTAGCACGAGGAGGAGGAGGATGAGGTCATGGCGGTGAGGGGCCTAGTTCAGCTTCTGCGAGAGCTTGACCGCGTGCGAGCGAGGATGGCCTGTTAGGGTTATTAAATAAAAACCGATGGAACCATAATCAGCACTCGTTAAAAGCTCTGATAAATGTATGTTTTATCAGAACTAAAAAAAGAGCTGATAAAACATTCATTTATCAGCGCTTTTTTAGCGCTGATAAAGAGATACCTTTATCAGCGCTAAAAAATCACTGATAAATGTTACCTTTTATGAGAGATAAAAAAAGCGCTGATAAAGGTGTACCCATTATCAGTGTTTATTTTAGCCCTAATAAATGCAACATTTATCAGGGCATTTAGATAGCACTGATAAAGGCCTTCCCCTTTATCAGCACTTTCTATTTAGCACTGATAAAGGGTAGCGCTTCCCTTTCCCTATTTTATGGTAGTATAGGTTCAGATATTACATGACCAGTAGGTCTTATGAAATACAAAAACTATAAATGGAACTGCTCCTCCCACGATTTTTTATCGTGATATCAGATCTACACCTTTTCATGGATTTTTCGGCTAGGCTTCCCATGCATGCATTGGCTGGTCCCGATGGCAATACCATATCCTCTGTTTCTAAAAAATCCGATTAGCTTCTAATCTGGTGAATGTGTCTGCTCAAAATCCTCATCTAGATTCTTCTCCTTTTAGAGTCTATCTGATCAGTTAAGCACAAATTTAGGTGGCCCAAAGTCCTTGAGGTGGCCTGAAGGCCTTAAGGTGGCCCAAAGGCTTTGAGGTGGACCGAAGGCCTTGAGGTGGCCTGAAAGCCTTATTAGCCCAAAGGCCTTGGGTGGCTTGAAGGCCTTAAATGACTCAAAGCCCAAACCGGTGGCCCAAATGCCCAAATGGATAAATAGTTTTGGCTGGTATAGTATCGAATAGTGTCTACTATAGTGCCTGCTACAGTCACTTGAAAATTATGTCTCCACCCATTTTTGATCTAGGGTCTCTTGGATGCACTTATCGAGTCCTCACCAACTAGGTTGAGGCTCTTGTGCGTACACATTATGTACTTATTCTAAGGATGCATTATCCGTGTCTATCTAGGTTTTATACTCTCACCCTGTATGGGAATATTAGTGCTCACGTAGACTTTACCATCAAGGATCTATTGTAGGGAAAGGGACATATGTTGGTATGTTGAGAATGTGGAGGAGGGTGGACTGAGGTGATTCAAGGATAGATTCCAAAATATTTTGGTATCATATCTCATTTATAAATCAATATTTTTTTTATTTTGGTATATTGATCCATCACATGTGGAGATATTGTAGAATTTATGTTATTCTTATTTTCCATTTTCTTACAGTACAGATATTATTTCATTTTTTCCATTTTTATTATTTATGGAGGCATTGGAAATTCAATTAGTTATTGTTTTTTCAACTATATTTATCACTGTTATATATTTCCTACTAAGGGCATTTTCTCCCAAAATTACCTCTCCCGCTCTCACCATCAGTCAACAAATTCTTGTATATTGGGTTGCATTCATGAGGTCATGTGGCTCTCATAATATACCAAGTGATTCAAGATGAGGTTTTATAACTAAATTGGTTATACTATATAACAAACCAAAAAAAATGATAAAATCCATGGATCATAGACGGTTGTTTCTTATCAAATATTTCTTGAAACAAACATATTTTTATGAGAATTCAGAAACTTGATATGGGGGATTTTAAAATTGGAAATGATATCTCATATAATGATAAAAGAAATAGATGTTCTAATATTTGAAAAAAATATTTTGAATCAAATAACAATATCATTTTAATGACTTGATGCTTTATATATTATGATTATATATTCTTTCTGACAAGGGGGTTGAGGTGATATTTAAGAAAAATATATGGGTCAATTTGAGGTTAAAAGAAGGTCTGTCATAAAAAATAGAAAATAGAAAATTGACTATCTATTCAGTATTTTTAATGATGTTTATATATTATATGTTACTATAAATGATGAAAACAAGCAATTCCATTGAGTGTTTAACCAATAGAGTTAAAATTACATGATAACACTTTTCAACTCTAAAATTTTGATAATTCACCCAAAGATTAATCATGAAATAAGTAACACCAATGATTTGTATCATAATGGAAATATTTTAAACAATATTCATGAGCTAATATAAATCCAAATTAATGTGTGGAATAAATAGGTTGAAATCCAAAAATTATGAAAATTACTTCATAAATATTTCTGATGAAATTACAAAAATATCTTATTCTTACTTCATGCTGAAGATATTATAAGGAAACTAAATATTCAACAGTATTATATAGGGTTGTGGAAAAAATGATACTATAAAACAATTTCATTTCAATAATATATCCACGTGAATTAATTATAAATTTCATTGTTATCTTGATAATTAAGATAGAAGCAATTAAATTAACATTCCATATATGCCTCAAAAAATAGAGTGATTAAATATAAGAATTATATCATGGATTTCATGGATAAACCCATGTTTTTAGAACATTAATCATTAAATTTTTTCTACAACATTCCATAATAGTGGTTGTATACATTCTCAATCAATGATTACGATATCTAAATTTGGAGAATGCACCTCATAAGATGTGGTTTTGGATGAATCCTTTCATGAAAACACTGATGGTGGTTCCACCCAATTTTATGTCATTATAAATATAATAATTTTCTTCATATTTTATGGGTGAATCATTAAAGTGATTTTTATTAAATATATACCCTATAAAAGAATATATAATTATTACAACATGAACATGAATAAAATTGATGATAGATTTGATGATATTTTCAGGGAGAATTATGTTTCTTCTTACACATCATTTTACATCGATAATATTGACATGTCATTATCAATGTAATTAATTATTTAGATATATCATTAATTTTATAAATTTCACATTTTTACCATTAGGGAAAAATAATGGTCATTTTTAATACTACTTAATTGAGAAAACTCAATTCATTCATCTATTAAACTAATAAGAATTTTTTTTATTAAAATTCGTTTTCCTAAAATTTACGTTTTTAAGAAATATATATTTTTATTATAAGAAATTTTATTTATTATAGTTTAACATAAAATTTATATGAATAATATATTAAAACTACTTTAATTTATATAAAATAAGAAAAAGAATAGTTAATGTACTAAAGCAATTTTCTTATTAAAAATATTATTTCATTACATATTATTTTTAATTTAAAATTTAAATTAAATAATTAGAGGAGTTTATATTCATAATTTAAACTTAATTTTTGAACTTATCTTATCCTTACTATCTTAATACGAATTTTTTGTACATTTTTTGAAAAAGTTGATTTTTAGGTGAAGAGTGAAAAATAAAGTTTTTACTAAACTTGTTGTATTTATCGATTTATCAAGTAGTCAGTATAACTAAAAAACTTATAAAAAATTTTCTATGATAAAAATATATTTTATGGAGTGAAATTATAAATGTTAAAATATAATTATAATTTATAAAATTCGAATTTATCATTTTTAAAATTTAGAAATATTTTTTTATAATAGAAACAATTTTTTGTTTTTATATTTTAATTAAGTTATCAATGGGTGAAATTAGGTTATGGATTTATTTTAAATATAAATAAAACCCCTTCAGTAAATTATAAAATATTAACTATCATTAGAGTCAACAAAATTGATATTACTATCCTAAACACTACATTTATGCTTAAAAATATACTTAAAAAATTGGGTTTTTATGCGTTACAAGACATAATGTTAAAATTAATTTTAGTAAAAATATAATTTTTATTATATATAATGGATTTCACATTATGAATGAATTAATTAAAAATTATTAATAATTTTTCATTTTATTTTTAGTCAATAAAAGTAAATTATTTATGTAAATATTCTATTACCACTATAAAAACAAAAAAATGGTCAAAGTGAAGAATATAAGAGTTAAATAATTTTCAAAATGTTTATAACAAGTCTTAAAATTAGTGGTTTAAGAATTATTAACCATAACTCATCCCCCTATCCATTATTTTACACATTTTATATACAAGTCATGTGAAACATGTTCACTCTTTATATTAAAAAAGTCGTATTTACAAAAAATATCATTTCATTCCCCTATAAAAGGATCTCTCTTCCAAACCATATATCAACTAATAATAAATCATTAGATCAAAAAAATATATACCATAATATTTCCTAAACTCTATACTCATTATCTATAAGCCTTGGTCTTTCCAAGTGACCATGATGAGTACCCTCAAGGTGTAACCAAAATGAGAACATCCAAAGGGTAATTTAATGTTCTCAATTGGTCTCTCTTAATTACATTAATATTCTACACCTAAAACCTATTCTATAAATGAATATTTGATAAAATAAGTATTAATAATATTATTAAATTGTATCATACTATTTTAATATCCATTTTATATAGTCCTCCAAAACCATTCGAAAATAAAGATGTTGTCGTGTGTACATGTCGACTTCCACCTCCACAAAAGTAACATATTGCATATTTCACTCTATCCATTTATTATTTATCAATAAAAATTATAACATGATTAACCACTTTAAAAAAATATAAATACTTTTATTATGTTCCTTTAATAATGATTTTATTTTAAATAAATCACTTTCTCAACCATACTCACCAATAGGTTACAACATGTTATTGTTTGGATCAGTTTAACTACATACATAAAAAACGATAAAAATTTTAATAATAGGAATCTAAGGAAACATAAATACTAGTGATATTATAAAATAATAAGTAAATAATAATTTATTTTTGTTTCTTTATTGGTAATGGTAATATCTAGCCTATTATTAATGTACCACCCTTCATTCATGAAAATCACTAAAACAAGCTCACTATTGACTTCATCATCATGAATCTTAGAGAAAATACGTATGAAATGAAATTATAACTTTTTATATAAATATAAGCATATATTAAAATACCAATTATGACCTATAAATTATTATCCTTGAATCAATAAATAGGTATCAACACCGAAATTATGAAACTAAAACTAAATAATCAATCAAAACAAATAATGTATGGATATGAAAATAAATTATAAATAACTAATATATTTGTAATAAATGAATATAAATTAAGTTTTTAAATGGGTATAAGAATGAATAAGTTTTATAAATAGGTTATTAATATATTAATTTTTTATACATGATGATAGTGCGTGTTTCAACTGAAGGATATTTAAATTAAGGGTTTTTCATATCGATTTTTCTTCATTATGATATGATTCAATTCGAAACATGTTTCTTTATTATAGTGTATATATATTGGACATGGATTTTTTTTATCTTAACATTTCATGAAATATAATGTATTTTTAAATCAATATCATATTCTACCTTTAATGGGTTTTCCATAAAAAAGATAAAGACGATGTGGGGTGTTTTATCTCAATTTACTTTCTTTGAGGCATGTTTTATTTATTCTCCTAATTTCATTAAATATTATTTATAATAACTGTTGGATATATAATATTACAAATTATCTTTTATTCATGGTATTTGGAGTTCAATTTCAAGCCTTCCCTTTCAATTTTCTTAATTAAAAAGTTTCTTAATCCATAAAGGTTATTGATAACTAAAATATTCTTTCTTTTAGATACTTCTCAAAAAATTTTCTTCCTTATTTGGGTTCTTCAACCACAAAATTGTGTTATCTTATATTTTCTAAACCTATATAGGGAAAAACTAATTTTTATTTCAAATCCTATTCCATTATGAATTTTATTTTCATAAAATTATAATATTGTTAAGAATAATTTCCATATATTCCATGTGATCTATTTACCTTACATATCCATGTTTTCTGTTCCTATTATTGTTATTCTTTATATTTGGAAACCCAATTATGTGTTGATTCAGAATTTTTACTTCTTAATTTCCCATTTCATTAGTTTTTTAAATCACAAACACATTCTTAAAAATATGTTCACTAAATTTTTTATGTCCCATGTGTTTTAATATGTTTTTGTAGAAAATATTATTTTTTACCGAACATAGAAATAATTACAATGTATTACGAATGTTAACTTATTTTGATTCGATGTGATCCATCAGATTAAGGATGCATCCAATTCATCTGTTTGAGTTCTATCCTAACTATTTTTTATACTTTTGACATGTCTCTTGTACTTACAAAATCCATGACCATCAGACCGATACTAGTAACAATACATCTGACTTATCCTCATCAGGGTTTATCATATTGAAAAATCCTGAATAAGTCCATTAGAATATCCTAATTTTATAATCTAAATATATAGGTTGTGTTTTTATTATAAGCAATACACTTTATCATTATAATGGTGATAAAAAAAATGATGTTAGACATTCAGTTACAAAATAGTTGTTAAGAGATAGTTGTCTAATTTCATTGCAAAAAACTCAATAATATAAACATAAGAGATTTTACTATAAATATAAGGTCATTTGAAGAGTTTGGATCTAATACTTTTCATAATACAGGTATTCTAAAGATTGATTAGTGGGAAAAACTCATTCTTAATCTTTGTAATTCGTTAGGGAGTTGTCGATCTGAGGAGTCCGTTTCAATAGTGTTTCCTTTATAATTTTTATTTTTTTTATTATACATCAAATAATTATTAAAATTCAGTGGTTATAGGGATATAAATATGGTGAATTTGATTCAATGGATCAAGGGTTTTCAGGTCTAATAATACCGACGTCGATCGTTGTTATGATCGAGGGATTCTAAGGATAGGATGATAGATATTTTTTGATCATCGTATCAAGGGATTTCCTAGTAAGGAAAGAAATAATTTATAGAAAGAATAAAATTGTGGATACCTTTAGTCCAAGTTACTAACTAACTTTACTCTTATTTTTAAAAGAGCTAATTCTTTTAATATGTCTTATAAGTCATTGTTAAGTTTACTTGCAATTTTATTTCTTTTTTTACAAATCTTTATTTTGATGTGAATAATACGATAGAAGTATTGTTTTAAAAATATTTTTTTATCTTTTTTTATCAATTTATATATTATAATGATTAAATAATTCTTCGATATAATCATACAATCTATGGTTTTGATTATTTCACTTAGATCATCAGATGATCTATGAGTCCTATCTTTTTACTGAATGTTTTTTTATGTACTATTTTTTTAAAGTCAGTAAACAAAAATTCACCTTCACCTCTTGCAATATTAATCAAATTAGTTACTATTTCAATACAAAAATTTGTATAAGATCTGGTTATACTACTAATTCTTGATGAAATTTTAAATTTCTTTATCAATTTCAATTTTATATAGTTTTGTTATAAAAACTTTGTTTATAAATTGTATTAACACTAACATGTACTTATAGAAAAATTTTATATTTTTAATAATATGGAAGGTTTGAATATTGGATCTCTTGATAATCTAAATCCTAGTTTACCACCAATTTCAAATGGGAATTACTATGATTATTAGAGAGATAGAATGAAAAATTTTATAATCAACACTACAGTTGATAATTTCATAATTCTTTTTGGGAAGTACAAGATTCCTGATAAAGAAGTTTCTAATTTTACTAATAATAAGAGGATAGAATATAAATTTAACTAAAAAGACATAAATAATTTATTTTTTTCTATTATGTAAAATATCTCTAGTTACATATCATCATGTGAAGATGCCAATAGTATTTGGAGTAATTTGGAAGTAACACATTTTTCTACATCTAGAGTTACTGAAACAAGAAGAGCCACTCTTAGAGTGTATTACCAAACCTTCGATTTTCTACTTGGTGAGTAAATTTCCATGATTCACCAATGGCTTATGAATATTATTAATAGTTTGTAGTCTCTTGGTGAAAAACGTCTTGCTGGTGATATTTTGGTTGAAAATATTTTTGATATAATTCCCAATGAGTCGGAATATAAAAGAATTATTTTTTATAATACAAGAAAGATTATGAATTTAACTCTTGATGATCATATTGGAACCCTCATTAAATAAGAAGTAATATTAAAGAGAGATGCAGAAAAAGAATAAAATAAAAACGGTGGATTTTATTTTTCTAAAACATCTATTATTTATACTAAAGTTTAGTCAGTAGAGAAAGTTAAAAAGTCATCAAAAAAGACGAAAGTTGTTGTTGAATCATATTCTAGTTCATCATAAAATTATAAAAACGAGTTATCTAATCTATCCATAATGATGAAAAATATTATTAGATAGAAATATTTTTAGTACATATACAAAAAAGGTCATAAATATAAAGGTGACAAGAGTGATTCCAAGGTTACTTGTTTTGAATGCAAGATAATAGGACACGTCTAACCTAATTATTCTAATCTGAAAAAGGAATGATATGAAGGAATGGAGTTATGGTATTAAAACATAGAAGTATTATAAGTCAAAAGGAAATAAAATCCTAAATGCTTCTGAAACTTGGAGTATTAATGATGTAGATTCTTCAAAAAACTCTTCTAATAATGAAGGTTCTCGATAGAAGAACCTTGGAATATTCTCAAAAGTACCTATGGTAAATCAATTTTTTATGGAGATGGTACACACACTTAAATGGCTAACTAATATGTCTTTAAATTAAAACTATCCTAATGATTAGAAAAATTATACATCTTATTAGGAAGAATCTTCCTTAATGAAGGATAATACTTTACCTAGTTTGGATGATGTTTCTAGATTTTAAAAACCTTTAGAAAATGAAAATTTCAATGTTTTTTTTAAAAAAAATTCCAAGCTAAACTTGAAAATTCATATTCAATAATTACTCTTCTAACTAATGAAATATCATATTTTTCTAGATATCTTGATTAAAAAATTGAAAAATATATTATTTCTAATGGCAAGGACATGATTATAGATATGGATGATAATAAAGATAATATTGAGGAAATGAAAAGGATAGTTGTAGATGAACTTTGTGATTTGCCAAAATTGTTTGAGTATTTTAAGAGTTGTGCAATGATGCCTTTGTATAATGGTTGCACTAAATATACAACATTGACAGCCATAAATAATCTGTATAATTTTCAAGTAGGAAATATATGGAGTGACTCTAGTTTTACAAAATTACTTTCTCTCTTGAATGACATGATCCTAGAAAATAATGAGCTCCTAAGAAAAACATACGATGCTAAATGAATGCTACGTTCGATGGGTATGAACCTTGAATGAATACATGTCTGAAAAAATGACTGTATACTGTTTCATAAGGACCATAAATCACTTGGATAATTCCCAATTTGTGCTGCTTCTCAATACAAGAATGATGAATACGATCCTAGTAATGTTGTATGGTACATTCTAATCATTCCAAGGATTATGCGCCTGTATAGAAGTGAGGAGACCATAGGGAAATTTATGTGGAAAATAGACGAATGAAATAAAGATGGGAAACTATGTCACCCAACCAACTATCTTCAATGGAAGAGAATCAATCAGGAGTATCTTGATTTTGGAAATGAGCTGAGAAACCTGCATCTTATGTTTTCTACAGATATTGTGAATCCTTTTGGTTTTTAAAGAAATTCTCACATTACATGGATGATTATGTAGGTAAATTATAACTTTCAACCATATTTATGCATGAAACAAAAAAACATCATATTATCTATTTTTAAATTAGTACAGAAACAACCAGGTAATGATATTGATGTTTGTTTGGCTTCATTTATTGAGGATTTGAAATTATTTTGGGAACTATAGTATGTACTGTTTGGAACTGTTTGGTACTGTAGCAGTAGGAATATTCCCCTGTTTGGGCCTTTGGGCCACCGATTTGGTCCCTGAGTCCTTTAAGGAATTTGGGCCACCCAGGCATTTGGGTCAGTAAGCCCTTCGGGCCACCTTATGTGCTGATATAAACCAGACAACCTACAAGGAACAAGCATCAGAAGGAGGAGGAGAAAGGAGCCTTCACCATAAAAGAAGCTAAACAGATTTCAAGAATGAGAGGGTATAGAACCTTCCTTCGGGACAAGCCTGTGCATGCATAAGAAAGTCTAGTTGAACACCCATGCGAAGGTGGAGATCTGATTTCACGATGAATATGTCGGGGATGAGTAGTTCCATGTAGTTAGTTTGGGTTGTATGTAATGATTGGAGCCTTAGGGAAATGAATTTCTCAAAGTCCTAATGTCCATGTAATACTTATGCCTATGGTCCTTTTAAGGGTTCTACCTCACCCCTTGAAAGGTGTATTATAAAAAATCAATAAAAAATGAAGGCCTTCAGGCCAATGGAGGATCTTTAGGATATATCATTAATGGAATTCATGAGTGTCCAGTATGTGAACAAGGTACAAAATCAATTATGTTGAAACATTCCATGACAACCATGTTTCTAGTACATCGCAGATTTCTACCACAATGACATAAGTACTGATCATGGAAAACATCGTTCAATGGATGTTCAGAATAACCTTGAGCACCGTCTCCACTAACAGGTGGTCGAATTTTTTTGAAAGTAAAATATGTGGACACTACTTTTTGTAAACTGTTTTCTAAAATCCGTATGAAAACCTATTGGAAGAAGAGATCATTTTTTTGAATTACCATACTAGAATTGTGTGTTTGTCAGAAACTTTCTTGATGTTATAAATATTGAAAAAAATGTATGTGACAGTTTCATCGACATGTTTCTAAATGCACCTGGAAAAATAGTGGATGGAATTAAGGCTAGGTTAGACATTGTTGACATGGAAATATAAAAAGATCCAGCACCAGTAAAGGGTGAAAACATACTTTTATTCCACAATCCACTTTCTGTAACACCCCAGGGTTTTTAAAAATTAATTGAAATGACATCTTGATTAATATTTCAATGTGATATAAAATCACTTATAGTTTTAAAATTGTTAATTTTGGAAATTCATGAATTTTTTATGAATAGTGAAATATGGTAAAATACTGTATATTCAAATTATTAGTTAGATACACTATTTATGGCATCATAAGTGATGTAAGATCACTTTTTTTTTAACTCACATACCATTTTAACTATTTTGGCTCACATGAATTAAGACTATTCATAGTCTTGAGATAAAATATTATAATAATGCTAAAAATAATGAAAAATACCACCTCTCCCCCACTATAAATACCACCCTCATTTCCCTATTCCTCCCACACCTATCAAGAATGAGACTTACCTATGTTATATCGAATACTCCTCACAAGGATCTTACCCATGTCCTAGAGCTATGGTTCTTACCAAAATTCCAAAAACCAAATGCCTTAAGAAGGATCACAAGGAGAAGAGATGAAGAGGTAAATATCCTCTATTGTTTTCTTTCTTTTCTTTCATTTAATGTTATTATTTTTCTTTTCATTTGGATTATGTTGGTATATGTCATTCCATATCACCGTTACTAACCATATTATTTAATAATTATGTGATTCCCATTTTCTCTCGTCAAAATATTTTATGAAATTTTATGGGATGCAGTTAGGCTGCCAAATTTTCATAAGATATTTCTCAACATTTATTTTATTTCGAGATTCCATTCATTTATTTTTCTTTCCTCACCGCCCCTTATCCTAGAGTAATGAATGATATATTATCATAAATATTATATATTTTATCATGTTTATGGAATAATCTTGATTATACTTCTTCTCCCCTCTGACTTATTCATGAAATTAAAACATCGTCCATGATGTATCGAATTACCGACATCGTGGATGATGTCCTTTCAATTTCATTTACATTATTCAAATATAGCCATAAAACATTTTTTATGGTTTAACCAGATTTTAATTTATGTATTATATCTTATATGATGTTGTTGAATCATTTTTCAAACAAGTTATTAATTTATGAAACAAAATGAGTTCTTTATGATCGAAGAATCACCAAAATAACCTAAATAAATATCAATAATGATTTAACTAATGAATCATACTCATGTAAGAATTAAAAATTATAAATGGTTTAATTTTTGGTTATGTAAATATTTAAATATCATTCCATTCCAATTCTAAATTTTTACTTCCAATCAATGAGATTATCCATCATGAACCGATCATGTAGATCATGTAAAAAACGCACCGAAAATAGTGAAAGGAATAAAATACTAACAATTAAAGGGTGAAATGATGTAATGTAATGATCATATAAGGTGTTATAAAGATTGATATGTTTATTTAAGATATTAATAACACTCTTTTAACCATTATAAAGGAGTTTTAAATGAGTTTGATGTCAGACAAACCCATGGTAAGAGAATTCTTAACCAGATTTCCATTCTTTGGGTTAACCTTCTACTTCATTATTTATGTGGTATTAAAATTGTTTGTGTGATCGGTTTTGTTTATATTATGTTTAATTATGTGAATATAATGTGTATATACATATTTCATCCAATCTATTAAGTCTCTCATCAAATATATGATATTTATAAGGGGATTTTCTTTTAAAATCCCCTTTTAAAATTATGCATTAAAAAATTCAAATGAAATGTTTTATGAAATTATTCATGTTCTATGATTGTGTTATGATTCTAGGGAGTTGTTTATGATCAAGTTTTGGACTTATATCTCCCTCTAATTCATTTAGTATGTGTATGTTGGAGGTCGTCCATATGGTTACTCCAATTGTATCTGCGATGGTTACACAAATTGTATGGTATTCGTGAGGGTTACAAATTATAAGGTAGCCGAGAGGGTTACAAGATTATGTAAGTAATACCCCAAGATAACTTTATGGTTATATTTATTTTCTTATGTTTTGTGGGGATATTTTGGAAATA
Source organism: Viscum album (assembly GCA_963277665.1). Classification (NCBI taxonomy): domain Eukaryota; kingdom Viridiplantae; phylum Streptophyta; class Magnoliopsida; order Santalales; family Viscaceae; genus Viscum; species Viscum album. Next base: position 476,847,346 of record OY728123.1, read on the forward strand.
TCATGTTTTAAAATGTAAGTATATATGGGTAACAATTATGTCCTTGAAAATGATTTCATATGTTTCAAGTATTCGTGTTCTAATATATTCATTCCTTATGTTTATATCCCTTAAAAAGAATTCTATGCTCGTCCCATGTTTTTATAAGATTTTCACAGGTCATAATGATTTGTAGGACAAATAAGAAATCCAAGTTAAATGATTTGAGAATTGTCAAATAAAATAATTTTATATTTGAATGTTTTATATTTTGGAAGAACTGTATACCATTTTTATAGTATCCACTCTGTATTAATGTGTAATGTCCTGAATGTATTATGTACCAATTCTCTAAATATATAATCATGAAAACATTCTAAATGTTAATTTAAGTTGTTTGTTGACTAAATTCAAGATTAAGTAATTTAATAAGGCCAGGTCCTTATAGTTGGCATCAAAGGATGGTTTAGACAACTTTAGGGTTTAGGATGATGTTAATATAATACCATAAATGTTTTTTTATCCTATAGTTAATTTGAAATATTATAGAATTTAAAGATTACCGTGTTTCTTCGACTAATATATGTTTGTTCAGAATGGTTTTTCATAGAAGAAATAGGGAATCTGAAGAAGAGAGGCACCGACATAATGACATACTTCTGAATCTGTAGACTTGAATGGTAGGGATTAGAATCAAGTAGTTTGTGAAAATAATGGCTCAGTTGAAACAAGAAATAAATGGTTGTTTAATCCCTGAAAGATAATGACCAGAGGTACCACAATGAAACATGATGATAGAGGAAAATTTTATGAAACAAAACCCTCCCGATTACAATGGATCTTCAGACCCAGTAGCGGCTGAAGGAGGGATTAAATCACTTGAAAAGATATTTGATGTTATGGGATCTTCAGATAATAAAAATGTAAGTATTGTTATTTATCAATTTGAAGGTGAAGTTTATTAGTGGTGGTCAATGGTAAGGAATATCATGGATAGAGAGGATATTGATGCCTTAGAGGTGGATGAATTTAAAAATCTTTTCCATGAAAATTATTTTTTTTATGTTGGTGAGACATAGGATGGAGAATAAATTCCTTCAATTGAGGAGAAATGAGGAAGATTCAGTGGCTGTGTATGAAGAGAACTTCCCCTAATTGGCGAGGTTTGATCCAAATCATATTTTGGATCTTGATAGAAATTTCAACCACCTTTACTCAGGATTGACACCAAGTTATCGAAGGGCGTTGGCCTCCCATGAATTCAAATGTTATGAGAAACTTGTACGATGTACTAAGAGGGTAGAGATGGAGTTTTCTAAGGATCATGTTCACTTTGAAAAAAATTAGAAGAATTGGTCTATACAAAAAGTGATGGGTAAGTATCATCCACAGTAATATAATGTTAAGAAAATATTGTTTCTAGATTGTGAAAAGTTTGGAAAGAAGAACTATCGGGAATGCCGAACAAAAACTGTGTAGTGTTTTCGATGTGGTATGTTTGGATATATGGGCGGAGATTGTAATGAAAGTGATCGAAAGATTAATCCTGATAAGAAAATTTTAATGTGTTTTAAATGTGTTGAGTTGGATCATTAAGGAAATTCTTACCCCAAAGAGAGATCTGAATGATGCAAAGAAGAAAAACTACAAGAAAAAGGTGTAGTGAGATCCTTTACGGCTACATCAACAGACATCGGGCCTTCCAATGAAGTTTTATCAGGTACATTTTTTGTTTACTCATATTTTTCAAAAGATTTTTTTTGATATGGGGTCTACACATTCCTTCATTTCGGAGAAATTTTTTGGTAAATTAGAAATAACACCTGAAGAAATGATACTGGAGATTATTGTTAAAACGCCAGGGGAAATTTTATAATAAAGAGGAATTAAAATAATATTTCTATTGTGGTATTTGGAAATACATTACCTCAAAACCTTGTTTTTTTCTTCTTCTGAAGTCGATTTTGATGTTATTCTGGGAATGGATTGGGTTTCTGTTTATCATGCTAAGATTTACTGTAGATATAAATAAGTTGTTTTTCAGAAAGTGTTTTAGTTTGAATATAAGAATGAACCCATACAATTGATAACATATCCTGAAGCTAAGAAACTATTGAATGATGGAAATGAAATTTATCTTTCTCATATAGTTGAAAACAGGGGAACTATTTAGATTAATGATGTTCCAGTGGTAAATGAATATCTTGATGTTTTTTTTGATGAGCTATAGAGTTTCATACCTGATCTAGAAGTCCAGTTCAAAATTGACTATGATCTGGATGTAAAGACAATTTCGAAACCCCCATATCGAATGTCTTAGATGGAACTTCTTGAATTAAAAAACCAGCTACATAATTTTCTTGATAAAGGCTTCATTCGTCCTACCACTTCACCGTGGGGTTCTCTTGTAATGTTCCTTAAAAAGAAAGATGGTTCCATGAGACTTTTAATTTATTATAGATCTATTAATAAAATCACTGTTAAAAACAAGAATCGTTTGCCTCATATCGATGACTTATTTGATTAGCCCCAGGGAGATCATCACTTTTCCAAGATTGATTTGAGATCTGAATACCATCAGCTGAAGGTGAAGTAGGATGGAATCCCGAAAACATCTTTTTATACTAGATACGAGCATTATCAATTTTTTGTTATGGCATTTTTGTTAACTAATTCATCTATTGTATTCATGTATCTTATGAATATTATATTTCATGAGTTCTTGGATAATCTTATTGTTGTGTTTACTTATTACATTCTGGTATTTATAAGAGTATAAAAGAGAATAACAAACATCTAAGGGTTGTTTTACAAACCTAATAGGAAAAGAAACTATATAGAAAATTCATCAAGTGTGAATTTTGGTTAAAAAATATTTCTTTTCTTGGGAAAATTGTAAATAAGAATGGGATAATAGTTTATCCTTCCAAAACAAGAGTGGTTGATGAATGGCCAAGAACCACAAATGTTTGAGAGATTCATAGTTTCCTTGGATTAGCAGCTTATTACAGACATTTTGTTAAAAACATTTCACGGTTATCTAGCCTGCTAAACAAGTTAATTAGAAAAGGGGTTAAATTTATTTGGATAGAATAATGCGATGTTTGTTTTCAGAAACTGAAGAAGAGATTGGTGAATGCTCCAATTTTGGACTTGCCTTCCTGAAATGGTGGGTTTTTCATCTACAGTTATGCTTCATTGAATGGACTTGGTTGTAATCTAATGCAGAATGACCAGGTAATTTCTTATGCTTCAATACAACTAAAACATAATGAATAAAATTATCCCACAAATTATTTGGAATTGGCCACTGTGGTTTTTCCTTTCAAAATTCAGAGGCATCACCTATACAGAGCCAAATTTCTAATATATACTGACAATTAAAGTCTAATCTATATATTCACCTAGAAATAATTAAATATGAGGTAGAGAATATGGCTTGAAATGAAAAAGGATTATGATTGCATGATCAATTACAATCCGGGAAAAGAAAACAAAGTGGTAGATTCATTTAGTAAAAAAACATGCATCTTTAACCATGTTATGTTTGTAACATGATCCATTGATTTATTATTTGATGAATTTTGTGTTAGAAGTTGTTGGTGAAGGAAATACCTCTTATTTGTTTTAGGTTTCTGTGCAATCATAGTTATTAGATAGAATTAAGCAAGTGTAGAATGAAAACTGTAAGATATAGAAAAAGGTCGAATTTGTTAAAATTGGTAAGTCTCCAGAATTTAACCTTGATAAAGATTTAATTTCAAGAATGGGAAAAAGGTTTTGTGTTCCATTTTATTACCATTTGAAGAACGATTTTTTGTGTGAAGCTCACAGTTCTCTATTTTCAGTTCATCCTAGTAGTAATAATATGTACAAAGACCTTCAGAAGTATTATTGGTGGCATGGAATGGGAAGAGATATTGCTGATTTTACCATGAAATTTTTGACATGTCAACATGTTAAAAAAGAGCGACATTTATTGAAGGGGATGCTTCAGCCTTTTCCTGAGCCAGAGTGGAAATTGGAGAATGTATCCATGGACATTGTAGTGAGACTACCTAAGTCATCTCGAGGTAACAATTTGATTTGGGATGTTGTTGACTGACAGAAAAAATCTATACATTTTATTTATATCCAAGATACAATGTCATTGGATCATCATTCTAGATTTTACCTAAAATAGATTATCCAGTTACATGGATTACCTCTTTACATTATATCTGATCGGGATCCCAGGTTTAATTCTAAATTTTGGAAGGGCCTTCTGAAGGTGTCGAGCATATAATTAAATTTTAGTACAACTTCTCAACCTCAATCAGATGGGGAGTCAGAATGAACAATTCAGAATTTGGAGGATATGCTTCGGTCTTGTTCAATGGACTACCAGGGAAGTTGGAATCATCATCTTTCTTTAGTTGAGTTTTCATACAGTAACCGTTTTCATTACAGTATAAAAATTTCACTTTTTTAGGCATTGTATGGGAAGCGGTGTCGACCTCTAGCCTTTTGGGATGAAATCGGAGAAAGAAATTTGATGGGGCCTGAATGGAAGTAACTGAGAATGTGAAGATGATCCAGCATTACATAAGGAAAACTCATAGCAGGTAGAAAATTTATGGTGGTAAAATAAATAAATACATATCTCTCTAGGTAGGTGACCATGTTTTCCTTAAAATCACTGCTTGGAAAGGTGTGATGCGTTTTGGTAATAAAGGGAAGCTAAGTCTGCAGTTCATTGGTCCTTTTGAAATATTGGATAAAGTTAGGCCAGTTTCATACTGACTAGATTTGAATCCATGTTTTTATTTGGTACACAATGTTTTTCTTGTTTCGATGTTGAGAAAGTATTTTCTAGATTCAAATCATGTTTTTCACCCAGAAGCAGTTCAGCTGGAAGAGAACCTTTTTTATGAAGAGAAACCAGTTCAGGTTCTTGATCGAAGGGAACATGTATTGCAGAATATGTAAATCCACTAGGTAATGGTTTTTTGGAAAAACCACATGGTTGAAGAAGCAACATTGGAGTTTGAAAATTATATGAGGAAAAAATAACCTCACTTCTTTAATAAATAAATAAAATTTCGAGGAAGTAATTTCTAAAAGGTGGGGATAATGTAACACCCCAAGGATTTTAAAATAAATTGAAATGCACAAATCTTAGTTTTAAGTAGATATTTATAACTAGCCTTTAAACATAATTTTTCTACTTTTATGTTTTGAATTTCTAAAAAAAATCATCTACAATTTTTTTTAGTAAGTTATTTGGATTCTGATGGACCAACTTGTTTTGTTGGTGAATAATAACATACACTTATGAATAGTAATATGAATAGTAATATGACCCTAGTCGATAGTGAATTGTATTATTATTTTATTCTATTAAGGTTTTAAGATAATGAAATCTTGATTAATTTTTTAATGTGATATAAAAGTAGATATAGTTTTAAAATTGTTAATTTTGGAATAATGTATGATTTTATTTAAAAATTAAATTAATAATATTTAGAAAATTATTTTAAAAAAAGAGTTCATTTTTGAATTCTACATGTCGAAAAATGGTAAGGGAGAATTTTTGGGATATTTCTAAAAGTTATGAATTTTTTATGAATAGTGAAATACAGTAAAATACTGTATATTAAAATTATTAATTAAATACACTATTTATGACATCATAAGTGATTTTATACCACTTGGTTCGAACTCACATTCCATTATTACTATTTGGGGTCACGTGAATTTTTAATATTCATAGTCTTGTGAAAAAATATTATAATAATGATTAAAATAAGGAAAAATACCTCCTCTCCACCACTATAAATACCACCCTCATTTCCCTCTTCCTCCAACACCTCTCAAGCCTTGATCCTTACATAAGTTCTACCCAATAATCCTCCCAAAGTTCTTCCCCACTTCCTAGAGCTACTAGTCTCACCAAAAGGCCAAAACCAAAGGCCTTAAGATTGATATGAAGGAGAAGAGATCGAGAGATAAATATCTTCGTTTGTTTTCTTTGTTTTCTTTCATTTTATGTTATTCTTTTTTCATTTGGCTTATGTTGGGATATGTTAATCCATATCCCCCTTAATACCCTTATTATGTAAGAATGATTAGATACCCCTTTTCTTTCATCAAAATATTTTATGAACTTTTATGCGACGTCGTTAGCCTGCCGGATTTTCGTAATGGATTTCTCAATTTTTCTTTTATTTTGAGATTCCATTCTTTTCCTTTTATTTCCTCACCTGGTTAGGATGGTATGAATCTGAGTATGATATACTCTATGATACCAAACATAGCATCGAAATAAGAATGATATTCTCAGATACTAGAGGGGGGTGGGGGATGAATTGTACCTTTTAAAAATTCCCTTAAGAAATTTTTAGGATGGTTATGTTTAACAAGGTTAAACAGGATAATTCACAAGAACTCTATGAGTACTAAATACTTTCTAGATTCCAGAAAAGTGATTTTGGAAATGAAACATAACAACAGTTTACACTAGCTAAGATTATACCTTAAAGTGTATAGAATCTAACTAAATCAAAGTACAAGTAAGGAAGTATAAGAATGTTATACATTCATTATAAATACAAAATGAAGCAGAAAAACAATTAGTAAAACTACAAGTAACAAACAAGAACCATTTTAACCCAAAGAAAAGGGTATCCAACAACCTTGGATAAAGGTCCCTTTATTTATACTTTCAAGAAAGTTTGTATTACCCACACCAGGTTAAGCCCTCGATATGAAGATCAGAGACTATCCTGTTATCCCTGCAAGCTCTCAACTATCATGTAATCGGAACCTCTCTCTTCCTCAGCAAGGAAGCCCTCAACTTCAAGGTGATGGAACCTCTATCTTCCTATCCCTGGAATACCTCGATTGTAATGAGCAACAATTGGAGTCGCGCGAACCAAGCCTATAAAAGGAAATGTTTGAACAAGCTATTCAAACTTTCTACATGATTCTTTGAGAGTTGATAAGAGCCTCTCTCTCTAGAAATCACTTCAGGATGTTCTGATCACAAAAATTCCAAATGTTCTGAGCACGTTCAAATGAGATCATATTTATAGAAGAATCTCCAACAGTTGGCTCTCTCCTCTAATGGTCATATTTATCATTGAATTTCGTAGGGACCTGTATATGTGTCACTCAACCAATGGTTAGTCAATAACTGAAACTACGACATCATTTTGTAATGAAACAATTGTAAGAATAAATAAAACTGATGTTTGAAATGTAAGCAAAAAAAAGTTCAGAGTCTATCAAAAATGGAATTCGGAGTCTATAATAAAGAGATATTCAGATTCTGTTTTAAGAGGAATTTAGAACATGAATTCTGTAGAAATACAGATTTTAAATTTCTAAGGAAATTCAGAGTTTGGTTTCACTAGAATTCGGATACTGAACTTACAGAGTTCGGAGTCGAACTTATAGAAGTTCGGAGTCAAACTAGTAAAATTTCAAAGTCAAAATCGTAGAAGCTCGGAGTCGAACTCTTAGTAGTTTGGAGTCGAAATCATAGAAGTTCGGAGTCGAACTCATAGAAGTTCGGAGTCAAACTCATTAAAGTTCGTATCCATAATTCGGAGTTGAACATTGTGAGAGTTCGTTTCAAGAATTCAGAGTGGAACTTTATGAGAATTCGTATCCAGAAATCGGAGTGTAAATTTATGAGAGTTCGTACTCAGAATTTGGAATGGAACTTCATTTGAGTTTGTATCTAGAATTCGGAACATAAAACTTAATGCTTCATATATATGTATTATATGATTTCGAGGTTTAGGTATGAATCCGATTTTTATACTTAACAAAAATATTGGTACAAGTAATGAAAATATGGTAGGGTAAATTCCTTAGGGAAGAAAATTTTCCTTATAGATGTAAAATATAGATTTACTTAAGTATATGGTGTTTTTGATTTTCAAAAATAGATGGAATGAAAAAGTCATAAGGAAAACCTTATTGACTCAACAATCTCCATCTTTTTTGAAAGCACAAACAACCTTTCGAAAAAGAATATAAGGACTCTGAAAAATTTCATTAGGCTTTGAAATTAAAACTTATCTCCCTTTTTTCATAGATGATGGTTAACACAACTAACTCCCCCTTAGGCTTAGGAACTCTAAGGATTGTATTCTGGATTTCTGAAATGGAGTTTTCATTATCATAGGAATGAAAAACATCGTAATGAGGAACTCCCCCTTAATTAAGGGTAGTTTTTGACTTAGAAATTTTTCCTTCACCCTCTTTTGAGTAGTTATTTTTCTTTCCCCCCCTTTGTGATTTTCAAAAATAATTTAAGGGAATGGAAAAAAAGATAAAGTACCTGAAACATTAGTAAATAAAACAAACAGCACAAGAAACTAGATAATTTATTAGAGTTGAAATAATTTTTACAACAAAAAGCATTACCAAAAAAATAGGATTTGTCCATTTTTCATCCTTTTCCTTGGGGATTAACTTCTTCAATAAGGTTTTCACCTTCTTCAAGTATTTCTGGTCTTCCTCATCCTGCTTCTCCAAAGTTGTGATCATTTCTTGTTGATCTTTCAGGACCTCTGCCTGAGCCTTCATGGTCTCTTCCTACATCTTCAGTAATTCATTCTACTTGTCCAGCTTCTCCTTGATCTCAATCTAGATATCTATTTCCCCTTTCCAGTTTTGAGAAACCGAGTTAAACTTCCCATTCAGATCTCTCACCTACTGATTCTGAGTATTTTCCTCTAGGGTCAGCTTATCCTGAAGATTCTTCATTTTTACATCCTCGGTTTCAAAAGATTCTTTAACATCATTTTGAAAATGATCAAGCTCTAAAAAATCCTCATCGATTTTCTTTGACCATAAAGTCAACATGCTGCATGATTTTCTGTGAAAATCATAATTGATATGAAAATTTTAGTGCTCAGCCTCAATCTTCACACACTTATCCATCACCATGGATAAGGATTTTGATTTTTGATTTAGACTGTGTGGAAGCATCTAGCATCTGGAGTCTATGGTGGGAAAGATCAGAATGGTGTCCACCAATTTCATCAAAGATTCAACAACAAAATCATGACCCAGTGTTGAAGATTCCGAATCAGACACCTTGCTTGGGGATTGTTCTTCTTCAATTTCTACCAACTTCCTTCTTGAAGAGACACCAACATCCTTCTTCCTTATAACATCTTTTGTTGTGCTGTCCATAAGCACTTTATTACCTTTATCAACTTTTAGAACTGCCTCATGAGGAGATTCTTCCTCTCTTTTAGATACTTGAACAATCTTACTTCATCTAGTTTCTCCTTATCTTCTCCTTCTTCAAGAAAGTTTTTCTCATAACTTTCTTCCTCAGATAATTCATTTTCTTTCTCTTCTTCCTTGTCATCATCTTCCTTACCATCTTTCACATCTCCCTTTCCCATAGTGACAAGGTTTGAGGACTTGGCCATTAAAGATCGAAGTGGTAGTTTTTTTGATTGGTTTTCCTTCTCTTGATAATCCTCAAAATGTTTAATCAAGTCATCTATATCACCAATTACTTCCTCTACTTATTCTTCTTCTTCTACTTCATCCTCTTCTTCAACTCTTTCAACATCTTCTTCTCCTACATCTTTAACAACTTCTTTCTGTACTTCTTCAACAAACTCTTTCCCTTTATACTTTTCCGGAGTGAAGTAATTTTTTCTAGGAGTCTCCAGTAAAGATTGAACAACAAAAGTTTCTGGTACAAGAATCTTCTCCGAAGCTATTTCTATGGATTTCAAAAGAGATTGAACAATTTCAGTCTCAGACATTTTCTTCTTCATATTATTCTCCTTTGCTTTCCTCTCAAGCTCATTAGCAGCTGTTTCTCTTATGACCTTATCCTCAGCAGGGTCCAATCCGAACTAAGGATCGCCTTCTTTCCTTTTCTCCTTATCTTCCCTCTATTTAGCATCCATCCCATCTTTATATGTTTTCTATTTGTTCAGATTGGGAGGTTCAAATTGGGTTTCCTTAGCTTTAGGAGTCTTGCCTTCAGCTACCATATGCTTCAGCTTCCTCTTCTTACCATCCTTCTTTACTGGCTCAACTTTCTCCACATTTTTCGGAACGACTTCTGCCTCCTCCTCTGGCAGATTGTAAAACTCACCCGAATCTTTTGAAAAACCAGCTTTCATCCTCTTTAATGTATCATCACTTATCAGCATCATCTTACAAATTATCAACTTGGAAGTGAAAAAAACCTTGAACGATTCTAGACACCGAATAATAAGCTTAGAGATAAGATCATGATACATAATGATTTGTGCCTTCAATGTTCCATTCTTGATGTTTTGAACTGTAATAAAAACATGCCTCATTAAATTGATATTTCATAGATTTACCATGAAATCGAATATGTAAATATCACTTTTCCTTATGTTATGCTTATTTCCTCTTCTCAGAACAAAAAAGCCTTGAAACCACAACTGTAGAATCCGGTTGTTGGTGGAGAGATGAGAAATCTTTGTTGTCTTTTCATAATTATGTCCAAGGCATTCCATTCCCTTCACTTTGATAAAACTTCCGTGCACATCTGATAACTTATGTGAACAAAATTCTGCTTCACCATCGTATGAGAGCCCCAACATGTTTTCAGCCATGGTGTAAGATAACTTGTAAGTCTTACCATAGCTCTTAAAAGAAAATTTTTCTCTGCCATCTTCTTCATAGAAGGAAACAGACTCATAGAATTCTAGAAGCAAATCGGTATAAAAAAACATCATGATCCCCTGGTTTGGATATGCAAAAATATTCCAATCCATTGATTTTGATATTCTTAAATATTAAAGAATCATACTAAATGAAAAAATTCAGATGAACCAACCTTTCCCTGTACACTAACCATTTTGATATTGGATTCATCGAAGACATATCTTGGGAAGCGGCTTCTACAGAAATTCGGAATGGAGGAGTACTAAAAGATTCGGAACGAGCTATAAGAACATAGGCCGAGTTTCATCACATGAGATCTTGAAAACAATGTGGGACACCAATGGGGGTTCCCTTTATAAAGGTGATGAAGCTGAGCTTTGAACTTCCAAAAGAAATCTAATGGTTGAAAAATTTTCTGATCTGATCTGACGGTTGAAAACATACCTGCAAGGAAATCATGAATCCGATCTTTTGAGGTTTTTTTAAAAAAAATTCGGATTGAAGAAGCCAATCCAAGAAATTTTATAAGAAAATAAAACTACCAGCAACTAAAAATTATTACGAAAACTTAAGTAAGGAATTCATACCTTTCAGATTGGCTAGGAAGTTTATTCGTAATAGGTGATATTCTTCTTGAATAAAATTTTACTACGAAAAACTCATTATGAAAAACTCACTACGAAAAACTCACAATGAAAAACTCACTACGAAAAACAAAATGAGTATGAAAATTCCCATTATGAGAATTCTCAATACAAAAATTCTCATTATGAAAATTCTCAGTATGAAAACTTCATTATGAAAATTTCCAGTAAGAAAACTTCATTACGAGAATTTCTGGTACGAAAAATTCATTACGAAAATATTCAGTAAGAAAACATCATTATGAAAATTTCCTGTACGAAAACATCTTTACCAAAATTTCCTGTACGAAAACTTCATTACGAAAATTTCCAGTACAAAAACATCATTACAAAAATATCCAGTACAAAAACTTCATTATGAAAATTTTCAGTACGAAAACATCATTACAAAAATTTCTATTCCGAAAATTTCTTTAGGAAAATTTTCAAAAAAATCATTTTTACAAGAAACATGAAAAACACCAATACGAAAAATTTTTTTATAAAAAACATCATAACAGATGTACTCCCCCTATAAAAAGGAGTTTATTACTGTAAGGAGAATGGTTCAACAAGAAGTTAATGAAGGATGATTACATCACGGTTATCATTCCTAACTTTTGTTTAATGTATTCAAATCTATCGGAGGGTAAAGATTTTGTGAAAATATCAGCAAGTTGTTCTTGTGTTCCGATAAACTGAAGAATGATATCTCCTTTAAGTGTGTGATCTCTAAGGAAGTGATACCTAATATCTATGTGTTTTTCACGAGAGTGATGTGCAGGGTCTTTACTAAGAGTAATGGAACTTGTGTTATCACACAAAATTTGAGTCTTAGTAAAACTCAAGCCATAATCTGTGAGTGTGTGTTGCATCCACAAAACTTGGGCACAACATCTTCCAGCTTCTATACATTCAGATTCAGTAGTGGAGAGTCCTACAGAATGTTTCTTCTTGCATGACCAAGAAACTAATGAATCTCCTAATAAATGACAAGTTCTAGATGTACACTTTTTATCCATTCTACATCCACAAAAGTCAGCATCTGAAAATCTCTTTAAAAAAATCATTTCCTGAAGTATAAAATAGTCCTAGATCCCTTGTTCACTTTAAGTAGTGAAATATTCTTTTCACTGCCTTTAAATGAGATTACTTTGGATTGGATTGATATCTTGCACATAAGCATACTGAAAACATCAAGTCTGGTCAACTATCTACAATGTAAAGCTGACTTCCTATCATACCTCTAAAAGATGTTTGATCTACTGGTTTCCCAGCTTCATCAAGATCAAGTGTGTTTGAGGTACCAATAGGAGTACTTATACTCTTAATGTTGTGATACCCATACTTTTTAAGAAGATCCTTAATATAATTATGTTGGGATATGTATATTCCATCTGGTTTTTGAGAAATTTGAAAACCAAGGAAAATTGTTAACTAACCCATCATACTCATTTCAAACTCAGATTTCAATAGATCCGCCAAGGAATCAGTTAAAGATTGCCGAGTTGAACCAAATATAATGTCATCAACATTAATTTGAACAATCAAAACATTTTTATTATCATTCTTTATAAAAAGATTTGGATCTTCATTTCCCTTAACATAGTTATTTTGAAAAAAAATCATGTAAGTCTATTATACCCAGCTCATGGGAATTGTTTAAGTCCATACAATGCGTTGGTAAGTGTAAAAACAAGATCAAGATTTTTTGTATCTTCAAGGCCAGGAGGTTGTTCAAAAAAAATCCTCTTGAACATAACCATTAATGAAAGAACATTTCATATCCATTTGAAAAGGATTAAAATTGAAAAATTCTACAAAGGCAAGTAAAATACGAATAGATTCAAGTCTATCTATTGGATCATAGGTTTCTTCATAGTATATTCCTTCTTGTTGCTTATATCCTTTAGCAACTAATTTAGCTTTATTTATAATGATGACTTCATTTTCATCACATTTATTTCTAAAGACCCATTTTACTCCAATAATAGAAGTTTCTTTAGGTCTTTCAACAATGGTCCAGACATTATTTCTTTCGAATTCATTTAGTTCATCTTGTATGGATTTTATCCAATCTTCATCTCCTAAAGCTACATCAGTGCTTTTTGGTTCAAATTGGGAAAGGAATGCTAGATTTTATACTTTGTTTCTTAAGGAACTTCTAGTCCTTAGAGGTTGATTTACATCACCAATGATACTATCACTAGGATGATTCTTACGAAACGACTGATTTGGGTTTTGTAAAACCTATTCATCAACATAGGGTAGGACATCTTCTGGGGTAAATGTTTCAAAAGTATCTTCTTAAACATTTTCTTTATCAGAAATATTTTCTATCAAAGGTTGATAATCTGTTTTTGGAAACACATCCGAAGATGTAGGTTGGGGTTATTTGAAAAAAAAGGACCAGTTTCATCAAATTTGACATGTACTCTTTCTTCAACAGTCCAAGTGTTTTTGTTAAAAACTCTATAAGCCTTAGAAGTTGTGGAGTAGCCTCAGAAAATACCTTCATCATATTTTGGTGTGAATTTGTGTAAGTTATCTTTAGTATTCATAATGAATTCTTTTCATCAAAAAACCTTAATTAGGAAAGTCTAGGTTTTCTACGATTCCATAACTCATAAAGAGTTTTATTAAGAAAATGTCTAATCAAAACTCGATTTATAGTATAACAAGAAGTACTTATAGCTTCAGACCAAAAATGTTTAGCTGCAGAATACTTAGTCAACATGTTTCTAGTTATTTCTTGAAAAATTCTATTTCTTCTTTCAACAACACCATTCTGTTGAGGTGTTTTGAGTGCTAAAATGTTGTGAGTAATACCTTTTCTACTACAAAATGTTTCAAAATCAGAATTTTGAAATTCTCCTACATGATAAATATGAATAGTTTTTTATCAAATGTTTTTCTCATTTTTTCTTGGGCTCTAAAACTTTTGAAATAAGAAAAAGATTCAGACTTCATTGCTAAAAAAATATACCCCTATAAATCTAGTTTAATCATCAACCAAGACAAATACATAATACTTTCCTCCAATGATTCCAGTTTGTGTTGGACCAAAAATATCCATGTGCACCAACTATAGTGAATAAGTTTTTGTGACTTCACTGATTGGTTTAAAACATGATTTATGTTTCTTTCCATATTGACAATGTTCACAAAATTTTGAAGAATCAAATCTAAGATCTGGTAGATCCTTAACTAAACCTTTCATAAAAAGTTTTCATACGTTCCTAAGGTTACAGTGTCCTAACCTTATATTCCATAACCAATAATGATCTTCCATTGCACTAAGGATAGGTAACTCTTGGCTCGTATGTTCTTCTATGTTAAGTGTATAAACATTCTCTTGCCTATAAGCTGAAAGAATAAATTCTTCCTTGGAATTGTGTACTACGCACTTATGATTCCTAAAATTCACAAGGTATCCTTCATCACATAATTGAATTATGCTGACGAGGATGTGCTTAAGACCTTTAACAAACAAAAAATTTGAAATAAAAGTATTTCCAAGAAGAACGATATTACCTATAATAATAATTTCTCCCTGAGAATTATCTCTGAATGTTACTTTTCCTCCTTTCGTCTTGATAATCTTTTCGAAATAGATTTTTTTTACTAGTCATATGTCAGGAACATCCACTATCCATGTACCAAGTATTTCTATTGGTACTTTCCCTATTTTATTGAAAATAATAAAAAATTAGGTTTTTGGAATCCATACTTTCTTGGATCCAGAATTGTTTGACAACAAAATTTTGTGTATCCACGTTTTTTTAGATAAATATTCTTTATGAAACCCAAGAGATTGGACTCTTTTCAAGGAACCGTTTTTCTTCCAATTCCCACCACTTTGACACTTAGTGAAAAAAAGGGGCTCTAGAAGGAACAAAATAGTTATTTTTTAAATCCGGTTTTTGGTGAGTATAACCTAACCCAGTAGTGTTTTCTTTAGGTTTAATTTGAGAATACATCTTGTCAAAATTTTCCTTCCCAGAGGGAAATTTTGCAAGGAGTTTCTTAAGAGAAAATATTTTAGATTTCATTCTAATGACTAAATTACTATCCTCAGGAATCATTTCCTTAGAGTTAGATTTTTCCTCAAAATTATTCATCTTTAAAATAGAATTCTTAAGATCTTTAGAAAGTTCTTCCTTATCAGATTTTTCTTTCTCAAAGTCTTTAGAAATTTTTTCTTAAAGCTCTTATTTATCTCTAAGATTTGTTGTAGGATCTAAAATCTCTTTTGTAATAATTTCTACCATAGTATTTTCCTTGTCTAATTTATTAGAAATTTTACAATTTTTTGCTTCAAGTAACATGGAAAATCTAGATACTTCTTCACATGAATGTTCTTCATTTTCTGAGGATTAAGTATCTTCATAAGAAGTACTATTTTCGGAATAGTAATTATTATCAAAACATAAATTTGTTAAAGCCTCGGCATAGCATACCTTGTCCATAAGACAAGTATGTGGGAAAGAAGTATTAGCAATGAATACCATATTCTTCTGAGCTAATGAATCATATTCTGAAGATTCTCTTTCTAATGAATGTCCACAGCTAGCACTCCAAGTAGTATTAGCTTTCAGGAAATTCTTAGCATTAGCATTGTAAAACTTCATCCTGTTCCTTTCAGAATGCCTCCCTTTTATTTCTTTATTTCTAATCAAAGGAAAATACGGTATTATGTGTCCACTTATCTTTCATTTATATCATGTGACCTATGAATCATTCTTATATTTCCCTTCCTTCTTTTTATACTTGGATTGGAAATTTCTCTGTCCATCTAGTTTTTTCATCCTTTGAGCAAGATTAGCTAACTCATTTTCTTAGACTTCACTCTCACTAGATTCAGATTGGATAGTAACCTTATTAGACATGTATCTAGTTACTCTCTCAGGAGTTTTAGATTTCATGTGATTTGAAGTTTTAGTAAAAGAAACACTACCATTCCCATTCGTCTTCTTTATGTTGTCACCATACCCCTTCATTCTAGTTTCATGTTGAACAAGAGTTCCAAATAGTTCATCAAGATAAATTTGAGTAACCTTTCATTTTTCATCAATTGTTTTCTTCTTGGATTCCCTCTCATTCGGCATGATGTCTATAATATTATCTACAAGAGCCTCATCATCCAAACCTTTTTCTCCCATTAATTTTAAGCTGTTCGTGATAGTCATAAACCTTTTCTGTACTTTTCTTATAGGTTCTCCATAAGGAAAATTAAAGCCATGTATTCTTCTCTCAACATAGCTCTTCTTGTTTCTATGACTTTGGATGTACCGAAATGTGTAACTTCAAGTTTCTTCCATATACAGTTAGCTATTTCACAAGAGGAAATTTGGCTATATATGTTCCTAGGCATTGAACAAAGTAATGTTTTGTGTACCTTATAATTGAGTTGGTATTCATGCTTCTCTTGATTAGTAAAAGAACATACTTCCTTATTAGGAATCTTGTATCCACCAGTAATCATAACAAAGTTATCCACCTCAGTATTGATAATGAAAGTCTTCATACGATCTCTCCAATATTCATAATCATTACCATCAATGATAGGTGGTCGGGTAGGATTTATGTTGTCGATAGAACCAACATTTAAACCTTCCATCCTTATGAAAATATTTGGCACACAAACATAATAGAAGTATATGTTTGTAAACAAGAAAAAATATTCTAAGATAGAAAAATTGTATCTCTAAACAAAAAGTGAATCCTAACTATGAGTCTAAAAAGTAGATTTTGAAAAGTATGAATCTGAGAATATGAATCTAAATAGAAATTCCTAGAATTTTCTTCCAAATCTAATTGTGAGATTAATTCAGATTGAACTAAATCCTCTAATACCAATTATTAGGACGGTATGACTCTGAGTATGATATACTCTATGATACCAAACATAGGATGAAAATAATAATGAGATTCTCTGATAAAGAGGGGGGGTGGGTGAATTATACCTTTTAAAAATTACCTTAGGAAATTTTTTGGATGGTTATGTTTAACAAGGTTAAACAAGATAATTCAAAAGACCTCTATGATTACTAAAGACTTTCTAGATTCTGGAAAAGTGATTCTAGAAATGAATCTTAACAAAAGATTACACCAGATAAGATTCTACCTTAAAGTGTATAGAATCTAACTAAATCAGAGTACAAGTAAGGAAGTATAAGAAATTTATACTTTCCTTATCAATACAAAATGCATAGGAAAAAGAAGTATTAAAACTAAAAGTAATAAACAATAACTATTTTAACCCAAAGAGAAGGGTATCCAACAACCTTGGATAATGGTCCATTGATTTATACATTCAAGAAAGTCTGTCTTACCCACACCAGGGTAAGACCTCGATATGAAGATCGAAGTTTGTCTTGCTATCCACACAAACGCTCAACTATCAGGTAGTCGGCACCTCTGTCTTCCTCATCAAGGAAGCCCTCAACTTTAAGGTGCTGGAACCTCTGTCTTCCTATCCCTGGAATCCCTTGATTGTAATTAGAAACAATCAGAGTCACATGAAGCAAGTCTTCACAAGGAAAAGTCTGAACAAGCAATTCAAACTTTCTGCACGAAGCTTTGAGAGTTGATAAGAGACTCTCTCTCTCTATAAATCACTTCAGGAAGTTCTGATCACTAAAATTCCAAAAGTCTGGAGCACTTTCAAATGAGTTCCTATTTATAGTAGAAGCTCCAATGGTCAGCTCCCTCCTCCAACAGTCATATTTCTCCTTGAATTTCAGAGGGACCTGTATAAGTGTCACTCAACCAACGGTTAGTCAATAAATGAAAGTATGACATCATTTTGTAATGAAGAAAGTGTAATAATAAGTAAAACTGAAGTTTGGAATGTAAGAAAATAAAAGTTCGGAGTCTAACCAAAATGTAATGCGGTGTATATAATAAAGAGAGATTCAGATTCTGTTTTAATAGGAATTCGGAACCTGAATTCTATAGAAATTCAGAGTCAAAATTTCTAAGTAAATTTGTAGTCTGGTTTCACTATAATTCAGAATTTGAACTTAAAGTGTTTGGAGTAAAACTTATAGAAGTTTGGAGTTGAACTAGCAAAAGTTCGGAGTTGAACTCAGAGAATTTCGGAGTCGAAATCTTAGAAGTTCGGAGTAGAACTCATAGAAGTTCGGAGTCATACTCATAGAAGTTCAGAGTCGAACTCATTAATTTTCATATCCATAATTTTGAGTTGATATTTGTGAGAGTTCATATCCAGAATTTGGATTGGAACTTTATGAGACTTTGTATCCAGAATTCGGAGTGGAACTTTATGAGAGTTCATACTCGGAATTCGGAATGGAACTTCATTAGAGTTCGTATCCAGAATTCAGAACCTAAAACAGAATGCTTCATATCTATGTATTATATGATTCTGATTATTATACTTAATAAAAATATTGGTATGAGTAAAGAAAATATGGTAGGGGTTAATTCCTTAGGGAAGGAAATTTTCTTTATAGAAGTAAAATATAGATTTACTTAAGTATAAGGTGTTTGTGATTTTCAAATCAAGAAGGAATGGAAAAGTCATAAGGAGAACCTTATTGACTCAACAAACCTCCCCTTATCCCAGAGGCATGAATGATCCAGAATTTTACATATTCTGGATTTCATCATGTTTATAGAATACTCACAATTATAATGATTCTCCTCTCCCACTTATTCAAGAAATTAAAACATTGTATGTGATGTGTCGAATTAGCGACCTCGTGGACGATGTGATTTCAATTTCATTCAATTTATTTAAAAGTGGCCATGAAACCATTTTTATAGTTCAAAATGATTATAATTTATGTATTATATCTTATATGATGTTCTGGAATCATTTTTCACACATGTAATTAATTTATGAAACAAAATGATTTCTTTATGATTGAAGAATTTCCAAAATAACATAAACAAAAATCAATAATGTTTTAACTCATGAATCATCCTCATGTTTGAATTTAAAATGATAAATGGTATATTTATTGGGTTTGGAAATATGAAAATACCATTTTATTCAAAATATTATGTTTCACTTCCAATCAACGAGAATATCCATCATGAACTAATCATGGAAATCATGTAAAGAACACACACAAAACAATGAAAGGAACAAAATACAAAAAATTAAAGGGAGAACTGATATAATTAAATGATCATATAAGGTATTATAAAGATGGGTATTTTTCTTTAAGATATTAATTACACTCTTTTAACCATTCTATAAAATTTTTTATCAGTTTGAATTAATGAAAACATGAGGTAAGGGAATTCTTAACCCGATTTTCATTCTTTGGGTTAACCTTCTACTTCGTTATTTATGTGGTATTAAATTTTTGTGTGTGATATGTTTTGTTTATATTATGTTTAATTATGTGAATTTATAGTATATATACATATTACATCCACTCTATTAAGTCTCTCATCAAATATATGATATTTATAAGGAGATTTTTCTTTTAAAATCCTATTTTAAAATTTTGTTTTACCAAATTCAAATGAAAGGTTTTTATGAAATTATTCATGTTGAATGATTGTGTTATAGTTATTGAGAATTGTTTATGATGAAGGGTGGTACCTATATCTCCCTCCAATGCATATGGTATGTGTAATTTGGAGGTCAATCGTATGCTTACTTTAAGTGTAACAGCGATGGTAACACAAATTGTAAAGTAGTCAAGAGGGTTAAAAATTATAAGGTAGCAGAGATGGTTACCTTACAATATGGGAAAGTAATACCCTAAGATACCTTTATGGTTATATTTATGCTCTTATGTTTTGTGGGGATCTTGTGGAAATATCATGTTTCACAATGTAAGTATATATGGGTAATAAGTATGTCTTTGAAAATTATTTCATATGTTACAAGTATTCGTGGTCTAATATGTTCTTTCCTTATTTCAATATCCCTTCTGAACTTTTTGTGCTAATCCCATGTTTTTAAATGATTTTCATAGGTTATAATGATATTTAAGATAAACAATGAATCCATGTTAAATTATTGAATAATTGTCAATGAAAATCATGTTATATTTGAATGTTTTATGTTTTGGAAGAAACGAATACTATTTTTATTGTATCCACTCTATATTAATGTGTAATGTCATTAATGTATTATGTCCCAATTCTCTAAATCTCTAAAGTTTAAAATATCCTCAATGTGTAAGAAAGTGATTTCATGACTAAATTCAAGATTAAGAAATGTAATAAGGTTGGGTCCATATACTTACACTCTTTCCAGGCAGGAGAGATATCAATTTTGAAACATACTGAATGATGTTAAGGTTCTAGAGGGGTATTCATCAAATATCAAGAACACTGTGCCGATGACCGATTAAAAGATAATGGGTCTAAAATCACATCAGTATCACATTTTTAGGAATGATCTAATTCCTATATCTTTAAATTTAATTTTTCCCAAGAATGACCATTATACATTAATGAAGCTATGTTTCTTTTTCAAAGCTATATGCAGTGAAGTTATAGACCCAAGGAAATAGCTGAGTATGAAAAGAGAAATTTTCATCATATTATGTGAATTGGAAATTTTCTTCCCACCGAAATTATTTGATAATATGTATCATTTGATGGTTCACTTGGTGTGAGAGATTCCACTATGTTGTCTTGTAATTTATAGATGGATGTACCCCATTGAATGGTATATGAAGATTTTGATAGGGTGTGTCAAAAATCAAAGCTGACCATATGTTTGTATTGTAGAGTAATATATTATGGAATAATCCATTGAATTATCTACTGAATACCTATCTGGTGTGGAAAACATTGGTCTACCGAATTCTCGTCACAAGGGTGTCTTGCGGTTGAAGGAAATTATGGAAGAGAGGTTGTCACAATTAATATTAAAGATCAGGAGAAGGATCACCTTTACATTTTTCATAACAATTTGGAGGTTGATCCATATATTGAAACCCACAAATAAATTATTAGGCATTTGAATCCATTAAGGGATAAAAAATGGATATCAAATACACATAATCAATAGTTTATAGGATGGTTTTGGGACCATATATTTAAGGATTTAGATTAAAATACACACTCAATTTCAGATGGACTTTGATGGCTAGGTGGAAGTACAAGTGTGTGTATATTATCTTATAATTATTATGTAATTAATTGTTATAAATTGTATAATAATGAACATGAGGAAGATAGTACCATGATGAATAATGGAGTTACACTTTTGGATAAAGCGATGCATGTTTCCAGTGCTAAGGACATAAATAAAATTTATATGAATATGTCATACTTTGGTATCATCAAACAAATATGGGAGTAAGATTATACGAACATTCAAGTTAAATTTTTTCAATGAAAGTCGGTTGATAATATGATTTTTGTTAAAATAGATGAGTTTGGATTCATGAACATTGATTTCAGTTAAAAAAGGGAACAAAGAAGAACTGTTTAAAATGGCATCATAGGTAGTACAAGTATTTTATGTTATAGATACTGCAAACAAAAAATGTTCCATTGTTCTGTTATCGACCAAAACCAAGGAAGGGTTTAATAAAAATTCAATAGAGGATGACCCTTTCATTGGGACATCACAATCATCTTGCAGAAATCCCAATATAGATGGCATTTTGTTTGTCATAGGATACCACACTAAAGAGATTTGGATAGTCCATAGAGGGGTCAGATCCCTTCAGCCTTTAAAAAAGGATAGTTCAATAATAGTGTTATATTTTTTTTTATAATATGCATTATGTTACCTTATGTTATTGTCTATTCCATGCTAGTTTTATATAATATAAATTAAATGCTAAACCAATTTTATAGATAATGACTTCTGCATGTGATGATGCTCCCAATTCCAAGGAAGAATCGGTCTCTCAACCTGTTGATACTCATAGTGTAGAGGAACATTGGATATCTCAACTTACTATTTCTTGTAGTACAGAGGACCAACATGTTTGCAACCTGTTGATGCTGCTACTCCCAGTGTAGAGGTACAACCATCAACTACAAATGTTGACGCTAGTGCTCTAGAGGGACATATTGATGATGTTGAAACTGAGGAAGTGGTAGGAAATGAAACATTGGTGGTGTAGAAAAAACATGAGCATCATAGTTTGACAGTGTTAGAAAAAATCCTTTAGGAAAAAACAAAAGGCATCAAATATGAGGTCAGATGGAATAAGAGGAGCCCACATGTTATCCCGAACAAGACCATGTTCAGTAGTTACAATGGAATAATCACTTGCAAATGCATGTCGATTGATGTACAGTCGTGGAACCATGTTGTCACTAGGCTTAAGACACTAATGTGGGGAGATATTATGGTAATAGTATGATATCATTTCTTTAATTTACTAAAAAATAAAATAATGAAACACTGACGTACTCTACATCATCCCTTGTAGAGTGTATTTATAGTGGATGACTTGCACAAGGACTAAGTATTTAGGGTTTCTAGAAGGATTCACAAAGGATTTCACACAATTTTAACGAGATTTTATCTTATAGACAGTGAAGGGAAAATAAACCTACAATCACCAGATATTTATGCACACCTGATAACCTAAGGAGCGTGGGATGCGTTTACTATCTGTCGTGCAAAGCAGTCTTTCCAGGTACATTGTGCTTGGTAATACATTGTTTGATGATCTATGTATCCATCACTTTGATTGACAATTTTTTATTTTTGAAACAAAAACTGAGTGTTGAAAATAAGGAACAATCTGCAAAACCATTGTAGCCCTACCGTAAAGCAAGATTGGGGGTACATTTCACTTGAAAAAAATTGGTACATATTTTAAATCTACCGTAATAATTATAGGTCAGATAAAACAACACAATAAATATGTTCCTATATTTATATGCATATTGATGTATCTAATTCCAATGTCACTTCCATCCGACACCATGTGCTATGGAAGGAGGTGCGTATAAATAAAGATGGGTTACTAATAGATGAAAACACAAAAAAGTGCGGGAAACATGTGTAAACATGACATAATAAATACTCATTTTGATTTAAATCAATATTACATTACAATTATTACTTATTTTTTTATATTTTCATTCTGTTATAGTAACATGAATCAGCAACATCCAAACTGAATGCATACATACTTCTGGTGGGCTTGAAGCTGGTAGAATAGTATGGTCACGTCAGATATGCGGGTTTTGGGGTGACACCCTGAACATGTTTTGAGAAACAATCAAGAGGATCAAAGTGAAGAAATAAAAATGATGAGAGATATAATAGTTTTCCTTTAAGAACATATGAAATTGTAGAGAGAGTTCATGAAAATATGATGGTGGGTGGGGGAGAGAAGAAACAACTCAGGAACAACCAACATGTAAAGATCCTGCCACACCCCCACTAGCTTTGATGTGAGTCATTCCCATCAAAAACCTATCTTAGTTGACTTAATCAATATTCTAATATTTTTTTTTTGAATTTTGAATCAGATAGTCAATGATACCTTTCCCGTACTGATATTGTTCATGGTGAAAATAACTGTGATTTATATCTATCAACACGCACCAATTACCTTGTAGTTGGGGTTACAGTATTCAATATCCAGAACACCATGCTACACAACATACCACTTTCAATAGGTCATTTCAAAGTGTTTATTAATGTATCCCATCAGCAGAGTTCGAAGATACCTATTCCAATTGGTGATGAAGATATTTATAAGGTCGAACAAGCTCTTATAACATTCATCATATGGCCTTCACATCTTGTAAGAAAACATGTTTATAAGGATGTATTCACTTACAAATTATTTTTCAAGACAAACCATTAACATTTAATAAAAAAGATATGAACCGATGAATGTTACCACAGAGAGACACAAGGAATGGTGTGAAAAGAAATAACAGATCAAAACCATCTCAAGGATCAACCAACTAATCGAAATGATCTACTAAAAGCACCATAAACCCCCCATATTATATCCGAATTTATTATCGCTATAATATCATGTGAATACAAATTTTAAAGACGGTGGTACTGTCACAATTATTTTTTATGAAAATATGTACAATGGGGAAGATCTAGATTTCATTAGTTTTGAAAATGTAAGTGAAATCCTAGAGTATGATTGGCTAGGAAGCTCAGTTGTAAATTTATACATGAGGTATGTTTTCCTGATTTGACTTTCCAAAATCTGATATACTATTATAATTAAAAATAAATATAGTATATATTTTTCACAAGCATATATATGAAAAAACATGAAGGGATTTCCCCATGAATAAAAAATTGGACTTTTTAGTCCTCATGTCACCTCTAGAGAACAAAATAATAGAATCAAATAAAGAGGGTGAAATAATGGAAATACTACCACAAAACTGGGTATCAGCAGTACCAACCTTTAACAGCGCAAAAAAAAAAGAACTGGTAGAGGGGGCTTTATCAGCGCTAAAAAAGTGCTTATAAAGGACACTTTTGACAGCAGTAAAAAAACACTGTTAAAAGTCACCCTTTATCGGTGCATTTTTTATCACTGATAAAGGCCCCCTTTTATTAGCCTTTTTTCCTAGCACTGATAAAGTTTATATTTCAAAAAAATCATGAAAAATAATATATTGTTATATAAGTATATTCATATTGATATAAATATAATGTATAATTCTTAATTATATTTTAGATAAGTATAAATAGGAAATTAAATTAATATACGAATAAATATAACTACATATATAAATAAGTATAAATATATATTAATATAAGGAAAATATATATATATATATATATTAATATATGAATAAATATATATGTATTAATATAACTGAATATATTTATATTAATATGAATCTATATTAATATATGAATAAATATAACTATATATATAAATAGATATATAATTAAATAGAAAAAATAACTAAATAGATTAGTGGTAAAGGTGAAGGCACGCAAGGGAGAGGTCTTGAGTTCATGTTCAGGTAGAAGAAGGGAGGGGTGGCCAGGTATGTGGGGGACGCACGGGCAAGGGAAATGCGTGGGAGAGTGGGAGGGGGTCCGCCTAGCGCTGATATGGGGGGGGGGGGGGGTTAAGCGCTATTAAAAGCTCCCCCACATTATATATCCTTTTTAATTTATTTAAATTTTTTTGACATTTATCAGTGCTAAAAAAAGCGCTGATAAATTGGTCTTTTAACATGCTTTTTTTAGCATTGATAAAAGACCCCTTTTATCAGGGTTTTTCAGTGCAAATAAAAAGGCCTTTATCAATGCTTTGCTGAGCACTGATAAAAGGGACCTCCTTTATCTTCACCTTGATTAACAATTACTTTTCAGCACTGTTAATGCACTTTTTTAGCAATGATAAAGGTAATATTTGTAGTAGTACAGGCTTGACCAAGTCATTTAATAGCAAAAATAAAAATGAGAGACACTTCTTAATACCAATGATGCTGGGGTACAACTAAAAAAATAATCATTTCAAATATATTTTTATTTCTTTAATTATTTATTCTTTTTGTGTTCTTAGGAAGCATTGGATTCTTAGTGTAGTCAATTTGGATACTCCAAAGATTTAATATTTGGATTCAATTAATGGATATCCAACAAAACGACCACACATGATGACAATTTTCAATTTGTAATACATTACATCGAACATTTCAGAACTAAACATATAGTTATATAATTTATATTATCTTTTAATGAAGATTCTTTTATGATAGGGTGGTGCGTGAATATCATATAGATCATTGAATGAGGATAGGGGAAAGGACAAGAAACATCACAAGTACTACGACTGTATACATATCAGGGAATATATAATAATATTTCACTATCCAAACACATATAAAAAAAATACTTTTATTTCTCAAAGTTTCTATAGTTTCTGAAACAAACAAATGATAAAGACTCTGGTTATTATGTTTGTAAATTTATGAAAGAGATCGTACTCCATGAACACACTAGCATCCTTGAAGAGGTATTTTTGAAGATAATTACTATTTCATTTAAAATATTTATTAATCCTTTATGTATTTATATCATTTCAATACTACCAGGATTATCGAAAATACACTTATTCAAAAGATGATATATATTTGTTTAAAAATGAATGGGAAACATACCTGATGGAATAGCTTACACAAATAGCATGAAGATGTGACCGAAATGACTCGAATTGTTTGTTATTATTTAAAACTGTGATTATTATTAGTAAAAAGAATAATTACCATATTGAAAGTTGAGATAACGCATTAGGATTATTTTGATACTTTCAGACAACAATCCATAAGTCAATTCTGATGTGTAAGAATGAACCACAACTAAATGTGATGCATGGTCTGACCATTATGACTATAAGTGTTTATTTTTAGCTCAAAACACGTCACTTACTGAAAACCAAGAAGACACGCTCCAATTGACTTAAAAATTTAGGAAATTGATTCAAAAGGTCTATTTTTAAGTGTATAAAGTAGTCTAATGTAAAACCGATGAATGATGCAATTGATTTGACTCAAAATATGTGTTTCCATTTTAAAAAGATAATTTATTAAGAAAATCACAATTGGCATACTAAAAGCTGAGTAAATGTATTCGAATTGTTTTGGTACTTTAGAAAATTTATCTATAAGTCATTCTTGATATGTATAAATCAACCGCCCCACAATCCGATATACGATGCGACCGATATGACTCTAAGTGGCTCTTTTTATTTAAAATTGTCATAAATTTTTGTAAAAAAACACAATTGTTATACTAAAAACTGAGAAAATGCATTCAGATTGTTTTGATAATTTTGGAAATTGATCTATGAGTCATTTGTGATGTGTAAGAATAATCCCTACTTCAATACAACACACGGTGTGACTGGTATAAATCCAAATGTGTCTTTTTATTTAAAATTCACATTAATTTATGTAAAAAAGAACATTTGACATACTGAAAACCAAGAAAACATTTTTGCATTGTTTTGATACTTTAGAACAATGATACAGGAGTCATTTGTGACGTTTAGGAATCAACCGCACCTCAATCCGACTTACAGTGTGATAGGTATGACTAAAATTTTCTGTAAGCGGTCTAAAATTTACATTTTAGCTCAAAATGTGTCACTCACTAAAAATCAAGAAAACTCTTTCTGATTGTCTTTATAATTTAGGACATTGATTCTTAAGTCCTTTCTGATGTTTATGAAGTTTTCTCACATGAAATCGACGCATGATGTGACATGTATGACTCAAAAATCATGTTTTCGGTTTGAAATGATATTTTAGTAAAACAATATTCAACAGACATATTAAAAACTGAGCAAACTCATTTGGAGTGTTTTGATACCTTAGAACAACAATCCATGAGTAATTTGTGATGTGTAGGAATCAACCACACCTCAATCCGATGAAAGATGTGATTGGTATAAATCCAAATGTGTGTTTTTTTAAATTGACATTAATTTAAAGAAATAAACAACTGATATATTGAAAACCGAGAAAACACATTCTGATTGTTTTGATACAATACCACAAAACTGGGTTTTCACTGTACAACCCTTTATCAACATTTTTTTTAGCGCTGTTAAAGGGGACCCCTTTATCAGCACTTTTTTTAGTAGCGCTGATAAAGGGGGGCTTTATCAATGCTTTTTCCTAGCGCTGATAATGTGTTTATTTCAAAATTAAATCATGAAAAATAATATATTGATATATATGTATATTTATATTGACATAAATATAATATATGTTTTTTAAATATGTTTTAGATAAGTATAAATAGACTATTACATTTAATATATAAGAAATTTAGAGAAAATGGATTTAAAATACTTTAAAAAATATTATTAATTCATAATTTTCTAATTTTCATCGAGTAATAGTCATTTAATAATAGTTTGAATATCAAAAATATAAAAATAATAAAAAAAGATCAATACTAATTTGAAAATGCAACTCAAACTTCAAAAAATGATAACTTTTGATCTGGGTGTCCATTTGAGCTCTACAACATATCAAATCAAACCCTAGGATGAGCTCTATGCACTAGTAATGTAATTTAACCTTTTTTCACATTTTTTAGGCAAAACAATTCCCAAAAGGCCTCCAAAACTGAGTTTTTAGTCGGGATACCCTGATTTTTTAACATTAAAAAAGATATAACCTCTGATCAGAATGTCCTCTAGGCCTGTACCACATATCATATCGAATATTGTTTAATTTTCTTCAATTTAAATGGTTATGAAGTTTAAACTGACTTCTGTATTAGATGTTATGGTCATTTTAACATTCTATGGCTTTTCAGATACACATATATGTATTTATTCGTAAATATATTTGTGTTTGCGGGTGTGTGTGTGTGTGTGTGTATGAGTGCGTGTGTGTGTTTTTGTGTGTGTGCGTGGGTTTTCATGTGCGTGTGGGCATGTTCATGTGCATGTGTGGGTGTGTGTGGGCATGCGTGCCTGTGCATGCACCAGCGTGCGTGCGTGAGCGGGTGAGCACGTGCATGAGAGTGCGGGGATGTGTGGGGGCGTGCGTGCACGTTCGTGGGCATGTGTACGCATGCGTGTGCATGCGTTCATGTGATTGGGAATTCCTGTGCCTGCGTGTACGTGAGTGCGCATGCGTGTGCATGCGTGCATGGGCGTGTGCGGGTGGGCGCGTGTGTGAGTGTGTGCGCGTGTGTTCATGTGTGTGCATGTGTGTGCGTGTACATGCAGGTGTGTGTGTGTGCGTGTGTGTGTGTGTGTGTGCGTGCATGTGTGTGTGGGTGTGAGTGTGTGTGCGTGGGTGGGTGTGCGTGTGTGAGCATGTGTCTGTGTGTGCATGTGTGTGGGTGCACACGCGCAAGTGTTATGTATATATGTATGTATTTATTTATTTATAAACACACATAAAAAACATATTTTATAAATGTGTTTAAAAATAATCTTATAAATATATATTAATATAAAATTAAATATATGGATATAAAATTATAACTAAATATATATATACAAATAGATATAAATATAAATTAATATATGAATAAATAACTAAATAAATATATATATATATATATATATATTAATATATGAATAACTATATATGTATTAATATAACTAAATATATTTATATTAATATGAATCTTTATTAATATAAAAATAAAAATAAATAAATATATATATATATTGATATATCATTAAATGTAGAAAAAAAGTAAATGGCTTAGTGGTAAAGGTGTTGGTGAGAAAGGTAGGAGGTATTGGGTTCATGTTCTGGTGGAAGCAGGGGCGCGCATGCAACTGAGAAGGGGTTGCGCGGGCTAGTGTAGTGTTCAGTGAGTGGTAGGGGGATCCACCTAGCACTGACAAATGGGTGGTCAAGCGCTGTTAAAAGATCCCCCCATTATAAATTCTTTTTAACTTTTTTTTAATTTTTTATGACTTTTATCAGCGCTTAAAAAAATCACTGATAAAAATGGGTCTTTTATCAGCGCTAAAAAAGTGCTGATAACAGGGACCCCACTTTATCTTCACACCGATTAACAATGTTTTTATAGCGCCGTAAATGCCCTTTTCGAGCGCTGATAAAGGCCATATTTTTAGAAGTGATATTTTAAGACAGCGATCCTTGAGTCATTTGTGGTGTGTAGGAATCAACTACATCTCAATATAATGCGTAGTGTGACCATTATGACTAAAAGTGTTCATTATCAGTTTAAAATTGACATTTTAGCCTAAAACATTTCACTCACTAAAAAGCAGGAAAATTTTCTCTGATTGTCTTCCGAATTTAGGAGAGCAATTCATAAGTACTTTGTGACCTGTATGAAGTGGTATCACCTCAAAACGATGCACGATGTGATCTGTATGACTCATAATGGGTGTTTCCAGTTTAAAATGAAATTTCAGAAAAAAAACACACATGTCCTACTGAAAACTGGGAAACCACATTCAGATTCATTTGATACATTAGAAGAGTGATACATGTGCCATTTGTGGCATTAGGAATCAACCACACCTAAATCCGATGAATGGTGTGACCGGTATAAATCCAAATATGTCATTTAAATACAATATTACTTTTAGTAAAAAAAAGTTACATACTCAAAACCAAGAAAAATCATTTGGATTGGATTGAAATTTTAGGACAACAATCCATAACTCATTTGTCACATGTAGGAATCTACCCCACCTCAATACGATGCGTAGTGTGACCTATATAACTCTAAATGTGTCTTTTTTTTGAAAAAAAAATTCACATTTTATTAATGTATTATTTATTTCTTTATTGTATTACTAGCAGAATATTTTTTTTATATAGATGGAACATTGTTCTTGAGTTTGGATGATTTTTTCGGCAACTAATTCTATAGGTGGACATATTTTAGAGGGGATCATCGATATAAAAGGATGAAACATTAATTTTTTTAACTGTTTGTTGGATAATTATAAATGTAGATATATAAATCATTGTTTGAAATTAATATAACATAGTTTTCCAAACCCTTGTGTGCACTATGCAGGTGGTGTGTGTGTTTTCTGTGTAGGTGCTGGTGGGTGTACAGTTATATAAACAGTACATCACAGATAGCTAAGCCTTTAACAGTGATATTTAGAGCGCTGATAAAGGCCCTTTTTATTAGTGCAAATTAATGCACTGATAATGTGGTCCTTTACCATCACTAAAAAAAGCACTGATAAAAATTGTTCTTTATCCACACTAAAATAGCGCTGATATAAGGTGCGCTTTATCAATGTTTTTTAGTGCGGATAAAGGGAACCCTTTATCATCGCTTGTAGCGCATTTAAAGGGGATATTCTTAATCTTCACTGAGATTAACAACTTTTATAAAACCACTATCAATAATAGTGAAATAATTTATTTATGTCTAGATTAATGTCATTCTTATTCCCCTAATGATTAATCTATTATATACCTTTCCTGATAATCACTTTGCTAAAATTTAAAACAAGGAATACTTCATCACCTATAATAAATTCGTCTCTACAAAAAACATCAAATTAGTTGTGGTTTCATTAAAGATAATTATAAACAACCCCCAAAAAATTAATTTTTTTTCTCTAAAAAATGTCACTCATTTTGTGTTTTGTGGAATTTTATCAGAAAAGGTAATTTTTTTTAAAAAAAATAAAAAATTATATAAGGTTATGAAACCCCATTAATTTTTGAAATCATAAGAATTTTTCAACTCCTTCTAATTCGATTAAATTTTTTAATTTTTTTAAATAGTTGGCCTTTAAAACCACACACAATTTCATAAATTAGAGGCTTTTTATAACCACGTTTATTTTTTTAATAAAATAAATCTAATAAAAACAATACAACTAATTAAAAACAATAATATATCATTTTTAAATTTTCTTAATTTAAACGTATAATAATAATAATAATAATAATAACAATAATATATATAAATATATATTGAACACATCACGTACCATATAAATACTTTACATATAAATATAATACACTATGTATATATATAAATATATTATTTATATACATTTTATTTTGCATTATATATTTTTTATACCAAGTTTATAATTTAATTGTATTTAGTTGTACATATGTATTAAATTATGCAATTAGAGTCATTTTGGAGACATTCAGTGATCACATATTTGAGTAGTGGATTTTAATAATTTTTATTTATTTGTTATTAATTTTGTCCTATGCCATTTATTTGAGTTTTTTAGTTGCGTTTTTAAAAAACAATTCTAAAAAACGGCATATGTTAACATTTTTTAAAATACACTTCAAAGGTCGCATCGTCGATGCTGCCTTTTCCCTAAAACAATATTTTTTTATTTATATTATTTATATATTTAAAATTTTAATTTTTTATTATTATGTTCATATGGTTATATATATATATATAAATAAAACATAATGTTTCCACATAGTTTATCTTTTATTCAATTAAGTGACTTTTCTGGTCTATATAATATAAATTATAAGACATATATGAATGAAATTTTTAACACTGCTTAAAAATATAACAAGTAGTCCAAAATAAAAAAAATTCTTCAAAGATATTTGTGAAAATTTATTTATACCCTATCATATCCACTTACTTTAAACTTAAAAATTTTTCAAGTATGTTACTCTGCTAGCCCATATAATATAAATTATAAGACAAATATAAATGAAATTTTAATGATTTTTTAAAGATATAAAAATTAGTCCAAAATAAAAAGAATTTATTAAAAAATCGTGGTGAAAATTTATTTATACCCTTTCATATCCACCTACATGAAACATAGAAATGTTTCAAGTACGTTACATTACTAGCCTATATAATATAAATTATAATACATATATGAATGAAATATTAAACATTGCTTAAACATATAACAAGTAGTAAAAAATAAAAATAATTTCTAAAAAAATATTTGTGAATAATTATTTATACCCTATCATATCCACCTACATGAAACATAAAAATGCTTCAATACGTGAATTTTCTAGCCTATATAATATAAACTATAAAACAAATATAAATTAAATTTTAAACATTTCTTAAATATATAACAAGTAGTCCAAAATAAAAATAATTTCTTAAAAAGTCATCGTGAAAAATTGTTTATAACATATCAAATCCTCATACTTGAAATTAAAAATGATTCAAGTACGTGACTTTACTGGTCTATATAATTTCATCTATAAGACCGATATGAATGAAATTTAAAAAACTTCTTAATCATATAACAAGTAGTCCAAAATAAAAACAATTTTCTTAAAAATCTAGGTGAAAAATTATTTATAACCTATCAAATCCACCTACTTGAAACATAAAAATCATTCAAGTACGTGACTTTACTGGCCTATATAATGTAAACTATAATACTGATATGAATGTAATTTTAAAAATTTCTTAAACATATAACAAGTAGTCCAAAATAAAAAAAAATTCCTTAAAAAATATTGGTGAAACATTATTTATAACATATCAAATCGACCTACTTGAAACATAAAAATGTTTCAAGTACGTGACTTTACTGGACTATATAATATAAACTATAAGACCGATATGGATGAAATTGTAGTCATTTCTTAAATATATAACCAATATCCCAAAAAAACTATTTCGTAAAAAATCATGGTGAAAAATTATTTTTAATATTTTAAATACACCTACTTGAAACATAAAAATTATTCAAGTATGTGACTTTTCTGTCCAATATAATATAAAATATACGACTGATATGAATGAAATATTAAAAATTTCTTAAATTGGACCACAATTCACCCCCTCATGAGATTCCGGTATGACAAAAAATTAATAATAGTATTTTGATTTCAGTAGACATAAAACATGTAAACATTAATGTACAATCAATTCCTATGTCTGTGGTGAGGAGATTATTTCCCACACGGTGGTCTACGAATAGGACATCTGCATCAAGTGCACAGTGGAGTCTGATGACCTGGAGAAGGATGATCCTCGGGCACTAGAGCATCGAAAGATGCATCCTACATCTGTGTGTCAGTGGGAGGAGCTATCAACTGCATCTCATATCGCCATCCAGATCCTTATCCCAATAGGGTGGTAGAAGGACCTTCTTCCATCGCAGTGGGGAACCAAGCCTGCGATGGAGATATACCCTAAGATGGTGATGGCTCTATAATCAAAATCTATGAAGAATCTAGAACCCATTCCAGCTGAGGCACATCCTGAATCGACTAACCCTGGACTTCTAGTGGGTCGACCCCTGCCTGCAGAACAGGCGAGGCCTCACGTGCAACACGATGCTATCTACGTCGTCGTGGTCGTGGATCATCAACACTAGCAGTAGCTGTAGGATGTTCCTCTGAGGCAGAAACGTCCTCTATCTGAGCTGGACACATGAATATTCTCCCAGAAAGCACACGAAAAGATTCCCTCGCCTCCAATGTTGTAGCATGGACGACTGCCTGGATAAAGACCCCCTTATACTCTTCATCACTCATGCGAACAAGCTGCACTGTGTGACATACCTGTAAATAGATTCAAATTGAATTAAAAAATAATTCAATAAACAAACTAATGTAATATTTTTGACATACCATCCTCTGCATCTCTATGCTAGTTTGGGTATGATACAATATAGAATTCAGTCTATACCATGGTGCATAGTAAACCTGCTCTAAAAGAGAGAATCGATTCCTAGGAACACCCAGAATAAAAAACTCTACATGATTGTGCCATCAGTCGATAAAACTGGCATCTACTTAGGACTATTCATAATCCTACCTCCCTTTCAGCTTCATCCCATGAAGCCGGTCTGTCTGTCTCGATGGTAATGGAATCGGCTGAGTATGGAAAAACTGGGGCATGACTCTGTCAGGCTGCTACCACACAATAATATGGAATTGAATGAGGGGCACTACAACCATATTATCGTCAAGCCCAATAGTGTATTATACTAGAAACTAGTCTGTAATACTACAATATGGAAGCCATGAAATATGAAATGACAAGTGATTTTGTCAAAAAAACACCTAACTAAAACCCAAAATTGATGCTATTATTAAATATGATAGACAATGATGGATTTTATATACATACCTGATCATGTAAGAGACCATCCAAATGTAGTCGATATATACCCAAATGCTGTCTCGGAACCACGTCAAAATTGTGTCACTGACGCCACCTGTAAAATAAATCAACAATAATGACAAATAATGAGAAATTACAGTAAAAAACTAGTAGTAGAATCAGAAACTATTAGAAATGACTAATCATAACAATGTCCATGCAGAGCATCATGCCCAACCTCCATCTCGACCGGCATACCAGCAAGGTCAGGGAGGAATTATGGGATGCACTCCCATGCCAACATATGAATAAGGATGAGGCATCCTCCAAGACCTATATGGTCCCTGTGGGATAACCTGCATAATTATCAATACGTGTATGCCATGCAGGTTGATCCCTAGCTATTCATCCCAGCCCGATCAGTGTACTCTAGTATGGGTAGATACATCCTATACATTTGCATCCAAGAGTGATCAGTACACATGGTCCCGCAAATGAGCTGTAAGATATATGCACAAGCGTAATGCATGACGGTCTTCTCATCGTCATCATCCTGTAAATGTGGAATCTTCGACTCCAACCAAGGCATAGATATGGAGGATCCATCTGTATCCATATTTTTAGACAAAATATGAACGCCTAACATGAACTAGGAAAGGTGTGGCTAAGCTGCATGAGTGAGTCCAATCACGGGTCTCCCCTGGATAGGCAGACCGAGAAGCACTGCCACATCCTCGAGGGTGATTCTCATCTCTCCCTCCAGAGGTGGAATGTGTGTGTCTATGGTCTCGATCTCTCAATAAGGTAAACAAGTAGGTAATGAGCTTCAAATGTGAAATCAGATATGGCAAGGCCATAGAAACCAAAACGGTGCAAGTAAGTTCTAATGGCATGTAGAGGCTCCCTGGGATGAAAATGGTGCACTCGACGCACCATGACCAATCAATCTGGGGGACCCTCTAACAGAGCTTGAGAAATATAGGCTGGCTGCTGAGTGACTAGTATGGTATCATCCATATGAATATAAACAAATGAGGGTTTGTGGTTTGAGAGTTTATGATTAACTGCTTATGGATTGGATTAAGATAAACCATGTCAAGTAGTAATGATGTTTATGGAATTTATCTAATTATATATAACATATTAAAATCATTATGATACTATAGTTTTGTTATAGAATAGTTTACTAAAATATCACAAATAATTTAACCAAAATCCATGGAAAAGGGAAGATGTTTCCGGGTTGGTGATTAGGTTTGAGGGTTTAGGATTTCAAATTTTAATATTAAGGTTCAGTAAACATGTTTCTAGGTTAATAACATTTACTTTACAATATTGGTTAAGTGTACTGATTTTGGATTTATGAAATAAATTCCATTATCTCAGATTTTATTTATGGAATATGGAGAAAGTTATTTTTTGAAAGCAAGAATATTATAATGAAATAAGTTCTATTATCAAAATATTGGGTCTTGAATTTGGTTAGAAAAATTTTGGAGGATATTTAGGATTAACTACTTATGGATTGGATTAAGATAAACATTGTCAATTAGTAATGATGTTTTTGGAATTTATCTAATTATATATATCTTATGAAAATCATTATGATACTAAAATTTCGTAATAGAATGTTTTACTAAAATATTACACATAATTTAACAAAAAACCATGGAAAAAGGAAGAATATTTTGGGTTGGGGTTTAGGTATGAGGGTTTAGGGTTTCAAAATTTAATATTAAGGTTTAGGAAACATGTTTCTGTGTTAATAACATTTACTTTACAATATGGGTTAAGTGTTCTAATTTTGGATTTATGAAATAAATTCTATTATCATAGATTTAATTTAAGGAATAAAAAGAATGTTATTTCTTGAAAGAAAGAATACTAATATGAAATAGTTTCCATTATAAAAAATATTTGATCTTGAATTTGGATAGACTTACTTAGGAGGAGCTTGACATTTAACTACTTATGGATTAGATTAAGATAAACCATGTCACTTAGTAATGATGTTTTTGGAATTTATCTAATTATATATAACATATGAAAATCATTATGATCCTATAATTTCGTTATAGAATAGTTTACTAAAATATCACACATAATTTAACCTAAAACCATGGAAAAGGGAAGATGTTTTTGGGTTGCGGTTTAGGGTTGAGGATTTAGGGTTTCCAATTATAATATTATGGTTTAGGAAACATGTTTTTGGGTTAATAAAATTTACTTTACAATATGGGTTAAGTGTTCTGATTTTGGTTTTATGAAATAAATTCTATTATCTCAGATTTTATTTAATGAATAAGCAGAATGTTATTTCTCGAAGGCATGAATAATATTATAAAATAAGTTTTATTATCAAAAATACGTGGTATTGAATTTGGTTAGACATATTTTGTAGTACCACTACGATTAACTGTTTGAGGATTGGATTAAGATAAACCATGTCAATTAGCAATGATGTTTTTGGAATTTATCTAATTATATATAACTTATGCAAATATTTATGATACTATAATTTATTTATAGAATAGTTTACTAAAATATAACACATAATTTAACCAAAAACCATGGAAAAGGGAAGATTCTTTCAGGTTGGTGTTTAGGTTTTAGGGTTTAGGGTTTCAATTTTAATATTAAGGTTTAGGGAACATGTTTATGGGTTAATAACATTAACTTTACAATATGGGTTAAGTGTTCTGATTTTGGATTTATGAAATAAATTCTATTATCTAAGAATTTATTTAAGGAATAAGGAGAACGTTATTTCTTCAAATCAAGAATACTATTATGAAATAAGTTCTATTATCTAAAATATTGAGTCTTGAATTTGATTAGACATATTTTGGAAGAGTTTAGCAATTAACTACTTATGGATTGTATTAAGATAAATCATGAAAATTACTAATTAGGTTTTTGGAATTTATCTAATTATATATAACTTATGCTAATAATTATGATACTATAATTTTGTTATAGAATAGTTTAATAAATATCACATATAATTAAACCAAAAATCCTGAAAAAGGGAATATGTTTTTGGGGTTTATGAAACTGAGGAAAAAAGAAGAGATAAAAACATTTAGTTTACAATATGGGAATGTCACAATGAAGACAGTAAATCATTATGGATGAGACTGTGAACACGCCCCAAAAAAATTAGGGAATCCTTTTTGGTTATGACCTTCTTTATGACATATCGTGCATCACAAACTCTGTCCTTGTTCTTGAGGCCAGTCCATCTCGTTACGCATTCTACTCACCTTCGGTCTCTCACAAGGATGTAACTGATTCATGTCAGGTATTACTATTAGCTGGCCCTAGGGCATTGGGAAATAATGATACTCCCCAATAGGTGTCCATGGTGAAACATAATAGTTAGCACTGGTTTCTATTCGATACACTGGATCAACATATGTTTCCAATGAGATGTTCACAGAGGTATATGTTGTGATGGTGTGTGTACATGGAAACCATTTGGCCTGAATGTTTCCAAATTAACATTGCCTAGTATCTAGTAATAAGACCATTTTTTCACTAATTCAATTTGTGATGGTGTCTTAATTCTCTAAAACTTCAAATTGGGAGTCTTATCATCAAAAGAGATAGACATGATAATAAGAAGATTATTTAATATTCTTTTCAATCACTCGTTGAAAGTGTCTTCCGTGTCATAGCCCCTATTGTATTTTGTCTGATTCTAGTTATTGTCTATCCACAAAGTACTTCGCGCATCGATATAATGCATCCCAAACTGAGGCAGTTATAGGTATCTTACGAAGCCCTTTTAAGATACCATTTTTTCATGCCATAATGTTTGTCATCATGTGTTCATACCTCTTCCCCTCGTCATATGGAAATTTCCATTTCTCTTTTGGAATCTGCATCATATAATCCTAAAATTCTTGATTATCTTGAAATATTTGATAAAAACATTCTTCAAAATTCTATTGGTCCGAATCATATGCTATAAAGAATAAATGATATTTCACAAAAATTGATTTTGTCTTTATATTAAAATTGTAAAAAAGAACGAATAGAATGCGTAATGAGCCTCATGATTGCCTTCTTCATAGGTTCGATGTGGAATTTTTTATGCACATTGCTAGCAATGTTTCTAAAGCCAAACCGATGATGTGCATTTGAGTATCTCCATGTATCAGGATCTGCATTGATTTCCTCATTAATTGCTCGATGGTGATTAGATATCAAACAAACACCCCGAATGTTGGGGAAATGGTTGCTGATACATGCTAGAAACCAACTCCATGATTCATAGTTTTATTTCTTTACAATGGAAAATTAAAGTGGAAGAGGTGTGAACAGTTTCCAGCTTGGGTTTCTGCAATCAACAATACGCCCTTGTATTTTCAATATAGAAATGTTCTATCAATCTGAATAAACTGTTTGTAGAAAAAAAAATGTGGAGATACAGGGAAGAATGCTCAGAACAATTGATGAAATTTTAAATGATATGGATCAAGTATGTTATCATGAGACACATGTTCGTTTGTATCTAAATTAAAGAAAACTTGGTTATTATGCCTTATTATTTCTAGAAATTAAGGAAACGCTTGATATGAGTCATCCCAATCACTATAGACGATCATAATTTCCTTATGTTTCTTCATCCATGCATTTTTATAAGAAATTAAATAACTCAATATCTATTGAATCCACTATTACACAAGGGATAATGTAACATATGGTCATTTCCTAGTCATCTCATCAATAATAGATGCCTCTAATTCTACATCCAATTAGGTTTGATCTTGTGTGAGGCCTGGCTGAACACAAGTATGAGCCACCTCAATCCTCGTGATTCTCCAACCTCAAAATGTAATGTTCAGAATTACCCTCAAGAAAAATCTACAATCATCCCCATAATTATCACACCGTATAACATATTTACTATGAAATTATTCGTGACCTACATAGTTGAAGTGTATCTCAATATGAAATCTATTTAGTGTTCTTTTTAAGGCATATTTACTAGGAAAATTCCGTCCAATATATAAGGTTTTGTACACCTTAATAAACCTATCTTGTAAAACACCAGGGAACTCAGTTCCCGATGTGAGAACTGTATTGTCGAATTTAGGCATGTGTTTCATTACTTCTGCCCAAGATTCAAAGAGTGGTGGATGATTTATTATAAGTCGAGGATGAAGTACAACTAATGCATTTCCCAAACCCTCCTCCTTATCTTCCGTTGGTCCCTCCTCATCAACACTGTTGTCACAATCTGATCCACCATTACAAAACTCCTCATAGGATGTCAGATTGACATGTATATCCGAAAGATCATATAGGTTTTCCTCTTCTACTGCATAATTTTGAATAGGTTGAATTTCATGGGGTGGACTATCTTTATCCACTCTTTTAATTCTACATCTTCGTATAAGTGGACATTGTTGTTGTACAGTAGCAATATCAATGTATAACTCCATCATGGTACCATTTGATCATTGAGAAAATAAATTAATTACTTGGACCCACATTGCACCAGAATCCAATGGAGAAGCTAGATGCCATAGTGTTTTCAGAATTTGGAAATGTCTATAGCTCATAGACATGATCTATTGACTGGGTCCCAGAATTAAGGAACCACAAATTCTCTCTCCAAGGTCACCTATGGTTACACAATTAGTTGTACTAACAATTTTAATTGGTTGTGTACTGTAAAAATATCCTTGCTCAGTTTGAATAACCTCCCCATAATAGTATACACTAGAAAACATAGCTCTACGTCAAAAATGTTTCTTTCTTCAAAATTATGATAGTGTAACAAATATTAATAATGATGTTTGACCATATGATATTTATTTGAATGTTATTTTTGGGAACCTTTATATACAATAAAATATTCTACTGATGTTTGACCATATGATAATTATTAGAATATAATTGTAGGGAACCTTTTTTATTTAATGTGTTTGTTCTTATTCATTTCACTTTATATGTTCATCAGTATCGTTAGCTAATCATTATACAGATCCATGTTTTAATCCAATGTTATTTATTAATTATTATATAATTAATTATGTCTAATAATAACTATTATTTCTAAAATATATAATCCTCACCTTTTAAAACATTTTCTTCTACATTTCATTTTAAATAATTATAATGTTCATTTTAAACTGATTTTATTAATACAGTTTTTAAGTAATCAATAATTCTCTAATCATAATTTAACCATTATTAAGTTATTCTTTAATTATTTATTATTTAATCATTAATCATATTATATTCATTATTTAATTATAATTAACTAATAATATATTTTATTCATAAATGCTTTTGTCCTTATTTAATTCTATAAAATCATATTTATCATTTTA
The DNA here is from genome assembly GCA_963277665.1 of Viscum album. Lineage (NCBI taxonomy): Eukaryota > Viridiplantae > Streptophyta > Magnoliopsida > Santalales > Viscaceae > Viscum > Viscum album. The sequence continues at coordinate 476,888,415 of OY728123.1, forward strand.
TCATTGATAAATATACTGATTTGATTTTTCTTTTCTTAGATATTTTAGTAGTTTATAAAGAAAATATGAATCATCTTAAGCATATCCCCTGGGAGTGTCAAACTAGGATGCAACAAGGCCCGTTATCATGCAACAGTTCCAGTTCGAGTCTAGCTCAAAGCAGTGTTTTTGGGTTTTACCACTATGTACATCTATGCCAGAGCCACATCCACTTGTTTGTATCCAGATAGGAATTTAATTTCATAGATAACCAAATAATCTTTAAGCTAAAAAAATTTCAAAATACTTAATCCAAAGTTAATCTATACTTAATCTATACTGCACAACAATAATTATTTCAAACTATATATGACTAATTATAGAAACTAAATAACCAAATATTAAGAACTACCTAAACTACTAATGAAGTATTTAAAACTAGAATTAAATTAAATAAATAAAAACATTAAATTAAATAAGGAAAAATAAATCTAAATGAAGCTTTGGAAAAACCCGCACAACAATTGAATTTTTTATAGAGAGAAAAAGAGAATTTAGGAGAGATGAAGGCAAGGATCAAGTGAGGATGGGGGGGGGGTTATGGGGAGTTCTGGCCAACGTGGCATCACCGATGCCGCCTTTTCCATGTCATCGATTTGGGACAATGGTGGCATGGGGGAGCAAAGGCATCCTCATCGATGCCACCTCTATAATGTATTTTGTTTAAAAAATTAACCTAAGCTGTTTTCAGGATATTTTTTAAAATTCATATAAAACAAATACCCATCTATTTATTAGTTAATATTTTCCATTGTGCTTTCCTTCCGCCCATGGTAATATTTTACAATCCCCAGCGACCACATGATACCATCAATACCGTTGCACCCCCACCGTATGAAAATACAAACAAATTCACGAAGTCATTGGTTTTGAGCCCTGGAAAACTTGTAGAGGGGAAACAATAATAAATATATTATATAAATATATTAAATGTATTTATATATTTAAAATCATATTTACATATTTAAATGTTTTTTAGGAAATATATATATATAGACTATTTATTTATAATAATAATATTAATTTTTTATATATTAATAAATCATTTATTATTAATTTTTACATCTGTTTGGAGTGGGAAAAAATACAAGTAAATCCATCCAAATGATTAAAAACTCCATCATATAACCTTCTGGAGAGACTGCAATTGTATAACCACTAAGACATGCCCCTGGGGAAGTAATTTATTTTTAATAAAAATGTTTAATAAATAATAATAATAATCATAATAACAATAGGTTGATAATTAAAATTAATTAAGTGCATTTATATATATAATTATATAAAATATATACATTATTATTTATAATATATATATATTTAGGTATTTATATAATCTATTTATTATTTTTGTTATTATTTTAATTATTATTACTATAATTGTATTTTTGGAAAAGTGAATGAAAAACAACGAAGCTCCTCCACTACTAGGAGATTCTATTGTGACCCCTAGTCGATTCGATATACGGATGTTATTTCTTGGAGTTTGACCTTTTATGATGTAGTTAATGAACCATATCATATTTCTCTATCTTCATTACATCGTAAGGGGAATCCCACTTTGTCCTTCTCAATGAAAGATGTTGATGTTCTTATTGTAGACCTATGCTATGTGCTAATCGACACATCCATCAAAAATTTCCTTCATTTATGTTTTTAAGGTCTCTTGAATCTATTTGTTTCACTTTGTTTGAATTGGGACATCTTGACTCTCAATTTATACTAGTTCGCTTTTCCTTGGGATAGGATTATTCTATATTTTAGTCTCACTAAAAGTGGTTTATTGTGGGATGTTGTGTAATGACGCTAAAATGGAATCCTGACTTTTTGAAGGGTCTTGAACCTTGTGTGGTCCCTTATTTTTTTTGGTTTCAGAGGTTTACATTTTTACCTTTTAAAGTTACATGCTCTATCAACTATAGCCAATCTTATTGGAACACCATCAAGCATTGATTTTACCATTTATAAGATATAAAGACCCATTATTTCATGCATTTTGATAGAGGTAATTTTCCAAACCATTACTATAATACCTCAAGATTTTATGATATATTTTTCCTTAATATATTTCAAATGTTTTATAGCTACATTTACAAGCAACGTCTGGTTTTAAATACTGCAATATACTATAAATATTTTATTATTTAATGTTACAGTTATCACCTAATCATTGAATTGGAATATATAAATATGAATAACTAAATTATGAAAAAGTATTATATTCATATGTGTAAATAGAATTAATTTTATATGAATTAATTAGAAATAAAAATAAAATCATTTTAAGGTAAGAAGAGTTGTTTTTCAAAAAAATGTTATTATGTGCACAATAAGTTTTATGTTAATAAATTAAATTAATATTTATGGATTAATGATTTTATTTAAATTTTTAGATAATGTATTTAGTAAAATATTTTAACATTCATTTATCAGTTTTTAAATGTTAAATAATGATGGAAAGCTCAATTTTATGCTTTAAAATGGATTTTGTTTACAACAGTTTTCTTGTGTTTGCACACTTATTTTAAAATGAATTTCCTCCACTTATTTAAATTTAATATTGTAAAATGAATTTAATATATGGAATCAACATAATTAATATAATTTAATAAGGTCAACATAATTTTTTGTTCATAATGAATAGTGAAATAGTAAAAATGTGTTACCATAGTTAATGTTAATACAAATTCATCGGGGGGGGGGGGTAACATAGAGATAATGTTTATAACATTGAAATACACATTATTTTATTTAATAAGTAGATGTTATTTCAACTATTGACTTCCCATATTTGAACCTTTGTCATTTTGGTCCCTCTTAACTTTGCTAAGACATTATTATATTTTAATCTGTTGAAAAATTCCAAGCGTGTTCTACCCCTCCCTTATAAAAGGATATCACTTTTACTCTCTTACTAATTCTCCATGATCCTTTTATCTTATCCATGCCATACTGTAATAAATTCTTAACATCCTTCCTCATCTCAAAGAGGTCCTTATTTTATCATAATATCATTCTTTCAAGACTTAAGAAGCATGTTAAATGATGTTTCTCAACGAAGAGGTATAACTCTAAACTGAGTACTTTCAATTTTTATTTCTTATTATACCTAATCTAAATTAATGGTATCCATTCTAAAATAAATAATTCAATATCTTCAATATAATATATTTTTATTTTTATGATGGATCAACCCTTTTTCACATCCATTTCACCAAATAAGAAATGAATGTATTGCTCGTACGTACATGGGAACTACAATATCCATATAGAGATATGATTCATTTTCCATCACCATAATATAAGGTTCGTTATTATAATGGATTTAATTTTTATATATGATAATTATAACATAATGATTCATTTTTAATTATAATATCTCATCTATTTTCTTCCTCTTCCATCCATTGGAAAATGATAATGTCACTCGTGTAAACATGTGGTATCCCACCTCTACGAAGAGATTTGATTCTTTTTTTATTTATACTTTACATGAAAGGTAATAATGATAGGTTTACTAAAGATATATTATTTTAATGATATAATAATTTTTCTGGAAAAGAGAATTATAATTTACCCTTATTCTATTTCATCCATCAAAAGGTGAAAACTTTACTTGTGTGTAACTATGGTCTACCATCTCCGTGAAGTGTTGTAATTCACTTTTATCCATCAATTTATATGAATAATTATAATTTTAAATGGTGAATAAATATGATACTTATGTGAGGAATAATGTTATAGATATGTTGAAACAATGACCAAGGAGCAAGTACTCGAACCATAAAACTGAAACATGCATGGAAAACACACCATTTTCCACTTGAATGTTTGTTTTAATGATGATTTTTTTAATGAAAAGATAATCGGAAGTTTTAATGGAAGGATAAAAATTATGGTATGAATGAATATGGGTTTAGAATATATTTATAATAAATAAATATATATATATATTATACAGGATATTTGAACCCATATTAAGCAAGATAAAACTTGAGGTAAGAGTTTATGTTACAATCTCAATTGATTTTGGGATTTTCATTGTAAAATTTTCATTGAGGGAAATTTTATGGATATTAAAATTCAAAACGCCTATATTTTATTATTAATTACTTATTTATATAGTTTTTATGTATTAAATCCATTTTTCTTTCTTTTTTACATAAAATGACTGAGAAGATATTTTTAAAGAAAAACCAACCATATTTCCTCTTTAATCGATTAAAATTTTCTTCTATGTCTATTCTCTTCAAAACATTTTTATGAAAGTCATTACCTAAAAATTAAATGTTTTAAAAACTTCATTTTCAGTAATAATTAATTTATTTACAAAGGCTTTAAAAGGAATATTTCTATTTTTTTTCAAACAATTCATTTTTTATTTTTTATAAATGTTTGAATCAAATGTTTTCTTTTAACGTATAAAACTTAAAAATATTTCCTGCCATCCTGAACATTCTTTTCATTTAATATTAATTTTCAAGAGTCCTTTATTATCTATAAAGAAATTTCTTTTATCAATATTTTGTGATTTTTTTGTTAAAATATAATCAAAAGAAAATTTTATATTCTGATGACTTCAAAGAATGGTTAAAATTATATTTTAAAGATATTTTTCAACTATGTAAACATACATTAAGGATTGTTATGATTCATTTGGGATATTATATTATGATACCATCAAAATTATTTTGTTGGATATCTTATACTAATGATAATTTGACAATGATTTTATGAAACCCATTTATTTCTCACAGGATAATTATGTTATGATGAAACCATAATGAAACTTGTTTATTTTCTACAGGTTAGGCTATAATGAAATGATGAAATGCTTATGAAACCCATTTAATTTCCAAAAGTTATGATATGATAAGATAAATATATGATTATTTATTTATTATTTTGTTGCAAACATATGTCTAATTCATTTTGTAATGGGTGGGATCAGAAATATATAGTCGTCTAATGCATTAAGTATTGATTGATATCTCATGAGATAATAAGGACTGGAATGGGAAATGAATCCAGTTCAGTTAGGGTGTCTTTCCACTATGGTATTCATTTGAGTGAACCTTGACTAAGGAAAAAATGGAATAAAAAGTGAACCTAATACCCTATAATATCCTTGGTAGTGAGTTTGGACTAAGGAAACTATTCTCAACACATATTTGTATGCCACAAACTGATGTCTTATGATTATGATATGTTCTAATGGATCCTGATTGATTATTGATTATTTAGAACACTTATGAATTATAACATTTTAATAAAAAACTCGTATGGAAATATTTATGATTGATGGTCTTTGACAGATTAGGTATGATTATTGAATTTTAGTATCTTTATCTCATACCCTTATGCTTATCTTATAATCACTTATGATCATTGATTTATATCTATCATGTTTACCTTTATTGATAATTTGATCTCACCCTTTTTTATTTTTACTTTATTTATGTTATGAATAATGTTTTTAAGTAGGGAATTTCTAAGAAATGTACTATATGAGAAGATCAGTATGGGAGATATTGAATATTTTTCATTAAATAAAATGATTATGTATACAGTCTCCAAATATTCTAATCCGTTACTATTTTGGGGATTATTTTTTAGGATATTTATTGAACATTCATATAAAATGATGTAATATATACATATAAAATTATTGGATAACTTCAATTGGTTTCAGAGTAGGGTTTAGTTAATCATTTGAGATTAGGATTGGATAATTTTTTTTGAAAACCCTATGAATAAATCTAAGAATAGGATAAAATCTCAAAACAATGGTAAAGTATTTATTGTGTGGTTTTCCTAGAAAATACATCCCAATCTAGATAATATAATGTTGATGAGGTTGTGGTATAGATGGACCAAGGTTTAACAACTCTGAAAGGGGTTGATTGGGTATTAACTCAACCATTATTGGTGCATGATAATTGGGACTAATATTTCACAACCGAATAGACACTCCTAGGGGATATTATTAGGTTAATTCAAATTTTCATTATGAAATATTAAAAAGAATTTGAATAGATGTTGGCCATTAATGACCTAGGTTAAACCTAAGGATTAAATGATTGAAAATAATTTGTTTCGATTCATACATCACCTGAATATTTTTTCATGGTTTCATGGTTACTCAATATGATTTTTATTTCTCACATGTTACTTTTTGGTCTTATTCAATTGTTAAACATAGGAAAATGGTGTTAACACTGAATGTGAAGAGAAATTCACTGACCTTCCTCATGATAAACAAAATTAAATGGTAGTTGGGATGTGATATTTTGTGGCTTTGATCAACCAAATCTATCAATCTATGAATGGAAATAAGAATCATGCTAATCATAAAAACAGAGAAAGGAAGGAATAATTCACTACAAATTCTTTTATATAGCAACATCCATCATCATATAGTGTTTTCTTTGACCCAATATGAGTTGAGAATTGAATTATTATGAATGAAAAGATATTTTCCATTCTATATTGTTCATAATATGAAATATTTATCCTGGTAGCATGTTTTTTGGAAGGAGAAACAGATTAATGGTGTGCACTTACTAATACTATGAGGAAAGAGGAGTAAATTGTCATTATTACATGGGAATAGTTTAAAAATGTATTTCTGTTGGAGGTGGGGGCCTAGGACAGACTAATTTGTACTTTATTCATTAATAAATAACTTATCAAATCTTTATTATTCTTCTTCTTGACAATGCATGTGATAATGTTCTTATGATAGCTATTGCACCAAAGGGCCATTGAAGATCCTTGCTATGAGGAGAACCCATAAGTGACATAACACAATTCTTGAATATTTGTTATATAACCGGACGATGTTATTTAAGGGACACAAATAATATAGGCCATTAGGTGTGAGTAATCATAAAACATTGAGGCATCTTCTCGTGGTGTGCGCCCTCGGTAATATAAAGGAGGATATTAAGAGAATGAGACCCACCAGTAGGATATCCACATTTCATAGTGTCATTGGATGTTCCTATATGTGGACGTGTGTATTGGTCCTTATACTCTAAGATTATTTTTAATGGTTATTACAAATCACACACTTTGATGTGTTAATGAAAACTGTGACGACACATTGTTTGAGGCGAGGTAGGATATGTTGGGTGTGTCACGAGTAATAATGAATTATTAGATAATGTGAGAAAGGATTTGACCCTTCTGTTCCATAAAAGAAGTTGATATCTTAGGCCCTTTGATGGAATTGATATATCCTAAATAAATCCATGGCCATGGTAAAGAATGGGCGAGTTAAATTCCCGAAAGTCAAAGAAAGCATAATCGAGCACATGGGTTGATGGCACTAGCATGAAACCTGCTTGATTTGAGATATCGAGAAAAAGAGATTACATTACAAAGTAAGTGTTTGTAGGAGGTGACACATCATTGCAGAGTTAACTTCTTTCTCTATGGGTTCCTTGCCGTGTTTTTAGAATCTAATCCTGGACTTTAGGAAGGCTCTGCCTAATGCTACTGAGAAAGAGGCTAAGAGGGTCACACACTATGTGTGTCCAACTATCCCAGTTAATTATTAATTTATCAAGTTGAATAAATATTATTCCTAATTATGGTTTAATAATTATTCAAGGATGCCTGATCAAATTTATTTTGACACTACTTATTAGAGAGAAAATATTGTGGGTGAAATTATATATTTATTATCAAGTAATGAAGTGATATTTTTTTTGAGAAATAAATATTAATTATTCAAGGTCCTATAAATGTGGTGGAGGAAATAATGAAAATGGAAAAAAAGTACACACTCTGTAATTTTTCTAGGTATTTGAGTGGAATAATATTAGGTGTAATTTGATGGGCGCATGTCAAGTAATAAGAATAGTCAGCTGTTATTATAAGAAATTATGTCTTACTAAGAATTAAATGAAATGAATAACAGCTTTCGGGTAATTAATTCATTTTATTATTCTATGTAATTAAAATACCAATTATATAATTCTCATTATCCTAGACATTTTTGGTGGTTGTTCACAATAGATCTAAAAATATCTAAATCCAATAGTGAATTCAGTTTCCACCAAGTACGCTCTCAAGTTACGAGAGAGTTCCTCGTCCATCAGATCAAGGATAGTGATTTAGAAGTAGCTCTCAGGATGATCGAAGGCAGGAATTTCCAGAGAAGGCTCCTCCGTACTAGCACCCGGATATCCTTTTGGTGATGTCCAGTGATACATGGAGCACATGTGGATCACTGATAGAGGAAGCCTACACTTGGCTTCTATGACGCAATGATATATAACACCATATTGTGACTGGAAACATCAAAGGAGATAGAATTACATCAAGGTAATTCCCATATTTAAATTATTTTAATTATAACCAACATATGATTTTTCTATTTATGGTTCAGGGACACCCTTCCTTTATTTAGGTCTTCATTCTATTCAGAATATCCATCATTTTATTATCTTGATGGATCTCATATTGATCATTGTTAACGTAAAAATTGAAGTTGGGTGCACCCACCAAAGTACTTCCACTACACCCAGAACCTACATTTTTTAATAATTATTTTCCCTTAAATCTATTAAAAAAATGGAAAGGGGATTTCTAAACTAAAGTAGAAGGATGATGTATCCATTAGAAAATATGGGGTTAATTTCAGTATACTTTTAAGGTATGATTTTGGTTTTATCATTGATTCTATAAGAACAGTTGGCCAATTATTTGGTCGCTTGATACCAATTTTATGAATGGTAGTGACTATTAAAGACATTAATAGCTATAAAGAAATCATTCAATGATATCTCAATCTAGAATTGGAAATTAGAGACTCATAGTGTTCAAATGAGTTTTGAAAAAAATATTAATATGTAATTTTGATGAAATTTTAATAAAACTGATGGTGGAAAGAAAATTAAATTTCCATAATATTAGTGGTGTATAAGGAAGCACGTATTACATCTAATTATGCGGTTTGGTAGATATTTTCACATTGGAAAATAATTCCATTGATCAAACTAATGCTAGTATTGTGTAAAGAGTCTAGTCAATGAAAGGAGTGGTGAAAAAATTAAACCAAATGTGCCACCCACACTCTAATGAAATATTTTCAAGGAGTACATTCATTACAACAATATGTAAAAGAATTTAAGGTTTAAGGATGAAAATTAATGTTAGTAACCTCTTAAGACAAAAGGAAAATCCCATATGGTTATAACTACAGAAGTGGGATATGAGAACAGAGTAGTGAAAAGAACACATTCTATCCACTATATAATTGAATTTTTTTATATGACTATGTCCTAACCAACTCTTTTATTTCTAATTTCTTCACCAAGGGAATCATATAACCATCTCGATGAATAGTTATTGGGTTAGGAGTAAAAATTACTAATTTCTCAATGATCACAAATAAAGTCTATAGATACTCTCAGATATAGGTTTGTGTGAATATATTTTGGGTAAATCATGAAATTCTCCCTTAGTTGAATTTTATGTGATTTAGGGCATGTATTGGCCCTCTTTATATAGATCCCATATCGATTTTTGATGAAGGGAAGTCAAATTTGATATTATGAATCAACCTAGGATCATCTTTTGATGTGAGGATGAATATGAAATTGAAATGGAAGTTACTTATGTTGTGTGAATATTAATATCTTTTAAAAATGGATATTTATCTTAAATGGTTATGGAGAAACTAAATATCCAAGATATTTATATTATTTGGGATTATGAAAATGTATTTTTGAAGATTTTCCTAGTCTTTCTTTAATTCCTGAAGTTAGGTTTTTAATAGAACTCATAACTGGTACTACTCCTATTTCAAAAACTCTATATAGAATATACTTGATTAATTTGTAGTAATTGAAGAAGAAACTCATGGAGAATCTTGATAAGAGATTCATATTCCCTATTGTGTTTACAAGATGTTAAAATGTTCTTTTTGTAAAGAAGAATGATGTTTCAATGTGTTTTTGCATTCATTATTGAGAACTAAGCGTGATCACTATCAATAACAAGTATCATCTAATCCATATAGATGATATGTGTGATCAATTAGGAGGAGATCAATATTTTTACAACAATGATATTCAATATGGATCTCATTAATTGAGAGTCAATAAAGAGGATATACTTAAAAAATCTTCCATATAAGTTATTATCATTATAAATTTACAGTTATACTATTTTGATTTACTAATTCTATTTATAACTTCATGGATTTAAGGAATTGAGTTTTTATAGATTACCTAGATCAGTTTGTGGTAGTATTTATAGATGATATTATTATATATTCAAAGATAACGGAAGAGCATGAAGAAAATATGGGGATTTTTCTAAAGACACAGAGGAAGGAAAATCTTTATTCTAAATTTACCAAGTGTGAATTTTTGTTGTAAAAAGTAACATTAATTGGACATATAATATCAATAAAGGGTATATCAGTAGATAATTCAAAGATATGTGTTACTAAGAAATGGCCCAGACCAACCGTAGTAACCAAGATCCATAATTTTCTTGGGTTTCAATGATACATCTGTCACTTTTTAATAGATTTACCATGGATATCTAACACAATAACCTTGATATCTTGAAAGGGAGCCAATTTCTTTTGAACAAATGAATATGATGAATATTTCAATTATAATGTGTGAAAAAACCCTATAACAGATAAGGGCTTATAATATTAAGTCATACATCAAAGAAGGGACTATGACGTGTTCTCATGTAGAATGGTATGGTGATATATGTTTCTTCACACCAATTGAAAATTACTGAGAAAATTATCCTACTCATGATTTGGTGTTAGAAATGATATTTTTCTCTCTGAAAGTAAGGTGTTATTACCTTTATGATGAACAATGTGATATATATACAAATAAAAAAATCATGAAGTATATATTCATTCATAAAGAGTTAAATATATGCCAAATGATATTGTTGGATTTGAACAATGATTGTGATTTTTATAACCATCAACACCCTAGAAAATTGAACAAGGTGGATGATGATCTGAGTCCAAAAATGACATGGATTGAAAGAGATATAATAATTATGGATTTTTAGAGGATGGATCTTGAAATTATGAAGTAATTTTAGAGGTTATATATTCTCATATACATTTTCAACCATTAATCCATGTGAGGATTAAAGAGGGACATAAAAAAATTTGTAACTACCGAGGAATGTGATAAATGGTCCTAAATTTAACCATGCATTTGTTGTAATGATAAGGTTCCACAATCGATTATGTGTCTTATTAATATAATATTTGAAGAAGGAGTTATTGGGTGAATTTCATTTTTCATAATCATATATTCATCTCATATGTATGATGATGTATAGATATTTTAATGAGTATTTCTAGTGGGATAACATGAAAAGGGATATTATAGAATATGTGTCTTGATTCATGGTATTTCAAAAAGTTATGGACAAGAGATTAAAGTATAAGGTGATGTTACAACCATTACCTATAAAAAATTAAAATGGAAAAAATTTACCATGTATTTAATCATCAGAATCCCAAAAATATCTAAAGGAAAAAATACTATTTAGATTTTATTCAATCTCCTTATGAAATTAGAATATTTCATTACTATTTTAGAAGATTTCTCTATTGATTTTCTTTGCAAGATATAAATTAATGAAGTGGTATGTTTTCTTGGAGTACTAGATTCTATAGTATTTGATCTGGATATGAGGGTCACCTCAACGTTCTGGAGAAGCCTTCAGGAATATTTGAATACAGAGTTGAACTTTAGCACAACATATAATTGTTAAGAAGATGTTCATTTTGAGAGGACCATTCAAACCATAAAATATAAGTTTAGATATTGTTCTATGGATTTAAAACGCTACTTGAAAATAGGCCTACTTCCACATTTTTCAAAAACCATGGATATAGGTTTTTGGACTGAGGATATAGCAACAGTTTACATAAAATTGTGGATATAGGTACGATCTATAGCCACATTTTATGAAAATTGTGGATATAGGTTTCCTGTGCAACTGAGGGAAACCATTTTCACACGAGAAGTGAAAGGGAAGACCTATAGCCACTATTTACTATATATTTCTACATATTGTATATATATATATATATATATATTGAAAATATAAATATTAATATAGAAAAAATCTTATAATGCAATAGTTAAGTGCTAAGTGTCTGATAGAGGAGGGATGGGGTTCAAATTTAGATGTTCAAATTTTATTGGGAGCCTATAGACATGGTTTCAAGGGCTATAGGAATGGTTTTAAACCATGGAAATAGACCTATTTCCATGGGTACAACAATGGATATATGGTTATTTACATGGTCAGAATCATGGCTATATGTCTATTTTCATGAGTGACAACTATGGCAATAACATTGGACCTATTTCCACAATAATAGGATCCATAATCAGCCAATATATGGATATTACCTATGACCATAGTTTACATAACTATAGCCACATTTTTTTACCATGGTTATAGATAAATTTTCTTGTAGTAATAGATGGTTGGGATCAATACCTTCCTTTGATATAATTTTCTTCCAACAATAAATTTCAGTTAAGCAAAATGAAGGATCCTTATGAATCCGCATATAGAATAATGTGAAGAACTCCAACATGTGGTGAAGAAGTTAGGGAAATAATGCTATTGGGACCTATGATTTTTTATAGAATGGAAGATAATGTAAGAGATATTCAACATCACATCAAGGAAATTCAAATTCAGTAGAAAAGTTATGTTGAAATTTTTTGATGAGATCTAGAGTTCAAAGTTATTGAAATGGTATTCCTATGAATATCTCCTCGGAAGAAGGTTAAATGTTTTTGAAATAAGGGTATGTTGATCCCTAGATATTTTGGCCCATTTGAATTTATTGATCTTATCAAATCATTTACTAATCACTTGGCACTTCCACTGAATATATATTAAGTGTATGATGTGTTCCATGTATCTCTACTGAAGGAGTACATACCCAATGCTTTATATGTACTAACCTAAGAAGTGATACCATTGGAGCATGATCAATCTTACAAGGAACAATTAATGGAGATTATATAATGAAGTTAGAATGTCCTTTTTAACAATACCACTCACTCGTTAAATTTTTTTAGAGAAACCATAAATTTTAGAAATCTATATGGGAGCCCAAAGATGTGATGAAGAAGAAGAATCCTCATTTTTTTGTATTAGAGTGACAACATTTCAAGGGATAATTTCATAAAAATCGGTAGAATTTAACACCCCACAATTTTATAATATATTTTTATTTAATAAATTTAAAATGTTCTATAGATTTATTTACACACAACATCAAATTTAAAAAATCCATGATATACTATTAATATATTATTATTTAATGTGATAGTTATCACATATCCGTTGGATTGAGAATGTAATGAACCAAACTGGGTCAACCTGATACATCACTCAAACTGGCACAATAAAAGTCCCAAAGCATTTTTTCAATCACCGTATAGTAGGGAAAAGAACATGGGTATTAACACATCAAATTTGGAACGATTTTAACGTAAAAAAACAATAAAAAAAGACTCATTAATTAAATGTTAAATTCAAACAGTCAATGTAAAATGTAGAAGAACAAGGTACATTACCACGAGACATAATGTGTAATCCAAAAGGATAATTTGGAATAAGAAAAATACTTATTCAAATCCAAGTATTCATGTGACCATATATCACCACCAACCCAAACTATAATGAAAGTGATATCACCAAATATTGGACACCATTCCACATGACCCCCTTCCCTTTACCTCTATCCAGAAAAACAAAGACTACAAACGCCCAAACAAAAAAGTAGAGTGTGAAAACATTTTCTTATTAGGAAACCACTAATGAATATATAAAATATCTTTCACCATGAAACCATTATTTCTTTATTTGAAACAATACATTTTTATATATAATTTTCAATGAAAAACAATTTTATAAAATATGATTTGGTTTCCATTTAAACAATCCATATTCAAATACCCATTAATATGAATGTAAACAAGATTTATATAAATAAAGGGGCAGTAATGAAAACTATACATATCTTAGAAGATAACCTGGTGTGTATATAAAACATGGTACACAAATGAAACAAAGATAATAAAATATACATTGGGATCTCCCTATCAATATAAAATCCAAAAGATGAAAATGTGATTAGTCAAACATGAAACAAAACAATCATTTATAAAAACAATAAGAGGTTGCCTCTAACCTATGGGAATACATACTAGGAAACATTAAGCGACATTAAACCATACATACCATGAATCCTACCAATATCAAGTCATACCACAATCTATTGAAATCACAGGAATAGCTCCTAGTGGTTCCACACTCACTGAGGGTTTCATATACCCATAACCAGAAACACCCAAGGATACTAATGTACTGTGTTTCAAAAAAATTAAATGACTATTCAAATAATTTTATAAAAAATTTCACTAAAAATAATCACTTCTTTCTTATTTGAAAATCCATTTAGGCCCAAAAAAATCTTTGATTAATTTAATCCAACACATAAAGTGCATGAACTTTTTTTAAACTATAGATACTTTTTCATGCCACCGAAGATGCATTTAAAAAAATTCATCTTTGATTTAAACTCAATTAATTTCAAAAAATAAACCAATATAAATTATAATAATAAAAATTAATTAATGGGATAACACCATTGTATAGTGACACATACATCACCGACATAGAAAACAAATTCAACTTCAAAAACGGTGACTAGAAATTAAGAGATCTTGTACTCACAAGAATGAGTCCGTGAGAACCACCAGTAATTATACATAAAAAATAGATTAGGTCATCATAAACTATATTGGTTTTTATGACATGAATATGTTGATAGATCAGAGGTATATCTAGAAAGAGGGGAAGAAAACTACTGGAAAAACACACATACCTCAAACAGATCCTTATATATAGACTGAGAATCACCATGAGACCAAGGAGAGAGCCTCCTAGAGTATCAAGGAGAGGCTGGTTTGGAAAAATGAGAAAATAATTGGGTATTAGAGGTTAAATAGATCACGATCACCATAATAGTTTATAAATTTAAGAAGTTCGTATCAGGTCGCTATGATAGGCTACATGGTTAAAAAAACTATATTCTAACCATGTGGTAGCCACTATCCCTTAAAAACCAAATCAAATGGTTTCATATGAAGAACCAAATGGTTAGAAAAACCGTGTTGAAGCTATGTGACAACTACTATAAAAAAACACAATCACCCAGATTCTCGCTCAAATTTACCCAAGAGATGAAGGTAGAACGGTCCTTGTAGTTTAGCTTGGGTTATCGAATCCTCAGAGACCTAAGAACAAACGTATAGACACGTACATTATATGGACTGTTTTTGGCTATGAAATGGCCAAATTGGGTTGATTTTATATGGTTTTAAAGGATAACAAATAGATTTAAGTGAATTCAATTTGAATGAATGAGTTGATCCTAGGTTATCTCTTGGGGTGGTTTGGACGTATTTCTTTTTCAATGATTTCAATTTTGTATATTTGAAATGGGTTCATTTAAGGAGATAAAACAACATCATCACTTACTGATTTAATGCCTTCACCCTTTAATACTAATCACCTATACACTTTAAGGATCAATGTTTTGAGCACTAAAAGGTAAAGGTTCATATTAGAACTTGAAGTATGTGGCCTTAAATTCAACAAGGATGATGGAGTTTAAAAATCGTCAAATAAAAATCTCATTTAGAATAAGTGATTATACATTAATAGAGTGAGAAATAACATCCAATACAGACCCATTCTACTCCCTTGGATCAAACCATAAGTGGGTTAGCCCTTCCATTGATCCCATGGTTTCAATGGGAACGGAAAGTAGACTCATGAGGGAGAAATGGAGAAGTAGAAAAACACAATAAATTAACAATCACTCCACCGTTGTGTGATAATATCACAAGGTTTGGTATGAACAAGTTCACACCTTGAACCAATGGTATAAAAGTGATAAGTAGAATAACATAATAATAAGAGAAGAAAAAATGTTGTTAAGAAACAAGGATGAATTAAAACAACTTACTTGTGGAAGACAAATTTGAGACAACAAAACCGCAACATAACATTAAAATGAAGGAAAGCTCAAAGATTCTTCAATACTCAAACACCACTACTTTAAATAGTAATTTTTGATCCCTTGATTCTATCCTCCAATAGTCCAAGTCTCTTAAATTAATTTTGGTAGGCCTTAGGTGGGTGGAATGTAAGAGAGAGTTGATTTTTCCACCCTTGACCCGAGGTGGCATCCAGCTTTCCTTCATCGAACAGACGTTCTTGGAAGTCCTTCTACATGACCGAATATGAGTGGGCCATAGAATATGAAAATGGATAATAGGATGTCTTCTAACTTCCTGTAATATATGGTCCCATTTCGAGTTGGGTATTCCGAGATATGATCATATTAGTGGGATGTTTTTCTGGGCCGTAGAATCTGACCCAGAATTTTATTTCTAAAGTGGGCTGCCTAAATGGACACCATGGAGGCCGAATTAACATTGGATCCTGAATTGTTATTTGTTCCTATACATGGCTTCTATAATCCCACGAAATTAGGGATTAATTGGGATTGTATTTGGGGCCCCACATTCTCATCAGTGGGATGGTGTCCAATCCGCCTTCTCCAGAATTTCTTCCTTTCATTGCCAAATATCTCTATCATCCTTTATGAATATTTCATTGAACCTTTAATGAAAAATGTTCATATTGAAGTGAATATCCAGTTAAAATAATAAAAAATTAAAATATTTATAATTATATTCATTAAAATCAGATGAATCATTGGGTACTTCAAATGATGTTAAAAAATGTACCACATAATAGTGCATTTTAAGAAGGTATTACAATCATAATGTGAAATGATGTTCAAAGTGTAAAATTGACTAAAATGATGTTTATGAATAATAAAGAACATGAATAATATATATATTAACAATTAATATTATCCTCATTTAGTGGATAATCACACCCACATGGTTTGTATTGTGAATCACATAGTTAGGAAACCATGTTTTACTCATGATAAATGCCACTGGAATCAACAAATTAATTCCACACAGTTATGACATGGTTTCTAAAAATTGTACGAAGATCGTACGACAAGGAAAGTTTCTCTAAATATCCATATTTACATCCCTCTACTCATGAAAGAATATAAAACCTTAAAATCTATGAACAAAGCTCAAAATTAAACACAACTATGACCGAGAGGGAGTCAATATTCTCCAAACCATGAAACTTTCTCTCCCCAGAAAGAACACACGATTCTAGACTCATAAAAAGAGAAGGTCATTATTTCATCATCAATGCTTCCCTATCCTATGTCCTGTGGCTATCCCATCACTACTTTCTTAGTAAATTAACCAATTTAAACGTTCTACTATGAATCACCTTATTTTGGTGATCTATAACCTAAAATAGTTCTCAACTACCGACTTATCAGCATTAAAGAAAAAAATGCTCTCATCCAGTCACATGGGACAGATATATTTGAAACATCCTCAATTAGGATCCATGAAGTACATCATGAACTAATGTTAAGTGATATGGAAAATCCAATAGATAATACACCTTTAATTCCATTTAATGATCTCAAAAGGGCCAACAAACATCGGTCCCAACTTACCTCACTTAACCAAATGATGATATCCCCAAATGTGGTGAAATCCTAAGAAAAACCTGATCACCTATCCATAAATCCAATAGATGTTAATAGTGGTTTACATAACCTTGATAGTGGCTCAAAATTTCTAAAAGCATGTTTTTCAATCTAACCACACCATCTCTATCATCCATAGAAAACAATCAGTATTACTAGAGACTATTTACCCATCATTTCCTAACATTTAGGAGATCCACTAGGTCACCCATAAGATAGTTTAAAGTGCGTATCCTCAAAAATCAGGGTATATGTTAATCCTAAAAACCAATAAAATCCTGAATTCATGCCGGAAAAATATCTCCTTAATTAGATAATTCATATATTATGAAAATCCATATAAATATTGAATTTCATGATTGAATCCAACTAAGAGCACATTAAATTTAGTATTCCCTTCTAGAAAATTAATACAATGTATAAGTATCTTCCGTACACAACAATTGATGGTACACTATGTATCTTCACATCCCCTAGATTGTAGAAACATTCAATTACTTATACCATAATCACTTCCTTGGAGGGAAAGACATGATATGATATCATGAATCATGTAATGATGACCCCAAAACTGTATCTTCTTTTCTAGTAGGAGTATGTGGTAGGTCAAAAATAATGTGTATGGGTCCTTAATACAACCTCTATAATAGAATGGATATGGCCACATCAAAATAGTAGGTCTTTGGTGTTCCACTTTACATTTTTAACAGGCATGGCATCATCACATAATGTCTATAATTGACCATCTAAAATTGAGCCACTATCATTGATGTTGCAGATTATGACACATCCTGGTTACCCCAGAGAAGAAATAACCAACATGACTAATGTGTTGGTCCCAAATTAAAGATCATAGATATCTGATATAGGGGGGGTGAATTGGGAAATTTAAATAAATTTAAGGGAATAATGGTTGTTATATAAAAGTTAAAAAATTATGTTAATATATAGGGAAACCAATAGAAACAGACATATGATATTTTTATAGTTGTTTAGATATAAATGATCCTAGTCCACTAATCAACCCTTTCATGATATGTGCATAATCGAATCCACTATAACCACTATAATGGAATCTTATAATGAACTTTCCACACCTATAGAAAAACCCCAATTACAATGGTTTCCCCCTAGAGTATTAAACCCAGAAAACTACTTTTTTAACCTGGAAGTATAACCCAAACAATATTAATTTTTACCACTTAAAGCTACAACACAATTCCTAACATTGTTTTGGAAGTCATGACCCAAAATGCTTCATTTTAATGGATAGAATAAACCTTTACAATCACACACACATAAATTAATAACAAGAAGAAAATCCATAGAACCAGAAGAAAGATTCACAGTCTGAGTGTTCAGGAAACAAGACACTATCAAACATTAATGAATAAAATTAATTTATTTAAGCCGGGAATAGTAGTTGATCACCAAAAAATGCATCACTTTTATAGATTTATAATATACCCATCCTCATATCTCTATGACATTTATACTCTTTCGGTCCACTCTATGTATATAAAGTGTATTTTATTACATTGTAACATTCTAATTTGAAATCTATTGCATCTTCTACTATCCAATGAACTGTATTAATGTTTTTTATTATTGTTTCCCTGATAAAGATATGTGTGTCAATGTAAAATGGAATTCCTATAATTCATCCCTAATATTCTGTAAAACAAATAAAAACTATATAGTGGTATTTTTTAGATCAATTAATATAGTAGTAAATAACAAGCATTAATATCCTTTGAATACTCTCTAATAATAATCATGTATGAACTTTCATATTTAATTCAATTTGAATTTGGATATTTCAATTTAAAAAATTCCAGTGTGCATATCATTATATGTAAATATCTTGAATATCTCATCTAATTTATTTTCAAAAAAATTAAAATATATTCGAATTCTTTCAAATTAAGTAATAAATATTTTTTGAATAATTAAAAGACCAATTAAATTTGTAATAAACATACATTAAGTAAAAATATGAAATAATAAGAAAAAATAGAATATTTCAAAGTTTAGAGCATTCTATATAATCAAATGTAAATTTGGGTTAACTTTATGTGAAACACACATGCTGTATATGGGTAACAAGTTTTTACCATTAAAAAACTCTCTACCCATATGTAGATTTTTGAAAAGTTGGCTTACCATTACATGATACTCAAGTTACCCTTATGCGGATTTCAAAAAAGTTATAGTTCCCTTACAAAAGTAATGGAAATACACTGATACCATTATGAATGTTTATTCGTTCCATTACACAAGTATTTGTTACCCTTACACGAGTATTGAAAAAATGTTAATACCCATACACAAATATGGATTACCCTTATGTAAGAATAACTTACCCTTACATGAGAAATAGAATTTACATGTATGGTTTACCCTTACATGAGAAATGTAATTTATAGGTTACCCTTATGAAAATACGATTTACCCTTACAAGAGTAATATAATTTATAGGTCGCCCATATTCAAGGTTCATGTTACCCTTACATGAGACAGAGAGTACCCTTATGAAGGTTAAATTACCTTTACACAACTATTTAAATTTACAAATTACATTTACATAACTAATAACTACCATTACCCAACTAATATAAAATATCAATTACCTTTACAAAACCCATTGAAACATAAGGTTACATTTCCATAACTCTTTGGAAATTATGCTTAACCTTATGAAACTCATATAAACTCATGGTTACCCTTATCTATCATATGAAATCTCAATGTTACCTTTACATAAGTCCATAAAAATCACTTCCACCTATACATAACATATTTAAACGTATTTTTACCTATACACAATATATAAAAAGTTATTATTACCCTTACATTACCAAAATTTGGATAATTAAACCTTAATAAAAACTCTAGAAAACTCACTCTACCCTTACAATGCCAATATAAACATATGGTTACATTTATATAACATAGTAAAAAATTATAAAAAAAACATTTAAGCATCCAAAATATATAATTAATATTGAAACTCAACATGAAACATATAGAACATGTTATAAATAAAAAATAAGTGAAATATAAAGAGATTTAATGTAAATTATAATAATATATAACAAAAATTAAATATTTATTAATCAATAAATGATACAATAAGATAATGTTAATACTTAGTAAAATTTTTAAAATAAAAATTAATCATATTGTGAAATTTTGTACTTTTCAAAACATTATTAAATAAATGTGATACAAGGAGACACTTCAACATCCTACCCACCTTTGATAATTAAAAAAACAAATTATAATTTCGAAAACTATCCATGTTTATGAAATTATAAAATAAAAAACACCGTAATAGAAAATATCCCCCTTTTAAATAATGATTCTCCCTCATTTATTTAACACAACATTATATTTCCTTGAATTGATACTAAAAAATAAACTCCCCTTAAATTTAATCATGCTAAAAAACACATTTATTTTCATTAAAATAAATGTAAATAATGTATGCATTCTATTTCATAACATTCTTAAATATTTATATTTCAAAAATTATGTCAAGGATCTATTTTAAGAGCTTTCAATGTTATTTAGTGAGAATTGTTTTTTTGTAATTGATTGTTAAAATTAATGAAAAACACTTTATTAAATATCTTTTCATGTAAACTAATATTTTTAAAAGTAAATTATCTGAATCTAGTATGTATGAGGAGACGAAAAATATTTATTTAATAAACAAATTTTTATAGAAATTAAACAATAGTAAACTGACAAGTAGATTCGATAATTTACAGATTTCATGTAAATTAAAAATTTTAGAAATTAAACCAACTCAAACTCCCCCTAAATTTATTCTAGACAAATGTAAATTTGAATCCGAATCATACCAAGTTCAATTTTTTTTCAATATTATTAAAGTCTATTGTCTTAGTAAAGATATCAAATTTTTTTATAGAAATAAATTCCAAACATATATTTCCTTTTGGAAGATGATATCTAAAAAATTAAATTCAACATAAATGTACATAGTCATAGAGTTTTATAATTTATTTTTGGAAATATAAATTATAAAATTATTATTATAGAAAACAAAAATGTTATCATCATCAAAGAGTAATTTTTTATTAATGAAAACTTGAGGGCTACAAGAAGCTGGAGCTAGTGGGGGACTTAAGTAGTGCAGGTGAAGGGAATCCCATCGAATCAACTAGACCCCTTTGGATTTCAAGGATCTCGTATTATGAAGGAAAAGGTGGTTGGAGACCGTGACATCAAGGTATGCAAGGTGGTCCGAAAATTTATTCCCCTCACACCATGAGTGCATCACTTTGGTATTGCTATTGAGCATGCATCTACACCTTATGATGATGTAAGTAATAGACCAGGGGGATGAGAAAAGGTCGATAAAGGAATTGTGTAGTATCTTGGAGTCAGTTCCAACCTATAAGAGTTCTATACACTTCTGGTGGAAAAGTCTGCACCTTCTAATCATTTCTCTATATGTTTGAAAAAATATATGTTTTCTAGACTTATATAAATCTAATTTACAATTACTACTCTTGGGATTCTTTACAAATTTAGAAGTGTCAAAACAAAATCTATTGACTAACTCTTTATTCTACATGATTGATTGAGAAAAATATGATAGTTTTATTGAAATATTTTTAAAATAATGAATAATTGCAATCCCCCCATCATACTCATATCTATTTTAGAAGTCATAAAATATGAAAATGAATCAGTAGTAATTTCACAAGAAGATCCAAAAATAATATCATCAACCTAAATTTTCACAGTCAAGATATTTATTAAATGATTTTTAATAAACACTGTAAGATCAACTATTCCCTTATAAATTTTCTTTTCAATGGAAAGTTAACTTGCCTTACATACCATGTTCAAGGAGCATGTTTCAAAACATATAAATCCTTAATCGGTTTAAAATCATAATTAGGATTTACTTAATTTTCATATCTAGGGGGATGTATAACATATACTTATTTAGAAATATAACCACATACAAAATTATTTTTCACACACAATTGAAATAAATTGATCCTATGAAAAGTAGAATAAACTAATAATAACATAATTGGTTCTAATCGAGAATTTTGTGAAAAGTTTCAACATAATCAATTCCTTCTTCTTGGGAATATTAATGAGATAGTAATATAATTTTATTTTTAACTATATTTCTAGATTCATCATGTTTGTTTCTAAAGATCAATTTATTCCTAATAAATCATGAATAAATTAGAGAAACAACTAATATACCCACATTATTTCTATAAAATAATTTAACTATGAATTAATAGACCGGATCCAATTATAATAATTTAAAGAATCATCAATATTATTAGGTAAAAAAATCTGAAATAAAAGTGTAATAGGCCCAAATATTTATAACATGATTTCTATTTTGAACATTTAATTCAACATTACCAATTACATTATCAATATGATGATCTCTATGAATTTTATAAGAACTTCTATGAATTGGTTCATATTTATTAGATTTATTCTCCCCCTCAATATGAAATTTTTTATATTGAATCTTATCTACATAAAATTTAAAATATATAAATTTATCTTCTATTAAATCATGATCATAATATCTTGTATTCAAATAGAATTCATCAAATATAAAATGGATTTATTATTTAATAACCATGGTTATTTTATTATATACTCTATATGGATTACTATTGATTTAATGTCCTATAGAAATACATGTATCATATTTTTGATCACATTTATCTAAATAATAATTAATTTAGAGAATAAGAACTGTACACTCAGAGTCTCTAAAATAACAAATTTTATGTTTTATCCCTTTCTAGATATCATAAACTGTTGTTTTTAACAAAGCTATTGAAATAATTCTATTGGTAACATAAAAATATGTATTCAAAACATCAACCAAAAAATATTATGGTATGTTAAACTCATTAAACATGGTCGTAACCATTTATTGAAGAGTTATAATTTTACTTTCAACTACCCCATTTTGTTGTAGTATTTTAGGGGTAGAAAAATTATGAAAATATACATTTTATTAATAACAAACTAGATAAATTCCATATTTTATAATAAAACACTATGATCAATCATAATTGATCTAGTTAAGTGTCATTTTTCTATTCAAACCAATTTTAAAAAAAGTGATAAATATATATAATGTTTTAGTTTTAGGTGTAATAATATAAACCCATGGGTATCTTGTAAAATCATCAATAATAACAAAACAATATCACTTTCTACCCAAACTAGCAGGTTTGATGGGAACAAATAAATTTAAATGAATACGGTTAGATGGCCTTATAGTTTTCACTTATTTAATTGACATTAAATTTATTTTATGCTGTTTTCCATGCAAGGAAGATTCATATACAAATGGTCTGTCCAATTTATGTTTTAGTAACTATATAATTGTTTAGTTCTTTGAAAAATTGTGTATAAACATGAAATTAGAATTTTTTAACCTTCTATAAAACAAAAATTTATCAGATTGTATAATATTTAAACATTTTAAATTTTAATTAGATAATTCAGAAAAAATAATTGAAAATTTTATATTTTCATTTTTAATAAAAATTGGATTTATACTTAAATACATTGCATTTGCCATTTTTAAATTTAACAATAATTTTATCATCACATAGTAGTGAAATTATTATCCAATTATGACTTAATCCTTCAATATATCAAAATTTAAAAATAATAATAAATTTTGAAATTCTAACCACACCAAAATCTTTTACCATTCCTTTATAAATATAATAAAAAATAACATTAACTCCATCACATTTATTGAATAATTAAATGTTTAATATATCACAATTTATGTGTCTTGAGTATCAAATATTCACATATGAAACATCATTTTTGTTGATCCCAATATACCTTTTCTATAAATAAATATTTAAGAAAGATTAGATACCTATGACAATTTTGGTCCAATGGGATTATTATGTGAATTATTGGGAATTAAAACTAATTTCGAAAATGTGTTTAAAATAAATCTATAAGAAAAATATTTTGAAATGATAGGCTTAATATGTACTAGAGTTTATTGAAACCCCAAGGAACCATAATTTTCATAATGACCTTTCATATGACGTATAAAACATTTAACATTAGATTTACTTCTATCAATCATTTTTACAAAGAAATACTTATATATTTTGGGTTAACTTTTATCATAAATATGTCCATACCTCTTTGGGTTCTTTTTATTGAAACATCTCAATTTATCTATGATTTATCTATCTTTAACAAACATGTAAATATTTGAATTTAATCTTTCAATTTCATTTTTTAGCTGTCCATTCTTTTTAGTAACATTATCAAAATTAATTATTTTAGGTTCATGAAATTTTAACATGAAATCAAATTCTTTCATTGATTTTTATATTTCATAAAAATGATAATTTATATTTTCATGAACAATTTCCAAATATGTATGAACATAAATTTTATCATTATAGACATGTTTCATTAAATATTAATTGTACATAAGAACAATATTATGTTTTCCCTTAACAATATTTCTATAAACTAATGCTATTTTCAACATTATGGTCATGTATTTTATCCTCATTAAGTAATTACTCTATAATATGTTTTTAAAATTTTGATTTATAAGAACAATAATAGGTTAAAACACTTAAATGATTTGATGAAGTCATTAAGCATAAATTTTCCATATCCTTTTCAAAACCAAATTCTTCGTTAGTACTTAAATCCTCAACAAAACATTATATGAATTCCATTTTATACTTTTATTTATAACATTGCTTCCTCTTGTTTTTATTCATATATATTATTCGGAAATTGTGTTTGATATTACAACTTTTCATACTCTCATAAGAAATTACATCTTGATCACCATTATAAATATAATTACCTTTCTTATTTTCCTTGTAAAAATATTAAGAAGAGTCTTTTAGGGATATCCTTGAGTATACATTCATTATTCTGTGTTTTCCCTTTGTAATATATATTGTATCATAAATTTCAATATTGTATTACTTAGAATAATAATAGTAATTAGAAACATTTATTCTAAAATGTAATTCCCTTTCATTGAATTATCTTCTTCAACAAGATTTTTGAGTTCTCACTCATATTGTAATAATGATACAATAACCTCATCAAGTTTATATTCCTTAATGTTTTTAAATTCATCTATAACAAAAATTTTAGAATGAAACTTATTAGGAAGTTCTCTATGTAATATTTAAATAAGAACATGATTTTCTAGAGTTTCTCTTAGAGAACCAATACCATGTATAATAATAGTAAATATATGGAACATTTGATTAATAGTTTCATCTTCAACCATCTTAAATTTCTGATATTTTTCTCTTAATATGCCTAAAATAGTTTAAATATGATTATCCATGATGAGATTGGTAACTTACAACCTTTTCCAAATGTCATGTGTTGTTTTACATGAATATACATGACTGTAAACATTTATATTTATTGAAAAATAGAAAATATTCATCACCTTGTAATTGAAGACATAGTTTACAATTCATTGCCAACTAATTCTTCAGGATCACTTTTTGGAAGATAGTATGGATTTTCAATGATTCTACAACATTCAATTCTTAGTTTCATTAAGAATGATTTCATAAAGGATTTTTAATACCCATAATTAGTACCATAAACATGAGGTGGTTTTTGAGGTATCAATCTATCATTTGAAATAGTTCCATCCATCATAAAATAATCTTTTCCCCTTGAAGGTTATGTAAAAAATTTGTTAGAAAAAATAAAGAATATATGTATTCAACCTAAGGTCAATCTCTGATACCAATTGATTATCCCAATGGGAAGAGAACATATAGCCAATAGGGTTTGAATATGCCCACTTAAATAAATTTAAGGCTTTACAGGTTATTATAAGGGTGTTATAAAATTAAGTTAATATTGTAGAAAAATAATAAAAATGTACAAAGGATATTTTTATAGAGATCTGTATCTAAATGATCCTATTATACTCTTCACCACTCTCACGAACATAAAGTGATGGAACCCACAATGGCAGCTAACGGAATATTATATTGATTTCTTCACAACTAGTGTCACGACCCAATTATAAATCCTTTTCCCCTAGATACTTAAACCTTAAGAGAATATCCTTTTTAAATTGGGAGGAAAAACTAAAATATTATTCCCTTTTCCCACATAGAGGGACCACCTAATGCCTGAATTTTTCTTAGGAGTCACAATCCACAATACATCCTATTAATGGCTAGTATAACCCATTACAATTATACACATAAAAAAGAATCGGAATAAGTAAATCCATAGAACCCAAAAAATTATTCATAGTTTGAGTATTGAGGCAATAAGAAAATCTTAAACAATAAAAGATAAAGTGGATTTTTTTCAGCCCGAATCATTAGTTGATTACCAAAAAAATGACTCAGTTTTATATCTTTATAAAATCCACAAAATTATTTTCCCATTTCATCAATGGGGGTTCTATAAACCCTATATATAATTATTTTTTTTTTAACAATATATTACAAATTTGAAATATGTTACAACTTTTTTTTCTGACATACTACTTTAGATTTATCCGTGGTTTTTTCCCATATAAAGATCCTCATATAAATAGGTTTTTTTATTACAGTAGGTCTTCCTCAATATTCAATAAAAGAAATACATAGCACAAATTGTTATTTCATATATTAATTAATATTATAGTAAATATCAACAATTAATATCCATGGAATACTTTATTATAAAATTGAGAATTCATATTTAAGCTGATTTGAATTTTGATGTTTCAATTTCCAAAAATTCAGCATGAATATTAATATATGTAAATAATATGAAGATACCATCTAATTTATCATATAAAAATTTAATATATTTTCACAGTGATTATAAATAATTTTAGAATAATTAGAACTATAATAAAACTGAAAATAAACTTTAGTTAAGTGTAAATATGAAATAATATGAAAAAGATAATATATCATTGTTTAAATAAGTCTCTTTAATTATAGGAAAATTTGGGTTACCCTTACATGAAACACACACACTGCATATGGGTAATAGGTTTTTACCCTTACATGGATATCTATCATTATGTACCTTTTGGAAAAGCCATTATTCTTTTACATGAAAATTATGTTTCCCTTACATGGGTTTTCAAAAATTTTATGGAACCCTTATGTAAGAAATGGAAATACAACGGTACCCTAACATAATCTTATTAGTACCCTTATGCAACTATGAAATACCCTTATGAATGTATTGAAATTTTTTTAATACCTATATCCAAATACTTTTTTCCATTTACATATGTATAGTTTATCCTTACATGAGAAATAGAATTTACAGGTTACCCTTACATAAGTATGGTTTACCCTTATGTGAGCAATGGAATTTACATGTTACCCTTATGAAAGTACGATTTACTCTTATGCGAGAAATGGAATTTTCAGGTTACCCACATACAAGTTTTATGTTACCCTTACATAAGACAAAGAGTACCCTTATGTAGGTTTGGTTTCCTTTATGAAACTATTAAAATTTACTGGTTACCTCTACATAACTAATAAAAACCCTTACACAACTAATAAAAAATATCACTTACCATTATGTAACCAATTGAAACATAATGTCTCCATTATATAAATCATAAAAAATTAGTCTTAACCTTATGATACTCATAGAAACTCATGGTTAACCTTATGTAACATATATAAGATCAATTATACCATTAAAAAAGTATATAAACATCTCTTATAACCTTACATAACATATTTAAACCTAAGTTTACCTTTACAAAACATATAAAAAGTCATTGGTGCCCATACATAACATATATAAACATATGTACACCATTATATAACTCCATAAAACTCAATATTCCCTTACAAAACATATATAAACATAATATTACATTTACATAACATTGTAAAAAATTATAAAAATAATATTTAATGATCAAAAAGATATAATTGTCCTAGGAAATCAACATGTATCTTATAAAACATGTTATAAAATATTAATTCATAAATTCTAACGAATTTTTATGTAATGGATAATAATATATAACCAAATTTATACAATATATAAATAATAATTGATATAAAAATATAAATTTAATACTTAGTAAAATTGTGAAAATAATAATTAATCATAATATGATATTTCATAATTATCAAAACACAATTGAATAAATGTGATCCATTGATCCACTTAAAAACTCCGTTCACGACAAAACAATCACTATCCCAATTTAAATAGATCAATAAATTACCTATAAAGACATAAAGCAACATTGGGAAGCTGAAACTAGTGACTTGGGGTACATAATAGGTTTTATTAAAATGCATCCATACCTCATCCACTACTTGCCCAAGATGAATCTAATGATACTAGGTATAACCATCATTCTCAAAAATGATTTTATATAGACATTAAATATTCATTCCAAACCAAGTTCATTTATACAAAAAGTTTCACCAATGATTCCTCCACATTTTATTTCTTCATAGCTTGTTTGGGTAATTTCTTTTTCATAGTGTCTATGACAACACCTTATTTTCTAAGAGTTTACACAATATCCATGCCAATGATTTTAAATTATATAACCTATCAATTCTATAGTAGGATCAGATTATCCTTGTTAAAATAACACTTAAATAGTTTATGATACAAAATCATTATAAAATATTCTTTGAGGGTATAGTGTCACCATGTTCCAATAGAAAGTAAATATGCTACTAACTCATTATCATATTTAGATGGATTCTTTCCATGAGGATGTAATTGCTAAAATATTTAATCCATTACACATTTAAATACATAAAATATTATCCCAACACAATTATTGGGGCTTCACAACAACATTTCTAAGACTCAATTTGACATAATATGAATCAAGACTATATCTGAAGTAATCCTCAGTTTTAGCATTTCAAAAGAGTATTGGATTTGAAATTATCTATCACATGGGTATAAAGAAAAATGATACCTAACATGGGTCTCCCCAAAATTTAAATTCAATGTAAAATGGTGTGATAATGACTAACTTATTATATATTAAAGATAATAAAAAAGATAACTAAGGTTTCACATTCCATTCGAAGGAAACCTCCCTTGATCTCCATCCCTTGCCAAGGACATGTGACATGATTTACGTGTGTAAAATTATTACCTGTATAACATTAACCACTTTTTAAACCAAATAATTTTCTATGATTTCAGTATTATTCAACCATTTCCAAAAACAATAGTCAAAAACCAAACATACTTTTATAAGAAATCATTTATGCTTCACTTTTAAAAAAATCATTTTTTATGAAATCCATTTTCAATTAAATCAGTTACTCTAAACCTGTAAAAACAAAAGAGTTTTGTAACTATTTGTCAAATTTATTCATAATATCAAAATATCTAGGAACCACATAGATTATTTTCCTATTAATAAAAGTTACTCAAATAATCCAAGAATCATGGGTTCTAAATAATAAAAGAATGTGGATGTGGAGTCAGGTTTGACCTTGCAACATGGTATATAACCATGTTCCAAGAGTTTCAAAACCAACTTAACATTTACAAAATCATGTTATTGATTACTATATGGGTTTTTAATCCATCCATGGAAACAACAAAACTTGAATATTCTTTCTATTTACACCCAAAATTTATAATAACATAGAAATTAAATACAATGGTAACTAAAGTGGCATCACCAAAGGTTGTGATTGAGAATCTAATCATAATTTACTCATTGAGTGATGAAAATTAATAGTTATAATCTACCCAAACTGGAACTAAACCCAAAAAATTCCACAATACTTTTATATGATAATATCTTTGATACTATTTTGTAATGAACCAACCCAGGTTAACCTAACACGTCACCCGAGTTGGCTAGATACATGGCCCGAAGCACATTCTCAATCACCACTGGTTGGTGAAAACCACCTAGGTACTGACATACAAACCATTATAATTATTTTACCCTATAAATAAAAAAAATGTCTCATGAATAATCATAAAATGACAAATAATAAGAGTACAATGTGGAAGAAGAAGGTACATAACCATGAGACATAAAAAAAGCCACAAGGTTAATCCAAAAATAGAAAAAATTTATATCAAATTCAATTCACCATGTGACCATCCATCACCACTAAAATAATCCACAATGATGTCAATACCAACTATAATAATAGACCATGCCACTTGACACAAATTTCTTTATATGTATACTGAAAAACAAATATTAAAAAAACCCAAAGAAGAAAGTAGCGTGTGAGAACTAAATCATTGTAGGAAACAACCATATACTCTATATAATGTCTACCACAAATAAATGGTTAGTTCTAGATTTAAAATTTACCATGTTTATAAATAAATATCAAATGAAAATAGTTTTTTGAAATATACTTTGATTTATTTATACACAATCCATATTCAATGTCGTAATAATATGAATAGAAAAAATATCGATAAAAATAAATAAGAAGTAATAAAAACCATCCATATCTCATAATATAACCTGGAGTTCATATAAAACATGATATAGAAATGAAACAAATATAATATAATCAAATATGGGAGTGCCCTATCCATGAATATTTTAATAGATAAATATATGAGTGATCAGAGATGAAAGAAAACCATCATGTATTATAGAGAACACAAGTGGCACTAGATTATGGGAATACACACTAGGAATCATGGTGGAACACTAATCCACTCACACTATAAATCCAATCGATATCGAGTCCTACAATAATATATCAATATCACAAGAATCACCCGTAGTTGAGCTACACTCACTAAGGTTTTTATATGTACATATTCCAACACCCCAAAGGATCCCATTATGATATGTTTGACTAAATCCTTTGAAAAAATTGATCATAATTTTATAAACATTTTCCCATAATTGAATCCCCATTTATATCCTTGAAAATCCTATATATATCCAAAAAATATTTGGTGAATTTCATCGAACACATAATGTGGATAAATGTTTTTTAATGTTAAACACTTTTAAAACCCTTTTTTCATTCTACCTAAGATGAATTTTACTAATAAGTCAAAATTTATTTTAAATTTATCAATACCACAATGATACTAATGTAATTTACCAAAACATGAAGTAATTCATGGGTTATCACCATTGTATAGAGACACCTACTTCACCAATAGATAAAACCGGGTCACCTTTAAAAGTGGGGATTGGTAAAGAAGATATTTTATCCTCGAAATCCTAAATATAATATAAAAATAAGAAATTATACATATAAATTATATATTAGGTATCATACCCCATATATTATTTTATAACCTAGAGAAGAGGAGATATAAGTGGTAGATCTAGTATGAGTAGAATAAAATAACTAGATAAACATACATACATCAAAGAGATTTATATAGATAAATATATAATCACTATGTGACCATGGGGATAACCTTATATAGTGTCAAAGAGAGTATATAAGAGTATAAGAGGATAATGAGAAATTGAGATGGGATTAGAGGTTAAATTGAGGGATGGAATCATAGTAATTTCCCATTTTGTGATGTCTAGATCATGTCAAATGATTAGGCTACATGGTTAAACAATACATGTACTAAGCATAATTAAGAAATTAACACTTGAAAAATAAATAACAAGGTTTCCTAGGAATAACTACATGGTTATAAAAAACATTCTCAATCAATGTGATAGAAACATGAAAAAAATCAAAAAAAACCCACATGGGTTTTCTATCGAAAAACATTTTCATGAGAACCATTCTCAAACCATGAAAAATTCTATTATAACCAAAAAATAAATTCCAAAAAATTACTACATTGTTACACATACAATTCATAGATCATGCGCCTGGTTTTATTTCTCCAAAATTCCAAATTTCTAACCTTCAACACTCGAAAGCCTCATGAAACTCGAAAGAGATAAACCAAGATAATAAATAGACACACTTGTATCCTAAATAGTTTCAGATGTGGGTATTAATTTGGAAAAATAAATTATTAAAAATTAATTTTTAAAAATTTATAAAATGAATGAATTAGTTATCAATTGGATATAAATTTAAATAAACTCATTTGATGGTA